>OY759159.1:8670217-9281654 GCA_963662125.1 Diplazon laetatorius
AGTGTAGGAATTATTCTTAAGAAATTGTACAATGGCAATAAACACTGAAAACTTAAAAGACTCGAAAATGTCTACAATTGAATAATTAATGTATAATATGGTACGTAGTATAATTTTAACTAGACGCATGGTGTCTAAAATTGTACTAGTAAAACATTATTTAATGAGAAATGAGTTAAATAAGGCTAATGATAATAATAATAATAATCGTAATAATAATAATACTGATAACCGTTCGATGCTCACCTTAGCAATCCAACCGAACGAATAGATCGACTCGAATCACCTCAAGTACATTTCAAATTATAATCACAGTACACACACAAACTCGATACACCGACACCCACGCACTTGAACACTCAACAGTCACCCAAATACCGGTAACACGGTCGTCCAATTAATTTTCCATAACCGTCAGTCGTTGCTCTGCATCGAAAAAAATATTTGCAAACGCGATCACGTCGACGAACCTCGAAACCCTTATGCGTTAATCCGAAGGCCGAATTGGTGAAACCTTCCCAAAAAGTATACAAAAAACATCGGGCAAACGAAACCCTCACAATATTTTTATCGCGCAAAAGAGTTAATACAAATCGATCACTTTTGTCGTTACGAAAAAATTCGGCAAACCGTCGAATCAACGTTTCGATATTCATCAATCCTCGTTAGCAGTTTCGTTGATTATTCCATCGATCAGCGTACGACCAAACGAATTTCGTGTCAACGTATTTTTTGTTTGTTTGTTTGTTTGTTTGTTTTTTTTTATCTTCGTTTTTGTTGTTTTTTTTTTATTTCCACATTCGATAGTCACAACAATTTCAATTCCTCGAAATCGTTTTTTCACATTATCTCTTATTATTTTTTTATTTTATTTTTTCGTTTTTTATTTTCGTATTATCGTCGTCGGTCATCACTCGCGTTTCGCGAACCGCACACGACTCTTCGTAACGCACGAACGCCCCCTCGCGGTGTCGCGCACCCTTCAGCCTTCACGTACGGTCATCGCACACCCCTTCGTGTGTGCGTGTGTGTGTGTGTGTGTGTGTGTGGCTGTTTTACGAGTGTTTACGCGGGAGTTTTATCCAATTCGTGTTCGACGCTACGAGTTTTCTAGTAGTTCGGAATTTTTCGATTGACTCGAATGTTTAAAAACGATTTTTTATTTTTATTATTTCGATCCTCGTGTGGTTTACGCTTGATGGAGCAATGTCAGCTTCGGGATCTTTGCATAAAGTCTGACGGTCCGACAATTCCATGGGGCGACGAGGTTGACGGTCACGGACGAACAATTTTTTTCTCTCTCTCTCACTCTCTTTCTCTCTCTCGGTCGTTTCACCCTCTTCACGTCGACATAACTCGTCGATCACGTTTGCGAATCACTTCAAATCACTTGAAACAATCTCAATGCCCGTAGATTGAGATCTATGGTTTTTTAATTATTTATCAACATACAAGTTTGCCAGACGACCATCGTCTCTCAAATTGTTTCGATTTATCGTTACGATTCATTCGCAGACTCATAAATATACATACATATATGCATTTATATGCAATTACATTCGCATTCTTCACTACGAGTTTTTAATAAATTTTTTCGACCCTGTAGATTCATTCGTTGTCCTTTGTCTTCGTTCGATAATCGATCACGTCCAAATTATCATCGTCGATCGCTCATAATCACGTGACCAATCCAATTATAACAATTATACATCATTTGACAATGATAGTATTGTGTTTTTTTATTTTTAACTATTTTTCTTTATTTTTTTTTTAAATATTTAATATTACAAGAGATTCGTGGTGCGAAATTTTGTGACATCTTTTTCGGGAGGTGTCGGAAAGTCGAAGGATTTTTCTTTTTTTATCTTTAAATCCTAAATCGTCACAATAGCTCGGACGCGAAGCGTAACTCCGAAACGGTCGGGAGACGAATTTACGACTCGCTGGACGCTATCGCGCGTGTGTGTGTGTGTGTGTGTGTGTCGCGGTATAATCTCGTTGGGAACGAGACACTTTGGGGTTTGGTGGTGGCCTCCCTCCTCGACTGCCCGCGACTCTCATTAACCCGTGCAGCTTCTCGAAACAATGAAATTCATGACACCATCAACGTGTCGTTCCCCTCCCCTACGCCCCTTCGTCTCATCTCATGACCGAGCACGCAAACCCTCCAGCATCTTAAGATTTTTCATTTAATTATTCGCATATATTATTTATTCATTTATTTTTCGTTTTTTTTTTTTTTCGTTTCTCGCTCTCTCTTTTTTTCAAGTATTCAACAAATTTATCATTTTTACGTACATAATTACGTTTATCATCTATGTCGATTTATATTTGTCAAATAAAATAAAAAGAATTGAAAAACAAAAAAAAAAATTACGTTGGTGGAATTATCTATCGCGTCGATTTTTTTAAAATTATGTTTTTTTTTTCTTTATTGACAATCCATGTTTTTTGTTATTTTTCTTTTCTCAACTGAATCGATGTCGAGTACGATTCATCACACTTTACGAACGAGTGCAACTTTCGTTGAGACTTTTTTTTTTTTTGTATTTTTTTCACATTTGTCTGTCGTGTATTTTTTTTTGATTCGATTGTTTATTTATTTTCTTTTTTTTTTTTTTTTTTTTTGCTACGAAGCGATAAACCCACCCCCGAAGGCTCTCCGTGACGCATGTACGTGATACCGTGATGGGCGCTCGGTAACTACTGACGCGAGTGACGCGTTCCAGCGACGTCCGTGGCGCGCGCGCGTCGTCCGCCGTACGCCTCGACCACTGCCACCACTATCGCCACCTCGGTGGCAGCGGCGGCGGCAGCACCCCGCCTGGCCAACCTCTACGGCGTGCCGGAGTGCGCAACGAGCGAGTCCGATACTCACCGAGCTGGACCGATCCGCAAGACGAGCGGGATCACGTACGACATGGAACCTCGGAAGCTGTGCGAGCGAGCGAGCGAGTGAGAGAGCCATAAGGATGCACCTGCGAAACGGAGATCGCACCGTAATAAAAGGAGGAGAGGAGAGAGAGGAAGAGATATGGAAAACCAAACGGCTCAATTGCGTATGTACTTTATCAAATACTTAAATGCATACCTGAATAAAATATATATATATATGGTCTATTATCCGATACATATATGAACGTCGTTTTGGATAAGGTGTACTTGAAAGTTTATGAAAATGTTTTTATGATGTTGTAGGTACTTGATAAGAAATATGTACCTGAATTTTTTTTTTTAGATTTTTTCGTTTTCATTATTTTGACTACGATTATAGGAAGCAGCTTTTTGCGTTTCGAATTCGATTTCGTCGGATTTTTGAGGATCGGGACGAAGAAACGATCTTTTTTTCGATAAGCTAAGAGCATATCACTCACAAAACAAATTTTTTTATGTCTTTTTTATCAGCGTAAATAACATACATGTGAGAAAAAAGAAAAATTACATTTCTACATTGAATTTTTGATTGTTCAATTGATTCTGAGAAAAATTACGGGGAATCATACTCGGAATCATACACAGATCCTGTGGAATTTTCTCAGCTTTCCGATGAAAATATTCTCAAAAAATGTAATTTGCGGACAATGCCCGAAAAATATATTTTTATAATTAAAACTCGTTTTCAACAGTTTTTCCGTTAGTCCAAATTCGAAATAAATATTTTTTTCGGAATGTCAAGACGATTTCACATCGAAATGCACGACGATCGTGAATTTTAGCTTGCGATAAAATATTAAATAAAAATGAGTTGAAAAATAAATAATGAAAATGTAACAATCTCAAAAAAGTCAGGTACTATTGTTAATTTTTCCATCCTACATCCTTTCCGAAAAAGAAAGAGAACAGAGAATTCAAAGAACTAACATAAAAAAAAAAACAAAATCCCACACAAAACCCTCCGCGTGCGAGTTTCTCCTCCCACAATTTTCCCGGCCCTCAAAGTTCGAAAAATTTCACCAAATCCTCGACACCCAATCCACCCCAAATACGAACCAATAACGAAAACAGCGCGACCCCAAAAAAATGGGCCTCGAATCGGTCGGAAAAACTTCAAAGTCGATTCATAAAAATTAAATTGGACAGTCATGTTGTTTCGACGCCCCTAATAACACATTAAAATCGCTGTATGATTGTTCATTGGACATTGACATGCGAGCAGAACGAAATGACGAAAGAGAACGAAAAAAAAACAGTTGTTATATGTAGTGTTTATAGAGGGATTCGGCCGACCGTGTGCTCGGAAGGATCCCGGAGCAATCGAGCACTCGGCCGAGCGAGGACTCTTCGCCGTTTGGTGAGCGACTGGACCCCGGCCCGAGTGCGAGAGCCACGCGAGACGGATTCAGCGGCGGTCGTGCTCGTTCTCTCGCAGCCTCCACCACCCGACCCCCCCCCCCCCTGGCCCCACTACCCACCGGTCCGCCTCAATCAGGCGGTAACAATCGGTAGATCGTAGCAGCTTCGGTAGTAAGGTGGAGACGTTGGCAGTGGTCGTCGAAGATCCGAGTGAACATAAAGACCCGGTGGGGGGAGGGGGCGAGGACCCACGAACCCGGACCTTCGCCATGGATTTAATGGGAATGAATGTCATTATCTCCTTTTGTGCACCCAACACGGGACCGGGGCACAGCCTCACACGCGTCCCGCGCGACCACGCAGATACTGGGGTCCACAAAGAGGGAGAGAGAGAGTGAGAGTGGGTGAGAGAGAGAGAAAGAGAGAGGGTTAAGGAGGCGGAGCGCATTCACACGTGGGGGACGACGGGCCGGTCGTTCTTCGCCTTTGCGGTGTGTGTATATAGGTATATATATATAGACCTACCTTTTGCCGCGAAATACCTTTTATATATATGTGTATAGATATATATGTATGTATATGTATTAGAGTGGTCCTTAGCAAAAGTCATTTTTGAATTGAAATTGCGTAAGCTTGCACATGGGTTCCAAATAATTTTTGACAAATATCCGTAAAGTCTCTCCAATCTATCTCAATATTTACCAATGCCTGTGGACTTGTAATTTTTTTTTTTAATGCATATATCATGAAGTTATTATCGAGTTTATTTATCCCAGCTTAAATATCAACGTAAGAAACATTTGCTTGATATGCTTTTTTCATCGGAAACGTGTGTCTACTTCTCTTTAAAATTACGCTAATCCCCGAAAACGAAATGGCGAAACTGATATAGCTGCGAGAGGAAAATTTAGAGATATTGAGATATGTCGATTTGAATGACCAAAAATATTATTGGTAGTTGCAAAATTTAATACTCGGCATTTTTCACATATAATGATGTGAAAAATTGTAGGTCAAAAATGGTTAGTCGACCGTTCAAAGGTGACTGAGTTGCCGCGGAATACTTTTTATATATAAATATAATAATACGGGGGTCGGGAGGAGGCAAGTTTTTAAGAAAAGAGCGGAGAAACGATCTTGGTTTTATTGTGGGGTAACGTATGGACGAGGAGCGAAGAATCCTACGACCCCTACCTGCTTTCTTGCCGTCCTCCTTTCTCTCTCTCTCTCTCTCTCTTTCTCTCTCTCTCTCTTTCTGTATACGTTTATCTGCGTACACACACATATGTATATAAGTGTAGGCGTATAATCGGACACGCTGGGCAGAGAGGCCCGCTGGGGTCCTCGAAAATTTTTTATAAACTCTTCTGTGTACAGGTGCGCGGGGCCACCGGTCGAACCACCCGCGCGCCGCCGCGCCCCGTGGGCTTAATCAAAAGGGGTCGACGCGAAGACAGTTGGTGAGCGGTACGGGTACCGATGAAAGAAGCCCGAATGACATTGAGACGAGGTTGAACCCTTTTTTATTTTTATTACATCCTGCGGTACCGTCGGAATGAATTTAATGAGAATGGAACGTCATTATATGTATATATCAAGAAAACATAGTGTAATCGAACGAAATCTACGAAATAATGGTGAACGTGTGCTGGACGAGCGACGTGATTTTTGGGCATGAAAATCTTCGGTATTCGACGGTTTCGAACCTGTCGGAATTTTAATTACCATGAAAATGGGAATTTTCAGAAATTTTTCAACGTCCTTACAATTTGTACAACATTTTTTTGTTTTTGTCTATCGTTAGTTTTTTTTGTGTGAACTTGAAACACGTGCGAGCTGTTCGACACAATTGAAATTGATAATAATGTTTTCAAATACTTGTGATGGACTGATTCAAAAATGATTTTATTATCATGGAATGGTCGATGACCCGCTTGGAAAAAATTAAGCTAGAATCAGAAGCAAAAAATTGTTAAAAAATGTGTTATTCGATTGTGAAATGAAAATTGAGTTCAATAATTTTTTTTTTCAAGCCGATGATAATTGTTAAACAATCCATAATCTCATATCAGTTGCTTGGATTGATTTAATGGCAAAGAAAAAATATTTCACCGCCCTCGAATAATAATTATTGAGTAATTAAATAATTACTATAAAATAATGATTATTAAATAATTTTCCGTTCTTAAAAACATGTTGACATAAACTGTCAACTCGTAATTCACCTCTTGCGGATATCTGCATTTAAGCACAACGTTATAACAAATCCAATTCCGTCTCTCCTATCACAGTTGCTGTGAACTCTCCTTCACCATAATTTTTTTCTCGCAAGAATCGTCAACGTCAGACCAGAATTATACGCTCGCTGTATTATAATATCGTTTAAGCAGCGGCTTACGACATTTTTCCTGCTACCGGTTGCACACGCCATGGCCATAATTGACAAGGGTCGGCGTCAACCCCCTCGCGCCCAGATATCCTCGTACTGTCAATTACGTCTCGATATAACAATTATTGTAAATTTTCTTTCACCATAATTTTTTTTCCGCGAAAGAATTGTCAACGGCAAGACCGGAATTACACGCTCGCTGTCTTTTAATATTGTCTAAGCAGCGGTTTACGAGATTTTTCCTTCCACCGGTTGCACACGCCGTCGGTATAATTGACGAGGGTCGGGTTCAACCCCTCTCGCCCCAACCATCGTCGTAGACTCAATCACGTCTCAATATAACAATAGGGTGCGTGAAAAATAAGGCCAAGGTTTCTTCGATCGTTACGGCGTCTCCCACATTCGAAGCAGATACTATCAGGACACATCCATTAAAATCTGAGCCCAATCGAACTACATTTAGAAGTTCCGCTTTCACGAATTCGATTTTGCCTTTGATTAACACGTAAACATTTATTCTTCTTCCGTTGCCATTATTTATTCAGGCAAACGAAAAATTCTGGGGATGAAAAGTAAGTGCAATATACACTATTGAGCCCACTTAAAATAAGAATATTTTTTGTTTTACAATAAAAAAAAAAGTTAACCATTTTTTTTCCGTCAGTTTTCAATGATTTTTCTTAAAAATAGAACTTTTTTCCTCAAATTGTGGAACGATAAATATTTTTATTTAATGTGATCTTAATGGTCACTTCAAATCGGAATATTTTTTATCGTAGAACAAAAAATATCCTCATCTAACGTTCCATCCGCGAAATTTTTAATTTACCTAAAAATAAATGGCAACTGAAAAGAAAAAATGTTAACGTGGTTAATCAAATGTAAAATCGAATTCGCGAAAGCGGAACCTCCAGATACACTCCGATTGCGCTCAAATTTTGACAGAGATCTCCCGATATCATTTACTTCAAATCCAGAAGTCGCCATAACGATCTAAAAGCCCTTTCCCTCATCGCCACACCCCAATGTACAACCGCAATATAATCTCTTTTCCACTTATTGCGATTTCGTTCACTTTCCCCGTACTTCGGACACTCGTGACATCGTCCATCCCTCTTTCCCCCCGGCGTTACTCCGGAAATGCACGTGCACGTTCACGCGAAGAAACATGGCCGTCGTCGTCGTCGTCGTCGTCGTCGTTGACGAGAATTGAGATGGTAGAAATGAGAAACAGAACTAAGAAGAAAATCTTTTCTCGGTAAGGAAAAGCGATAACCGAGCGCTTTTCCCTTCCTACCCTCCCCCCTCCTCCCCCTGGCGAGCGACGCGGACCCCTCGTTGCCGAGGTTCAAGCGTAAAAGAACGAGATCAGGGAAATGCGAGACTCGATTGTTATTAGACGTTTCCCATAGGTTTTCGCTTCGCTCCGGTCGACGATAGTCTACACTCTCCACGGTGTTTCAGTAGCAGTTATGTGCCCGGGGATTAAGTTTATATCAGATGATACGAGACTCGGCGACCCCGCGGGTTTCATCCCCCCTCCACCCCCTCCTTCGCCCCCTCTTCCTCTTACTCGTGAACTCGTCCTGCGAAATCTCATCGTCTCGCTCGCACAACCTCCGCCCGGACGTTTCACCGTCCGCTGATCGTTGTTCCTCGCTGCTCTTGGCTCGGGGAATCTCATAGCGCCCGCGCGTCCGCTGCTGCACCCTCGGAATTGAATGTACCGGAGATACTATCGTGTCTCCGGAATTGTTCCGTAACCTCCTCGACGCTCCTGCAGAACCTGCGTATCGAAGCACAAACCTTCTCGGTCTCTTTCCCTCGCTTCTACCACACCGATATATATATATGCTATATATATATGCTATATATATATGGGGTATTCCGATTGGAACCTTGGGGTCATTCCCTTCTGGGTCCGCCGATCCTTGCACTAATTTATTTTCGGCTTTGTTTCGACTCCAAGTAGAACCTAATTTTTTTTCAGAATTTTTCCGATACTTCTGAGGTTGACGCGCGCGCATCAATGCTGCGAGTCGGCGAGCCAATTGACAGAATAAACGTTATTGAAATCTTGATTTTTTTTTCGCAGAAAAATTCTTAAATATTTGCGGAAAGATTTTTTTTTAAATTATTCATTCGCTGAAAGATTTATTCTCAAATTTCTTTTGAAACAAAACAAAGAAAAAATCGTCGTTGATGTGACGTGAAAAGCCCGATACATGTGCGCGTGTGGCGGTTACAGCCCTGCGGACGTGTGTAGGTATGTACACGAAATGAAAACGAAAAGCTTTCGCAATCAGAAAGCAGTGGAAAGTATGTACAGTGGTGCGTGGGGATGTTGGCCGTATCGAATTCGACGACGAAGACGTCGAGATTGCAGTTATTGAACGCACTGACGCTGTCCCATCCGAGAGAAATGTTGTCCGGTTCGAGATAATATTCGATTTCGTTCGTGTTGGTATTTCAGAGCGTATTATCGATCGGATTCTCGTGTATCGATAACTTTATTGCAACAATGGACTGTTCAACACAATAGAAATATATATATATACATATAGATATGTATATATGTTCATCTGTAAGGGTCTCAGGTGTAGCCAACGTAATTGAGCCACATCCTGAAAACGTTATCGCACAAGCTGGCACCAAACACCCCATCCACTCCATGAATTCCATTTATTCCATTATCACAAGAAATTCTAACCTTCATGACGTCACACATATTCATCGTTATCCAACTATATATCATGCTACATTCGATACTTCAAACGTATAAAAATCAATAACACAACAACAATATCGTGAATATTTTATTTCGTTGATCAGACATGTATGACATTTCTTTTCATGAAAAATTCTATGAATAATGCATTGTAATATTCTTTTTTTTTCGATTCAGAGTTGCCAGGAGTACGAACGTTGATTTCTTTTTTTTCCATTTATCAAGATCACGTGCATCCGGGGGAACGAATGTTCGATTGCACTATCTGAACTGCATAAGACTCCGGCAACATGGAAAAAAAACAAAAGAAAAAAAAATTGGACAATAGAGTGGAGAACGATCGCAGATAGCTGGTATTTATCGTTTATAGAGAATAATCGGGCCAATTCGTCCAGAACCAATTCCTCTTGCGATATCACGACAACGAAATCCGACATTCCCCTCCCCTCGTTCCCCCTCTTCGTCCCTCCGCCGATAATCTCTGGCTTTCCGTGCCTCATTGAGTGATATGTTCGAACGTTATCGTACATTATATCGACGTAGTTACACCCTCGGACTATCAATATCACGACCGTCACTACTACCCTCCCACATGAAAAACCGTCACGGTCCTGTATGCGCGTAAGTCCAATAGTTATTGCAGTCCGATAAAAAAAATTGACAAAAACAAGGGAAACATTTTTTTTTTCATTGTGTAGTCGAGTGTTTCATGTCGTCAGTTTCGACACCGTACACGTAATTTGTCTCCCTTCAAGTATATATATGTATAGTGGAGTGGCTTGAAAAAAGGCAAAGTTTTTTCCATTCTGAAAAATTAATTTGAACTGAAAAAAAAAATATTTACGTGCTAAAGGCAAAACCGAATTCGTGAAAGCGGAACCTATAAACATAGTCCAATTGGTCTCAAAATTGGACGGAAGTCTCCTGATAGTATCTACTTCAAATGTAGGACCTTCCGGAAGAATCGAAAAAAACTTTGTCCTTTTTTCAAACACACCACTAATATATAACATATATATTTACACTAGACCGTGTGATGTTGACGAGTGGGAAGAGAGGAGAAGCATGTGGAAACGTGGAACTAGGTGGAGAAAGTGGCTGACGTTTCTCGCGGAAGAGACTAAGTACTATCCGTCGACGTCGACGTCGTAAACAAGGCGAACATCAAAGGGTTAGGGCAATAAACGCACGCTCGCTAGCGCCACGCGCCTGACGGCTCTTTCTACTTTCCTCACTTTCCCCTCCCCCGATCCCTCTTTCCCCTCTTCAACGTCACTCCCTTCGCATCTACTCGCTTTTCCAGACACACACACATGAGTTTTCCAACCGTTTCCGTACAACTAACCGCATCCAACCGACAACCCAGATCCTTTCCTCAACGCTTTTAATCTCTTTACCCTTCTTCGGTCGCCGTGAAAATTTTCCTCAACCCACGGACTCACGACGACGTCGGATTCTTTCCGCACCTCGTCAACTATTACGTTGTATCCCAAGCCCCACCCGGTTCGCACCATTTTGTCGCGAACCGTTTTTTTTTTTGCCGCGCAATTTAGTGCAGTTGCACGGAGACCGGGGTGCATTGGCACAGTTGTCCAATCCAGGCCTATTAGGAGTTTAGCAAACCCCACGCTTGAAAATTGACAGCGTTGTGTTATTTTCTAAACAGAGCAGTCCACGCTTGTGTTGCTCCGTTTACCTTGGTATATAAATGAGATAATGGGAGTTTTGTGACATACAGACGGACATAGAGACCAACCCCATAAGGGTCCCTGATTGTCCACTAGATCCTAAAATATACGAATTCATCCAGTTCAGGTCGATTAACGTAAAAAAAAATAACGTTGCAGGATATTCAATCATTTTATCTTTTATTTTTTTTTCTGTTGTTGTCATTCTTGTCGAATAAAATGATTTACCGTCTTATCCGGAAAATATTGTTCTCAGTTATATAGTATATTAGCAACCGAAGAGCGCCCGTGTCGAGAGAAACTCTTACGAAGCGTAAAACCTAACACGTCCGTCGTTCGTCGCTCGTCGCGTTTTGCGGGACGATGAAAATAGCTTAGCGTACATGGAATTTCAAAGTTCAAACCGGATATGGTCGATAATTTCACGGGGTAAATTTTCCAAAGATCCGATTTTAACCACCCGGCGATTGCCCATCAACGTGCAACGTGACTGACAGCGGAGGGCCGCGAGATTGGATTCACATGTGGCCCGCGTGTAAATGTTCGACGATGACACATATCGGTTCGCCGAACCGTACCTAAATGATCGTTGCTGATTTAATGACGGTTGCTACTTATTGAATTAACGATGGACGGGTGTGCCTGACGTTCGAATCGATTATGCGAGTAATGGCGGATTACAGAACCGGCGGGTGTGTGCGAGTGTCTACATGTATGTACGGGACACTCCTCGCCAAATTCATCCGCTTGTAGCGCTCACGTCTTTTTTTTAAAATCATTTTTAGGATCCTAATTTTATTTTATTTGCAGTCTTATATCGTCTGTCAGTTGTTCATTTTTGAACAACTGACAAAAAAATATACACTTGATACTTGAAATGCATTTCACCAACTTTTTTTCTTTTTTACCTCGGACTGTGTGAAAAATAACAAAAAAACATTAAATTTTCACCGATTTTTTCCGAAATCTCAATTTAAAAAATGTTAATACGTTAAAAAAATAATAATCACGTTTTTTTTTCTCACTTTCTCCGTTGCGTTGTGTTTGGTTCGATCGGATCATACATCACGAGCCTTCATAAGAAAAAAAGGAATAAAAAAAGTAACCAAAACAAGAGACAAGAACTCGTGAAGGAATATCCAAACGATGGTACATAATTCACGTCCATTGGTAGCCAATCTATTAATCTCAGCAAATATATCTCTATGTGTATGTTTGTATATCATCCAACGAAACGACGATGACATGGTCACAAGCCAGGATACAAAATTGTCCGCTTGTATTCCAAACGGGGATGTATGATTGAATGATTTCCGAAATCGAATGCATCACGTCAATTGATATATTCCGAGTGGAGACTGAGAGTTAAGGGCGAACTCTCGAAGCGCGGGAAATAAATATCATCGTCACAGATAGTTGTCGAATGGTCAAGGAAGCGAAACGGGGTTTTTGGAATGGAGGGACGTACCACCCCTCGGCCGGACGTTTTACCGAAGGGTGGAACGTTTTCGAGAGACCGTTGGTGGCTGGTAAATCGTTTGGCCGGGGTGTGTATCCCCCCCCCCCACCCTCATCCCTCCCCGAGTACATAACACGGGTACATATTTCAGAATGCACAAAATCGTATACGAATTCCCGAAGCAGAACCATCGACTCTCTCTCCGCTTCGGAGGAATAAAAAAAAAAAAAAAAAACACAAAAAAGCATAAATCACAATCCCATCGTAAATCGCACTACGCTGATCTCTCGCATTGACCTGCCGTTACATCCTTCCTATCATTTTGGGGAGGGGAGGGCTTTTGATGTATGCATTCCAGAGCGAGGAATCGGTCCGAGCAAGCCCGCAGCATCACTCCCGGCTCCCGAGCCCCCCTCCCCATCCTCCGTCGATAGCCGGATCATTCCTGCCCCCCACCCACCCTCCTCGCGCCCCAGTCCTGTCTGTACCAAGTCAGTTCGACGTGCACGTTTCTACTTTACCGCCAAAGTTTACTCAGATAAAACCTCGCGGAGAATCCTTCCCATTCTCGCGGCACACAGACGCGACTGATAAAAAAAAACGATTGAATAAAAAAAAAAAAAAAAGAAACACAATCGGGAAACACCTCTTCTGCTTCTTTTTACCACGAAGCACGACTATGAAAAACGAATTTACGCGACGGGCTGGATCTCACGTTATTTATCTCGAATGTTGGATTTATGTTCGTTTTAGATCGAGTCCGAGTATAGGTACGCGGTGTAATATTCGGTTCAATTGATATAACGAAGTGGACCTTCGAAGGGGTGAACTTTCAACTAGGCCCTCCGAAATATAGGTTTGAAAATAATTTTTTTTTAAGTAGTTATTGAATAGATGGAAACATTTTTATTTCACACAAATATCTTACTGTTTTATGAACAATTTAAAAGAAAAATAACGAATTTGTAAAATCGAAAAATAGCGGACATAAGAGCTATCGAGGAGAGCCCTTTTTTGAAAATCTTCGTCGATGGTGGAATTTATTTATCTGTCAGGCATCGTTTGGAAAATGGTTAAAAAAATGTGTTCTTCCAATTGAGAAAGATAATAGTTACAATTCAACACGGGGTGCAAAGTGTTTTCAATTTTTTTCGTAGAAATGACAGCTGTTTGAAATAAAATCAAATTTTTTATTCAAAGAATGTATAAAAAATGAACGCGACGTCCATTCAAAAAAATTCTATGCGACGTTGTAGATAATATTATAAAGAATGTGTGATATAAATTTCCATTTAAAAAAAAAATCAATTTTCATAAAATCCCAAGTTGGCGTATTCCCTCGACTAGTTTTCTTTCTTGCTTAAGAAAAAAGAAAATTACAGTTCCAATTACTCCTATTGTTACGACGCCATAGAAATAACAATTTTACGCGCCATACGACACACGATTATTAATAATTCTGATAATGGCCATTGTTGAAAACAAGAAAACTGTTAACCCATGAATAAAAATTCCCTCCTCGACGACCATATACAGTCGTTCGTGTATCACATAAATTACTGTGTACGAAGTTTGTCTCGAAAAAAAAAATGAACCCCGATGCCACGATAGCCTCGAATGCCCCCGTCCCAAATCACCCCCCCCCCCCTCCCACCCACACACACACATGCCTTCCAACGTTTGATCGTGATATATTTTCAATAAAACGCATAACTGGCTTCAACGTTATCGGGTCCGCGGTTGGTAGCTCCAATCCTTCGGATCCTCGAGTTTCCTCATCCCTGCGCCATCAAAGGCCAACGAGTTTCGCCTTTGAAATTTCAAGTGGAACGCCCGAGCTCAGGAGTAGACTATCGACCCCCTAACATCCATCTATCTTTCTCGCTCCACCGGTCGCTCTCTCTTCGTCTTCGCCCTCCTCGTTTCACCGAAACCCCCGTTTCTCACTCGCTGCTGCACACACACACACACACACACACACACACATGCGTGTTGGTTACCTCACGATCGACGTGACTGTGGATATCGATCGGGGAGTGCACATCGGACCGAGAGAGAGAGAGAGAGAGGGAGAGGAAGCGACAGAAATGGCAGAAGGAGTTCAAACTTGGAATGATCTTTGCCGGCGAAAAGTACGATCTGCGGATATGGCTTCGCGATGTCAACGGATCTCTCTATCTCTGTCTCTCTCTCTCTCTCTCTACGGTCTTGCGTTCTATCCTCCTCTCGCTTCCTCCACTCTCCATCTATCGTTTCTTCTTCGCGTCTCCTTCTTACGTTCACCCGCAAACGGCAGATCGAAAGACCGTCGGCCCGATCGCTCTTGAGGCACAGATGAATGTCCTGATATACTGTGAATGTCCTTAGTAATGTCCCTGTCAAAGCGTTTAATTAACGAACCCTTAAGGGTAGTATGTATATTGGGGTGTGTTGAAAAAAAACGCAGTGTTTAGATTCTTCTGGCAGTTTCTGGATTCATAGTAGATACTATTTAGAGACGTCTGTCAAAATTTGAGCCAATTCGGACGGTATTTAGAGGTTCCGCTTTTGCGAATTCAATTTTGCCTTTGATTAACACGTTAACATTCTTTTTATATCAGTTTGCAATTAAATTTTCGGGTAAACTAAAAATTCCGGCCATGAAAAGTAAGTCCAAAACATAGTATTGAGGTCACTTGAAATGAAGATATTTTTTATTTTACAATTTGAAAAAAAATTAACAACTTTATTTTTAACGAAAATCATTGAAAACTGACGAAAAAAAATGTTTAACTTTTTTTTTATTGTTAAATAAAAATATCCCCATGTTAAGTAACCTTAATAGCGTGTATTGCACTTACTTTTCATCCCTGGAATTTTTCGTTCACCTGAGAAATTAATTGCAACTGAAAAAACAAAAATGCTTACGTGTTAATCAAAGGCAAAATTGAATTCGCGAAAGCGGAACCTCTAAATATAGTCCGATTGGGGTGAAATTTTGATAGATGTCGTCTGATGGTATCTACTTCGAGTGTTGGAACTGCTGGAAGAATTGAAAAACTTTGTCTTTTTTCAACACACCCCAATGTACCTGACGCAAAAGTCCTTTCTACCGTCTCGCTCGCTCTCGCGTCTCGATCTTTGGGAGATAGCGCGGGGTTTCGAGGCGCGACAAACACATGCTCGTCATGCTGCTACTGTCGCTACTGCGCTGCTGCTGCGATGCATCCCAAGAAGTAGAGAGAGAGAGAGAGAATGTACGAGACGATCGATCGAAGATGAATGTGAGACTTGACACGGAACGTCGATTATCGTTTGATTCGTGCCAGACCGCTGATTCTTTCGCTACCGAAGTATCATTCCGCGCCGATCTGGTGGTCTTTGCGCAGTCCATCCCGCTCAAATTATCCCCACGAACGATCTCACGATTGACATTACCGATGATCAATCGAATTGCAGTTCATTAGTACTAATTTCAAGACGAGATTGTTATATTTTTTTTCATTTCTTTTTTCGCGGGCTTTCGACTCTCGAACTCGACACAGACCACGGGCATTATTACCAGGAAAACTTTGGTAATTTTGTGAGAATCGAGAATTTCATTTGTCTAACACTGGTCCATGAATTTAAAAAAATTTTTTTTTTTTCTATCATTCTTTACCATTTCCGTTAAAGCCTTTGCTCAATTTTCTCGGTTACTCAAATCGCGATAAAAATGTATCACTCCGATAAAAATAACATTTTTTTTTCATACCGATTCAATTAATCTTATTAATTTCATTTGAGAGCAAAAATTTATGAAAGACCCTTCGAAAAATGGGGTCACGGTCGAAACCCTTGACAACTTCATGGAAACGTGAAAAAAATAAAAAATAATAAAAACGTTAGTCAAAGTTGAAAGGAAAATTCAACGGCGCCACTCGTCGAATCCACTCGTAGGTGAGCAAAGTGAAAAAAAAAACTAATTAAAAAAAATTAAAAACCACATACTTAAAAAAAAATTCACTTTTTCTATACCGCAGTGCAATTTGAATTAAAGCTGAGAGCTGCTCTCGCACTTTCACCGGATTTCGAATTTAGCGGGTTTCGCTTGATTTTTTTTTTTCGTAAGACTCGATTTTTCGTAAAATTCGATTTTTCGGGGAAAATCCGGGAAATCGTGAAAAGACGAACGTGCGGGAGATTAGGCGCGTGCGGGGAGTTTGGGAGGAAGGCGAGTGGCGAATAAGCGAGAAAGTGGAGAAGCAGATACGGCACGAGAGCCAGACGGACTCGGCGCGTTATCACACCCGGAAGCTGCTGCTGCAGTGGCTGTCGGGTTGCCGGATTGTTTGAATTCGTTTTCGAAGAGCCAGTTCCGCGGCTAAACTCCCGGATGAGAAGGGGCGGAGGAGTGGGGGGTGAAAAGCACACCGCCAAGCTAGTTCCGCGCAAAAGTGTCGAACATCGTGAGCACTCGGCCAGGTATCCATCAAGGCCGCGTGTGGTCCCGTAAACTCCGAACGATGTCATTACAGTAGAACCTCCCGATAGTCCGAACATCGGTGAGTACAAATGGGCGGGATTACGCTATTGCGAGAGGTTTTCCATTGTCCGTGGACAAGAAATCGGTGACTCTCTGATTAAAGCATTTGACAGTTTATATAATCTGCTGTCAATTCGCAGGAAAATTATAAGATACTCATCGCAAAGCGATAACAAAAATAATTCATGTAAAATAAATCGATCGAAAGTATTAGGTCGCTATGAAAAGAAAAAAACGAAAGTTAAGTGTTACGAAAAGAAATTACCAATTTATTCATAATTGTTTCGAACTGTAGGAATGTTTTAAAAAACCTAACCTACAAATTGCCCGTTCGAGAAAAGCCAACTGCATGAGCCATATTAAAAATATATAAATAATCCATTTATATAAATAATAAACCTCAATCTAATACATTTAGTCTATAAGTGTGTGAAGTGAAATTGCTAAAAATTCCATACGAAAAATAATGTAGTATTGTTGAATTGGAATTTTGAAATTCACGCGTTTTTTTGTTACATCTTATATGTATTGCTTCGATTTGAGGATTATTTTCATTCGATCAGAAGATATTCAGCGAGGGCTGTCACATTTTCGACTATTGGGAGGTTCAACTGTATTGCTGTGTGCGATGTGTGTATCCACCATTATGCATGCGTGGAGAACGTTCGGTGTCTCGTTCGCTCGTGTGCCAGACTGCCAGCGACTCGACTAACGGACGGAGATGCATATATGTATATATATATATATAGGGTACGGGGATTCTGGTCGGGCGGAAATCCCGACAACGTGTAATTCGCGAGCGAACTACGGTCGGAGAATCAACCCCCCCCCCCCCCCCCTCTTTCCCTCCCTTCCCTCTACCGCAGTTCGTCGTGTGTACGAGTGTGTACCAACTCCCGATGGTCCCACCTATGCCAAACGGTTCTCGTGCTTCACAAAATTCAAACTCGATACATATATATATATATATATATATATATATATATATATATATACATATAAGTTTATACTTTGTACACATTTGCAAAACCTATTCTAACCGCTTAACTACGTTTCGCCACTCGTAGTTGTTATACAACTGCGAAAAATACGAGATTGCGTGAAACGGAAAAAAAAACAAAAAAAAAAATCAACAGAAACAATTTCCATATAATGAAAATTTATTTGCTTGTTTTTGCCTAGAAATTGTGTGGTAGCCCCGGCAACTTTTACTTTTAAAATTTATTCTATCATTTTCTATTTTTCACGATAATTATACATTTTTTTGTCCGTGCGACTGATTTGGTATTTGCGTTGAATGTTTATATAGCAAGGTCGACTCTCACCGCTTAACTAAGCATAAACATCTAATAATTGACAGTTGTCAGCCTCATCATATTCCATCTCTACAGAATATCCTTATTTTCACGTCGCATTCAATAAAAAATCCGTGAATCACATTCAACAAAAATTTCATCAAAAACAATAATAAATCCTATAACCTGATTGAGGTGACATCACAATAATCACAACACACACATTAATCCATGGCTTCGATACCTCGGTAAACCAGACAAATGACCATTAACAAAGTTAACTGCGTTAACCAAGCGAATGGGGGTAAATTGGCATTCGGAATTTGGAACGAATGGGATTGGAGAGAAGGGATCTGGCAGGGTGTTGTCGCAATTGAGGTTGGCGGCTGAGAAAGGAGGCGGCGGAGGGTGCGAGTTGGGATGGGATGGGGAAGGAAGAGGTGTCGGAGGGTGGGTCGAGGATCAACCGAAATATGGGAACATAGCCCGACGGGTAATTTCCTCAACGAGGCACGACTATATCCGGGGGACAGGTTACGTGGGTGTGGGGCGGGAGGTGGAGGAAGGTGTCGATATCGTGTAGCTACAGAGGCCTGGGCCCATGCCAGAGGGCTCTTACGACCCTTGGGATCAGAATCCAGCTAACCCGCCTTTGCCTCACGAGTTACCTCCACCGCCTCGTCCGATATACCATACCTCTGTGAACCCCACAACGCCCCTCCCCCCCCCTCCCCTCACCCCGCAATCCCCGAGCTCTTCACGTACAGAGGCTATTATGGCGAATGGTGTCACGAGGTTTGATGAATCAATACACTCACGCAACAAGGCGTTCGGTGTTCGTCATTGTTACAATCTCTCGACCAAAACTACATAGTGAACATTATTCCTGATGAACTGTCACAAATTCAATATCCATATAGTTTTTTTCACATAGTTAATAAATTGAAATCAATTGGGAAGTTATTTGGAAAATTCATTTGTCATGCACTTTATGCCTGTATATTGTGTCGAGATACGTCGTCAAATTTTTGGCACTTTCATCAACGAATTACGGATTGGAATATCTGTGTGACCTTTTTTTTTTAGATACTTACTTTTGATTTTTAAAAATTCATTTCGAAAAAAAAAGATTTCTTGTTTTTTGACGAGGAGAGTCTGTTTTACAAATTGGAAATCTGGTATTGGTCGCTTGTTAGCATTGAGCTAGTAGATACTAATACCCTGAATAACTTCCGGTATAAAAATATATCCCATAAATATTCAATTTTATTATTATTCAACAATAAATAGTAAATATCTACATTCGAAGGTCAATTCATTTCTGCAGATACGAATCGACTGTCAGCTATCGGACTCTCTTTTGTTTTGTTTCAGCCTAGTTTAATCCGTTAAACGATGGAAAACTGTGCCATCTACATTTTTGTACTTGTGAACAAAAATTATAGTTCCCAGAAAAATAAATACAATTGAAAAAAAAAAGTATAAGACAAGACAAAGTGAGATTCTCTTCTGCCTGAATTTGACGAATTGCCTCGAGGATGACTGATTGTTTCATCATCGCTCTTCTAGCCAGTCTTCTATCACGGTCCAACGCTCTCGCACGTTTTCCCGCGCATCGCACGTTTCGCAGCATTTCGTTTTCAGCCCTCAGCCCATCGCTTTGACCCCGGGCGTACAAACGCCGCTGCCGCTTACGCCCACACACCCCAGAGAATTGCGATTTCCCGTTTGTGACGACAGACACGGTTCCACACACGACAGTGTGTAACGTCATATGGTAGTCGCGCGAGTTTTCCTCTGTGCTTATGCAAAGTGGAAAATTTTCCTCAAATTTTCAAAAGCCACACCGCGCGCGCGCTCTCGTCGTGCGTCCTTCACCAAGCTGTAATTCGCTTTCACTACTCTCACGAGCACACAGGCTCTGTAATTGTTGGTTGTTCACGGTTACCGATGTGCCCTCGGTATGCACACGCTTCGGTCATTCCCCGGGACCGAGAAGACCACGGCGCAACGCGTGGAAACCGATTTTTTTTTTTCAAATTGTTGTTTTAATTTTAACAACGCGTTTGTACGAGTGGACGAGGCTGGAGGGGGGGGAGGGTGGCTTTGTCAAAAGAGCACAGAGATTTCGGTCGGCTCAGCGCAAAGCGAGTCAGAACCAAAATTCATTCTGGCGTACGCACACGTGGAAAGAATTTCAAGCATTTGACTAAGAGCCAATGACCTTTTACCATTCAGTCGGAATATGTATTGATTGTCGTGTGTGTGTGTGTGTGTGTATGGAGAGTGGTCCACATAAATTGCAAACGTGTATAACTTGTCGAGTTCACACCGCATAGAATATTCATTTACATAAAATTTGTAGAGTTTGAAAGAATGCCTTAAATTTGTGATGCATACATTTTGCTTATTGGCGGAGGAGTTCCGGAGATTTCAAGTTCAACTCGCTCCATGTTTGTAAATGATACGCTACAGTTTTGAAATGCTTAATTTCAGAGTGGGATCTTTATCGCTACTCCGCTTTTATTTATTTTTCTCCAAGTACGCTTTTCCTTATTTCGGCGTCGTTTTTATTTTTCTCAAAGTTTACAGGTGGATCAAAAAATTCTGAAAGAAATCGGGAATGTTCTCAGGGCCAAATGATAAAGCCGGCGAAAAATCATCAACCGAATCATCAGAGATCAACGGTAAGATGAAATGCATTTTTACCTTAACGTTCAAACGCTGGATAAACAACGCTATATAGACCAAAAGTTCACATAAACAATGTTGTAGAGAATTGAATTTCCTATAAAAAAGTCAGCGACGGTATACATCCAACTTTGATAATAAACACGTGGGGAAGGTTCGAAAGTCGGGAAACGTTGAAAACCGCGCTGACTGGTCAGCGTTCGTCATATCGTACGTTCGCTGCAATGTCATTCTGAATTTTGACGATTTGGTGCAATGTCATTCTACGCCACGTGGCCGTTCGTAACATTGCTCATTCGAAACATTGCGCGTTCGAAATTTTTGACCCTTTCGAACTTTGCTCGTTCTGAATTTCGAACCTCAACTGTCATGATTTTGACCGCCCGTGATAAATTGACATCTAATGTCATTCAACCTCATACATATATTTCGGTTGAATTGTAAAACGCCGAACATCATAAAGTATATCGTGGTTCGGCTGTCGTCAGCCGCAAAATCGTGTCACTATTATTTGCCGATGTGTTGATTGTAGATTGGTTACAATCGCGTTTGAGCAGAGGACCCGTAATTATGACGGCGCTGTGCCTGGCCAAACCCCGGCAGAGCTGGGTGTGGGAGGGCGAGGGGGTTGGACACGAGAGTCGGGGGAGGGTTGTTGGGGGAGGGGGTTGAGTTCGTATGCGAGTGGCAAAAGCCAAACCTTTGCCCGTTACGGTGCGATGTGTAAGAGAGGCTCTCTGGCAATGCGGACAAGTAGCCCTCTCTCTAACACTCACCCGACAGTTCCAAATACATGCCGAATGCGGTCCTCTCTGTTGCCGCGCCGAAACGTTCGCTCGGGCGCTAAATATCTGACTATTTGATCTGCTCCTCCATTTACTCAAACGGCGTGAAATTCAACAAAGTTGGTGAGCGTGGCAGGGTTGGCGAGGTTGGGGGAGGAGGGGGAGGGTGACGATGAAACACAGCGGTGGAGCGTTCGTGGAAAGGTGGGACGGGAAAGGTGGGACGGGGGGGGGGGGGGGGGGGGTCGCAGTACCGCGATGCCCGCAGGCATGTCCACTGCATCGCTGGGTCTGTCGGGGTCCTCCCTTTATCGTTCTAGGGGTTCTCGTCATTGCATCGCCCAACAATCCGTTCGACCCCGTTTCAGCCTCATTTGACCCTCGCGGCACAAACGATTAAATCCATTCGCGGTCGACTCCTGAATCACTTCCGCTTTTGAGGTCTCAAAATGGTCGTCGAAATTAAATACTTCAAAATTTTATTCGGATTCGACGTGTACTTTTCTTATTTTTAATATTTGATTTTTTTATTTTTTTTTTTAATATTTTTATTTTTGCTTCCTCAACGAAGAAGCTTTGTTTTCGCGGAATTTTTTTTTTTCGAGATGTTCATTAAAACGGGTTCAGAATGTCCCAAAACATCGAAAAATTACATTCAGACGACTCGGGATATCAAGCTGAAATTTGTCACACATGTGAAGGGTTCACGGCGCATAGCACGATTCAATTTTTGGAAAAACCCATCAAGTTCTTTTGTTGTAACGCAATTTTTGAAAAATTCAAAAATTTTTGTTCGGTCTCTGGCTCCCACGATTTCAGAGATATCGAGCTCAAATGTAGTATAATGTTGTACCGCTACGGGGAGATACTCGATACTGAATTTGGAAGAAATCCACCCATTGCTTTTGTTTCAAAGCCGTTTTAAATGTGAAAAAAACGATGTTTAAATTCTAGCGGGCGCAATTTCTGCGACATCGGACTCAAATTTGGTGCGAAGTTGCACCATTATTCACGGAGATACCATATGAAATTTGAGCAAAATCCACGAAAACATTCATATTTTATGGCGTTTTGAAATTTTTCCAAAAATGAATGTTAGTGTTCTAGCTACCATAATTTTTAAGATATCCAGCTGAAATTTAGGACTAAGTGGCACTAACATCAAAAGAGGTTTCGAATTGAATTTGGGCATAATCCAACAAGACGTTCGAACGAATTAGAATTTTTCAAATTTCACATGAATTGCCCCATGTATTTTATACTACAAACGAAAATTCGCTAACTAGAATCATATACGAAGGTGTGAATCTTATGTGAATCAACAATCACCATGTGAATAAACCGTTAAACTCGATTTTCGTCAAAATTGGGGGTCTAAAAACCTCTAAAAGTCGGAATAAATTGTTTTCGGCTTCGCTGCGAACGAAACGACGGTCACTACAAACCTTTTCACACCCAACTCTTGAAGATAAGCGCATAAGAATCGATTTTCCTGACCCATCGATTTTCGCCAAAAAAAATTTTTTTTTCATAAAAAAACCGGTTTTTTTTCTAATACAAACAAAAATTCGGTTTCCAGGGACACATTCGAGGGTATCCCTATGTGAATGAACCGTTGGAACGACCATACAGAGCCATCTCCCTGTGAATGAACCGATAGACTCGATTTTCGTCAAAATTGGGGGTCTAAAAACCTCTAAAAGTCGGAATAAATTGTTTTCGGCTTCGCTGCGAACGAAACGACGTTCACTACAAACCTTTTCACACCCAACTCTTGAAGATAAGCGCATAAGAATCGATTTTCCTGACCCATCGATTTTCGCCAAAAAAAAAATTTTTTTCGTAAAAAAAAATGTTTTTTTCATTAAAAAACCGGTTTTTTTTCTAATAAAAACAAAAATTCGGTTTCCAGGGACACATACGGGGGTATCCCTATGTGAATGAACCGTTGGAACGACCATACAGAGCCATCTCCCTGTGAATGAACCGATAGACTCGATTTTCGTCAAAATTGGGGGTCTAAAAACCTCTAAAAGTCGGAATAAATTGTTTTCGGCTTCGCTGCGAACGAAACGACGTTCACTACAAACCTTTTCACACCCAACTCTTGAAGATAAGCGCATAAGAATCGAATTTCCTGACCCATCGATTTTCGCCAAAATTTTTTTTTTTTCGTAAAAAAAAATGTTTTTTTCATAAAAAAACCGGTTTTTTTTCTAATACAAACGAAAATTCGGTTTCCAGGGACACATTCGAGGGTATCCCTATGTGAATGAACCGTTGGAACGACCATACAGAGCCATCTTTGAAATCATTCGAGCCCCCGTATGATTCGAACTGCGCTAGATACCCGGTAAAATTTATTCCCATAATCTTCTGACGACTCGGATTGAAAATTGGAAAAAAAAAACACAAAAAGGTGGTTGTGATAAAAAAACTGTACAGAATGTAGATGGTCGATCGAAGCGCAATACTTTTGATATTACGTCGAACGTTCAGTTTCTTCGGTTCATTTGGTTGGTGAATTTCTCGTTGATCGAGCAAAATTGTGGAGAACGGAAGATTCAAGGACTTCCGGAATGGAGAATAATGCTGTAAAAAGATTCAGGGCTCGTACAATATCAGCAATTGCAACCTCCGCCTCGTCGAAGCGCACACACACACACACATACGCTATCACAAACACGAGCGAACGATAAAATCACGCGGTTTACCGCGGCTCTCAGCCTATTTCTCTCCCTCTCTCTCGCTGTCTCTCTCTCTCTCCACGTCGGCAGAGCGAGATTTTCCGAAACCCCGAGCTTCGGATCGTAGCTTTTTTCCCCATCCGTGAGGGCGTGAAGAATGAAAGATTAACGCGCGAGACAGATCTTTCATTCCGATTGAATGAATTCAATAGATCTTTTATCCCGGGGGCCTCTTATACCTATTCTCGAACGGTCGACGGTGAAGAATCTTATCCAACAGCGTATTATGATTGGAAAGTACAACGAGGGGGAAGTGCATTGTGCATGAGAGTGTCCATTGTTGCCACACTGCGGGGCAAGACAACGGTTTGAGCTACGAAAATCCTCTTCGAAAAAGCAATTTTGGGAAAATTAAAAAGAATAAGAAGAAAAAAATATGGAACTCACGCGAAAAACAGAATACATTTCAATACAAATTCATGGAATTATCACGAATATGATATTCATTGTCTTTATAAATAATTGAAAATAATAAATAAATAAAATAACATGATAATAATAAAAATAAAAAAATTAATAAAATGATATAATAATAATAATAATAAATAAATAAATAAAATAACCAGCTACGATGAAACTTTCGATCATCCCCTCATCTCAAATCGTTGAATATCACACGTCAATGATGTTCGAAAAATAAAAAAATTAGTAAATTTTTCGAGCATTGGCGAGGACCCTGTTTCCTCTCTGTGGGTCCTCTGCGGTTCATCGACCGGTTGAAGAGGTACGCCCTGGCTGCACAGAACGCTACCGAGCCGCCCCGGTAGCTCAGTTAAAGGCGAATTCGCATTGGATATACTACATGTGTATTAGTAAGATGAAGAGATCTTTTTTCATTTTTTTTTTCTCGTATATCGCAAACTCACAAAGTATCAAATGGAAGGAGGAAGCCATTCTTCTTGTAATAAGTCAGTGGCGGGGCTCGGGAAGGGTAGTGAGAGCCTGAGAAAATAAGAACAGGAGAGAAAGAGAGAGGGAGAGAGAGGGTGAAGAGGTTGCCTCACGCTCGTGGACCAACTTGCGGGGTCGGACTTTCTTAGACGCGCGTACTACGCGCCATGTCTGAACGCTGGCGGTTCGCCGTGTTATCCTGTCTCAAGACTGCCGCAACTCCTGCTGCTGCTGCTGCTGCTGGCCCTCCACCCTGGCAGTACAGTGACCTTTTACAAGCGGAATGGCTTCCTCCCAGCAAGAGCACATAATTTATTTCATCCTCGAGACCATGTGTGTGTATGTGTGTGTGAGTATGTGTGTGGGTGGGTGTATCGCTGGGAATAAGAACCCAGCACAGACGTGTACGACGAAAGAAAAAGATTCTTCAACCCCTTGCCGCGCTGTCGAGCGTTTTCCCATCTAAATTCTATTAGCCGGTCGGGGACCACCTTTTTAACCCGATGCAACTCGAGCTTTTGGCCACTTTTCTCTTTTCCATCTTCTTCGTCTTCATCTTCCACACCATCGAGTTTTTCCCGATTTTTATTACATTTTTTTTTCACGCTCTCCAATGGGATTTCCGTGTGCGGTGTTGGTGGAGAATGTCGGATTTTGCGGTACTCTTCACTCATCGGGTTTGGATCACTGAATGACACATTCATTCGTTTTTTTTTTCCGCAATGGAATTTCTATTATTCACAGATAGAAACGTTTCACAGATAATAAATTTTTGTAATGATTGTCGAAGGTGTCGTATTCGGTTAAGATTATTAGCTGCACCGCATTTTTCAAAATTCATTTATTTTGGTTTTTTTTGTGTAATTATATTTATAATTATTAAAGTTACGAATTTCTTTTGTCGCACAATTGTTAAAACTTCATTTATTCTATTTTATTTATTAAGAATCATCGTTATCGACGACATATTGACGAGTTTTATAACCAATTCACGTGCAAATGAATAATAATTCGACAAAAAGTAACAAATTTCATTACTCCCAAAATTGTTAAAACTTCACAATCGTCATATCAAACGAATTTGTCACGCGATTCAATTGCAAATAGTACCAAACTCGATGATAAAGTTCCACGATACAGTTGTAAAAATTCATGAAAAGCTTATAACCGATTACAGTCGATAACTCCGGGGGGTCATAAACGTCGAAGGATATGTTTCGGGTTTGGTGTGGAGCCACATGGAATCTAATACGGATGCGTGCACACAACTCGGTGCGGTGGTTGGCCGCAGTCATCGAGCCAAGGCCCCGGATATCGTTGGTGAAAGTTTGCCCGCACCGCGGCCCGAGGGAGATGAGGGTCTCGTGGATGAGGCCGAGCGCGAGCGCATCAGAAGCAGATGCAGAAGCGTCGACGGAAGCTCTCCGAGCCTAGTTCCTCGGTACGTTGGGTTACATTAGAAACTAATATCGGGACCCCCGGTGGGCCCGTGGCTGATTGAACAATCGGGGATGACCTGCATAGTAATTGCGTACGTACATAAAATAGTGAAGCGGGCGAAGGAGACGACGACGTTGGAAACGAGTCCGAGAGAGTTGGCGAACCCGAACAGAGCGAGAGAGAGAGAGAGGGAGAGAGAGCGCCATCCTCGTCCTCAGACTCCCATAGACTAGTTGAGAAAATTGGATTTGTCAAAGCGTTGCGGGCTTTCAAGGTGAATTGAATCCGACATTACCGAGCAACGGGTAAAGTCTATGTACATGTACATATATATATGTGTATATAACTTTTGGAATATTCTCATACTCAACTAACTTGCCGCACAAACTTCTTAACTTACCTTCGTATTCACTGGTCTTGCATCTCCTACGTTCGATACTAATTTAGTACAGTTTTCTTTTTTTTCACATTCGGATTGAACGGAAGAAACAACGAACTGTCGCGAGATACGGGGGGAAATAGACCTGATGAATGATAAAATAACGCGGGGTAGTAATTGGGTGAGTTGGCACACAGGGAGTGTTGGCATATGTATCCTTTCAATTTCTTGGTTGTAATTGAACGATCTTGACGCCATTCACAGTAAAATCGTGTTTTGACGTAAATGACATGAGGTGAGAAAGGTTTTTTTTACATTTATTTGACATCCATTTACTTGGAAAATAATCCTTTTTTTATCAATCCCACCAATCCGTCAAGGCGTTGGAACCTTCGAGAAACTATTTCCATGGGATTCATTTAATTGAACGGTACAGAGATGAATTCAAAATTCACCGAGCTTGTTAAAAATATTTTTTACAGAACTAAAGGCACGAATTGATTCTCAAAGACTCGTAAGAACACTTTAGTTACTTGTGATTCATTAAATTCAATTTCATATAACCACCTTGGCCATTGAAAAAAAAAAATCATGTGCCATCTCACTCGTTATGTTTCTGAGAATAATCGTTGAATTTTATATATTCCGGTAACAAAAAAATTCTACAAAAATATATAGAAGCTTGTTGACGAAAAAAAAATCTCGAATCTTAGAAATAGATAAAAAAAATCCATTCAATCATAAATCATCCCTCTGTTTCAAACACATAAATTTATCAATAAATCAAAGTTTACGAGTGTTGGAAGCCGGTGAGGTCACAAGTAACAAATTGATTAACCCGAAACCCAAACACACTGTTCCCCTCTCGGTCGGGAGTCGACAATAAAAAGAAACAAGAATAACCAAAAAAAGAAGGAGACGAGAATAAAAAAATTAATAAATTTGACATGTTACATCGCATAGTTTTGGATACTAAAACTTTTCGGTTATTTCTTTTATTCTTATTTCTTTTTTTTCCGGGACAAAGCACCGAAGAGAATCAGCATCGTCAGCAAACATACTGGGCCGTTACTAATATATAGTTGTCACAACGGGTTGCGGGGAGTTTCGTGTGAGGAAGAAAAGTCGTGAGAAAGGGAAGTGAAATATCCGAGGAACGAATAAGTGGGAAAAGGACGACAACGAAATCGACAACGACTACGACGACGACGACGACGACGACTACGACGCTTCGGGGAGACCCTCTAGACGCTCGGAGCGCTCTCCCGCCGGGTGGAAGTGATATCCTCACGTATT
This sequence comes from Diplazon laetatorius, assembly GCA_963662125.1. Taxonomy (NCBI): domain Eukaryota; kingdom Metazoa; phylum Arthropoda; class Insecta; order Hymenoptera; family Ichneumonidae; genus Diplazon; species Diplazon laetatorius. The sequence goes on from OY759159.1 coordinate 8,698,803, forward strand.
TACTACAAAAGATGAATCGTTGTTCTTACGCGGGCGCCCCACTGTAAGGAATTTACGACTCGAACGCCAACGCTCTACGTGTATATACCGCGAGAGCCACATTGGCTCCCGGTTGCAAGAAGAGGAGAGTGGGGGAGGGATTCGACACGCTTACACGATTCACGAACATAAGTGGTCTACACGGTACATACATACGTATTACTCGTTGCGCTCACTGCTCAACTCCACCCCCTGTCGACGACATTTTTTTTTCTTTAACTTTATTTCTGCATTTTTGTTATTTACCGAGCAAAAAAAAATTATAAAACAAACATATATAATGTAGAAAAGAACGAGTTGGTCCATTAAATTACGCCCGAGTGCGCAGTAGCCGGTGGGCGTCGTAAAAACCGTGGATGCTGTTAACAATCCCTATTATCACAGCGTGGTAGCACTGGCAATCTCGTGGTTTATCATTATGCACTGTGGCGGTACGTGTGGACGGAAAAGGATTGTTTTTAATGAGTCTTGAAATAAATAATAACGCGAGGTTGTGGGATTGTTGGTTGGGTGGTTGGGTGCAAGATTGTGCGTAGGTTGTACAGGACAACCGAACGAAGTTCGTTGGTAACTTTGAAAGCGTCTTCTTTGTCACCTAAAAAAGATAATGTATTCGCGAAAAAAAAATGTCAATAGTATTGAAAACGAGAGGAGTCTGGGTACCATTGAAGTTTCTTTTACACTTTCGATCTTATTTTTTTGACAAAATGGAACTATAATTCTGGAAAAGTCTGATGGAATTATTGGATTCTTCTGTTGTGTCTAGCAGACGGTATTATTCTGGTTTCAAGTTCGGACGATAATGTTTCATTATTTTATGGGCGATGGCATTAGCATCGCGAATATTTTCGTCGATATCGATGTGTGTAAGATTGCGGATCCTGTGGATGTGTAAGGTTGCGCATGCAGTCTTGATGTCATTAGTAGCTTACCGTAGAAAACTCAGCTGGAAAGAGGGAACGAACAAAATAATAAACCAACAAAATCAGCGAAAGATTGAAATGCTGAAAAAGAGTGTAAAAAATGAAATTCGACTGAGAAGTCGTGCAGTCTTGCACACTAACGTGTATAAAAGATTACCTTTTTGTGATCTTTTTTCATTCACTTAAAGTCCAATAGAATAAAATCATTATAGATAGTAACAATTCCTCACAAGATTACCAAAGATTGATAATAAATAAAAAAACTCGGAATAATAACACGAAATAGTGTTTTAAAATTAGTTGATAGAAAAGTGCGCAATCCTACACCACCCTGGCCTATTTGAATCCACCATAAATGCAAAACGATGAGGAAGCGTGTATGTTGCACGAATAACTAGCAGTCAATTAACGGGACTATCGTAAAGGTATCTCGTGACTTTCTCTCCTAATTCCCAATCGGCATAAATGCATGTTCGAAGTATCTCGAAACTGCTAACGAGACAAGGTCGTCGTCAGCTCGTAGGGTCACACCGAGATTTAGGTTTTTTGATGGCGCCGACTGGGATAACGGGATTCCAGCTACCTGTCGTTTTCTATGGTGAAGGAAAAAAATTTGGAAAAAAAAAATTTGAAAAAAAAAAACCCGAAGAAGCGCGAGAGCGTGAGGAAGAGCCCTACGGGAGTCGGTAGCGGCTAAGAAATTTACGGCTACACCCGGCTGAGTGTGGCCAAAGGCCCTGTGGTCACACTCGGCCAGTGCAGGACCGTTTGGTAATTCGGTGGTCCACCGCTTCGTGGGGTTGTTAACAAGATCGACCGGGGACGAGTTCGGTCTATTGGATTAACGCTACTCAATAGCGGTTCAATCTCCATTGTTCGATAAATCGTCGACTTTGAGGTTGATTGTTTATCGAATCGACTATTACGAAATTAGAAAATCCATCTTATTTAATATTAAACTATCAAATTGAAAAAAATTTCATGAATATGTAAATTTTGTTAAATATGAAATTTCGTCGATAAATTCGATGATTTTTTTTTCCTCATCGCGTTCCGACTGCTTTAAAATCAAGTAGAAGAGAACAACTATCAGATTATTCAGGAAACATGTTAAAACGAAGTTTGGCGCAAGATTTGAATCGACACATGAAAAAGACTGCAGATGGGTCCGGTTCTTGCGGATGGGGTCCGCTGGACCCCGTGTGACCAATATGTTGTTATTCGGAGGTGTGACCTGAACGGTTTAAAACAATAAAGTGTACCATCTCGCCCGGTTCTACCCTGAGCCTCTTGCCAACAGCCTACCCGGTTATCGATGCCCAAGGCAACGAACAAAATTCCTTTGGTAAATAGAACGAAGCGTTGATTACCGGTTCCAGGATTCCCATCCTGGAATTACAGATATAGACAGGCGAGAGAATCGAAAAAGCAACAGCGATACGGTTACCACGACGAGACCCATCGGCGAGAATCAACGGTCGAAGAGCTGCCATTTCACAAAAGCCTCAACGTTATGCGTGTCCGTAATAATACACGTGGGGGCCACACCGAGGCCCCGTTCTGACAGCCGAGAGTCTAGCTTTGAAGGATGCGCGTTTAACAACGGCTTCTCGCTTGTAACACGGCAAACGCAATGCTCAGACGTTCTGCGCATGACCAGACCCGAGCGCCGCCCCGCGTTAACGTCGGACACTCGACGCTCGTGTCCGAATAAAAAGAAAAAAAAACATTTTGCACACCGTCTATATATGTATATACGCTTACTCGGGCCGATCCCCGAACCGTATACTTGTCTCAAATTATCCTTGTTTATCGCGGCTTCGAACGAACCTCACGTAATTGACACTCGTAATCAGATTGTCCGAAGCGATCGTAAATAAATGCCGTGGACAGGTAGCCGAGCCCCTCTAATTTAGCGGGAGTGCGAGAGAAGGGGACGAGACGCTGGACAAAGTGTGGGCCTGGCAAAAACCTTACCTATACCTAACCTGGCAATCACTAATCACTTGTTTTCCTTGCTTCACGTCGTGGATTCTTATTTGCTTCCTTCTTTCTCTGTCTCTCGCACTTTTGGCCGGTCAGTTCAGGTAGCAATCCTGACCATCCGTGCATATACACTGGCCACACGCCCCCTACGCTTCGGGCACTTTAACAATATTTTCATTACTTCCATGGTTTATTTCTTTTTGTCATATTCACGTGACTTGAGTGTGCTTGCAGCATCGTTGATCGATGATATACATTTAAAATGCATAAGTTATGTAGTAGCGACTTCATAGGAAGATGACATGGAGACTATGTGCATGCACTATATGCGTAGTTGATGCTGGCCCCACCAGAGTGGTCCTTGTGAAGGTCGATTTTTTATTTCAATGCGCGCGCCCAACAGATAGGACACGAATACGTTTTAAAAAACGTTTGCGGAATTCCGCTCATTTATCTAAATATTAACACGTGCCTTTGGAATTTTCAAATTTTCTGCATATTAATAACGTGGAAGGCTGATCCAGTTTTAGTTAATTTATTGCAGTTGAAATATCAACAGAGAGAAAAGATTTGGTTCATATGCTTCCTTCATCATAATGATGCGTATTTGTTTTTTAATTTTTTAAAAACTTAATTTAATTTTTTTTAATCCCCCTTTAAAATAAACAGTGGAACTAATACCGTGACTTTAAAATTAAAAATCATTAATTTTCAAGCCACTATATTAGTTCTTACAATTTCCATAAAGAATTGAATTTTTAGAATTTGAAATTTTCTTATACCGTTTTTTCATATGTACCGAAGTTAAAATTATAGAAAACATTTTATGTAGGATGGGATTGGGTTTATATAGTTTATATATAGACTTTATACATTTTTCTTCACTTAAGAATAACGAAATTTTGCTATGAAAGGGAGAATAAAAAATGTATTCAAATCGAAGCTCCCTAATGTGCATGCGTATAATCTCACCCTCGTTGTTACAGCACGGTGTGCTCTGTTAACTGTAACAAGGAACGATTTCGTCAGGCTGCGTCCACATTAGAGCCCCCGTCGAGCGTCGGATGAGAAGCTGTGACGCGACATGGTTTTTCTCCCGAGCGTACTGTTCGTCCGAGGATTAAATTTCAACCTGTACATAGGTGGATTTAACATCGCCAAGCAATTTCCGAAAATTCCGGAGACATGTTTTTACAACGTTGCATATATATTGGCCCATGGCCGAGGGACCCCACAGGCAAATTTCTGGCATGTGGGGTCGCTCTCTGGGATGCTCCCAACGGGTCGTAATGTCTACGCCACGGACGACCTGTTTACTTGTAACTCGGTACACAACCGGAGGAAATTACGTGCGCGCTTTGAGGCTACTCGATTACTTACCGTTTTCCCGGCAAATGTAATAACCACCATGACGTCATTGGCCTTTGCGTTACAATCGGAAATGAACATTTATAAAATAAAAATCTTATCTAAAATACATTTTCGACAAAATTATCACAAATTACAGCACTTATTGAGTGCTATGAAAAAAAAAACGTTTTTCAACGCTCTTCGTAGTTTATTATTTGTCGAACAAAAGTGATAATTTATTTATCGGGATTCTCATCGAAAGTCGTTTTTCAAAAAATATTTTTCAATTAACCAATCTATTTTTTTTTTCACGCCTATCCGATGCTCGTGCCCGTAATTAACTAATTAACCCGGTCGATCGATTATCGGTTATCCACGAGTCGATGCTTATATTTGTAATTACCTGATTGATTGGGCCAACTATAGTTATTAATATTTCGATGGCCACCGGCTCGCACGTGCAATTAACTTTTCTATCGACAACAAACTATCGGTTGCTCGTGCATGGTCGATGATTATATTTCATTGATTCTGTGAAACCGATAAATTTGTGTCAATTATTAGTTTGCCGCTTGCTCTACCTTATACTCGATCAAAGTTTCGCTTGCTATTGGTTTCTATTGATCAGCTTTTTGGGATTGAATGAATTATCGTGCTACAATTATTATAATTGCGTTCATTCATAAACTCATCGATGTATAAGCATTTTTTTTTATTTTTGCAATTTCGAGTTTGCTATAGTCGCAAAAAAAAATTATTTATCGGTCTAAAATAACTATAGGTTATTTTACGTTTGTTCTGAGAGATAAAAATATATATATATATATGTATGCACTTGTGTTTACACAAACGTGCCGATTCATATGTTACACAGTCAATATATAGCATTAGCATCGCTCCAAAGATATATAGGCACACTTGGGTTATCCATATTGAACGAATTGAAAAGCCCTTGTACTCGTCTTTGCCGCGTATATCCCTTTCACGATTCACCCTCGTATCAATCCGGCCCCATAAACGTCCTACACCGCCCACAATCTCGTGTTCGAAGGCTCCGGCTCACCCCTCTGAGGTTTCTCCCAATCTCGTTCACTCGCCGCCAGACCAGATCCAAGTGCATTAATGGAATTGAATATATATATATATATATATATATATATATATATATATATATATATATATATATATATATGTAACAATCCATACAAATCATACACGCACGAGTATTCCAAACTCCTACACATATCCGTCACTGTGTATGTACACTGGGGTTTGTTGAAAAAAGGCTAGGATTTTCGATTCTTCTGGCAGTTTTTACATCTGAAGCAGATACTATCGGGAGATATCGGTCAAAATTTCAGCCCGATCGGACAATATTTACAGGTTCCGCTTCCACGAAAACGATTTTGCCTTTGATTAAGGTGTGAAAAAGAATGTTTTTTTCAGTTACAATAAATTTTTCAGGTAAACGAACAATTTCGGGGATGGAAGGTAAGTGGAATATGTAGTATCGAGGTCACTTGAAATGGTGATTATTTTTTATTTTACAATTTACAAAAAGTTAACCATTTTTTTCCCATAAGTTTTCAATTATTTTTGTTAAAAAGAAAGTTGTTAACATTTTTTCAAATTGTAAAACAAAAAATATCCCTATTTCAAATGATCGGAATACTGTGTATTGCACTTACTTTCCATCCCCGAAATTTTTCGTTTGCCTGAAAAATAAATTGCAACTGGGTTTTAAAAAAATGTTTCCGTGTTAATCAAAGGCAAAATGGAATTCGTGAAAGCGGAACCTCTAAATATTGTCCGTTCGGGCTCAAATTTTGATATCTGTCTCCCAATAACATTTACTTCAAACATAGAAACTGCCAGGAGAATCGAACTACTTTGTCTTTTTTCAGCACACCTTAATGTACACTCACACGTGTGTGTGTGTGTGTGTGTCCGTATTTAGATGAACACGTAAGTCCGAGCGCACGGCGTATGTCTTTTATACACACGTGCCTCGCTCACCGACAGTCTTGACAACGCGAATCCATTTCACAGTCGATGAAGTGCGAGGAGAAAAGTTTTACGATTACGCCGGAAAATAAATCGTTGATTTTAAAAGCCCTCTCGGCGTCTCTCGAAGCACATTGCGTTGCAGCTGTGTGTGTGTGGGTGTGCGCTACGAAAATCCGGAATTTTATCGTACGAATGTGAATGAATAACTATTCTCGCGATTTTTCACTAACGTATCACGGTCGTTTCCCCGCGTTTACGAAGAAATTTTTTTTTTCCTAGCCACGAATACATATGTCACGTGTATGAGCCAGGAATGTGAAGCGAGCGGAATGTGAGTGCCGAGTACTCATTATCGCTCCAAGGGAAAGGGAGGGAGAGGGGGGCTCGCTGTATGAGCTTCCATGCTATGACGACGACGATTTTTCATTCGTTTCTTTTTCAACCCTCGTAACGGAATTTCCACACTCTTGTAACTGCCTCACCGATGCCACTGTCACGTGTTCTATATTTTTTTTTATTTTTTCATTTTTCTATATTTCTTTTTTTCTCATTCCACTCTAAATAGATTCTCCGTGGAATTTGTAACGTGAAAAAAAACAGTAAAAAAAATTAAACAACCACTTGTACATTGGCTCGACAACGATATAACCAGCTCGATTATGCAACGACTCGTAAGTTTTTTTTTTCTTCTTTAATGTCAGCATAGAATGCAGTTTATTTATTTTTTTCACGTCGCTCACGTTTCGACGGGGATTATTGAATTTCAGATGGAATGCTCGATGTGGCTTGTCGCGTGTGCGAGATTTTTTTTGTAAAATTGAGTGTTTAAAAATTGGGTGAGACCGGGTGAGTTGGCACAAGTTGGTTCAACGTGCTTTTACTTGTTGAATTCGAGTGTAAACCCTTCGAGGTCACAAAGGGTCGAAATGACTCCGAGCGCAACTTCAAGCTAGACAAATTTTTTTTCAAATATTCAAAAAAAAAACTAATTGCAAATTGTAAAAGATGTGATTTTTTTAAATTCAAAATTTCTCACGCATTGACCCCTTTGTGATTTTTCATAGATTCTCAAAGACTCATACAAACACTTTGTAGCTACTCACTTCGATTGAATTCAATCTCACATAACCACCATAACCGTCTAAAAAAAACCCGTGCCATCCCACCCGCGTAACCCTAACAAAACTTGACATTGTTTCTCCTCACCGTAAATCCCAAAAAATCGCAACTAAAAAATCGATCACTCCCAATCACGCGTCTACATTCTCACAGACTCTTCCCTTCGTCGATCCAACTTCGAAAAAAAAAAAATATTTCAAAAAACTCGAAAAAAATCAGCAAAAAAAAAGAAAAAATAACTTTTCGGGAAAATGGTATGTGTGTAATAAAATCTGTGACCCGTGTTGTAATTTAGCCCATCGAGTTTTCGGGGGTTGTGGGTGGGGGTTAGGGGGTTGGGAGGGGTGAAAACGATATTAGCCCGAGGCAATTTCGGTTGCGAGCCAACTACGGTGCAAAGTACGATGGCCGCGTTGGACCCCAGGCCGCTCGGTTTCTCGCCACGAAGCTCGAATAAGCGCAAGCTCAGCTTCGAGCTTATGTACATCGGTTAGTTGCGGCGGAGAGGAGGAGGGGGAAGGGAGAGGCAGGGGTTCACTGGTGCAATATTACCTTCCAGGTGCATGGAAGTCGTTTTCGTGGAGAAACGGAGTTAGACGCGTGGTTAGAGAAGGGGAGGGGCGGATTTGGCAGGAGGAGTGGGGGGGACGAAGAATAAACGAAGGGTGAAAAACGTAATGGGGCGGAGAAGGACAGCGATGAGTGTGTGCTATACGGTCACTCGTGGCTCGATAACATTCTCGGACACTGGATTATACAACATTTCCGGGCGTACCGAACAGCCCCCCCCCCCCCCCCCATTCTACCGATGCATATATTAATCGAACACTTGCGTCTGGTCCACACACAAACCCCACCGCAGTGACGTGCTCACGATCGGTCATATCAATCCCAGAGATCTGTGGCACGCGTTTCGATTGACGACTCCGCCACCTCCACCGTCTATCTGTGATAGCTGACACTCTGAGTGTATATATATATATATACACGAGTATATATGTGTGTGTGTGTGTATGGGGCATTCCATGTTGAGTCAGACGTTGAAAACCCTGACCCTTACTATTTTAGTTTTGAATTTAGAATTTCTTTTCGGCTTCCGTTTGACCCCTGAATAGTTTTCCTGTGATTTCAGTTTCTTATCGACCTTTGGACAGCTCTATAGCCCTCGAAGAAATTTCAAACTAATCCCAAGTAAGGAAAAATGTAATTGGAGGGAATTGAAAATTGTAATGTTTTCGTTTCGTGATTTCAGTGGGTCGAGAAATGTAGATTGTGAACATTTCAGAGTGGGAACCTTATTGCATCTTCTTTTATTTTATTTTATTTTTTCCAAAATAAAAAATATTATGAATTTTTTAAATCCATTTTTTTCTACAAATGTTTTTCATTTTTTTTGTTTTCTATTTTAATATTGATATAATTATCATTGTTGATACAATTATTTTCACAGATTAAGCCGAGAGAAACAGTCGTAAGCAGACTAAGAAAAATATAGATTTGAAAAATTCGTATTATTTATGTAGAAAAAAAATAAAAATAATAGACAGTTGCAATAATAATCACACTCTGGACTTTTGTCAACCTTTATTTTTTAATATACCGAAATCACAAAAAAAAAACATAATTTTGAATGATGTCCAATTTCACTTTTCCTTATTTGGGGGGGGGGGGGGGGGGTAGTTTTTGATTTATTTAAGGGTCGTAGGGAGATCTGAAAATTCTAAAAAAAAATCACGAGTATTTTTGGGCCCAAATGGAAGCTAAAAGTAAATTATCAACTGTATCGGCAGGGCCCAGGGTTTTGGCCGTCTGATTGGACATGGAACGGCCCATACACGTGTGTGTGTGTGTGTGTCTGCAGCTATATGCGGCTGCATCTGAGCGATGCAACTGACGCGTGACTAACGTTTCGAGTCTCTACAGTGAAGCTGATCAGCTCGATGTAATTTTCGTCTGCACATACTAGCCGATAAAACGTTCTCGACCCGTCAGTTTCATCGTACACGTTCGGATGGTTGAAAGCTATACCACATTCACCGTATACTATTTCGGCACCGTCATGCAACGGATCGTGGTACAACCGATCCGCTCGTATTCATGACTATATGGATGAGTCAGTCAACTTTCATACGAAAATGTGATTACAGGAGCGAATTATATTATTCCATACATGTATACGCCACGATATACGAATTTCCGTTGAAACTATATGGGGGCCGGGTTGTCAATGCCGAATGTGCATTCAAAGTGCATGCGAAATGTTCATTCGACCGTCAAAATTGTTACACAACGGCATAATGTACACGCCGTCATTCGCAGAGTTGGAAGGTAACCTATATATGGTTTATAATATACGCAATATATATACTCCCTAATATATATATATATACATAGACGATGTGACATTTAGCAGTCGGGAATTTAAACTAATGAGATTTATAATCGAAATTCTGTCTAGCGTATAACGAAACGGTATATCAATTTGGTAATAATAAAAGTTGTTATCAACGATTCGATCAGTTAAATTGATATTTGTATAGCAGTATTGCATTGGAGATGGATGTTCGTATATTTTGCAAAATTCGTCGAACGATGAAAAAACAAAAAAAAAAAAAATCAAATGAAATATGTTAAGCCCTTGAAAGCGGATGGTAATGTAATTTATGTAGTATTAATAATTTTCTCGTCGAAAAGCGCTACTGCTTGTACTGAAAATTCGGAACCACTGATAAATATTTTAATTCAAACGAATTTACTCTCGAATTTGTATTGAGGGGACTGAGTCATCTAAAAAATTGGAATTTTTTTTTTTCGTGACATGATCAATCTATTGTAAAATAGATTTTACCCTTATAAAATACCTCAACTCGGCTATCATTCCAAATTTTTTCATGGCCATGTGAAGCATATGAACGCCGTAAGAGTTATCACAAAATTCGGTGAGTCGTATGGTCCAAAAACTAGGACGAGTGAACAATTTTGTGATGAATCTCTAAAAAATTCTTTTTAGGCAACTCCTTGAGCTAACATATCATTTTTTGGTACAGTTAACAAATATACAATCAATCGTAATTAATTTGTAAAAATACCAAAGACTTCACGAAGAATCTGCATTCGAGGTAAAATTCTACCTTTCCGTTGATTCTCATGATAAAGCTCGTATTTCTCGAAAAAACGAAAAATAAATTTCCGACACGAAGTCCTATCAAGATTCAAGATGCGCCCAGTGGCTGAATATCCTCGTGGGCTGCGAAAGCCAGGACCAAAAGCAAAAACGGCCTGTTCGCGATTGTGGCACAAGCCGATGAGATTGAGTCTGGAATATTGGATTTATCGATCAACACGCCAGACACTGAATAGACCCGACGGGCCACACTGTACACGGACTCTCTTTTCTCTCTCCGAGGTCCACGAACGTTCCCGACGCTTCGTGGGCGACGCTTGGTCCGCTTCGCAGTCAAGAGGACTTTGCTTCGTAGCTTCCATTCATGAGTACAAGTTATCCCAGGTACTCAAGAGCTTTGCCAAGTTTCAGCAACGTCGTGAAAGCAACCGGCTGTCCGATTCTCGTCCGGTTCCCCGATAGAAATTTTACCTTCTTGCATATTGTACGTATATATAACCCGTCGGGGGCGGGGGGGGGGGGGGGGCTTTTACCCTATTGCTTTGGAAAATCAAAGCTAAGAAGCTTACATCTACACCAGTCACCAGTCATCGCTGAGAATCACGACCGAGCTTCCTGTACAATTTCTTGAAAAGCCCCTGTTGCCAAAGGAAACTACATCGGAAGATCAAGCGACGATACTCTTCAACGTTTAATTAGATCGAACAAAAGCTTCGTTAAATCTTGTGTAAACAACGATTACCCATCACGGAATAATATACGACGAACACGAATGAAAAACTTCATTCGAAATTTTTTATAATTGACGACGAATCATGGTTTTTCGTTTAAATCGACCGATCAATTATTATCATAATTATACTTAATGTCGTCAAGGATCGATTTCAATAATGTTTCACCTAGTTATCAAAAATAAAGACGAAAGTACGACGTTGATTCGTCGACTTGACCTTCGTTATCACTCGGAGATACAAAAAAAGTAAGACAAACTGTCCAAACGCGGGCTGAACAACGCTATATAGACCAAAAGTGTACATGAACAATGTTCTAGATAATTAAATTTCCTTCAAAAAAGTCCCAGACGGCATATATTTAACATTGATAGTTTCGGCGTGGGAAAGCTCGAAAGTCAGGCAATGTAGTCTCGCGGCCGGCGTACGAGGTACGCAACTATACCTATATATACATACGTTTTCCGAATCTTGACCGTTCCGAGCATTGTCGTTCCAAATATTTCTGGTTCCGAATTTCGAGCCCAACCCTTCGTTCCCCCACTACTCGCGGACGGAGGAGCAAAATCGAGAGACTCTACTGTACCCATTAGACATCATAATCATCGCTACCACAGTCACGCACGTAACGCCACGGAAAGTCCAATGTTTACCATACGACGAGCAGTTCCTGCCACGATATTCACAATGAAAACTGTTCTGTCCCACTTCAACTTATTCGCCACCTCCATATCGCCCCAAAGCGAGCGGTTTTCATATACATATATACATATACATATATATATATACTAACGTGAGTGAGTACCTTTTGTTTGACGAGCTGTTTCAATTACGGTCCCTCCTCGTGCTGAACCCGAGCCTCCGAGAGAGCTTTTCTCTTCCGACGCTTCTGTGCATGTGTTCCATCCCGTCTTTTTGGGTAATACATACATACATACATGTATATACACACACACACACACACACACCGACTTTCGAAGTATGCATACCATTAAATTGGCAACCGAGACTCCACCACCGAGCGCAAAACTATCCCAACGTTCTACTCACTCTCTCTCTCCCTCTCGACACTGCCTCGAAAAAAAACATGCTCGCTCAACGGTCTGCCAAAAAGTTCGCAAAACGTTTTTGAACGAGCTTTTACGATTGTATATACCCCACGTGTCGAATTCGAAGTACCCAACGGGCCGATGAAAAGATTTTCACATACACGTTAAACCGCGTCCATCAACGTTTCTTTATTCTATTTTCGTAATCGCTACTGTGTAGTTTAGAATCGGTTTGATTATTATCTTTCGCCGATGGCTCATCTTTGTGCAGTGGTTCTCACTCGCGTGGGGCTCGATAGGTGGGGATGAAAATTCAGAACGATCAGGATTTTAGAACGTTGAATGCTTCGAACGTTACACATTATCCGACTTTTGAGCTTTCCCACGCGTAAATTATCAATGTTAGCTGTATATCGTCGTGGACATTTTCGGTAGGAAATTCAATTCATTGCAACATTTTGTTCATGTGAACTTTTGGTCTGTGTGGCGTTGTTTAGCCAGCGTTTGGACGGAAAGATAGAAATTCATCGATTTTTTATTGTCCAAATTGTTTTTTGGCAAAATTAAAATTCCCTAGGGATGTATAAATCCCCTATAAGTATAAATATTGATTCAATTGACTTGGCCAACATTTTTCAAAAATTATTTGGAACCTGAGGAAGGGGTGTTCTGAATTTGAGTCGTTCTGAACATTGTTCGTTCTGAATTTCGATCCCCATCCGTTCTCTCGGTCACCGTTATTACCGCACGCCCGCAAGTCACGTAATTGAACGTGAAGAGTACCGGAAGTGCGATAAAGCGGGGTCTGTCGGGGTCGGCGGAGGGGGAAGAGGGTGCTCGCGAGCGCACGGCAGAGCCTGGTTAACGCAAAGGAGACGTCGCGCCGTTAATCCTCTCTTATCTCGGACTCGCCGTATGCTACCACGTATTGATCGGTCCTGCTACTACTCCCCCTTCTCCGCCTTTCTTCCACTCATTCTTCGTATATTCTCTCCTACGGCGTCTACGTACTTTCACAACCTCGCCATTTCCCCTCCCCCCCCCCCCCCTAAGTCGAAGAAAGCACTTCTTTTACGGCGCAAGTCGTATACCATCGTATCGTATTGCAACACTTAAGTTTAATGCAATGAAACATTCCGATTCACCTAAATCCCCATTCCCGTTCTGACAATTGTTCAACGTCGTTTTGTTGTTATTGTTATAACCTCATTCGCGATGAAGATTTTTATTTGAAAAATTATGACGAATTTTGGATTTGCAAAAATGCGCAAGAAAAATGTTTCGTGATAGAAATATTTTTAATAAAATATTTCTAAAATTATAATAAAAATTGTAAATTATAAAGCAAAATATTTCTTGCAATAGATATAATAGTTTACGTTCTTTTCGTTACTTTGTTATTTTCATTTAAGGGAGTATTCCGTTTTTTTCCCTTCATAAAATCATTTTTTTTATTATTTTCACCTAATTATATTTTCTAAGGTGTTAAGAATATATAAGTGCCAAATTTCAACCCAAGATTCACGAAATTAACTAAGTCGTGATACTTTTAATTAAATATCGTGTCGACGATAATTTATAAAAATTGAAAACTATTTTTTTTTTGGCACCAAAGAATTAATAAATGGACCTCGAAATTATGAAAGTAATCGATTGCAACATTGTAATTTTTTTAATAAAAAAAAGCTTATTTTAGCGGTGAAAAAAGGACATCCCCTTTAATAAAAAAAAAAAGATAATTTTCGTTTATCACTAGATCGAAATAATACACAATTTTACGATGATTAAAAATTAGTGTAAGCTAATGGAATTTTATTTGGCTGCTGCGAAAGCGGCAATAAACGTTCCATCGACTATCCACACGTTATTTACAATATATCTCCCACACTCCGGATGTATTAAACAACACCGAAGTAATCGTCAAACACGCGCGACAATAACGCTGTTCGACCGTAGTCTCGTGCCTACTCTTATCGTCAATCGCCATCCCATAAGCGTCAATTAAAATCCCGATGTCAATTATCGATCACGCGAGATAATGATAATTCATTCGAACGGCTGTACCAACAATTTTTATTGTTTTGTCGTTAGAATTTTGTTATTCAATTATTTTTATCTCGTCGGTCATTTATTATTCGAACGTTCGCTCGGAGCGTTTCGGTGCATTATGACGCAGAGACATTGGACAGGTGTAAAGCAATTACGAGTTCGCCGTGGCAGCAGCCGGTTTGTCGAGTGGTCCACCCGTGGGCGTATCGAGCTTCGGCATTAAAGAGGAACTTCGCCAGCAGACCGTCAGCACTACAAATTACATTTTTTTTCAATTTATTTTTATACATTTATATAGATATATATACATAGGTTTTTATTTATTCTCGCCACAGGGTTATCAATGAGTCTCCGCCCCCCAACCGTTTTATCGGTCTATCGAAAAATCGTACATGTGATTCCAAAGATAATTACTTAATTAAAATACTTTTGGGCTCCGAGCAACTTCTCACCAGCTCCACAAGCGCCCGAAGAAATTCTCCGAGCTTTGAAAAAGTTGTTCAAACGTATAAACGTCGTTAAATCGAAACGCATATTTATGCCGATGACTCGCGCGGAGATAACGATCCATACGCACGATCGAATCCCGTTGATCATAAATCTTCATGAATCGGGTGTCCGTAGTCGCGCTTCTGGCCCGGCCCCCTTGCCAACGGATCTCATCTCGATATTCGTCGTTGTGAAATTAGGAGAATCTCCGCATCTCGAACGTTCGTTACTTAACCAATAACGTGAAAATTAAGACGCGAACGTGACGTTAATTCGTCGGACCGAGATATATATATATATATATATATATACTATGTATGGACCGTCGTTTTGTGTCGTGAATCTCGGTCTCGTAGTCACGACTCTGCAGTCTCCCGACGTGTTTGGAAAAAAAGAAAATCCGTAAACCACGATCCAACATCGTACCAAACACCAGGGACATACATTTGCATACGTGTGATAAACATACATTTTCTTATAATTGTTTTATTTACCGTCACGATGTTTAGTTTTATTTATATTTACTTTATGGTGGTTCTTATTGGAGTTTTTTTTTATTTTGGCGCTATCAGAGGCTAATATGATGTCGAAATAATTTTTTTTCATGTTCTCAAAAATTGAGGTAAAGACTATATTATTCAAATGGCAAACCATATTATCATGTGGAAACGCCAGAATAAAAATATCCAGAATAAGGACCACCCCAATACATGTATATATAAATTCATTTATTTTTCCACAACGATACTAGCTGCTGGGTCGGTCTTCGCCAGGCTCAATTAAACCGTGAGGTAACGCTCGGTCCACAGATTGCACAGCGGCGGAAAAAGAAGTAAGATAGAGAAAACAAACACAAAATGAAGAAATTTGTTGACTGCAGCAAAAGCACAAGCAGCAGCAACATCGGAGGATCCTCTGGGTCCATGAGTTTCTTGTAGATGTGGCGATAGCGGTACGTTTGATTCACTCTCACACCCTCGTGAAAGGTAACAGAGGCGGAAACAGCCAGTGAGAGAGAGAGACAGAGAGAAATATATACAGAGAAAAGGAGTTCAATAGAGAGGGACCACGTTCCCAGGTGATGTGACTGTGTGGTCGTGGTATAACGTGTTTCGCGAAGCCGAATGTTCCCTGTACAAATTCTCCTTGAATCCGGAGACCGGTCTGTGAGGCTCCTGAGTGAGGACCCGACCGTAAGAGGACCACGTTACAAGAGGAACGCAACCTCTGAAGTCCACAACCAAAGTACAGGCGGAACGGACCCAGGACTTTTACGTTCTCTCTTTCCCAATTTCAAATGTGACTTCGCCGAACGTCTTATCGGATTCTTCAAAGGCCAACCATACCAGAGAGGTTGCGTGCTTGTCTTCCGCTTCTGTGGCTCTCTCTCTCTCTCTCTCTCTCTCTCTCTCTCTCTCTCTCTCTCTCTCTCCTGCTCGCTGTCTTTCAACCCCCTTTACCTTCCCCGACCCATGACGATCTCTATCTTTGACTATTTTATTTCTTTTTCCGTTTGTACCACTCGAATCTTTTCGTGTTAAGGATCGAGACCCAAGCAAGAAGATGGCCATCGTCAACCGAATCCACCTTCCGCTCTTTTTTTCATCTTCCTTTTTCCGTTAAAAAAAAAAAAGGGTAATTTTCTCAGTGCTGTCTCCGCACTTTCTGTCTTCGTCGGTTCTGGTTCACTTCAATGCTACGGGACAGTTTGGCTTTTTTCCGTAAATGACACGAGTGATTACTCGACACCGCGACGATGACGAGAGATATACGTCCGATTGTCTGATTTATTACGCTGACGGAGCGGATCGGGCCGACGGAGCGCCATCGGCGGATTATTAATCCTTGATCCGGTTAATCCGGGATTAGCCCGCTTGCTTCGGTGACTGTATATCCCGTAGCCACGGCCCAGAGCCAAGGAGGTTTTCCACCGTGCTTTCGTTTTACTCGGCCGGATACTTTGTACCGGGCGAGGATCTATTTCCTTCGGGCAAATCCCTTTGGCAATGTCAACCAACGGCATAGCCAATGCCGCGAAGCTGATTCCACCGAAGACGAATCTTTCCCGAGTCATTCGGTTCATCGTATTTGCGATATCGATCCCTCGTTAACTCGGAGCCATCCTCATGGCAAAAACCATGCGAATTGACGCCCCGACACAGCTATCATATGATTCGTCATCGTGATGAAAGACGGAACAAAGACAATTAGGTTCAATTTGTTCGTTTCGTTGTCTGATATTCCATAAAATAGAATTCCTATTGTGAAAGGTTCGGGATAAAGTTTTCAACCTAGAAGAACACCGTCAGGTCTTTTAGCATAGGTTGTCTTTGTCGTGGGGTCACTCGTGTCCATTGAATTATTTTCGGCTAATTATTGTAAACTAGACAATTTTGCAAAAAATTCTAAAACATTTTATAAGTATTCTCTCTTACGACCCAATCGTTATTTTATATTCAAAGCGATTTTTTTGTGTCGTGAAAAAATTCAAACCAGCCGTAAGAAGAGGTTCTAGCGTGGAATTATGAAAATCCAGGACACGAAGGACCCCACGACGTGGATCCAGAGTTAACGTGATGGACTACATTGGACTCGCACTTCTGAATGCCCTAGCGCGGCTGCCCAGCAAGAGAGAACGCACTCAGAAATGTAGTCCATCATCTTAAGACACTTGAACTAAATGTTGGATCAAATTGATACCGCAGCTTGGAACCAAAGAACAAAATCTTGGATTCGTTCTGCCAATTGATTTCCAACTTTATACACGATAACGAAATTTCGTGCCTCTTCATAAGTAGACTTTGGCAGTGTTCGCACCTCTCGGTTAACTTATTTGTTAACTTGTTTGCAAAATCCGAAAAACTTGGATCTTTCGGGCAAACATTACTTATCGTACTTGGCACTGTCGAGAAGACAGAGGATGTATATAGATCGAGGACCACGAAGGAACGAATGATTGGCGTTGATGCCAGAAAAAATGGCACACACGCGTGAAGCGTGTTGAACGAACTCACGACTCACCGCGTCCACCCACGTCGATGTGGCACTTGGGATTTGCGAAAAAATAAAAAAATCGAAGAAAAAAAAGCGAAGCGAGGGAGAACGAATAAGAAGGAACTGAGCAGGCGTTTCTGTGCATCTTGGAAATCTCGGGCGATCATTACCATGACACTGATGGAACGCGGCTCTACCATTAAGTACCGAGCCGCCTACTGATATCCCGGAGAACGCCAAGACGGATCATATGTAGAATATATAGCCTGTACGCCCTATGTATTGTGTGTATATGTGTGCGTGTATCAGGATGGTCCTCGATGGGAATGATGACGAGTTTCGACGAGTGCACCCCCCAGATAGATTCGAAATAAGTAAATAAAAATATCTGCGAAGTCTCAGCACTGTAGTTCAATGAGAAGACGTGACTGTAAGCTCGATTTGTTTCCCATTCGAATAACATGGGATTTTCAGACTGATTCGGTAATTATTTTTTCGTGTTGTCTCTGAGCACGCGAAAAATTCTTTATTCTCATAAATCTATTGTCAATGGGTATAACTACTCGTACTACATTTTTTTACAAGACACAAACACAAATGAATTTTAATTTGTGTTGAAATCGTTTATCAGTTGTTATCATCGTTCATCGGTTCGATAACGATAGTATACAGGTGAGGTATACTATCGTTATCGAACCTCACAAGACCTCACCTGTATACTATCGATAACGATAGTATACAGGTGAGGTCTTGGAAAAAAAATGTACGAGTAGTTATACCCATTAACAATACATTCATGTGAATGAAAAATTTTTTGCGTACTCGGGGACAACTCGAAAAAATAATTACCGAATTAGTCTGAAAATCCCATGTTATTTAAATGGAAAACAAAACGAGCTTACAGCCACATCTTCTCATTGGACCACAGTGCTGGGATTTCGCACATATTTTTATTTATTTATTTCGAACCTATCTGGGGGGTGCACTTGTCGAAATTCGTCAACACCCCCATTAAGGACCACCCCAGTGTGTATACGTGCGGGAGACCTCAAGGGAGTGTGTGGAAGGGAAAGGCACTCGCTAAAGAGCTTTCGACGGTAGAAAGCTCGCACACACACAGTCGCACAACTCTCGTGGAGCTCGTCTATATGACTGTTCCACAACGAGGAAAACGTGAATATGTGTAACCGAGGCCATTAGACAACGTCACGGAGACTCGGGGTTTGGAATGATATTGGACGTAAGTATTCACCCTCGTTTCGGGCTTCGCGTTACAGAACCGAATGGAAAAGCCCTTCGCCGATGCCTCCTCGTGCCAACGTCTGACAGCGCATCGCTGGTCGGATATAATAGACAAACATACAACTTACCAAACGTTTCAGTTTATTCTTGGCCTAAGCGTCTTGTTTGCTTTCGCAACACGGGGTACAACCGAGATTGTATATAACATTTATATTTTATACAATTCTTGCGGGAGGGAGACATCGTGCTTGCATCCGGAGTCTCCCCTACTGAGAAATTTCAAATGTAGAAGTATTGCATGAAGAAAAATAAAAAAATAAGCTGCAAGTTGAAACTTGCTATTTGCTTCATAGGACTCGTAAGTTCGTGACCGACGTTCTTTTGTTAGGAAACATTTTGTTTTTAGATCTTTGGCTTCATTACAGAAGAATTTTTTTTATTCAATTGAGTTTTGCTCACATCGATGACGAATATAAAAAATTTGAAAAAAAGACGAATGAAGCCTTGTGAACACAGCTACAAATGAGGGTAAATAATGGTCGATCGAAAAAGATAAAGCTCCGGTGGTCGATCCATGCGAATCGAAAGTCGTGGTGACAGCGTTGACCCTGTTGGACGGTACGATTTGTGTTTGTCAATTTCAATGGACAATTTGCTTCAAGAACACGGTGCCAAACACGTCTATCGAGTTCCCGAAGGACTTCGAGAATTATGCAGCGATATATCACGAGAGGTTATTGGTTCTTCTACGTGCTTATTGCATTTTTTTTCGTTGCATCGAAGACATTGCAATTTTTGTTAACGTATCACGTTTTGATAATAAAGGTACTGCGAACTCAGCCACCGGACATTTATTGCTATATCGCGGATTACATCGACGCTCTGCTAATTACTCGGGAAAACGCTAAAGGTGCCAATATTTATATCCAATAAACAATAACGAAAATTCAAAGAAACTTTCACTTTTCCTCTCTCATCCGTAACCAACTTCAAGTTTATCCTATTTAATTATTTAGCCTGAGATATTCATTACAATAGTAACATAAATAGAAGAAAAAATAATTTTTAAAAAATTCATTTAAAAAATATGGAAATCGTTTTCTCAGTGGCTGTACGTGTGGTCAACAACATTTTACTCGGCAGTGAAGCGATCGTGGGTATCTTACACGGAACTGGGTTGAGCCTGGGACAAATTGCTGTTGCTGCACCGAAATTACAAGTGATAAAAATCCCCAAAAAAGAGACAATCTCAATACATTTTTCCAACCAATGATAATTCACTGTTTGTTCTAGAAAGCATTCAGAAATTACTTGGACGCCGTTGACATACAACCAGTGCAGCCGTGTGAAGGTAAAAAATAAACATAATGATTGTGATTTGTTTTTGCCGATTTATTAATTGATTTTCCATTGGGCTTTGGCAAAGTAGGACACAATTTTTTCTAGCTACATTCTTAAGACTTCTATATTCAACTGTTGGTTCGTTCGAGTTTGAGTGAGTCCTGAATATAGAAGTCTCAAAAATATAGCTAAAAAAAATTAGATCGCACTTCTCCAGAGCTTTATAGAAAATTTAATAATAATAATAATAATAATAATAATAATAATAATAATGTTAATTACCACAACAACAACAATAATACAAATTTTAAATACTGATATGAGTAATAATAATAATAATAATAATAATGATCCATTCATTCGTTCGCAGACGACTTCTACGATGTTGAAAGTTGCACATCAATCCGTAATATTCTGGAAGCCACTGGATCAACATTCGAAAAAGCTGAACGAGCCGCGACTATGATACAAGTAATTGAACGTCTCGGTTTCACTTTTAACGATATTTTTCCCTCCCGTTTTTTTTTTTCTGCATTCTTTCCCGCCACTGCAATAATAACCAGAACAAACGGGCGATATCGTAGACGGCATTTCGCGGCCACTACGAGAGAATGGTGGAGCGCGAAGCGAAGGGTGAAATTCAATGGCAAAGGGCCGCTTCGAATACCATGGAAATTTTAAAGAAAGCCGGAGTATCTCAAGCCGAAGCAACGAACGCCGCGACCCTCATTCAAGTAAATATAAACCCGCGGATGTTCTCGTTGAGAATGAAAAATAATTCCGACGAATATGCCGATGGTGTATATTTTCCATTCATTTCATTGAGTCTGTTTGCTCATTTCGTGTCTCTCTCATCCATCGTCGGTTGCGGTGCAGTCTGCCTATCGCGGCTATTACACAAGAAGAAACAAGAAGATGGAATGCGGTGAGATTACACGATCTTTTGCATTCGATAATTAATCGGCAAAATTATTTTTTCATGCTTTATCATAGATTCGTCGTGGCGAATAAAAGCTGAGTAATAAAGTCGAACTTTCGACGACGTTGCAGAGGACCAAGGCCACGATTCGGCAAATGATTTACCACCGAGCTCTCGGCAAACTATTCAAGCTGTTGCTTGGTTGGACATGATGTACGAGGATTCCGGCGTAACTGCCGAACGGGCCAACGCGGCAGCTACATTGATTCAAGTGGGTTCGAATTTCATTGAATTTTCGAAAATTCAATAATATTAATTTTTCACTTTTCCGGTCGATTTGACGGATCGCGTCCAAAAAGATTCGGTCGTTATTATAGTTCGGTTAAGTGATTTAACACGTTTTAGTCAGATTGAAAATTACATTTTGGCTATTATAGAAATGTGCACTTGTAGAAAAAACGGTTTGAAACATGCTCTGAATTTTTTTTAAATTATTTCATCGATTGCACAATTCTTCGGTGCAATTCAAAGCTGCTGGGGTGAAAAACGTAATTCTGAAACAATTATTATCATTAATAACTATTCGATGGAAGTGTTAAAGAATTGAACCAAACATTATTTGTCCGTCAATTCTAAATTTAATATCGTCAAAAAAAATCTAGCTCTAAAAATGTTGAACAAAATATTTTGCTTGCTTTACATTTTTTTTAATTATGGAAAATTTGTTTAAACGACCGAATGGAATGTATTTAAGCGGACGACCTGAAAATCGGACGAACAATATATCCACTCGATCGATAATACACGAAAATACGATTTCCAGATTTCCATTAAATCGATCGTGAAAATGTATGATTTCATCAAATTTTCGTATCAAAGACGCAATAACACGTATCGTTGTTCATGTTTCTCATGCTCATCAAAGATACGACTTACCATTCGAATCTCTCGAGTTTTTAATTCACGAAAATTCACGAAAATCCAAGAGACGACGAATAATAATTCTCATGCATAGCTGCAACTTTGGTGCTCAATGCATGTCATACACACAGAAAGCGTACCGTGGATTGAAGACGAGACGTCGTTGCCATGACGTTGAACGCACTTCATCAGCAAACTCGTTGGTAGTGGATGCGATTGTCGAGAATGTAAGACGGAAAATCTTTGAGAAGGTTCTATCGCGTCAGGACATTCCCGGAGAGCTTGGAAACCCGGGAGAAGTTGAGGTGGTTGCTGAGAAAATTGAGAACGCTTACAAGGAACGCTTAAGAGAATCGCGATTGTCCTCGGAAAGTAAGCGATAACATTCCTTGCTATGAGAAATTTTCTTGTTCTCGTTTCTTCCTCTTTCTCTCTCTCTCTCTCTCTCTCTCTCTCTCTCTCTCTCTCTCTCTCTCTCTCTCTCTCTCTCTCTCTCTCTCTCTCTCTCTCTCTCTCTCTCTCTCTCTCTCTCTCTCTTTATCTCTCTCTTTCTCTCTCAAACGGATGAAGAGATATTCGACTAATTGCTTTTTCAGCCGACACCGACAGAATTTACGACAGTGAGAGTGAGTCCTTTGAGGGTGACAACGCTGATGTCGATTCTCAAGAAAAGCTGGATAAGAATAATGAAATTCATGTTTCCGAGCAACTCGTCGATGATGCGGGGACACAGAGTCCCACTCGGGAGACAATGCACTTGCATCACTAGATGCTGTTTGACAAGTACCATCGATACCAATAAACCACGATAAGATAATTGAAACCCGAAAACTTGTTTTCTCATAAAAAAATACATTATACGAAATAATCACAGAAAAATTATCTGCAAATTGTTTTACCACATTTATATCCGGTTTCTCTGCGAAGAAGCAATACAAATAATTAAAGACATCAGCATAAATAAATAAACCAATTTTATTTTCAAAAAAGAAATACGAAATCTAGAAAAAAATATACAATATTACAAAAAAAAATGTATACATGATGAAGACATGACAATTTGCGAAAGTGAATTTTAATAAATTTTTCCAGAAGCCAAGTTTTCGTTCAAAAATTTTTCGGCATAAACAAACACACAAATTTTATTACAAAAAAAAGAATACAAGTTCTAGAAAAAATATACACTGTTACAAAAAAAAAACAAATTATACAGCATGCAGACATGACATTTTTTCCGACGAGCAGCAGCATCGATTATTTTGATTTTCACGAGATTTAAGATTTTTCAAACTTCCACGACTGCGAAATTTGCCAGTTTGCGAAAGTGCATTTCGATAAATTTTTCCACAAGCAACGTCTTCGTTGGAAAATTTTTCGTAATCATTGTCGGTCGTACGTTTGGCCTTTTTTTTCTCGTTAATAATCGTCGTTACGTCGTCGTTGTCATCGTCGGATTTGAAAATCGTTTCGTCGTCGGAACAGCTGGTGATTTTTTTGTTCTTGAACTTTTCGACGAGCAGTGCCACGGAGTCCTTGTGCTTTATGGCGCAGGCGTCGTCGTCCCGGCCACCGCGTTCCTCGTCCTCGTCGGGCTCGCGATCCTCGCCAACGGAATCAACCGAAACGGAATTTCTCGGACATTGTCCGAGGGCGCAATCCTTGCAAAGACCATTCGTTTCTTTGGACGATGTCGTTCTCGTTGCTGCGAGCTTGATCGATGAATCGTCGTGAAGCACACTGAGGAAATAACCAGCAGTGAGAATGTCGAACGAATGAACGATTAAGGATGTACGACACATGCAATCCGAACAAGTTTCTTTGAAATGATGAAAGCTGGCTGTGAAAAATTCAGATTAATTATCTTTATTGATATTTTTGGCACATGTGTCATACACCTTTAAATGTATGGAAACAACGGTTGAACCTCGAGGTACCAAAACACGTTCCGACCCATCACGTCACCTTCGTAAAACAATTAACGATACACACTCGTCGACTCAATTTTAATTGATGAATTATTTTTTTCACCAAATCCACGAAACATAAAAGAATCATGAAAAATCCTCATTTGATTATTAAACTTGGTAAGCTTCATTAGACTCAATTAAATTATAATTCATGCGATGCCAATTTGATTTCCCGAATTCTCCGTCGAAAACAGGCAACCTCAATGAAGCTGGAATATTTTTGTGATTTAAAATTCAATAATTCGTTGAGTAATTTGATTGAAAATTAATTTCCCCATCGTGCAATAAAGATGAATATATTATGCACCGTCACGCCATTGTTGGTACGTCGAAATTATATAAATAATCAACAATTCCGAGACTTT
The DNA here is from genome assembly GCA_963662125.1 of Diplazon laetatorius. NCBI lineage: Eukaryota > Metazoa > Arthropoda > Insecta > Hymenoptera > Ichneumonidae > Diplazon > Diplazon laetatorius. The sequence goes on from OY759159.1 coordinate 8,723,418, forward strand.
TCGTCGTCCTTTCTTTCGCCTCGAATCCCATGAGAAAGCTGTTGATGCCGACGACTACGACGACTCTGCTGGCTCCTCGATTCACCGTGTTTCATAACGCAATCGCAATTTCTCGTCGCTTCGTCATTTATGATAATTCGGCCGGATCCCGTTACCGGTTCGGGCGTGACTTCGCGAGTCTGATTTTTCCACTGGTGAAGCTTGCTCGAAGAATCGAGACTCCCGCCCTCGTCATCCGGAGAACCTGTCGAACCGGAAAATAACGTGCATCCATCCATTGCGGTAATCCATTTTATCCAATTATTCCATGCATTTAGTTGATATTAATTATTATCAGCGTATAATCTAAGCACGAACTTCTAGTGCCAATAATTAGACTCGTTAAATCATCATTCCATCATTTTAAACCGGATTTTGCTGACGATTAAAAAAAAACTCAACCTGTTACTCGTTAAGTGATTTCTTTGCCTTGATTATTTTATGATTTTCAACAAAAATGATAAGTGCATGATTGAAAAAAAAATTTCGAACGATAACAAGAAAAATAAGAATTAGATTTTTTAAAAATTAGAAACACTTTGATAATGATGGATTAATTTTGAAGGCAAATATCTCGGGTTAAAATCCAAAGGTCGTAGGACATTATTTGTTGGATTTGAGGAGACCCCTTCGAAGACACCTGACTCAATGGGTTAAATGAAAAAAAAATGTTTGAGTACTCTTTTCAATCTCTGAGAGAGGGTAAATGACATTTTTTGTTAACTCTCATTATTTCTGTTTCAAGGTCATGAATCAACAACCGTATTCTAAATTTCGACTCATGGACGTACAGACTCTAAAAATATATATAACGACGTGTAAAAAAAAATCAAGAAAATTCTGAAATTCTTCGATATTCAATATTCAATATTGGCGATGAAAAAAGTTGAAAAAAAAGCTTTATAATTGAAATTTGTCAGATCATCCTCCTTTTCGTTGGGACTTCTGTGTCATACACCCTCTCAAGGTCACCCAGACAGCCACGACCAAGCCCCCGAAAATTGCAAAAGCGACGTACTACCACCATCGCGTTCCTTGGACGTAAACGACACCGAATTCTTCGTTCTGCAACCACGATCGTAAATAAGATCCAGATTATCGTTTTTCACGTAACAACGCGGTAGCCACGATCCACGCCTCATCGTCTTCGTCCTCTCGCCGTTCTTCCTCCCTCGCAAAACTTCGAAATTTTCGGCATTTCCAACCCAACGGGAATCGTTGGGTTTCGCGCGAATTTGACAACTTCCGCAAGTGATAGTCTCGACGGAACTTCGTCCGGCGGCTCCGTCACCGCCGCTCCGTCTGTTGTAAGTCTTTTCGTCCTCGCGGAAGGACACGACGACGTTTTTCTTCGCTGATCGGCAAATTCTTCGACAAGCGCATCCGCCGCAACTCGTCGTCGTCGTCGTCGTCGTCGTCGTTGGCCCTTTTCTACGTCGAAGCGAATTATTATTGTTTTCACGAATCGATCTCGAACTTCGAGGATCTTCGGTCCAGGACGCGGTGAACTTTGGCCAAACGTCGTTCGATCTCACATTGCGAATTTGACACTGGCAGGCTAATCTCTCTTCGCACTTCTTGCAAGTCTTCATCGAGGACATTGACTCGAACTATCAAAATTGTTGAGTCAATGAAATTTTGAAAATTTTGTTGTTGCGTTTCAAACGAAAAAAAAAAATAAAATAAAATAATAATTACAAAAATTGACGTTTTTGAGTTCGATGTAACCTTTAAGGTCGATCGGTCATGACGTTTGAGGACTCACCTCACTGTTGTCGTTTCTTTGGTGATGAACCGATCGGCCGAGCTGCCCAAAATTTTTTGGAAATTTTCGACGAGCACGACGAAAAGCAATCGCAGCTGCTACCAGCTGATGCGACGATGACGGACACGTCTGCGACATCGCCTCTCGCGGTCACCTCGCTCGAATCTACGATCGATGGAATTTTTTTTTCTTTTTTTTTTTTACGAAGCGATCATCGTGCTCGCACAGACTGTTTGGTTATTCGTTGTTGAATCATGAAACTGCTTTTGTTATCGCACACCATAAGATGTGGGGTGAGTTAAAGATGAAGTTTCTTAAAATAAAGTTGCAACTCTTTTCGAAATTTCATTTTACATGTTTGAATTAAAAAAAGAAAAACAAAAAATAAAAATAGATCGTGATCATATAAATTTCATGTAAAAATGTAAACAACAATATAAAATCCGAATAATAATAACAATAATTCCACCGTACATACGATTGTTGAAATTGTATTTCCATTTTTTTTTCAATGATTCGTCATCACCAAAAATTAATTTTATCAACTTCGTAAACGTTTTAACATCCCAAACGAATTTAATTCACGCAATGAAAAGTATGTTTGAACACAAAATATGTTTATGGGACTTAACGAAAGCCACGACGAATCAGTTGCCAACGGGCTCCGTGGAAATGGAATTTATCGTCGTGATTAATCGTCGGTGGTTTAATGCGACCGAGTTATCGAACGTCGTTAGTGGGCTTGTTGGTCGGTCGCTCGGCTCGGCCAATTAAGATCGATCGACGATCGATCGGGTTAATACAGCGGTGAGATTTTAACGATGTTTGCGACATTTGCCGGTAGTCCGGTACAATGGTGAGGGGGTTGTTAGGTGATCAAAGGATGCATCTGGACGATCGAGCCGCACGACTCTCGGTGCTGACGATTGTGTGGACGTTGCTCGTTACCGATCTACCGAAGATAATCGCGACGACGAATGGCGAGGAGCAATGCACGCAACAGGAATGCATGGAGCATGGTAATTCGCGAGGAAAAAAAACAAATCACCATTTTCCGACAACAAACTTTTTCCACGTTTATAAAAAAAAAAAACTAAAAATCTTAAAAAAAAAATAGTGATATAAATTTTTTTTGTCAGCCGTGCAGCTGACGGAATCCATCGACGAGAGCGTGAATCCGTGCGACGACTTCGTCGAGTTCGCTTGCGGCAATCAATTCAAAAAGTTCGAAGAGCTTGGCCAACGCGTTGTGGATTCGCGTCCGACCAATCGGTATTTCGTACAGCCGACGACTTACAGCCTTCATCTTTGGTGGATCCGTCAGAAACTTAAGAGGGAATTGGATAGGAGCTATCGGGTCGAGGAACATCGATCGATCGGTCTCGCTAAGATGTACTGGCAAAGCTGCAAAATAAGTGAGCGCCAACATTCAAATTAATATATTGAAGCTTTTGAAATGCTTTTTAAAATTTTTTGTTGGCTCTTTTGGTTTTTGCTGACTCAAAGATATTTTTTCTTGAGTTGTTCAATTTGTCATGGTTAAAATGTGCCAATACGACGAGGGTGCAGATTTGGAAACACTGTTCGGATGTAAGTTTTTCAATTTGACGAAACCTCTGATTTCCAGCGAGTCCGAGGGAAGCCCTGGTGGGAGTTCAAATATTGTTCAAACGTTTGGGAGGCTGGCCGGTTATCACCGAAAACTGGCAGGCCAAACATTTCACCTGGGACAAGTTCAGCAAATGCGCACGGTTGTTGGGCTTCCTGCCGAGAATGTTCGTTCACGTGGCTGTAAACGCGGACGACGTCGACAAACCGTGGTCCATCAACGACACCATAGAACTCAGCCTCGAACGATCGAAATACATGTACACCCGGGAGGACATGAAGAAAACCATGAAACGCGGATTCGAGTACACGAAAATTGCCGAGTATCTTAGCGATTCTCGAAATCCTGATATCGCGGAAATCGAAGACGCATTGGAATTTGGCAGACAGATACATTTGGTAATCGACAATTAAATTTGATAATAAATAGTGCTAATAATATTCTTCTTTAATTTTTTTCAATATAATTCTATGCCTGCTTCACTTATAGAAATTCCAACGGAAAAAATGTCATTATTCATGTAGAAAACTCTGATATTAAAAAAAAAAAAAATAGTTTCCTTGACGAGAATTGTTGCGCAATATCCGAAAAATCGATGTTGAGTTTCCAAACGTGATTTTCGTTACTTTGAAAAATATCAATATCTTTGACGTATTTTTTCGTGTTGAATTAATAATTTTCCCTAGAAAAATCATTATTCGAAACTTTGTTCTTTCAATAACCAATAAAAAGATATGAGAGTTTGAAATCTCAATGTTTTTTAAAATGTGAACATTTTGAGACGCCATTTGTTAAAAACGACTGAAGGAAAAAAAATCGAGAATAAATATGGATATTTCTGTTGACGAGGTCCCTTCTGCATTTTTGTCCATCTGAATTTCGAACCCTATCCACCAATGTCTTCTAGTGATCCAAGATATTTTAGATTTTATTATTCTTTCAACTTATTCAATTTTTTCCTGTTTCAGTTAACTCATTCGCAAGAAATGCCCATTGTCGAACAAAAAGCGATGTCCATTGCAAAGTTACAAAAGACTTATCCGTTCGTCAATTGGATGGATTACATAAGAGCGATGTTGACCAGACGACAAGCTAATTATTTGTCCGATCGTAATTGCGTTATCGTGGACGTATGTTTCCTGTCGCAGATTGGCAATCTTCTGGAAAGGACTGACAAGAGGTGTTTGATGAAAAAGAAAATTCAAAGTTCACGTTTTGTCATAACCGAAACATCAATTACGACGGATATTCATTTTTGCTTGCAGGGTTCAAGCGAATTATGCATTTCTTTCGATAGTCGACGATCTGTTTCTTTACATCAGACCACAACTCGCCCTGACCTTCGCGACCAATAGGCTGGAAATCGAAGAGATCTGCTTGGATTCCGTTGCAGCGATGTATTCGACGAAATCTTTATTTCCCTCTCGACAAAAAACTCCTTCGAGATATCAACATTTTGTTTTTTTTTTTTTTTTTTGTTTTTTTTACAGATTCGGCAAAGCCCTGGAAATGATTTTAGCGACAATGGCCGGACAGAGTATGAGACTGAAGGTCATCGATGTACAAAAGAACATCGCTCAGCAGGCCCAACGAATGTTCAACAAAATTCCTTGGATGGATCATCAGACTCAGTACATTTTATTTAATCTTTCCATCACCCATTAATCCACCAAATAATCATGAAAAATGTGTATAACGTTTTTTTTTTTTAATTTTCTTATTTTTTAGATTGCAAGCTGCGAAAAAATCCGAGAGAACGTCTTTCGTGGATTTATTTGGAGACGATGTGTTCGAAGAGCTTTATTACGATCGAGTGAGTAAACGCAAAAAAATAAAGTTTTTCAAAAAATTGAAAAAAGACAGATTGATAAATGTCAATAACATATATTTTTCGAAATTTGATGATTATGAATTTCTCCAGCATTGACGAGGCAGTTATAATCGAGATTTTTCATATCATCGTTTCATATCACCTTTTGCATGTGTCATATGTCCTTAAATACGATTCGATCGACTTATCGTGATTAATTTCAGTTGGAATTCACGCAACCGGATGCCACTCTCGTGCTCTTTCGCGAGACAAATGTTTTTCTCGTCGATCACTACTATCTCCAAGTGGGCAAACCGAGAAACATGTATATCTTTCATCGTCGGGACAATCAAACCATGTTCGCGATTTTCAAAGCAACGTTTTCCGCGGCCGAGGCCATAGTCCGGGCCGATCGTATTTCCAATCAAGTTTGTGAGTACGAAATTCATTTGATTGTCATTTTTTTTTTTATCAGCTACTGCATCCAATGCAACTGCATCAACGAGCAACGTTTTTTTTTAAAGATATTCCGGCGTCAGCTGCTCTTCAAGATCGTTTCAGCGTTGTTTCGGAATTGGATTTTTTGAATTACGCGACGATCGGGCTTCAAATCGCAAACGCCATGGGACATCAGATATATCAGCGTGGATCGTTCATCGATTGCAACGGTCATTGGCGTGAGAATTCTTGGTGGTCGAAAACGACGCAGAAACAATTCGCCAGTCGGCAATCGTGCGTCGAAATCGGTTCGGTCAAGCCGCTGGACGAGATGTCACCGATTTTCGGATACATCGGAGCCGCGGAAATTGCTTACAAAGCCATGTTTGAGAATCCAGCGACTTTTGCCAATGCGACTCTGGTCGGTGAGCAATGTTTTCGAATTATTCGAGATCTCGTCTTTGCGTTTGTTTTTGCTTCTTCATAGAAGAAGCTACGTTACAGTGGGAATTCTTTTGAAAATCAAAAAATTTGAAGAGACCCTTTTTGCGAAGAATTCGATTTTCTATCAAAAAGATTCCTGACAATTTTTTCGTAATACTAATATTCGTTGAGTAATTCTGGATTTTCAAAAGACGATTGTTAGGAACTTGATTGGAAACTTTTAATAATGGTTTTCTTCGAATATCTCGGGAATTAATTCATTGACAAAAAATTCACATGAGAGTTGTTTTATAGTGAATCGAATTTCCTACAAAATTTGTATTCGAACTTTTTATGTAAGATAAACGGTTGCCATGTTAGATTCGAAATAGCTGAATTTTCAGACAAAAATGAATTCAGGAATCTGTACATTAAAACAATTCAATTTCTTCAAAGTTATATCTTCAAAAATAGCTGAATGGGCATTCATTTTCCAAATAAGTATGACCATCCGATTTAGTTCAAATGGGGAGACTCTAGAAACGTGAGGAAGGTACTAAGAATTTATATAGAAATCTGAAATTTCCACACAATTACTTCTTTCATATGTACAACAAAATCACGATAGATCCCCGAGAAAAAAAGCCAATCAAGGTCCAATCACCCAACACATAATTGTTTTTTCATCACAGGACTAAAATACAACACGAGACAATTGTTTTGGATCACAGCGATAGCCTCCGACTGCGACAGAAATCTGAAGCGTCGCTACAACACGATGGTCGCTCACAACAACGATTTCGCCACGGATTTCAATTGTCCATCCGGATCGAACATGAACGCAACCGACAAGTGCAAAATGTGGATCCCTTAGATATAAAACAGAGGATATCACAAAAAAATCACAAACCACCAGTCGATATAAATAGCAACAACAATGTTTTTTTTTTCATTTATTCATGTAGACTGTACATAATAATGCTACGTGCTAACGTTCTATGTACATTATCGTAATCATAATCAACTACGCCAAGTTCATCGGGACGTGCTTTTTGATTCCAATGTACTTCACACGTTCGTCCGAAACTCTCAAATCATACATGCAATGCCAATCGCTGATTTACAGCAAACAATAGTGACGATCGAGAAAAAAAAATATTCCGAAATCTATTATCCTACAAATAAATAAATTTCAACAAATTAAAATGATCGAAGGAAAGGGGTTGGAAAAGCAAAATAGAAGAGAAAGACCATCGATCCTTGGTTGTGAAACGTCGTTTCATTCTTGTACGAGGCTCCCTTTGGTCTTTCATGTGACTTGCGTCTCAAAGTTTCGAATCTTCAATGTTTGCGAGACTCATAAGTTCGACATTTTTTTCATTCGAATTATAATTTTCCGAAAATCCAAACCTCCGGAATTTTTTTTTTCATTCCGATTGGGAATTGTAACAAAATCTAAAAAAACCCCTGAACGTTCGAATGTCCGACGGGTCAAATAAATCGAATCGGAAACCCTTCGAAAAAAAAAGTTTCGACTCGTCCATGTTCCGACCGTCAAATATTTCGACGGATCAAAATTTCGACAGCGTAATATACAGGTATAGTAGCGTAGCAGCTCGTTGAACCGCGTGAAAATTGCAGCTTGGGCAATCTTCACGCCCACCATACCTATATACGACGTTGTCGAAATGTTGATCCGTCGAAACATTGACGGTCGGAACATTGCCGAGTCGAAGTCGTGATCCTTTGGAAAATTGTACTTTCGATACATTGCATTTCGAATTTGTTTTTTTTTTTTTCTTTTTTTTTCCCCCGAAACTACGACCGTTCGATACTTTGCCCGTTCGAATCTCCGGACTTTCGGAACCGTGCACTGTTGAAACTACGACGCGGTGGCGGAACATAGATTTTCGAAATTTTGAACCGTGGAAACATTGAAAATTCGAAACTTCGAGACGCCCTCTACGACGATTGGCCGGATCGCATAAACGATGGGAACTTTGCCGTAACCTGTACGGACATCGAGCCGTCGAGAGTTGTACTCGATTGTGGGGGAAGGGGGAGGACGAGTGTTGTAAAAAATTGATTCTCAATTCATCCACGTTGGACAAGAGACCGATTGCTGGCAAGCCTGAGACATAGGAACTTGATGATGATGTTGCGGTCGTGGTGCGGATTGACGATGAGGCGGAGGCGGTGGCGGTGGATTGCATATCGATTGCATCAACGGATGTGAATTGTACGACGTTGGTTTGATGGTGGAACGATCAATTCGATCGTATTCGTGATTCGTACGATGATGATGATGAAGATCCGGAATTGTCACGACGTTCTGGGTGATCGGCGATCTGATGGGTTCGACGTCCGATTGACCTGCCAAACACTGCTACTCTCCTTCATTCGCTCGATCCTCGAAAATCACGCCAATCTAGTCGCTCACCTCTGACCGGCCGGATCTGCGGCGGTGGCATGTTCGTCGGCGGGGGCGGAGGCGGCGCCGGATAATGAACGTGATGTTGCTGCTGCTGCTGCTGCTGCTCAGGATCACGGGGGGGCGGTGGACGACCCCATGGCATTCGCGGATGATGCGTCTGCTGCCAGAGCATGGGCGGCGGTGCTGGACCGCATTCGCCAACGAAATTTGGCTCCATTCCTGAACACATCGTTGTCTACGTGAAAACTACTTTTGTTTTTTGGTTTTTTTTTTTTTTACAAAGCATCAACATTTATCGTCGCGAATGAGCATATTTATTTAATAACCAAATTATACGTGCCAAACGCAATTAAATAAAATGTAAATGAGTTTTTTTTCCCACTTTGGTTTTCAAATTGTTTGAAAAATTGATAGTTTGAAAAGTTGACTGCATGAATACTTTTGTTTTTTTTTTCCACTTATTAACATTTATCGTTGTGAATGTGCATATTTATTTCATAACGAAATTATACGTGCCAAACGCAATTAAATAAAATGTAAATTAGTTTTTTTTTGTTTTTCTTCCATTTTTTGGAATTAATTTGCTTGAATAATCGATAGTTCGAAATGTTGTGTGCATGCTTTTTATTTGTTCTACTTATTGACATCTATCGTCGCGAATTAACATATTTATTTTATAATTCATCCAAATCTCGAATCATCAGAATTTTTTTTAGTAGATCAAATTTAGTATATTTTTAGTATATGAAAATTTTTTAGTATATCAATCCCAATTTTTTTTAGTATAAATCATTTGAAAATACGTCTGCCGTTGAAAATACATCGAAAGCACTCACCGGAAACTGGTCCGATTGGTCTCTGGTCCATGCTACGTTTTTCACCTGTTCAACGAGAAAACGCTGAAATGAATTACGAGTCACCCAACGATCTATCTAAATATCTAGAAACTGTTTTTTTTTTACGATGATCTAAGATCTGTTGAAAAAAAAATTGACAAAGTTTGTGTATCCGTTGGGGCACTGAGTGTAGATTCTTGCAGTGTCTTCGTATATACTGTGCGCAGGAAATTTGTTTTTTTTTTCTTAAAAAGGAAAAAGATTTTTTTTCTCCTTTTTTTTTCATGTAACGACAAAACATTGATTATCATATGTAAAGGATGCAGCTTGGCTCGCGGTTCTGCGAAGAAAGCGTCTGGAAAATAAAAAAATACATATATATGCGATTGTACTATTATAAACACTGTATTCCGGTTTTTCCATTTGTACATCCGCTGTCACCGAACAGTGAAATTGTCGAACGAGAAGGGCCTGCACTCAAACATCACAAATTCGTCCGTTCGTCCGCGAGAACCCGCACTCGATCGAAAAACCTGTTGAAGCGTATTCTACAAACGTCACAAACAAAATATATATATCACGAAAAAGAAAATTAAACAGCGCAAACTAATACAGCTATGAACGTTGACGAAACCTAAAAAAAAATATATTTTCAGAAAAAATAAAAAAACAAAATTGATGGTTTTTTTTATCGTTCTCTTCTCGCGCCACCATGATAATATGAATTATCACCAACGAATACTGCGGGGCCATTGCGAAACTTAATCAAAGATAAACGTTAAAATTGACAAACGATGATGATATTCAGTTCGGTAACCGTGCTAAAAAAACCAATAAATTCACAAAGTACATTTTTTTTTTTTAATATGCGAGAAAAAAAATGTTGTTTACGAGTTTTGTCCATTAACATAATATAATACAGTCTAAGAGTATTGGAAAATCATGCCGGATACCCGCGAGCAGAGCACAGTTGGAATATATTCGCTGTCGATGGGTGAATTTCGACGAGCGAATAGCCAATAGTGCTTGAGAAATTAATTGAACAAAATAGCGAGAGAGGAATAACGCGTGTCGCATTGAGAGAAAAAAAGTAGTCGAGTCGCGTGTTGGGCACGCACATGAGATAGGTTCCGTGGTCATTCTGTAGTAGCCATTGACGAAATATGTAATCTCCAAAAAAGCGTTGACGGACATTTTTTTTATTTTTATATTTTTCGTAAACTATTTTTGCAAAAAATCTCGTACCATTTTAAATTGCATTCGAGGAGACCTATCAAAAGACTCCTAACTCGATGGGGTGAGCGAAAAAAATATCGAGTTCACTTTTTAATTTGTCGGAGGGGAGTCAATTTTTTTTTCAAATTTTTTTTACGTCATCATTTGTATTTTTGGGTCATCGATCTACGTCTGCGTACCAAAATTTGACATACAGACGGACGGACGAACTGACCGAAACCATAAGGCTTGATTAGACTTTTGCGGAACCCCAAAAATCAATGAATAACAAAATAAAATAAATTAATTGTTTGAATCGTGCGTGGTATCCGGCACCCTTTCGCTGCAAATACTCTTAGCTACAGACCTGGATGTGGAGGTGGCAAAAGCGGCTTGTTTCGATCGCCACGCGGTGGACCCACACCTCCCGGTGAAGGACCATGTAAGACTTGCTGTTGTCGTTCACCTTCTCTGCTTGAACAATTCAGTCAAACTTATTGATTAAAACGTTACGACGTCGGAACGTTAAACGAGAGACCGACTGATGATTGAAAAAACGAAAAAAAATTACAAAAAAAAAAAATACAAAAAAAAACATCCGCGTGACACATTCTGAAAGAAAATTCTCAAACACGTGATCGATTATTTACACGGCATAACTCGCGTTTTATCCGATTCAATTTGCGACGAAGAATAAGAAGAACCAAAAAAAATCCAATAATTTATTTTCGTCGTGCCAGGGACGAGTCTGTGTGAGAAACAAATTGGAAATTATTCTACGAGCCACGTCGAACGTTTGTCGTCGAAAATCCGATTTTTCGTCGAATTCTTCGCACGCGAGTGATGCCGGTTCAACAATATATTATTTTTTGCAAGTCATTGATTAAAACATAATTTAGCCACGTAATTTCGTTTGAATACTCTAGTTTAATTGTTAGCTTTCCGAAGGACGTTCGAACGCGTATGCGCATAACTCACTATATCCAAGAGCCGACGATTCGTGCCGTAATAATATTTTTTTTCCCTCCTTTTTTGCGTTTTTTTAAACACATGTGTCGAAGAGAAAATCGATCTTGACTGGTAATTTTTTTCTTTTTATTCTTTCATTTCTTGTACGTGGATATATTGAATAGTGCAGCGGAATTATGATACGAGCGAATATTAACACTGTTTTATTATTTATTTTAATTTTTTTTTTGTTCGGATATTGAATCGATAGAATTAGACAATTTAATATTTGCAATTACAATTTAATACGATAGAATAGTTCTATGAAGTGGGGACTCGATCCCAATGTTACAGCAAATTTGCAATTGCTCGGCGATTCTCATTCTCCTTCTCTCTCTATGTATATATATATATACGTGGGCCATTTTCAAAAAGTTTCAACTTCTCGCTATGAAAATTGAAAAAAAGCAAAGTCCCTGAATATTAAAAAATCTTTATCAGTTTCTATATGAGTATCATTGATTATTATTTCAGTATCTATATCTTTACAGTATTCTATAGATATATATACATATATACGAAGATGTACTATGTGAATTTGGGAAGCTCTTCTACCTAACCTAACGTTTTTGTTTAACTATTCGATTCTCGTAGAATTAAACATTTTTGCAAAACAAAAAAAAATGATTTTCCCTTCTTTCAAAAAGGCGTGGAAAAGAGTGGAACGTTAATCTTCAGAATTCAAATCAATTGGGAAATCAATTCAACTTGGAGAGACATCAAAGTTGAATCCATTTGAAAATCGCCCATACATAATACGAAATACTTATATTATTATTCTTAAAAAAAAACTAAAAAAAAATATGAAATTGAAAAAATTAAAAAAAAAATGATTAACGGTACAACGTTTCTTTCTCTGCATGGTTAGATTGTTCATTGCCTGTCGGTTGGCCCGCCTGCTCTATCTCCTGACTTAGCAAATCGCAACTCCTTCTGTCATCTGTATATATATATGTATGTATTATTTCTAGAGAGTAAGATTTGTTCATTTATTCATAATCGTTACAACAATTGATTCAAACGAGATAAAAACCTTTCACCATTCGCGGCAGATGCTCACGATTTATTCCACAGCAATTTATTCACGAGCGTTGGATAATTTTTTTTTTGTTGTTGTTTTGCAATAAAAAAAATGTACTCACCCATTGCCTTGACGCTGAGCAGGAGGTGGTCCGCATTGAAATGGAGGAGCCTCCTAAACATCGCCAAGAAAGAAAAAAAAACAACAAATAAATTCCACATCGAATCTCGAAAGTTGAAACGAAACACAACTCGGTTGAGGCTCGAAACTCAGAACGAGGAAAGTTCAAGTCATTCGAAAAATTACACGTTCGTAATTTCGACCCTTCTGAATTTCGAGTCTCACCCGAAAAAACAAACAAATAAATAATGGAATCATCGACGAACCTGAGGCCCATCGACGTCGACGAATCGTCTCTTAAGACCCTGACACTTTTGCAACTCGGGCGATTCCGGTTTGTGAATTTCAAACTGTTGCTGTTGCATAGACGGCGGTTGTACGGCGTAATGCAGTTGGGTCTGCATCTGACCGTTCTGATAATGCAACTGTTGCGTGTGATAATGAATCTGCGTCTGTACTTGAATCTGTCCAGGTTGTTGTTGTTGTTGTTGTTGTTGTTGTTGTCCGGATTGTTGAGGCGATGGTGCCTGATAGAGCCAGGGTGCGTTTTGAGCGGATGGTTGTTGATTGGGAGGCGGCATGCTCGTGAGAACGTTCATGGAATTCGGCAGCTGATTGGCCGTGGGCGGTGGTACCATTTGTGGCGGCGGCACGGGTTGCGGAGGCGGAGGACCCTGTTCCATGGGACAATCGTGACCGGGAGGAAGTCCCTCGCTGCCGAGAGCCATGGCGGGTTGTTGCTGCTGATGCTGCTGATGATGATGATGATGATGGTGGTGGTGGGGATGATGATGAGGAGTCTGCGACGCGGGAACGAGAAAAGTTTGGGTGGTAGGGGGCGGGGGGGCTTGAAGAGGAGGCAGAGGCGGCGGCGGTTGACCGTCGAATTGAGGCGGAATAATGTGTTGATGTACGCCCGGTCCGTGTTCGGGATTCTGATGAATCTGTTGGGAAACAATGTGTTCGCCCGGTTGTAGAACAAATTGCGTTTGCGTCTGGGGGGCCGGACCGTGCATCTGTTGATATTGTATCTGATAGGTTTGCGGTATGGGCGGGGGCGGTTGATTGGGCGGAAAATTCGGCGGTGGAAAGTGCAGATGAAGAAGAGAGGGTGGAGGCTGTTGGGTTATGCTCAGAGGCGCGGATGGCGGTGGTTGTTGAAGATTAACGTTGACGGTCTCGATGGCACCTTGGGAGGGTGACGCCGGTCGCGACATGTTCGGTTGGGCGTAAACGTAAGACACCGCACCGCTCACGGGTCCGCTGCTGCTCGTGATGAAACTCGGTTGCCCGGGATTTTGCGGAGGTGGCGGTTGGCTCATCACGTACATCTGGGTGACCGGTTGAGGCGAGGAATGGGAAACCGGTGGCATCTGTATGTGCAACGGTTGACCCGAGTGTATCTGGTATTGCACCTGACTGACCGTGGGCGGTGGGCCTATCAATTGTACCTGGCCGACCGGCGGTGGCGACATGAAGGTTTGAAGTTCCTTTGGAGGAGAGGAGAGAAATCGTTTTTTTAGTCGTGAAAAAAAAAAAAAAAAGAACGCGGGCCGTCGTTTATCACGTAAATAAGGAAATAAAAATAATAATAGTTTTGAGAAATATTATTGAAGTATATAATCAAATTTAGGAATGAATATTTTGATGTAATACTTGTGTCTGTGTGGTAGGTACCAGCGGTCCCGAGTGAGCTGGAATATGTACTCCGGGCGGTCGGACCGTTACACCTGCACCCGGTGCACCGGCCATCGTTGCGGTTAGTATCGTTGCTGGCAAAGTGACTACGCTACTTTGCGGATGTTGGATTATGTCTGGAATCGAATTATACATTGACAATAATGATTCGGTGCTTTTTCGTCGGTCTTAATGTGCAATCTTGAGGTAATGTGAAACGTTTCTCGTTCGCCATGAGTGCGAAAGTGATAGCGCTATCGACGCTCGCTGCGGAGCGAGAGAGAACGAGCGAGAAAAATTTCACATCGTCTTGATATGGGAAAGGAAATAATCGAATAATTTAAATACCTTGATGCTGTATCGTAACTACGTTTGATTGAGCCAGAGCACCGATATTCATCGTTTGAAAGTGAGCTGTAATCAGACGATGATTATGAAACATGAAAAAATTGTGAAAAATTGAATAACGGGATTTACCTTGTTGTATCTGTTGTATCGGCGGTGCTTCCAAAACTTGTTGCTGCTGAACCGGCGGCGGTTGTTGTTGTATGAATGACTGCAATTCCGACTGCATCGTTTGTATCAAATTGATCGCCAGTTGTTTGGCATTTTGTAACGCTTCTAGTTTTGGATGTCTGAATCGATGGAATTGAAAGTGATTAATGGTACAGCGCGGGACATTCGGAAAGGTGAAAGATAAGCTTTCGAAACTTACTCTATGTACAAATGAAGAGGCTCGGGAGATTCGGTTCCTAATCCGGGAACGACAAATTGAGATCCGCGACCTCGAAGAGTCACGGTCGCACCTGTCTCGCCCCGAATGTACAAAAGATTCGCCCCTCCGACGCCGATCAATCGACCTCTCAGGTCGAATCCGGGCGGCGCATTTTCTATACCTATACAGATCTTTTCCTTGAGAAAAAAAAAAAGAAATATTGAAGAACGGTGAGCACAGGTGCGATTCGTTGCAATATGATGTAGTCGCGTTTTGGTCACTAACTGAGAACGTGCGATCGATAGTCTTTACCACTGACGGAACTCCAGAGTGTAGACTCATGAGCGGCGGCGGAGCATTGGTGAACCTGCTCGGCCTGGTTAACGAACTTTGATGCTCCGTCTTGATAACCTCATTGATTTTTTGTATAGCCACTGAAATTCGCACGATCGATTAGTTGACAAAGAGATTTTAATGCAAAAGGTCGTATCGAATGTCCGACGTACAATCAATGTTCAGCTTAGCTTGTCCCTGAATGAATAGGTAAAGCGGACGTTCGTTGGGACATCGATGTTTCTCCTGATCCGTCATGAATCTACCGCGTGTAGAAACTGTTGCACCTTGATTGAGAAAGAAAAGAAAAATGAAGATATGCATGCAAATTGTGTCCCGATCACAGATGGAATAATTTGGTTGAAACTGACATTCGAGACCCTATTCACTGGTAAATAAATCAAATTGCTTTTCCTTATTTTTCAGGTAATCTTCGATCTCTGTAAGAATTAACTCTTTTACACCCCCAGATGAGATATCGCGCTAGCCGATACTTCCCAATTCTCGTTTATCTTCCTGTTTTACAAAACCTGATTGCCGGCTCAAGGACGTAGGAAGCAGATTGTTAACAACTCTCGGACATATCTTGTTGGATCAGCGAGCCATGACTGGTAGTCGTAACAGTTAAAAGGAAATTATCGGCTCGTCATAAACGTTGAACTGAAGGTAACGGCTCGCCAGATATCTTGTCATAAATGTTGAACAGAAAGTATCGCCTCGCAAGATATCTCATCTGGAAATTCGAAAAACTTGAACAAAACTACAACTTGAATGTTAAACAAACCTGAAAAGGTGTTGATCTCTTCCTGTATATATCCTTTGGTAAGTAAAGTCCTGGCACTGGGTGGTATCTCATTGATCTCGAATTCGGTGCTGTAAATCTCAGCACCTTTGAAACCTCCGTTCGCAGAAAACAGAGCCTGGAAACCCACAAAATTTCATCGAACATGCAAAAATAATTTTCAATTTTCAGACGTTAATAATTTTTTATTTTTTAGGTTATCTTGTCACTACCTTGTTGCTCCCATTGGGACCCCGAAACTTTCCTTTAGCCATGAGCATAGATTCGATTGTCTCGGTAACATGTGTCGCTATTTTCATAACCGCACTACAGCTTGGATCTCATTCCCGCAATATCCCATCTAAGATCGCTGAAAATTCAAAAAAAAAAAAAAAAAAAAAAATTATTCGAAACTTCGACGCACTTGCGTACCACCTTAAAAAAATGCAATTTCTTTCATTTTACCATCTGAATCGTATGATTTACATTTTCAATCTCTATAATCACGAAAAAGATTGTCAATGGTTCATCACCCCTTGTGATACGGCGCTTTCGTAAGTGATAACAAATTTTTGGAAAGACGCGACACTCGGACGATGTTTTTCTCATTCGTATCACGATACATTGTCTCGAATCAAACCAAATACTCGTGCCATCTTGTTCTTCATATTACTTCGTCCACACGAACTCGTGATTATTTATTCATGTCTGGTCAAACGTGAGAAAAGTTAACACCAATTGACTGGGGGGCAGGAGGGGGCACGTTACCCACTGATCGATTGTGCTTGTTGTGTACGACAAATGCGGATATATAGTGTGAAAAAAAATGGCCGCCGATTCAAAAAGTCACAGGGCCGTATATAGACTCGATCTATCTTTGCGTGACACACCGCAATCGTAAGTTCACGGTGAACGGGTTTTCCTCAATTGTCTAACGTCGTGAGGACGAACTCCGTAAACCGAGGTCGGGGTCTATCGTAAATAACACGTTTGGTTTCACGAGCGTATCTATAGATAAAATTTCATGTCGAAGCGGCAGATAAACGAAGCTATAATTATCATGTGCGTATGTATTTCGGTTCGTCGTCGCCAGAGTGAGCGAGTGCGCTTACTGTGAAGTGTGGAGTGGATGCGGGAAGACGATTGCTCGTACAGTAAAACCTCTCGATAGTCGAAATAGTCCAAAATGTAGCGCTTTTCGCGGAATATCTTTGAATTACATGCAGCGCTTCTCAAATCGGAGTAATTTGGGATGTATCTTAAATGCGCGTATTTCGAAATTTCGAATTCGCAATGATATTTTCTATATAGAACCTTCAGCAATTTTACTTCGGACAGCTATATAAATTTGAATGTGCTGGAATCTCGTGAAAGATCGTCTTTACCTTTTGTTACATCATGATCGGATGAGTAAATAAAAAAATAATTCCCCTAGGGTTCTCCTCAGATGGAGTTGACACCATCACCATCAGAGGCGCTGCTGTTTAAAGGATTTTTCAAAGAGCGCATGTAACTTTTAACCCATATCCAGTTAATTAGCTAGTAAGACACAGCTGTTCAATGTTCAATTAATAAATAAATCAAAATAAAATCTAAAAAGTATGGTTTCACGTCGGAAAATCGCTACAAAATGTTTGGAAAGCAGCGACGCCCGTGGTGACCAAGTCAAACCTGCGTTAATTTTGGCACTGAGTGTCTCACTTTGCCCAGTTTCCCCAGCATCCGGAAAAACCAACGAATTTTTACAACTGGCTGTACAACCCGTGTGTTTATACATTATACACGCATAGTGTGACAACGATCAATCGTATACTTCAAACAGTCGCGAAAATGAGTTCTTTCGAAATAAGTGTCAGCTGATAATAATTAAATGACCATAATTCCGATGCATTGTTGATCGTGCATGCAAGGCCATCATCGTTGGCCGATAAATAACTGTGAAAGACGTCAAAATAATTAACCAGAAAATTTCGTAACGACATTAAAAGCAAAATGTTTAAACCGGCTGTGAATCATATGAACATTTGTTTACTTTGTGTATTGACATTTTTTTAGAATAATTTTTCTGTTATGAAATAACTTACAAAAAATTTACATATTATTCGTAATTATCGATAACACAGGCACAACATTGGTGGAAATTCATTGATCGATTCCAAATTCGTTGCAACAAACGCACATAAACTCTGCTCCGCTGTACAAATTTTCCAATCGTGAGTCATGAGTCTGCAATTAGCCAAGAAGAATCACGCCAAACTATTCAAATGGCTGATACAATTGATGCCGAGCGGTTTTGCCGAATACGACTCGAGTCGTTTGACGTTCGCGTTCTTTTCGATATCCGGTTTGGATATGCTCAATTCGTTGGATGATCTGAGCGACGACGATAGAACCCACGCCGTCGAATGGATCTACAGGTTACAAGTCAAAGACAACGGACCGATCGACGGCTTTCAGGCTTCCACCAGCGTTCCTTTCGAGGTACCGAAGTATCGCCACGGTCATTTGGCCATGACTTACACAGGGTTGGCCACTCTTTTGGTACTGGGCGATGATTTCACTCGCGTCGATCCCTACCGAAAGGCTTTGGTGCGGGGCGTGAGGGCCTGTCAGTGCGCCGATGGTTCCTTCTCCGCCATGGTCGTGGGCAGCGAAAGCGACATGAGGTTTTTGTACTGCGCCTGCTGCGTATGCGCGATACTCGACGACTGGGACGGAGTCGACAAGCCCAGAGCCATCGACTACATTCTGCAGAGTATTGTAAGAACGCTGATGGACGTTTAAAAAATAGTTTCTGATACACGTCGAATTTTCCCTAAATCTTAAGAATGACTCGAGAGTCCTTTGGAAGCCTTTGAATCTCCCCAAATTTTTTCGAACATCTACCTACGTATGTAATCCCTCAGCTAGCACACCGAATTTTTCCGAATCAAGAAAATCGTGTAAAATAATTTCACATCGTCGAATGACGAAAAAAAAATTTCAGTCGTACGACGGCGCGATGGGCCAAGGACCGGGTTTGGAGTCGCACGGCGGCTCGACATTCTGCGCCGTGGCGAGCCTGGTTCTCATGAACGAACTTCACAACGTTTTGTCTCGCGAACAATTGAACAGGCTCAGAAGATGGTGTCTGATGAGACAGGACGGTGGATTTCACGGAAGGCCCGGAAAGCCCTCGGACACGTGTTACAGCTTCTGGATCGGAGCGACTCTGCAACTTTTGGACTTTGAACGATTCTCGGATCCGGAAAAAAATCGTGCTTTCGTTCTCAGCACTCAGGACACCGTGTGCGGCGGTTTTGGAAAGTTTCAGGATGCACCGGCCGATCCGCTTCACACGTATTTGGGTAAGCACCTATGCTGTTAATTTTTTAATTTTGTTTTCAATTTTTTTCATTATTATTTTTTTATTGGATTATTATTCAAATAAAAAATCACAATAAAAAAATTGAAAACAGAATAAAAAAATTAAAGAAAAAAATCCAGTGTGTGGAATACAGATTGATAAATGTCGACGAAAAAAATGCAGATCGATGGACCTTCGATATTCAATATTCAATATTAGGAATGAAAAAGTGTGAAAAAAACATGATACACGATGTAGGAACATCTATCTGGCGATGTTTGATGATTATGAATTTCTCCAGCATTCACATAGCAGTTACAATCAAGATTTATCAGATCATCGTACTTTTCGCTGGCATTGCATGTGTCATGCATCCTTAAACTCGACACAACTGTAATTTATTTATTTATTCAATTTTTTTTTTCATAACGAGGTCTCGGAGGTCTGAGCCTGTTGGGCGAGCCGGGATTGCAGTCGATTAACGCCGCTCTCAATATATCCAATCGTGCCTACGCGCACTTGCAGGAGATTCACAAGAGGTGGCGAAACGAATGACCGCCCTGCATCGTCGTGTCGCCCCATGATTTTTTTTTTGTTTTTATTATTTTTAAACTCCGATTCATATCAAGCGCACATAGCCAAAAATAGATTATTACGTGGTCACGAGTGACCGGAAAAGGCGGGAGATAATACCGATTCATTCGTTAGCTCGCACACACGAATACACCTCAAGTATATGGACAAGAAGGAAAAAACAAATACATTATTCTACGACCGTCAATTATTGTTACATTCTTTTGTCGTTTATTTTTATTTTTTTATTTTTTTAAATTAAAATTATCATCGCGATCACGTATGTGTACGTAGGTTTCGAGATAGAACGGGTGCTGGTTGTGCTAAATCTGTTATACGCATTTACATATGCATATGAATTATTGTAAAATTAAAAAAAAAATAATAATAATAATAAAATGTTCGGGTATTGTTAGTGCCTTCGGGTTGTCCGGTGGCTCGTGCGCAATACCCGATGAAGGCGCAAGGTCGCGTAAATAATAATGAAGAAGAACAATTGAGGTTCAGAATTTTGTAAAAGTTTTATATTCGAAGCTCCGGAAAATTCCGAATGATCAGGTGTGGTTTGAGATTCCAAATGTTCGATGGTCTGGCGGTTTAAAGTTACGAAAATCCAATGCTCCGAACGTCAGTGTATCGAGCGAAAATTCCGAAACATTATGTGTGAGCTATTCCATCGAATATCGGACAATTTTGGGGTTCACTATCTGGGATCTTGATGATATTTACATAGCTCAAAGTGCATGTTGAAAAAAACAGATTCCCGAATTGTTTCACATTTTTCTTGTCTATTACTTCGCCCGCTGTCAATTGAGATGATTTTCTTTTATTTCGTTTTCTTTCTTTTTTTTTTAGTATTTCTTCCCACGCTTACGCTGTTAAAAAATGTATTAAAAATCTGTTTCTCAAGAAAAATTGTCTCAGCTTTCCGATATAAACATTGAAAAAGTCTTCAAAATTCGGGCAACGGCCGAAAAACAGCTTTTTATGTTTCAAATCCGATTTTTATAGATTTTCGAGAGTCGGAATGAAAAACTGATATTTTCATCGAAAAGCTGAGGCAATTTCACGAGAGAAAGAGATTTTTTATGTATTTTTTTAACAGCGTAAGCATGTGAAAAAAATAATTGAAAAAAAAAAGACAACGAAATAAATGAAAAATACCTCAATTGACAGTTGCCAAAATAACAGAGAAAACATTCGGGATCTCAACGCGCACCTGAATCATCGACGTTGTTTCACGTCGTTATCACGGTTTTTTTTTCATGGGAAAACGATTTGAGATGTACAGGAAATTTCACGATCGTCGAATATTTAATTACGCTATATACAAATATACATTTATATATATTTACATATATATTAGGGTGGGCTGAAAAAAGCCAAAGTTCTTATATTCCTTTGGCAGTTCCTACACTTAAAGTAAATACTATCAGAAGAAATCTGTCAAAGTTTGACCACAATCGGACTTTATTCATCGGTTCCGATTTTCAAAAGAATTGTGCTTCGCTTCAATCAAAGGCAAAATCGAGTTCGTGAAAGCGGAACCTCTCGACATTGTCCGAATCGTTATCTGCTTCAAATGTAAAAACTGCCGGAAGAATCGCCACCTTGATATACATACCAACTCCGATTTTTTTTCTACTCTTCATCATTTCATAGCCGCACAAAACTCCACATCGATAATATATATTATTTTTCATTTTATTTTATCGTCGGCAATTGTTGAATAATAAATATGTAATCATGTAACGTCACCAATGATAAACGATTGGATATGATTATTGTTACGTCGTTGAAGACTCCTCGAGAGATGAAACAAATGAAAAAAAAAAAAAAACTGATCTGTAATTACAATAAAAGTTACGCTTTCGAAAGACTCTTTGACTTTAAACGTTTTTATTACTCCAATTTGTGGCAAACTTTGATGCTGATCAAAGTTTGCTAATTGATACTTCATCGACTGGAAATCCTGATTCATCATCGAGTCATCGAATCGTCGGATTTATTTATTCAGTTTCATTGTTTCATTATCTTTTCGCGAGATAATTAAAAAAAAAAAACTAGCCCTGAGGTATATCTACTCCAATGCATTACTCAATCGAGGCCATAAAATACACGACACAATGGCCGGCATTAGCGAGATTACTTTCCCTCTCTGTACAAAACCGAACGTTATTTGCAGTCCTCTTCAATGGTGAGCAACCCGATCGAAGTATCGAATCCCCCTAAAGACAATCTGCGTCACATTCATCTCAATCTCTCTCTCGCTCCACGGCAAACGCCGATAGCGCTACCTCGCTCGCGCGCGGTTAGCTCCGTCGATAACAAAAACTGTAAACCATTGTGCTCCTTCGCCATCGCTCTTACAGATAAATCACGAGAACGCATGACTGCGTCATTTCAAACCGCAGTCAAACGTTCTCGTCTTTTCCGCGTCAGATTAATCACAACCGTAAGCAACGATTTACAGTTTTTCATTACCGACCGAGCACGAGCTCGACGATCAATTAAATCCCCGCGCATCAGCTGACAGCTAATCGCCCACCTGTCCACCGCTCTAACGGCAACAGCCGTCCAGTGTCGACTGAAGAAAAAACAAAATAATAATAAAAATGGTAAAAACCGAAAGTCCGCCGAACCACTCGCAGAGCTCCGGCGCACATCTTTCTCTCCCCTCCACTCCGCGACTTGGCCCAACACATCGCCCCCCATCCCCACTCCGTCGCGAAAAACGGTTCCATGGTAACCGGGGTGGGTCGGTGAGTTCGCGCGATCACAACACAGATCACAGACGACGTTCGTCCGCTCCGAGTGACGGACGTTCCGAGTCCATCTTGACCATCCTGACAGCGTCGAAACCGCGAAACGCTCTCGCCCCGTGTTTGACAAATTATATCGGACTTCTAGCCCGCGCAACTGCACGGACAAGTGTGTCAATCACGTTCGAATCGACGATTTATTTTTCTTAAAAAAAATAAATAAAGAAATAAACGATTAAACAACACCTTGGTGTAGCTGACAATCGTTCACTCTCGAACTTTGATATGGGATCGCGGTGATACAGTCGTTTGGAATAATTCGTCGAATAAAATTTTTTACGTGGATTATCGGAAAGAAAGTTTTACCGACGGTTCAAGGTGAGTCGCGTTCGCGGCTCTCACAGCAGACGAGGTACGTCTTCAACTCTTTCTCTCTCTCTCTCCCTCTCTCACTCACTCTCTCTCTTTCTTTCTTATTTTCTTTCTTTCTTTCTTTTTGTCTTTCTCTCTCTCTCTCATTTTTGGCACGGTGCTCTCAGAAAACTTTAGTCCCATAGTACGAAATAAATACGACATTCATTCATTCATTCATTCATTCTCTCTGTTTCTCCTTCTCTCTCTGTCTCTGCCTTTAACTCATTCATATACATATATATACATGCTTCTATCATCACAGATTCATAATTTCCAAGTGAAAATGATACCCAGCAAGTGCATTATAAAAATTGCAAAAACGCTTGAACCCTCCACACAAAGTCACAACGATTATTAACACGATGAAATATTTTTATCGATAATTCATACATGTTCGATTGAAAAAATAAATAAATAGAAGATTATTCGACATTTTTCAAACACGCAACGCTTTTGTTATCTTTTCGCGTTTATGCATCGTTTATTCGATCGAATGGTCGTTATCGTGACGCGTTGTCTTATCGCAGACGATTTGTAAAACTCGATGCTGACTAATCAAACTCGTGGAGTCAATGTCGTCACGAGGAAACTCGTGGATATTCATCGACTCGGTTTATACACATGTGTGCGTATATATATATATATATATATATATATATATATATATATATATATATATATGAAGGACATTTTTGTTAGTTTTGTTTTTTTCTTTTTGCGAAAGCCACATGGGCAACGACAAACAGAGGGGGCGCCAATTACGACCATTTAGTCATCGCGTCGCGGTAGAACGGATGCACGCTGTCGTTGCGTTACACACATGCGCCTCGGGAACACATCGCCGCGCTATATGTATATATTTATCAAGGGTGTGTTGAAAAAAAGGCAAGATTTGTCAATTCCAATGGCGGCTCCTGCATTTGATGTTAATACTATCAAGGGACGTCTGTCAAAATTTGAGCCCAATCGGACAATATTTAGAGGTTCCGCTAATCAAACACGTAAACGTTATTGGTTTTTTCAGTTGCAATAAATTTTTCAGGTAAACGAAAAATTCCGGGATGGTAAGTACGTGCAATACGTAGTATCAAGATCACTTAAAATGAGGATATTCTTTGTTTTGCAATAAAAATAAAGTTAACAATGATTTTTCGTCAGTTTTCAATCATTTTTGTTAAGAAGAAATTTGTTTACTTTTATTTTTCAAATTGCAAAACAAAAAATATCCTCATATCTAGTGACCTTGGAACTATGTATAGTACTCACTTTCGATCCTCGGAATTGTTCGTAAGCCTGAAAAATTAATTGCAATTGAAAAAATGAAAAATGTTTACGTGTTAATCAAAGGCAAAATCGAATTTGTGAAAGCGGAACCTCTGAATATCTTTCGATTGGGCTCAAATTTTCACACATGTCTCCCAATTGTATCTGCTTCAAACGCAGGATCTGCCTGGTGAATCCAAAAACTTTGCGTCTTTTTAACACACCCTAATATACATCTACATACATATATACACACATTTTGCGCACAGGCGATGCGAGTATAACACGAGCGACAAGTGCCGCAATTTAGTTTACACATTGCAAACGATACGCGGCTTACCAAGCTCGACGCTGATTAAGCTCAACGATAAACCGTTAATCACCATAAATCGATAATGAAAATTCGGACGATGCGATTGTCATTTGCATGACAATGGGGCAGGTCCCGCGAGGCCAGAGAAGCAAAAATATAACGTTTGTGAATTTTTTTTGTTGTTTTTTTCGTCGATAAATCGATTTTAGGGTTTGAAAGC
Source organism: Diplazon laetatorius (assembly GCA_963662125.1). Classification (NCBI taxonomy): domain Eukaryota; kingdom Metazoa; phylum Arthropoda; class Insecta; order Hymenoptera; family Ichneumonidae; genus Diplazon; species Diplazon laetatorius. The sequence continues at coordinate 8,748,533 of OY759159.1, forward strand.
AACAACGAGTCGAGAGAGCGAGAGAGATAGAGATAGAGGGAAAGAGAAAGAGAGATAGAGAGTGTACAGAGTTTGGTACAGTCGAGGCACTCGTGTTTATCTCGCGTCTGGTTGTTCTCAATGTTTAATGTATTATTCATCTTATCGATGTAACGTGTTGTAATGTTCTTGGAAAAGCTCGGAGCACTCGACCGATATAGAACGTAGCGGAGGTCCACGAGTTGCGATCACATACACACTTTGTATCGCTAAGCCATGTGTGTGTATGTGCGTGTGTGTGTGTGTGTGTGTTTTTGTGTGCGTGTGTGCGTGCGGGGTATACACGCGATTATAACGAGACAGCTACTATCCTTAATGAATGAGTTTCTTGTTATCTTCGCCAAGCCCTCTACTTTTTGCCAATTAAACTCTGAAGGGACCAACTGTAGTTGTTTACTCTCTCTTTTTCTCTTTTTTTGTTCTCTATTTCTTTTTCGCTCTAGTCCTCTTTTCGGGCCTCGAATTCTTTTTTTTTTCAAATCATTTCCTTTCTCTTTTTGTTTGTTTTGTTTTTGGGTTCTCATAGAGAAAGCTGTGTGATGGTGAGACATTTTTTTTGTTGAGATATTTATGTCGCCATGAATTTTAATTCATTACGTGCGTAATGGCGTGTGAAAATTTCAAACGTTTATAACTCGAGAACGGATTTAGCTACAGCCTCCAAATTTCGTAGACATGTGCAGCTCTGTAATATCTTCGTTGAATATAATTTTCGACATGATTTAATCTGCCGTTCGAATTTTATGCCGTTTTCAAATTATGCAAAAAAAACGGACGTTTACACCCTGGCGATCGCGAATTTCGAGATATTCGTTTGAAAAGTTCTTCGCGAAGTGATTGTTACCCAAGGTCGGTTGGTATTGCATTTGGGCCGAACCCATCGATGAGTTTTGATTTTATGATATTTTGAATTTTTCGAAAAATTTGTTTCATCGACATGACTCCCGTCAACTTTGACCGAGTTCACTGCTTACAATTCAGGAGAAAGGAAATTGCAAGTTTCAACTTGCAGCTTGTTTCTGCTGGTTTATTATTCGTAAATTTATTTTCGCAACGCTTGTCGGCCTACAAAATCTCGTTGGCGTAAATTCAACTCTCCTTCTCTCTCTCTCTCTCTCTCTCTCTCTCTCTCTCTCTCTCTCTCTCTCTCTCTCTCTGTCTCCCTATCTCTCTCACTCTCTCAACGTAACGAGTACGAAATTTGTTTTTTTTGTCGAACAGCGAAGCAAGTTGTAAGCATTTGCGTTTGGGAAATCGCGCGAGTCGTGAATAAGGAATGATTGGCGGAGAGGTCTGGTGATTCAATCCGGTCTGTTGAATTAAGAGAGGAGGCAAAACCAGCAAAAAAAAAACAGAAAGAGAGAGAGAGAGAGAGAGAGAGAGAGAGAGAGAGAGAGAGAATTAAAAAAAAATACAGGCCAACCTATCTCGGACTTTGCCGAACGAAACGCATATAATTGGCGTTGCCAGTTTGTCCGAGATTTGTCGGTCGGTTGAAGAAAAAAATCGTAATCGTAACCCACGGAGATTTCGTTCGGACAATTGTGCAACTTTGTTTGACAAATTGGCAAACGGTCGACGCATATATATATATATATATATATATATGTAAGTTGATGTGGAGACTTCGATCGGGTCTTTTGAATGAGTCGAAGAACGAGAACTCACGATGTTGGCACGTGTGTGTGTGTGTAAAACTATTGTGGGGCAGGTGGTGGAGCCTCGCGGTTCTCGTTTATCCTCTTGAAAGAGCGAGAGGGGGCTTGGGGGCAGGGGCGAGGGGGAAGGGTAGGAATCATCGAGGGGTACGTGCCAACGGTTAGCCAGCTGCAACGAAGCAACAGCTGCGTCTTCGAGGGTTGTTGCTGCCGCCGCCGCGCAGTGGTTCGTTGATCGTGCCCTTTTTTTTTGCTTTTTTCTTATTTTCTTTTTCTTTGGCGCCTCGTTGTTGACTCACTGTTGCATTACAACGGAAGAACCGGATGACGAGTCCGTCGCGTGCTACGGACTTGGGTTGTTGGTTTTTTTTTTTTTTGCTTCCACGTCTTTCGTAACAATATCTGAACCGGCTGTCCCGGTAATTGACCGCGAACCTCAAGCTGACACAACATAATTTTGCTGCAGATGCGTCCGAAATCTACCGATTCCCGATGATCTTCGCTTTCGGGACATACAATTATTCCGTGGGGCTTTTGTTTTCGATCGTGTGTTAGCAATATTAGCAACTATGTAACTATGTTCCATATTTTATTGGTTCTTCTTTTATAAAAAAATAATTATTATGGTCGAGTTAATTTTTTTTTTTTCATTAAATTGAGTTGTCAAAAACGATTGTGATGAAAAATGTTGATCGTTATCGAATCGCGATGTGCTGAAGAATAATTTTCAAGATTGAACTTTTTAATGAAAAAAGAAATCTTGATCGTCATTCATTTGATAATTTTGTCACCGATGATGGAGCACAATGTTCGAGGTTAAACTATTCCAGCTATATATACATATAAGCCATAATTTATCATTTTAATTATTTAAAAAGCTGATAATCAAAAGATGATTATGTTGGAAAGAGAAGGCGGAAGAGATAGAGTAGAGGAATAAATGAAGACAACATTTTTCAAGAATTATGCAAATCAAACTCGATTTCATTGACGATCACTAATATAACAATCGAATGAATAATTTCCTATTCGATAAAAATTGTCATACAATATTCAAAAAAACTGTATATCGTCATTGAAATCCATAATATTCTTCTTTTCCATCAAGTCGCCAAAGAAAAAAAAATTTCCATGCGAAATAGAATTTTTTTATTGCAAATTTTTCTGTTCTGTAAAATCGCGAGTGATTCATTTTGTGAAAAAATACAAAAAGCTCCCAGGTGCACGATAGAGACGACGTGGACAATTTCGCGGGTACCCGTGGGAACGCCATACGTGTGTGTTTCGTGAAAAATTGATTTTTTTGTGATGGTCTTCGAGAGTTACCGGTTTGAAGAATGTTTCGGCGAGATAGCAACCGAGGGACATGGAATATACATATTTCGTTATATTCGATGTATATTTCCCCGTAGGCTAAAAGTTTTTTACGTTGAACGCGGTGTTGGTGTGGGCTGGTGACGATGATGCTGGCTACTGGGGTTTGCCACTATTCGGGTTCATGGTTCTGGCTTGCCTTGACGCTCCTTACAAATCGATCGGGGTCCCAACAACCTCCTCTACGGCACAACGGATCTGCCGCGGGTTTTATGCCTTACCCTCGACGTACCTCGTCGGCTATCTAACGTTTAAAAGGCGGGGGTGGAGGGGAGGGAGTGGGGGGCAGGAGTTGCTTCCTAAAACGACTCGTATTCTCATCTGCTCGAACCACGAGCACATATGCTACATATACGTACTATAGAAACCATACTACGTCCGTCTATGATATTTTAGGTAACGTTTCGGACGAACATTTGATGCCACATACTATCTGTATATATATATATATATATATATATTTACATTCATTCATTCAATATATAGGTTCCTTTACATATGTATATATATATATATATATATATATATATATATATATATATATATATATATATATATATAAATGAATACATGTACATGTATACAGAATAGTCGAGGTATATACGGCCGAGGCAGCAACAGCGCATGCCACGGTCAGACAGTGACGGATGATATATATATCCGTCACGAAAATTGAATCATTTGAATGGCCCAGATATGAACGATGGAGATTCACTTGTGCTCTCTTTTGTACGAGACTGTGCGTGCCATTTGACGGACGATCAATTTGTACGGAGGTGTCAGATCGTCGTCACGTGGCTGTCGTAAAAAATAATACAATATAAAATAATATAAACTAATGTAAAATGCATTTTATATTATTTTGATATTATTTTTATATTATTTCACGTGGCTACAGTATAAAGATCGGATAAAATGCAGGAGTGAATATATACGGTTCAGAATGTTTGTCAGTCAATTTTATTTGTTAATCAATGATGAGGTTTTAAAAAAAAAATTGTTGTCATTTTTTTTTTTAATTTTCTATTTTGCAGGTGGCGTGGGGTACAGCTGTGATGGAGCTGCAAAGCTGGTTCCTCTATCATCTCGTAGCCGTAACCGACTGCAATCAAGGTACGACGAATTTTTTTTTTTTTTTGACAAATTCATTATTATTATTATTATTATTATTATTATTATTATTATTATTATTATTATTATTATTATTATTATTATTATTATTATTATTATTATTATTATTATTATTATTATTATTATTATTATTATTATTATTATTATTCGATGGTTTACATTTCGCACCTCATCTCGCTTGAGCAAAATTTGTTTATCCTGAGTTTTATTTTTAGTTACGTTTGCCTGATTTTCGTTGGTACCATTCGACCAGTCTTTGTTTGATTTGTCATTTCGTTATCACCGTTAACGAGGAAACTGCGGTCTACCGATGTTCGACGGTAAGTTTTTTTTTTCACAGACCCATTATTTGAATTATTAATTTTTATTTTTCCATTTTTTCATTTTTATAATCATTTTCGCGCGAAATATTGTATATATTTCGATATTATTTTATCATTTTCGTAAGTTTTTTCGTAATTTCTTTCATCGCTGGAATCAGATAAACGGGTTACAGTGATGCAGTCGACGGCCACAGGGGGTGGAGTTTATCCGGGCGGTAGCACCGGAAGTCGGGCCCGCGACTTGGGCCTGAGGGCCCAGAAGAAACTTTTGGGTCGCGTTGTATCGACCGGGGCCGGTCGTTCCCTCTTCATCGACGACGCGACAACCTCGCTTCTCGACAATCTGTTCAAACTCATGGAAAAGTCAGCCAAGAACAATCCAACGATCGACAAAAAACAGCCCGAAAAAGTTTTGAAGAATATCGTCAAACTTTCCATCAAGGTGACAATTATTCGCTTTTTTAAAAAATTTTTTGAATAAATTCCTTGGCTTCTCCATAGAGGAAAGTTCGTTCACTATCTCAACGAAAGATCTCAACAAAAAAAATGTCCCTCCATAACATACCTTCCTCTATGATAAATCAAAACCAAAATAAAAAAAAATAAAAAAAATAAAATAATCACGAATCGAATGAATCATCTATTCTTCATGTTAAAAATAAAAACGATTATAATAATTCCTCAGATTGGATTGTTACAACGTAATCAACAATTGGGACCATCGGACGAGCCAAAAATCGCCGAGATAAGATCGTCTCTGAGAGCAGCAGCGATGGCCGTCGTATCGTTCTACGAGCTCGAATTCAGCTTCGACAAGTTGTACTTAACGCGATCCCTCGAACGCTGCCGAATCGCCGTCCTCGCCCTGATAAGGCCGCATCTCACCGACAAATCGCAAGATCGTTGCGATCAAGTTTTCGACTTCATCACGAATCCCGAATTTTTGGACAGCGTATTCCGTCAGGATTCCGAACACCGCGCGACACTGAGTCTTCTGGTCAACGACGTAAATAAGGCTTTGGATGCTGGACATCTTTGATTCGTCGTTGATCATCGAACGGACAATTCACGAACGTTCGAAAACTTGTTGTGAATGCCGTTTGACGAATTTTTCCCGTTTTGGTCGAAGCCAATGAAAAATTCTTTCGTCGCGCAATCCGGAGAAAGAAAACAAAAGCGCCGTCGACATCGTCGCTTGAATTTTTTCACACGAAACATTTTCTCGGTCGCGGTTCGCGATTTCACTTCCATTGTGTTTTGTTGCGATTTTATTCGCAGGCCCCGTCGTAACACATTTGTCGCTGGGTCAGTTTCATATTTTTACGAGAACGCGAGTTTATATCAACGTTGTTTTTAAACACTTCCCGTTTGCCACATGCGGCGTTTACACTTCCACGATTGTTGTACAAATTTCATGGGGAAAGAAAGAAACCAAAAAACAAGTTGATTTACGATTTTTAACGATCGGGGATCGTTCTTGTCGGAATGTTTCGACGATAATTTGGGTGGGGATCGGGAATTTCAGTTCAGAACACGCCGATGCTTCGAAGGATCAAAATTTAAAACATGTATATATATATATATAGATATAGTCGAGTAACTCATTCGACTGGCCCGAGAATACGTGAGTCGAGGCAAACCTTCCAAAAGTTTTCAATCAGTGCGAAAATCTTTCAAACGTCGTTGATGTTACCATAAAAATGTCAAGGGTGTGTAACTATTGTAACCCTTTGAATTTTCGCGAAAAAACAATTGGAACAATGAAAAAAAAATCACTGCATTTTTATCTTCTCCGCCGACTGCTGGCTGAACAACGCTATATAGACCAAAAGTTCACATAAACAATGTTGTAGATAATTAAATTTACTACGAAAAAGTTCCCGAAGGCATTTATCTAACGACGATAGTTTACGCGTGGGAAAGCTCGGAAGTCGGACAATGTGAGAAACCGCGCGACTTGGTAGCCGTTTGAAGATCCGTACGTTCGAAGCATCGCGGAGTTCTGAATTTTTGGTCGTTCTGTGGATTAATCGTTGTGAATTTCGACGACTGACAGAATTTTTTACAACGGAATATGGTACTTTTCACACTTTTCGCTGTGGCAAACACATTTTTATAGTATATACATAAATATATATTATTTTTTCTTGCCTGGAGTACTCCCTCGTTCGTGCTCACTGCATCGCGCAATAATCAATTGTAATACTCTGATTCATCGATCGAGACTGCGAAGATTTTTTTTAATCGTTTTCCAAATCTGTTGAATTATTTGTGCAAACTTGATTCGAAAATGTTGCATCAAATGCAAATGCGTCAAAAAAATGTTTTCGTAAATTTTTACATTTACGTCGATATATTTCAGCGAACAATGAAATAAAGTAATTTGACATTTTGGGTCACCGGTAGTTCAACAGAATTGGAAAATATCAACAAGAGCTTGTTTTTCGGATAATAAAAAAAATAATACGCCATTATCGCGAACGTAAAAAAAAACCGATGAACTGCAATACATTGGCACTCGAAAATATTTGTTAAAATTTTCGATGCAGCAGCAATAATGATAACATTTTTGCGAAAAAAAAGAAACGAAACAAATGTATCAGCTCGAAGCGCAGTTGATAAGATTTTCGTAATTCCATCGTTGGCACCTCGCACGTCATGAAGAACACAACGTTGTTACGTGTTACAACGTGCTATGTATATTTATTCAATAATAACAACACAACCAAATCGTTTCGAAGCAGTACCGTCTGTATGTCAAGAGGCCGTAAAACTCCGTACAGAGGACTGCCACCCAAACCAAATAATATGAGAATTGAGCTTATCGCATTTATCGAACAGCTGAAACAATGGTCCCCGAGGACTTGACGACTCGGAAAAAAAAAAAAAAGAGTTATCGACGACAGAAAAACTTTGTATCGATGTATATATATATAATAATGTAGAATTTAACCAAAAAAAGAATAACCAAATCGCGTTACAATTGTTTTTCGTCTGTCTTGTTGAGTGAAACTCAAAGATATTATTGATTCGTAAAGTCGTGACCATTGTTTGAAATAACGGTCGATTGTTTTGTACACGTTATACAATTACCACCTTTACACAAGTAATTTAGAATGATTAATTTTTATCGTATACATATATGTATATGTAAATAAAGATATATACATGCATATAGTCCTTGTTCTGGCTTTTTCTGTACGCTCCCAGAAGATGATGTGGTTCGAAATAAATTTTGAAAATGTTTTTTAAATTGATGGTTCCTATAAAAATTCTTATACCTGTCTCCAGCCTCCCGAAGTTTGCCATTTGAATGACTTAGCCTCTTTTTATATTTTAGAATTTTTCTTTTATTGCAACTGAAGTTCTGCATTGTGGGTAATAATGTAGGTTATGAACAATTATTCATTTCTAGTTAGTCTACATTTAAAAATAATGTAAATAAATTTGGAAATTTAATAACAAAATAGGTTTTTTTTCTGGTTTTACTAACTCGACGAAAAAATAATGTTTAAGTATCTATAAAAATTCGCGATATCGATACTATATTTGGTAGAAAGCTTACAAAGTTTGACATTTTTTTGTGCACTACTTCAGTGATAATAAAAAAAATATTGAATATGAAAAAATTTATGTCATTATGAAAAAACATAGGCACTTGAAATTTACGGGAATATTGAAAAAAAAAAAATTTCGAAACCATGTTATCTGCCCTGATACACACATATATATGTGTTGTGTACCACCATATCGATATACGTACCGTCAATAAATTATTTATAAGTGAATAAATGTTTTTTATTGGTTACGATATTTTTTCACGATCCCCAATTCTCTCGACGATTAATAAATCGAACACGACAAACGATTTTCATCAAATTTATTTACATAAACATATGCCGTCGCATACACACAAATTCAGTTACATAATATGCATGAAGTGTTGCCCAAATTGCACGGTGTGTGGTTTGTTAAATATAAAATAACATGTTTGGCAACTCAGGACTGGTCTGTCGATTAACGAATTAAACGGTTTCCATTCGCGTTCAGTTGCATGTTTGTTTCAATTTCACAATTAAGAAAAAAAAACATATTATTATCATTATTATTTATTGATTCGACAAATTCGATTGCAGTACGCAAAAAAAAAAAATAAAAAAAACACTGAATTAAAATTGAACAATACATTTTTGTTTTGGTACTTAGTCGTCGATTGTGTAAATGTATGAGCACAGCTGTCTGCGAATGCAATCCGATAAGATTATTAGGTATCGCGAATCTGCTTGAAACTCTGCCACCACGTTTCTCATACGCACAAATAACTCTTGAATCAATTCTATTTGAATTATTCATTTTTTAACTCGTTATGGCTAAATGCTTTTATTATTATTATTATTATTAGTCTCATTATTTTTATTATTTTTTTAATATCCGGTAGATTTGTGTTTTCATCGCTCCACCGATATTTGAAGTCAAATTATAAATCGACGGAACGTGAATAAAAAAAATAACAATTGTTAAATTGCTTTGAAGCTGCAGTCGATATATTTTATTTTTCTTCTTTTTTTTTTTACCAACTCGTTGGCGCACTCGAGGTCGACGCAGTCACGTAAAGAAAACGAGTATGCAGTATACACACATATGTATATATAATATATATGTATATACATATCGGTGGCAGAATTTCAAAGGCAGAATAAATTTTGAACTTTAATTTTCTACTTGTGTATTGGATAATGGATGGGGGACTAATAGATTGTTGCACGAACACGAGACCCAAATGCGTGAATAATGTGTTCATAAATATATGCGTTATAAATATGTAAATTACACTTCATCGAAGGATCCGATAGCATCGCCGAATATCACGACGGTACACATGCCCATTCAATTCCGTCAAATTTTTTTAAAACAAATAGCGAGTCAAACGGGTGAAATGAAAAAAAAAACAAAGGCATCCACGTACTTGACGTTGAGAGTTCTTGTTCGGAACGAATATGACGTTAGGCCGACTCGACGTTAACCTCGAATCGGTCGAATTCGATGAGTTTAAGTAGGCAAACGTGATCGTTCTTAAGTACGCAAACCTAACTTCGATCACAATGAAGTTTGTATTTGGAAACGAAAAAAAAAATTAAATTCGTTATTGAATATTGGCTGAATAGTCGCGCATGCGCACACAGACTATCGGATTATCACGGATCGAGAGATCCCTCGAAGACACAATTTTTCAACGTCTCTCGATTGTTATCATTATTATTATTAATATTATTAATTATCATTATTATTAATTTATTTTTTGTTTTTTTTTTCTCACGTCCATCAATAATAATAATATATATAACACTTACACGATAATAGTTTGCCAATGCAACAATGCAATTTGAATAAAAATTCGCAAACTTTATTTACTTCGTAATAATACCTGAACGCGCATTGTTTTATTTTTACACGCAAATTCGCGGATCAACCGATCTCGTTCAGTCGTGGAATTTGCTAAAATGTTTAACGAACGGGGAAAAACAAAATGTTCTTTTTTTTTATAAGAAAAAAAAATCAAATGAAAACTTTAAAAAATAAGAAAAAAATTATAATATAAAAAATAATGAAAATGCATAATTCTCGCAAGCGTGAAGTGGAAGATATTTTTTTTTTTTTTTGTTACCTCAGCTCGTATTGATCTTCGTCTCCGCGATCGGCCGAATCGTGATTCTAATTCATTCAATAATGTTGACGAACGATACTTCGCAGGCCCGAGCCATTGTGAAAAATAATGAAAATCAAAAGCAAAAAAAAAAAAAAAACAAAAAAAGGAAATAATATAAACGTACATCGAATAATTATTGAAAAATATCACTTGTCGCCAATTCGCATTATTCGCTACTTCAAACACAAATTCACGGTTTTCTACGATTACTAACTATGAGAATCTTCGATATTATTGTATTTCGCAACGAAAAAGAACGATAATAATAATAATAATTCCGAGTCTACGGTTATTATTTACAATTACTAACCGACCGGTTGTCTCGAGAGAGATTTAACTTTGCTCCTTGAACCACTCGGTTGAGTGGAGGATAATTTTTTTTTCAACTGGTTGAAAATAAAAGTTTTCTCGTTTATAATCGTTTTCGTTCGTCGTGTGATCATTCCAATGCGAACATGGAATTTCTTAGCTGACGTTAGGAACAAGAATTCGTCGTCGTTACAATGTCTTTGATCGATCAATCAGTTTTTTTTTTCTGCACTTCGTATCGTTATCTACGAACTTACATTGCATGCAATTGACCATGCATCAGGATGAAAAATAAAAATCGTTCATTACGCTAAAGTCGCGCGAGTACGTAATTTTTTTTTTTTTTGTTCTCGCATGATTCCATTGTGTCTCGCATAATTTGCGGCGACGTCAAATTGACCGTCTATCAATTCGTTTTTTTTTTCTTTTGTTAATTTCTTGATTTATCTACGCATTATTTCGTTATAGTTTCGTTTTCGATGTGCACTAACCTAAATCTATGCAGAATATTGCATTTTTCACATATTTTTATGGAACGAAAAAAAAAAAAAATTTACTGCCAGAGACCGGCGTAATTTCCATAAAGATTCACCGGAAGTGGACCGCCGGCTGTGAACAAACGAGTTCCCGAAGCGTCGTAACAGTGCGTGTATATTGCCGGCGTGTATTTGACGTTTTGAAAACCATCGACGTACTCCTCGTCCGGAAACTAAAGTGATAAATAAATTTAAAAAAAAATAAGTATCGACGTGAGGGTATTTGTAAATTTGAAACTTATTTGATTTGTTTTGTTTTCTAAATTAAAATTACTTCTTTTTGAACACATATTCTTCAAATTTATTTATGTCTATATTTATATATATTCAATTTTTTCTTTTCATGAAAATTGATTGGTCAATAAAAAAATTTAAAAAACTTACCACGTAGCCCTTCGAGGCCTTTAACACAACCGTCCTATTGGAATTAATTGAAGAATCTAGATACTTCTGAGCTCTGACGTCGTAAAACATGAGCATGCCGAGACCAGTGCCAATCGTTAGCACGGAACCCTGAAAACTTGCCGATCTTATTCCACAGCCGCTATATCTGCAGAATAAATATCAAATTTTTATAATTGAGGACTTTGGCCATGGCGATCGGATTATGATTTTTTTTTTGTAATTCAATATTGCTACATTCTTAAGATTCTATAATCTACTCGAGATCTGAGTCAGATATAATAATAAATATCACAATGTTTTCTCATTTAAAAAAATTAAAAAATAAATCATCCTCATGAAAAAATCGATATCTTGAATTTTAATAGTTTCGAAATTAAAAATTGAAAAATAAATATAAGCAATAAGGATGCCACTCTAAAATTATAAAGGATCCTCATTTCTTTGAATACAGGATACGAGAAAAAAATAAACTTCATCAATTTGAAAAACGGCACAACACCTATTTTCTCTAATTTTTTTATGTTATACATTTTTTTCAGGGGTGAAGAAGTGGGAGCAAAACTGAAAAAGCAAAACCTCAACCTGAGAAAAAAAAATTGACGACCATTGTCATCAGTCAATTGTTATTCCTATCAATATTATTGCGGTTGATGATTATTTGGTACGTGGGTACGAATAACAAACCTGGAAGGGATTTTTTTGATAGATTGCAAGGTTCTGGCATCCAAAAGTAGAGTGTAGGATCTACAGCCAATGGCGTAGACGCCTTGATCCTGAACCGCCAGACAAACGTTGTCCTGACAAGCCGGTAGCTTTCTCGACAATTTTTGTTTAAACGTTTCGGCCGACCAAATGTGTATAAAACTGTTGAGTGAAAGAGCGGCGATTTCCTTGTACGCCTTGTTGAACGCCAAGGCACGTACTTTTTGAGCCGATCGGCACTCCTTGACGCGTACGGGTTGAATGAGTCTGAGCAGAGAACTGAACGATTGTAGAAATGAATACGTATAAAATATTAAAGAATTTTTGAAGTAGCAAATTTTACCTGTGCGTCGGCACATCGGCTTTGTCCGGAGCTGCCGCGAGATCGCTGTCGATGTGCCACAGCGCGAGCTTCGTGTCTCTCGATCCTGACACTAAAAATTCGTCGTCGAGCCAACACATGTCGAAAACCCAGTCTCTGTGGGCCGCCTCACCCACGCAAACTGGATCCAACGTTGGCAGTCTGTATATCGCTATTTCGTTACTGTTTCTCGCACCCGTTGCTAATAATGTTCTGTGCAAACACAAAAAAAAAAAAAAAAAAAAAAAAATGTTACAGTTGGAATAAAATAAAATTTGAGTGTTTATTCAATGATCAATCACTTTTATGAATTCAACACTTTAAGGTGACAATGAGTTTGCCAGGTGAATTGTATTTTTGAAATACCTAGAAGGATTTATTTGAACGGAATGAATCCCGCATTGTTGATCCTGTACCGGTCCGCCGCCGGGATTCGTTTGTCTCCCGTGCAACGACGGTATTTGATCCAACTTCTGGGTGGCCACGTCGTAAACCATGAGTTTGTTGCACTTGGTGCCAAAAACAACTTGTCTATCGCTCAACCACTTTGAACAAAATACTTTGTTCATGTTGTTCAAACTGACGTAATATTCTTTGAACAGATCGTGGGTGAGTATGTGTCTCGAACCGTACTCCTGATTTATTTTTCTAACTTCGCGCGTGTGCGTCTCCCGAGCTCTGACGTAATCCACGAAATTGAACGACGTTCGCAGATATTGTTTGCCCTCGATCACCGATTCCTCCTCGTCGTCGCTCGATTCGTAGCAAACAAAGTCTTCGGGCTTCTCGGGTTTGCGGTTTCTCTCTTGACGCATCGCTAGCCTGCACAAAAAAAAATTAACGATGATACGACGAACGAATGGAAAATATTTGACTTACCAGCGGATTGAGCGTCGCACTATCGAAACTCCATTTAATTCGACGCGCGAGCAAATCAAACGGTTTCATGCATTGCAGATATAAATTTTTTACAAACCTTCTGACTCTGCGATCTTCCAGTCTCGATGCGCTAGCGCATGGCGGATATCTGCCAAACACGGTCATTCTCTGTGTCTCTGCCATTTTGACGCCAGTCTCTTTGTTATCGACGGGCCAATGTCGCAACCGCTCTCGATTGCTCGGTCGCAATTATCTTATCGCAGCAAGCTGTGCTTATCCTTCGAAATACGTCTCCGATGCGAATACTCCCCTTCCGGAGTAACTAAACCACAGCTGCAAAGCCTAATCCAGTGATACGTTGAGCAAATTCATTCTGAATACATGTTACCGTCGATGCAAAAAAAAAAAAAATAAAATAAAATAATAAAAAAGTTTTTCAGATATGAACAGTTTCGAGGCTACGAGTCTATCGGCCTAACCTCAAAGACGTAAAATTAAAATATAATTCCACTGATTACGGTCGACGCATCAGCTATCGGCCAATGTACTTCAAGTCCCGAATGAACAACGAATGCACCATAGAGACCCCCGAATGACGTTTCCCCACAGACACGCGTTAGCCCACGCACACACGTTCGCGCACACGCACAGGCCCCTTTGTCGTAAATCGTGTAAACGAAAATAAATGAAAAACCAGGTGCACTCCGTTACGGCTTAAGTTCACAGGTAGGCGTCACGAAGTTTGTCGACGATGATTGAACGAGTCTTCGACAAACCGATGCCAGCCAAATCAAGCGCAGTCACGGACTCCGAAAAAAAAACCCAACGATGAGAATCAACGTTTTTGACGAGGAAACGAAAAAAATCACGAGAGACGAGGGTTAACGACGAGGCGATCGCGTATCACGGAAATACGATTATTCGTGATGAAATTTAAAAGCTCGAGGGCTCGCGGAATGTACATCATAAGACGTGATGTTCTTGGTCGCACCGAACGAGCACAATCGCCATGTTGGAAGCAGCAGCGCACCGAGCTCTCCGATCGCGACCCAGGCATTTACGGATTCCATTTAAAAACGCATGCTTGCCCGCTGGCGCTTCGGGACCCCACGGTCCACGCTTGGCCATGCTCCTCCTCACCGACTACAGTAAAACCTCTCTCCATTGGCCGAACTCGCTGTGGTTCGACATGTGGCGCCCTCTCGGAATATCTCGTGATTGGTCGTTCGTTCTTCGTCGCTTCGCAGCGGGCAGCAATAGCGCTATCTCGTTCGCACTCGAGACGCAATCAGCTGGTTTTCCATAGTCGTGAATGCAGTGGTTATCAAATCGGAGTAATTTAGGATGTTTTCAAAAGGAGGGCATTTCGAAATATCAAATTCCGCAATAATCGCTTCTTTGATGAATTTTCTTCAATCCTACGAAAAATTCATATTCATAATCGACTTTACTTGAATAGATAAATTGTAGGTTAGGTTTTTACAACATTGGACAGTTCGGAACGATTATAAAAATTTGTTTTCATAACTCTGCACTTGACATTCGGTCGTATTACCTGACATAAGACATTTTTTATCGCTTTAATCGGTATATTATTATTTTCCTGTTAATTGGCAGCCGATTCAGAACCTGTGAAATGTTTTGATCTGAGAGTCACTGGTTCAATGTCGGCAGATCTGACAGAAATACATTAAAATGTTTATACCCGTCGATTTTGGACTAT
The DNA here is from genome assembly GCA_963662125.1 of Diplazon laetatorius. NCBI lineage: Eukaryota > Metazoa > Arthropoda > Insecta > Hymenoptera > Ichneumonidae > Diplazon > Diplazon laetatorius. The sequence goes on from OY759159.1 coordinate 8,763,680, forward strand.
TGAGAGGTTTTACTGTATGACACCCCCACATCGCCATCGAGGCGACAGTCGTCGACGTCGATAACTCACATGTTTTATCGCAATTGTTATTATTTTTCTTTTCATCAACAATGACGACGCTTGCGAGCTCACGACGTTGTTCGAGCATTATCAGCTGACGTTATCGGATTGATTGTAGGTTAGATCCTTTTGTGTACAATACAATCAACGTCTCGGAATTCCCCATTCAACCCTCTCCCGCCCCCTCCCGCTCGACGGAGTCACAGCACGGGGCCGCGTTTACTACCGTCCAGCCACCAGCTGACATTTCCAACAAAATGGCGGCGTTCAAGAAGACAAACACCAAAGTATTCACGAAAGTTGGACCTGAATTGACGCCCGATAATATTTATTGGAAAAAATACACGGTTCGTTCTATCTTCTATTTTTATCCCTTGTTTTTTTTTCACTTTGGGGGAATGGAATGCGTTTTTTAGGAAAATTTGTAGGACCACGTGTTAGTCAACATAACCTACAAACGCCCGGCATCGAATCGAAGCGAAAGAACGCTTTTGGCTCGCCCTCGAGTGGTTTGAATACAGTTTGAATCACGAAAATCTTCTATCAAATACTTCTCCGTATGCCAAGGGCTTATATAAACTGAATAAAGATTTTTTTAAATTAATTGATTTTATGCAAATTCGTGGAAATACAAGTTATGCAGTAAAACAAAAATGACAAACATGGAAATTTCATGCGATACCTTGAATTTTGGTTTCCAGAACAAATACAGAGAATACAACTAACATGAAAGAATTTTTGTGAATCCTGACAATATTTGGGGAACAAAAACATAAAATTGATAAATGTCTTGCTGCGAAGCTGTATCATAAAGTTTCTCCTTTCAGCCGCCGGTTCTGGTCAAGGAATTCGGACCCATAGACTACATAGATTTTTCCCCAGCCGAGCCCCACCATTTCGCGGTAACATGTTCGGTGCGCGTACAAGTCTACAATCCCATAACAAAGTTGGTCACAAAGAATTTGAGCAGATTCAAGGAGGCGGCTTACGGCGGTTGCTTTCGCGGCGATGGAAAACTTTTATGCGCCGGAGGACAAGAATCCGTAGTCAGATTGTTCGACGTAGCGACCAGAAGCCTGTTGCGTTTGTTTTCGGGTCACAAAGCGCCGGTGCATAGAACGTGCTTCACGGCGGACGGTCTTCACATAGCGTCATTCTCAGACGACAAAACCGCAGCGCTGTGGGACATTCCCACGGAGAAACAAATAATCACGTTCGACGAGCACACGGATTACATTCGAAGCGGAGCTTGCAGTCCCGTATCGCCTGACATATTCATTTCTGGCGGTTACGACAAAACCGTACAGATGTACGACGCTAGAACGAACAAAAATTTGTTCAGCGTCAATCACGAAGCTCCGGTGGAAAGCGTGTTGTTTCTGCCATCGGGTGGAATTTTTTTGTCCGCCGGTGGCACGGAAATTCGTGTGTGGGACGCTCTGGCCGGTGGCCGTTTGTTGGCAAAAATATCGCAGCATCACAAGACCATCACTTGCATGAGAATAGCCTCGAACGGTCGCAGAATATTGTCCGGATCGCTCGACAGACATGTAAAAATTTACGACGCTGGAACTTACAAAACCGTTCACACGCTCGATTATCCAAACGCCGTTCTCAGTCTTGGAATCAGCGTGAGTCGATTGTCAATGATTTTACGAAAATTAGGAGAGAGAGTTGCCTGTTCTTCGGGTGGATTTATAGGAATTTTTTCAAAGAACATTTTTTGGCTTATTGCAATGAAATTGAGTGAATGTCCATCGATACCATTTTTTTTCTCACGAAATATTGAATCCTCAAGGAGGTGAAAATGCAAAAATAGAAAAAAAAAAAACGAAAAACAGGCAACTCTAAGCCTCGGCCATTTAATTTCATACAAACATTTATTTGTAATTCTTTCTCTGTTTGTTCGAAAAGGCGGACGACGAGACAATAGTAGCGGGCATGATCGACGGTCTGATATCGATAAGACGTCGCGAGGACGATGCCAAAGACGTCGAAACGAAACACGAAAAAGTTTCATACAGACATTCCGGTCGTAATCATCATGCCGCGAGCGTCGACGTGACCGTTCCCGAAGAGAACAAACAATTGATGAGCAAACACGACACTTGTCTCCGTAAATTTCAATATTCCAAAGCGTTGGATTGCGTTATGATGAATTACGTGGTGAACAAAACGCCTCACGTTACGGTCGCGTTGATGCAGGAGCTGACACGTCGCCGAGGATTGTGCCAGGCGCTCGCGGGCAGAGATGGCAAATCGCTCGTTAATATTGTTAAATTTTTGATAAAACATCTTGGCAATCCAAGATTCGGCAGAGTATTGCTCCACGTTGCCAACGTTCTCATGGGTAAGGGTTATTCATCTTCGAAGAATCCTCGATTGGTCGATGATTTTTTTTTTAACACGGAATTGAAATTTTTCGATTTGAAACAATTTAAATTTCTCCTCAAATTGAAACGCGCAAGCGGATTTCGATCAAATTTTATACTGAACAACCCTGACCGTCAATTTGTGTGAATCCATGAGATTGAGCATGGGGATTCAAATATTTTCGAATCGGCAGAGGCTCAAAATTGAAAAACTTGAATTTCCGTCAAATCCAAACCATTCGGCCGATTTCCGCCAAATTTGATACATATTACGCCTGAATGATGTTTCATAGTTTTGAAAAGTTGGAGCTCAATCGGTCATAATTAACGAAAGTTATATCGATAAATCAGATTTTTCGAAAAAATTCGAAATATCATGAAATCAAAATCTCAGAAACTTCGTTCTATCAATCGCTTATTTTGTCGCAGACGTTTACGAGGACAATTTGGACGAGTTGAGCGCGGAACCGCGAACGATGTTCAATCTGCTGGAGAGGAAGCTGAACGAAGAGGAGGATTTGATACTGTCGCTGACGGAGCTTCAAGGCACATTGCACATGTTGCTCTCTGCAGCGGAAACGGCGCAACCGATTTCAATGCGCGAACCTCCGGGTTTGGAACCCTCGAGCGCCGCCCAAAAAAATTTAATTCTGAGCTTATCGTGAATACGGACGAAATTCACTTGTATATAAATTTTTCAAATAAATGGAGATGCGAAAAAAGTTTTCAGAAAACTCGTCCGATTTTATCTATGGATACATTTGGTGTAGTTATTCTTTTTATTGTTTAATTTTTTTATTTTATTAATTACGATAAGATACAAAAAATGTTATTTTCTTCTGAGGCATTTTTGCCAGGCGGCTGAGGATGGCGGGACGGGCATTACCCACCCAATGGGTATTCGGGAGCCCTTGCCGTTGTAGTTGACGTATTTGTCCCACGCGTATCTGATCATCACGAGAGTGTGTATGTCGCCCCGACACGAATCGTACGACTCAAGCTTTCGGCCGAATAAAAGGCTCTCCCAATCGTCGAACGTACTTCGCTTTTGCTTCTCCATTTTCTGTTCGTTGTCCGTTTTCAGCATGAGCTTCAGTCCTTGCTCCTCGATCGAATACTCGCGATCCAACGAAGTCCATTGATCCAATAATTGGCCTAAAAACAAAATTTTTATTGTATTTTTGTATTTGAAAAAAAAAATTCACAAAGCAGTGGAAGAATAATTTTCTATTTATGCATGAAAAGAAAAAAAATTATAACCAGTAACCGGAAAAATACAATTCACTCCGAATTTTGTTACAATTTGTATTATGTGAAAAATTACCAATAATGTTCTCGAAAGCCTGATCTGCAGCTAGAGGAACAATTTCACCCCTCGCCCTCGCGATGTTCACCTTTATTCGTCTCAAGGTCTGCAGCTCGTGCAGCAGTCCCAAAAACTTTTTGGCGTCGCTGCGTTTGCCTCTCACATCGGCCAACACTATGTCGGCGTCCTTTCGCAAAAGCTCTGACTGTTTCTCGCGTTCGATGATCTCTTGCTTCTCGCGGATCCAAGCGTCCGCTTCGGCGTGGCGGCGGAGCCTTCGATCCGCAGCCAGGGCTTTTTTTGTCTTCCGTTCCGCCTTCTTGCGTCCCTCTCTCAGACGTTTTCTCCGACGCTGTTGCACCTGTTTCTTCAACGATTCGACAACGCCTTCGGACTCATCGAACGTATTCACGAGCGCAGCGATCTTATCCCGAAGAACTGCGCACTCTTGCCACCTCTCCTCCCACTGTGAATTCGACAAATCCTCGCTGTTCTTCAGCTCTTGGCTCATCTGTTCCAGCTTTTTCTGTGCTTCGAACACGCTCGTCATAATTTCTTTAGCTTCCGAAATTTTTAACGTCTTCTTCTCGCGCCGTTCTGGTTTTCCATCGTCTGTTGCATTTTCTTTGCATTCTTGGATAAAATTTTCGATGAGTTTTTGGTTCTCTCGACGTTTTTTCAAGATCGGAGCCGTGGGATCGTCGTTGCCGGCTTGCTGCCAAGGTTCTTGTGCAGGGTTGTACCAATTGGCAGGATGGGGCGGATAATTCGCCAAATATTGCGGCGCGTCGATGTACCGACTTTGCGCAAACTCATTTTGGGCGTACATGATTAAAAATTAATAATACGACAGAAAGAACAGAAAAACAAAAGAATTAACCCTAATTTTATTTTTTAGTTAAACGATTAATAATAAAATGCGAATGTACGATCAATGCTTTTTTTTTTTCAATTGGAATTAATTTTTTTCGTTAGAGCGATGGTCGTTTCTAACTCATGAGAAACGAGCCGCCTTCCTTGGGAAGCTGAATCTCGGCTTCGCTCAATACTTTTTCGGCGTCGACGTAGCACTCGGCTTCTTTGAGATCGTCTTCGGTCTCCAAAATTTTTTTGAGGTCCTCGAAAGCTCTGGCCAGACGACGTTGACAGTCCGGTATCATCATCAACGATTCTTGAAGGACTTCTTCTTGTTTTCTAATGTCATGATCGTCCTTGCCTGATAACAAAATTTCATTCGTTCAATCTCCTAACCTCACTTTTCGATAACGACGAATTTCGGTTGCGTGACACCGCTCATTCGATCGAATCTCGACGAAGTTAAACATACGCACCAAGATCCTTGTATTTCTGTACTCTCTCGCGTTGCAGCAGAGCCTCCTTCTCGTACGTTATTTTTTCCTTAGCAAGACGTTTGACAACACCGGTCTTGATTTTCAGCGTACGCAGACGCGGATCGGACATTTTAATCGCAAAAATTTGTAAATTCAATCGACTTTACGCGTGTGTGCCTCAAAGCTTCGTTGGGATAACGTCAATTCGTTTGCCTTATAAGGTTGGATGGAATCGACTTTGTGAAACGGTTGTGAAACACGCGTTGTTCGAATGCTCAAGAAGGTTATGTACGATGGCCCATTGGCGTGTCTGCTACGACCGTCGACCGTCGATTTCTTCAACTCGTTCCTCTTTGTTCTTCACGCCGTACGCGAGTTTTTGACGTTTATCGAGATTCTCGAAACGACTGCCCTGCGAGATCGATTATTCAAACGCGGTCGATGCGTCTAACCTAAAAAAACATCGATGAATCACGATTCAAACGATCTTCAACGATTCAATCGATATCATTATACAAAGTTTTTCAAAGATCGAAGCTACAATGGACAAATGCATCGTTGATCGATTGAATTATGTGGTAATATAAGGGAATTATCGGGTCGACAATTTCTCGCCCCGAAATTTCGATATCGATATATATCGAAGCGTCGCGACCGACTCGCGGCAAGCTTCACACTTATTTCTCCCACCACTCGGGCGTTCCGGCCGAACGGGTTGGTGTGTGTGTATATATCACCGCTGCTGCTGCACGGGCTCGCCTGCATCGCAAGCTACAGCGGGACAAATGTTACCCGCAGAAATTATAATCGTGGGACCCTTGCAGCGATGAATTTGTCGAGAAACCCGAGACGATCGAGCGACGATATGACGTTGCTGGAAGAAATGTTTCCGGCTGCGGAGAAGATATTGTCCGACATCGAAAACGTTATTAAGAAAGATTCTGAATTGTGAGTACCTTGGTTTATAATTATTTACTACAGAGAGAGAGAGAGGGAGATGGAAGAGGGAGGAGTGTTTTTTTTTCACTGCTGCAATGCAACTGCATTGTCGCTGCAACGTGTGAGAGTGACGTAAAAAAGCTCAACGACATTTGACAGAGAGCTTTCGTCGCATCGAAGAACAAATAACACGATGAAACATCTTTGCCGATGAAATTTTGGTTATGCATTGTAATCTTATTCGTGCATTGCTAACGAATCGAGTTCGTTGTTTCATTCATAAACTTGTTCCGCGAACTACACGCCAATCACATTAACTCCCACGTTTTACTACGGATGCGTACGTTTATCCCTCCTCCACACGCCAATAATGGCGGCTAATAACGTGGGGGACAAAAAAAAAAACAACGTGTTCGCTACCTCCCTGAAAAAACAAAGGAAGAAAGAAAAATTTGCAATGTCGGTTCGTCGTGTGAAAGAACAATAGACGGCCCTCATTCGACGGGCTGACCGTGATTTCGTGGATGTTTTTGAAAAAAAAAGAAAAAAAATACTTACAATGTTCGAGCTGGGAGTAAAAAAATTTAACTTGAATTAAACATTTAGTTGGGAGATTCTATGTATTTGGAGCTTAATACATAATTATATACTTTTGGATCCTAATCATCAAATAATGATTAGCATGAAAGTTAGGTTACATTATCTCAAATTAGTATTACTATTTTGAATTTTATTTTATGATATTTTTCAGAAAACGTTATATCACGTATAATATATATGATACAAAATAATAATCATAATATATGATATATTTATATCATTTATTATTATTATTATTATTATTATTATTATTATTATTATTATTATTATTGTTATTATAAAATTATTCATGATATAATAAGCATTTGAGGTTGTTATTGATGATCGCTGGCTGTGTATTAGCAACAATCACTGCTATTCAGATATTTACATAATATTTCCCATTCCTTTCAATCGAGCATGTCCTTCTTGTTGGCTCCGATTAACAATCAACACAATAGACTCGAACGCGCACCATATTCTACGCTGAATGTCTGGCGGATCCTTTCCACTTCATTCGGAGTATGGAATTTGGAAGCACTTTACTTACAGTCGCATCCAGTATTTTCTCCAACTATAACTAGTCGAACTCCAATTTTCCCATTGAACCATTCAATTAATCAATTCTCAATGTTAAGACAATTTCAAATTGTTTATTTCAAGCCACTCTCTGCTGTTAATTCGTGAATTTTGCATAAACGTACATTACATTAATTTTGATTGAATATATTTGTATATCTTACCAAGACTCTGGTTGTGAATAAAAGCAAAATAAAATATATAATTTAATTTTTTTAAAATATAATTAATGTAAAAAAAAAGCAACAAAATTTTTTTTTATCATCAATGACGATTTTAAAAATGATTACAGAACGAGTTTCGAGATAATACCGATACAAGACAGCGGAAACAAATCGCCGGTATATCACGAGGAACATTCGTTGGGTCTGGCATCGTGGTGCGTTCAGCCGCTCTACAGTTACGCGTACAGTCGTCTTCACGATCAGCGTCGAAGCGATCATCGTCGAGAAGAACCTTCGACGATATCGCGTTGGCTCATGGGAGCCCTTCTGCTCAATCCCGACGTCACGACATTTTGGAACATGAAACGTGAATTCGTGCGAAACGGTCGTCTCGATGCGACCCAAGAATTAAAATTTTCCACAATCGTATTGTTTCACAAAGCCAAATGTTTCGAGGCGTTTGCTTACAGACGTTGGTTGATAAATTATCTTCTGGTCGGTGGTGGAAAAAATTCCTCAAACGATGTCGAATCCATGCTGACGAACGAAATAAACGTGACTGCGGTGTCGGCCGATCGTTACGCGAACAATTATCACGCTTGGAGTCATCGTGAATACGTGATTTCGTGTTACGAAAAAAATTTGCCGGATCGTTATGAAAATTTGCTCAAATTGGAATGGATTGGTTCGGGCGAATGGTGCAATCGTCATGTTTCCGATCACAGCGGTTTGGCTTATCGACAATATTTGCTCGGAAAATTGTTGTTTCAACGAAAACACGAAATTACGGTCGTGACAAAGGAGGAACTCGCGAAACGTCGAGAATTCGTCGAACGATTGGTCGATCGGTTTGCAAACGTCGAAATGGAATCGAAATTCGTGAACGACGAATCGTCGTGGCGATTTTTGAACGTTTTGCACAACACGAAGACCGAAAGATGTTCGGAAATTGATTACGATGGTATTGTCGTGGCGCTTTCTTATTGGGCCGAAGAATGCAAAACCAATGAGAATCAAATATTGTTGTTTCCGGGACACGAGGCGCTTTGGTATCATCGAAGATTTCTCGCTTACGCGCTAACAGCCATGAACAATTCTTATCGACGCGACGGTCGTTTTTACACGGCCGACAGCTTCGCTGGGAGACCTTGGCCCAGACTCGAACTCGACGCTCATCCCACGGAAATCAAATTGACCGACGTCGGGTCTTTGGACGAACAGCGCGAAGCTTTGGGTCTTCTTGTTCTCGCTTTCGTCAAAGACAACGAGAGAATCATCGATTTGTCGAAAAATTTCACATCCGAGACGCAACGCGTTTTGGGAGAAAAATTTTTCAAATACATTCGCGAGTTTAATTTCGATGTGTTGCGGAACGATGATGGCAGATAGATTCGATGACGTTTTGGCGTTGTTTGTTGAGAACGTAACGTGCTTCGACGAGGGAATGTTTGAATTGTATTTTTTGAATAAAAACTCACAATTTTTTTGTGCGAATTTTCGTTGTCGATTGATTTTCATCAACGTTTTTTTTTTCTTTGGCAATCTTCGACCTTGGAAAGAAGTAGTTGAATTGTGGGGAAGGTTTTTCTATTTTTGGATCTGTGAATAATTATTTTTGAGTTTATTAATTCGTTTTTTTTTCGTCGTTAAGATAATTCTTGCAATTTTCGCCAACCATTGGGTCGATATTTAGTTTTCAGTGACTTTGGAGCTGGACTAAATTATTGGAAAGGGATTATTCACAAAGTATTATCTTTCGTGTTAATAATTTTTGCCAACAACTGTGCAAAGAAAAAGAAAAAAAATATCAATCATTATTAAATCCAACAACGACGCAACTAACAATTAATATATATTTTATTGAAATTGAAAACGATATTTTTTCAACCCCGAGGCACAAAAAGACTTGCTGAGCTTAGAAAAATTCTCATATACTCTTTAATACTCTCTTTAAGCGGTGCCATAGGTCATTCCGTTTGAATTCAATATTTCCTTCCAAAAAAAAAAAAACGTTAAACGTGAAAAAATCGCAAAATAGTCGATTTTCACCAAAAAAATCGGAACGTCCCTATTTTTCATTATTTTTATCTAAACATTGGACTGGATACTCTCGAAATACGCTTCTCTCACAAAAAAACAGCCCGATAGAGGCTGTTGAAAAAAAAAGGTATTTATTCTGAAGAATGAAGAATAAAAGTCTCGAATTATTGTAGATTTTGCTTGGGGACTTCTCGACCCCCAGTGCGCCAGCAAAGGGTTGAAAAAAAAAACACATTTATCTACATATACATATCTTCGCACGTGTGACACTAACGATGATAAACGATGCGTGCATTGTCACCGTGAGAATCGTCCCTTGTTTCGAAATCGATAGGGTTCTTTTCGGCTCGCACGGACGAACGCAGAATATTTTTAGATCACCGCCGACTGGTATATAGCCGGGAGACGAAAATTTTCGTCAGAACATGTATCGCGTTCGGCGGGAATGTATCGAACAAATCATTGCTCCGCGACTTGATCGTAGCTATAGATATATAATCGAATAGATAATTGCAGACGTTAATTATTACTCACCCCATTTCACCGTAACACTCGCCCAATCTCAATAACAATTTGATCAAACATTTAACAATTAAATTTAAACATTTTACATGTTTTAATTAGATTTAATGACAAAATTAAACTTTCGACAATTAAAATTAAATATCAGAATTATTAAATCTGTTTCTGTGACGTCTGTGAAGTTTGAATGTGTACTCGATCGTTCGATTTCCTGAATCATATTACTCCATTGAAAATCATAAAAGATCGACGTTCGCCACTCGTCCAAAGCACGAACCCATCAATCGACATATCGATCATTCTCAACCATCTGACGAATCGTCCGACCCGCCGTCGCGACGACGAGTTACGAAACATCGCTGTGATGCACATCCTCCGATCATTGTGAAATCGCGTTTTAACTTCGAGGTTGTGCAGCGATCGTGTGTCGGAATAATTGTGATTAAAACTTACAACAAAAAATCACGTTCGGGCAATAACGGTGAGATCGGCGAGAATTTTTTCTGTTTCTACAAATTGTTCACAGACAAATTTGTTGTCTTTTACAAATTATTTATCAATTGAAACTTGTGTCAGAACATAAATACGCGGATGTATTGGTTAGTGATAACTCGTCAAGCATGTGATTTTCAACGTCATAATCCGATGGATCATCGTGCCTTCGAATGTGACACAAATTCTGCCGGCACAGCGTGTCGAGAATAATTTTGTGGTGGCATGGTAATGGCACAATGACGGCACACCGTGCCACTACACGTTTTGACAGTCTCGTGCACACACCGTGCCGTCATCGTGTCGCTACACACCCATCTCACGATTATTTGAGGTATTGTGGGGTTAAAAAAAAGTTTAATAACGGATTATTATTTTTTTTTTCGAGACAGTGTGCACAGTGAAAGTCTATCGCGATGGTAACGATGGTGGACGATGATTTAGTTTTTCCGACGACACCGGAAAATTCACATGGAAGTTTGCGACTGCCTCTCGCCTCATCATTCCCAACGGGTATGGATTAGATTGGTATTTATTTTAATGACAGAAAAAATTGGGATAAGCGAAAATGTAGAAAAGATTGAAAAGGATTTGGAATTATAATGGTGGGGAATTTTTTTTTTAATTTCATTGGGTTCAATAGATTTTTTTTTTTTTTTTTTTTTTTTTAAATGATCGCCGGAAAGGTGACGATGTGTGCGAAATGAGTATGAATGAACGAACGCGAACGTTGTACTATATCGCACGTATATATTCCGAGGCCTACGGACTCGCCGATTCAATTTGCAAGCAATTACGTTTCATCGAGTTCAATTAGCAATGCGCTGACTCATTTGGTTGGTGTAATGCGATGTTCATTCCGAACTACATGGAGGTGCTTGAGGCTAGGCAAAAGGTGTGTGGGAGCGATGTACATATATGTGCGTGTGTATATATATATATAAAAGCATATAAGCATTTCCATTTTTATGAAACAGAATAAATATTCAACGGGTCCGTTTTTATGAAATATAATAAATATTTTAATTAATATTATTATGGAATTTCATTCAAATTCATTATATATATTGACATGTAATACGTTTTTTATTAATTTTTTTTGTTTTATTTGAAAAAAAAAATGTTTGAGCCCATGTGCGACGAATGTGTGATTATGTATTTTTTTTCCACGTAATGCCATCGCATAACGATCGTTGGTGACGAGCACCGGCTTAGAAAGTAGCTTACACACACGACAGATGGCGAACGGGGGTGGGTTGGGGTAGATGTAACAAAATGTTAGCCCGTACATGTCCGGTGCGACGGCGAGGAGGGTGTTTTAAACGAATTAAATTCACGAGGTTTCCGCTAGTGCGACAGAGACGATGAACGTTTGTGTATCTGACCTTATTAAGTTTGTATAAGCGTGAAACTATTCCCCGCGTCTTTAGCCATTCAAGTTCGTCCACTCGGCAAGGGTAGAAGCATTTTTCTTTTATCGCTCCAACTCATGTGTGTGTTTCATTTCACGTGTACAATAAAATTTTGTGTAAACAGTAATTAACATTTTCATATATATGTATATGTATGGGTATATTCGTTGCATCTGGAGTCTCTGCTTTCACGCGGTGAAAACTTTCTGACTCATTCAAATTTACATACCGATGAGACACGTGAGGGTGCCGTCTTGGGACGGTTTTATTAAACGAAAAGGTAACATTTTGCACAACATTGCGGAGGTGAATGCAGTGATTTTTTTTTTTTTTTTTTTGCTTTAAATAATTTTAATATTGTTGTGTTGTCAATGAAAAATAATTAAATTCGATGAATGTTATTATTAATTTGTTAATAACTTCAATAATAATAATAAGTAATAAGTCATAATAATAATATTTTTTATTTCATAAAATTGGAGGTAGCTTCAAAGTTCTTTGATTGATCATTGCAACTCTCATGTGTGTCAATAAAGGCGGCGAGAGTTGAGTGACTCGTTGTCAGTTAAAAAATCTTGCAATTTCGACCTTCAAATTAATTATGTCAAAGTTCCACCCATCTAAACAAACATAATTTCGTAATTTATTTATTTTACATGTTCGTTAAATGAAAATTGTATAATCCATCTATTTCCATCTACCTGGATTGAAAAATCTTAAAATCTATTTATTTCCATCTTCCTGAAAGAAAAAAAAAAGATTTTTTAATCTTCACGTCTGAAAATAATTACTCGTAATTCAATATTATTATTGATTTCACACGACTGAATTGTCAAAATTTATAACTAAAATTGTCATAAAAATATTACAACAAAATCCATAGTATTTGTGTGTGTTTCCAATCAACAAATGAAAAATTGAACGCAGTTGACCCGGCGTCTGCGTGTGTCTCGTAGTTATCATCTTCCGTGTCTGTGTGTGTGTGTCTCATGCACCGATTGTACGTCCGATGAAAATTCAAATAAACGTTTCTATAACGTCACACATTGCAGATGACGAGTCGGGGGGTCAGTTGCAACGTGCCGGTTCGTTGAGACTATCGCGAAGTGGCGAGACCGCGAACGACCGTCATAATAATCAAGATCCTCGACAACAGCGGCAGCATCAGCGAAGTGCGTCGTATAATTTCGGAGCCGGCTGCTGCGAGAACAGCGGGTCGATTGAGTCCGCGAAAATTGACGGCGATAGTAGGTATCTGCTCCACGTGCCTGATGATAATAAGAGATCGCAGCAGCAGCAGCAGCAGCAACAGCAGTTGCATCTGGATTCACCCGCAACATCGACGAATCCTGGTAACAGAGCTTTTCCAGGAGCTTTGCTATCCGGCAAGCCAACAAGACACACCAGGCACCACTCCACACCTGCAATTACCACACCTGCGCCCGAGTATCTCGCCCGGAGCCTTCTGCAGCTCGGATGTCCCGTTGTGTCGATGCCAAAGTGAGTTCTTCATCTCATAACAATTATTCCTTCATTTTTAGAGTTTCCTACTACTGACAATTTTTTTTTTTTTTTAATTAAAAAATAAAAACCATGCAACGTGGGAACTTGAATATTTTACATGGTAATGCATCTCATTAACCAACGTATTCAGCACTAGTTGACACATTGAAATATTCATGAGGGCTTGAAGAGTGTGCGAATGAGGTAATCGAAAAAAAAATGTATTTCATGTATCATGTGGGGTATCGTTTGAAAGGTTTTGTCATGTGGAATACAAAAATATTTTTTTTATAATTTTGAACGGCATAGTTGAGAAGATATACCGAATAGTATGCGAAAATACTAAATTCCCCCACCTCGTCTTATTTTCGAAATTGGTAGTTCTAAAATTTGGAAAAAGGTAATTTTGAGAATGCTGTCTCTATAATTTGTCTTTGGAAGTGGCATGTGGGGGCCATTTTGACCCCATTGCCAAGAAAAATCGGTCTTCCTGGATAAATAGGGTATTCTTCAAATAATTATTTATCAATTAACCATTTTTCCAAAATTGTACGGTACTTAATAAATATCATATAAAACCCTACAGAACGTCTCTTTTTTCCATGAATAATCATTAAAAATGGTTGAACGAATGGTATTCGTGGTCGATGGTATGCGGTTGGTCGAATCGCCTTTCCGCATTCCATTCATTAATAAAAGCCCACGACCGTTGAATTAATCTCGGTCGTTCGACCGTGTGTCTATGCATCTCGAGGCCAGCCGTGCACGTTGTCACGTTCATTCCCAAGAAAGTTATCAGCTATCTCGATCGGAACAGTGTTACCCACGTTACGGATTGACAATTAATTTGTAAATCTTCAAAACAGGTAAACCGTCCTCGAGGTCATTTTTTTTTCTTCGCGGTCATTGAATTGAATTTTATTGATTTGATTTGTTTTTTATCTCTCGTTTCCGTGTACGAAGTATTTTTATTGGATTTTAATTTATTTTTCAACTCCCGGCTGAAAACCGGACTCGTACACATTGGCGATCCACGGTGATGTGTTATATATATTATATATACTAGATATGTGCCTACGTGACAATCGGTCAATAGGTGAGGCAAGGGGCGCAGGCGCTACGGTTGCGATGAGCTTCGCACACCTCTGGCTTTCTGTCCTAGAACTCTCTCTTTCTCTCTTTATCTCTTTATCTTTTTCTCTCTTTCTCTCGTTCTCTTTCTCTCTTTCTCTCTTTCTCTTTTAATTCTAAACTTCATTTTATTTTTATTTACATTAGTCACCCATGTTTCTACTCGATTTTATTTTCATTTCTGTATCAACTTCAATTTTAATGATAATTTCTCATTTGTAATTTTTGGATGCATAATTTTTATCATTTTATTTCACCCCCGCAAACCTGCGTGCAAACACCGTCGCGGTAGGTAAGCCTACGGCGACTGTCGGCAGCGCCAGCAGCGGCCGCGACACGAACGACCCATCGCACGAGCCGCAATAACGAATCGCGCGTTCGCCCCGCACACCGCATTGCCGTATTCCTCTCGTCTAATTCGCCATAATAATCCATGCTCATTTCGTCGCGAATGATGTAACAATGAAAAGAAGAAAAAGAAAACAAAAGACAAACAAACGAACAACAATGCAAGTCTTTGGTGCATCACTTCAAAAGTTCGATCGATGAATAAAATAATACAGAACCGCACGCTGCAACGTTATAGCTAAACAAAGAAAAAAAAACACCAAATCTCAAGGACAAGCCCTCTAGGGACGGATGAATGCGAAAAAAATTTGAAAAAAGGCGTTCATAAACAAATACGTGGGTAAGTGGCTGACACGCGTCAGACAGACATTTCTATCGGTACGTTCGAGTTATCGTTGCTTCGAATTGAATATTCGGGGTTTTTTTTTCGTTATTTCTCTTCGCCTATTCGCAGCAGGTTTGTTAATTAAACGTTTGTTGTACTGAAATTATTCAATTGACTTGTACAAATCATGTGATACGTCATCATAGTGATTCTTTGTTCCACAGGTAACAGTGTAAAGCGACATTTGCATTGTTCGTTTTTTAAAAATATTTATTGTTATCATTACGAGTGTAAGAGTTTGAAGTACCGTCTATCGGTAATTCCTCGTCTTCCTAATATTCGTCACATCTTCCCCTCCCGTTTCACATTTCCCGTCTCTTTCGTTCTCGCTCTAAGCCGTTGTGCTACGTTTCTCTCTCATTCTCTCTCTCGCTCCGCAGCGAGCGCCGGTAGCGCTGTGTCTCTCGCACTCATTGCGCGACCAGCTGATCTGCCTTCGTTTCTCTCTCGCTCCCCAGCGAGCGACGATAACGCTATTTCTCTCGCACTCACGGTGAAGATTGGACGGCGGAAAAGGTAGCACATCATCCTTAACTACGACGTGGTTCGGTTCTTCCGTCTGTTGTACTTCGCGGTGCCCGTTTTGTTTTTTCTTCTCTTTTCACCTATCCCGAATTTTTCATTCTGCACATCGGTGCATGGTTGATGGATTGGACCGAGTTTTTGCGTCATATTTTGTCTGCTCTTTCGTGGATAACATCGTGAATCCACGATTGGAGGTTATATTTAGGAAACAAATGTAACGTTGTAATTTTCGCGAACGTGGTCGAGCTGCTCGGTGAGCTCGGACACGATTCGACACGTTTATATAAACATCCATATATATTTATATATATTGCTGTCTATATATGCGGCAGCTGTGAACGCGACACGCGACAGTGGCGCCTCTGTACTCGACAGCGAGCAACGACACTACTCCTCACCGCAGGTGAATTTTCAACATCGTGTGGAATATATTTTTTTTTATCAGCATTTCGACTCATCGTCGTGTTACCGAGCGTGCTGAGAAGACATTTTATCATTATTTCTCACGATTCAACATGGAGAAAAGAATGTTTGTAATATTTGTTCGACATTTTTTTTTCATTTATTTGTTTTCGTTATTCATTTATTTTTTGGAAGACATTCATGTGGATGCATGAAAAATTTGATAGCAGGTTTGATTTTGGTGTTCTCTTTATTTTGTTTTTTTTTTTTTTAATTGATATGAACTTGGTTTCTTTGACATTTTTTCGTAGAGCTCGATGGATTCCAGGTGATGACACTGGGCGCTGCCATTGTCGCACGGCTGTTACGTTTCGTAGATCACGCGTATATCTATGTTTATGATAGCGACTGGAGCGAGCCCCAATGATGTAACATATACATATATGGGGCATTCCATGACCAATCGGACGGTCGAAACCCTGGTCCCTGCCGATTCAGTTCATGCCGATTCAATTTTTGCTCTCATTTCACCCCAAAAACACCACTGATTTTTTTTCAGAATTCCCGGATCCCTTTACGACCCTTTAAGAAATTGAAAACTATACCCTCAAATAAACAAGAACGTACCTGGCTAAGATTTTTTGTTACTCGAATCGAAATTCAAATTACGTTTCTAAAAAAATAAATTCTAAGACGCATTTTCACGTTTCATTTTATTGAATCTTTTGAATATTAATAGACATGTTATAAACATTTTCGTCTTTTTTTAAAATTCAAAACAAGCTAATTGCAATAATGAAAAAAAATATATATATATATGTTAATCTACTCCTGATAAAAGTCATTGACCCTCTTAACCGGTTTTGGTTTACGTACTACACAAAGTTTGTCTTTGAAGATAACCGAATCCAGTTTCGTTTTTTTCCGAAACAAGAATAATTTACTACATTAATAAAAAATTCAACGAAAAAGTAGAAAAATATTTAATTTCTTCTTACGTCAAAGAGAAGAGCATTGAAGGACAATATACACAATTATCGATACTTAAATGTTTACAATATGTAATAAAGTTATTTTTGAAGTCGATTTTTATTTTTTTGTAATTTTGCCTTAAGCTGACACCGAAAAACAAACGATTGTAGAAAACGTTGTCCTTGCTGACGACGTTTCCGCACGTTTTGCCGTGACATTGCGATCGATCGACCTGCAAAATATTGTCATTAGCAGCTGGTTTCTCGGTTGTCGGAGTCGTCGCGACATCGTCGAAGATGCGAATGTCATCCGCGCTCGACGAAACGAGCTCTAATTGCAGCACGACGACGGCAGATGTTACTTATCAAGATAATCACTCGTTGCTCCTGTCTGTCTGTTTTTTTTTCTTTCAATTTTCACAAATTTCTTTCACGATCGTTACGCAATATATTGAGCTTCTCGACGCAAACACCCACGCGTGTCTTTCGTCAGCAAGTTGTGCTTGACGCACGTTGAAAATGTTTAAATGTGTGTCAATGTTTTATTAATAACCATCGTTTGCAGATCCAATGAGTTATTTTTCAAGTCGGTTTTTCATTTTCTTGTAATTTTGACTCGTCTTGGCACCGACTTCAAAAATAACTGATCAAATATTGAATAAATATTTAAGTATCGATAATTTTGTATAGTGTCCTGAATTGAATTCGATTTTGATTTTTTTTCGAAGAATGTACTTTATTTTTCAATTTTTGGAGGTGGAAAATATTTTTCTCAAAATTTAAATGGGACCATCCTCGAGATATATTCTATCCAATAAGAAAAAGAGTCGGAAATGGGTGACAAATTTTAATATGGCAACATCTGCGGTCTTTTAAATGTATCGACTTAAATCTTGCGCCAAACTTCAAAAAAGTCAGATTTTGTGAATTTTTTTTTCCATCGTGTTTTGACTAATTAAAAATCTTGATTAGATCTGAATTTCTAAATTATTTCTAAATAATCTAATAGTAGTTGTGATCTAATCAAGATTTTTAATTAGTCAAAACACGGTGGAAAAAAAATCACAAAATCTGACTTTTTATACAAAAAAATTCCTGAAAAATTTAATTTTCGCTATACGATAAAAAAATCTCACACCGTTTTACTCTTCGCGATGTCATATTTTTGAGAAGAAAAAATAGAGCTTTCATGGACTTAGAAAAAAGGTACATCTATTTTTAAGTTTGAACTCTTCGACTTTTAGTCGATGTCGAAAAATAAGAGTGGTGCGTTTGAACGAACAAAATAATGTTGAAAAATGTTATTATTATTGCATAAATTACACGAAGTTGGCCCGGGGGTCCGGTGGACCCTGAGTGACCGCAACGAGTTAAAACCGGTTCACAATCGGCGAAGAAATCACGTAACATAACCGCAAAAAAAAATTAAAATGCAGTCGCATCGAGAACCTCCTCTTTTTTTTCAAATCGGTTAAATAAGAAAATCGAGAGGAGACGAAGGAAGAAGATAAACCGCTGAAAGTGGTTATGAAACGAAAGTGGATCGTGCATGTTTCAGGCCCCGTGGCGGAGTCGGGTCGGTCGGATCGCATTTGCCGCAGCAAAGTAGCGAGAGCGATGATTCGACAACGTCGCATCGCCATCGGCAAATGCAGCATGGTAGCCATAGCCAAGCTCAAGGCCAAGTTCACGGGCATCATCAAGGCCAACAAGGTTCGATGGACTCCCACGGGCTTCCGAAGGTTCAGGTCTCGGGTCCACCGAACTCGGCCGAGTTATCTCACAATGGGTGAGTTATCACGTAATCCATTATCTCATTATTTTTTTCAATCATTCGCACGATTAATTCAACATTGAAAACATTTTCGTAAAACGATCGTATTCCCTCGGTCGTATTCCCCCCTTCTGATTTCTTACATCATCATAAAGTTAACTATCATTTTTTTAAATCCATGAAAACTAATTAGTTTATGTAGTACATTTTTTTTATGTTATAGTAATAATTAAGATGATTGTTTCACACTGGTACTCGAACAGTTAGCTCCTATCAGTCTTAACTAGCATCAATAATAATGGATTTTGGAAATTGAGAAGGTATTTGTTTTTAATATCTTATCGATAAATCGTCAATACACTTTTCTACGTAAAAATGTCTTTTTACTTGAAATGAAAATTTGTAAAAACAAATTTGCACCTCTGCAGATTGTTTTGCACAATCCGACAGGTTTTTTTTTTTCAAAATGCAACGATCCAACCATTTTGAGTATGTGTGTGTGTTGATGAATGTGTGCCTCGCAGCAATGTGTTGATCCGTGGTGGATTGTTCATTTTTGAAGCTTTGCCAGCGTCGATCGTCGTCCCATCAGGCTGAAAAAATAAATATGCGATAAGCTCGAATAATCGGGCCCCGTGGGCATGGTAACATTGGCCTGAAAAAGTGTGCTACTCCACCGCACGCATATCGTGCTAGAGCGATAAGAAAAACCAATTTCAAATGTCTGTCGTCAAACTCACGGTCACAAACCGTCGCATTTCTTACCCTACGTCAACAATTCGACACTGGGTACACAATCGTGGAAACACCTGTTGCCATCCTCCACACGCCTTACTCTGCTTATTTGTTCCACATTCACAAAATTCATATATTCGCTTTAGCACTTGAATTTTGCTAAAGTGATACATTTATTTATTATATAATTATATAAAAATAATTATGGAAATAAGAAACACTTGTATATAAATGATAGAAAGCGTCATTAATTGAATAATATAATTATTATAGAACACTCGACAATTAATTGAAATTTAATTGAACTAATGAATTTATTCAATTTTAATCAAAATAAATATAAATGAATATGCAATAAAAAAAAATAGTATATATATCCTACTAAGCTTTATGATAAAATAATCATACGGAATCTTCGAAGCGAGTCACAATTGCACTTGTCCGATTTTATTATTTTTTTTTTTTCGGACGCAAATTTCGTTCTCATTTGATATCGCAAAACTTGTTCAAACGCATACTAATAGCAGGTAGTCGGTTGACGATGCACAAGCTCGGTTGCGTCGCCCGACGAGGCGTCTTACCGATCGTCACACATCCACCCAACAGACACGCATACCGCGTCACCACGCCGATCTTACCGAGCGCGTACTCGCGCGACTATCGCAATCACGCGCGTGGCGTAGGCTCGTGTACGAGTTCTTTTTTGTTTTTTTTTTTTTCTATTTAGCTCCGAGCATCGGACGCGAACGTTTGCGCCCGACCGGTTGGTCGTCCGGCACACCGGCCAGACGTTCGTCGGAGCAACTACGATCATTTTACGAACGTTAACTCGCGCGAGCGGTTGTCGCTCCGAAAATACGCCAAAACGATCGCGACGTGAAAAAAAAAAAAAACGTGCGACGGACTCGTTCGTCTCTTTCTCGATGGATTATCACTTTTGTGGACCGTCGTGACGACGGATCGTCGCACAAGCTCGCGATCTTCGCCGATCGAACGACGCGTAAACTTCGCCACGAGTGGCGATAAGTTTTTTTTAATTTCAATTTTTTTATTTTTTATTTTTGTGTTCTCGTGGGCACTTAAAAAGTTCGTCAAAAAGTACTTCGTCAAGAAAAACAAAAAAAAAATCGGTAATTATGCAGAAGGTCGGACAGCACGCCGATTTTTTTTTAAGACTGATATATTTTGCAGAGAACACTCACCCAAGTTAATTTATGTATAAATATATATGTATATTTATTTTTTAATAGTTGGGCGCGAAAATCAAGTTTTTCGTTTGAGACATTTTCATTGAATGAATTTTCATCCCCGGATGAAACCCACTAACACGATGAAAGAAAAAGATGTATGAATTACGAAATCCATAAGATTTACTTGTTTATATTGGGGGTTTTGATTTTCTGGATCAAATTTTTGTTTCAATTTAAAACGACTTTTTCATGGATATATAAAGATGTTAAAAAACCCCCTCAAAATCAAATGTTCAAAGTTTAGAGGTTTTTTTCTGTGTCCATTTACTTTTTTCAACACACTGCTGGATTCTAATTGCTCATCATTATTATTTACCGTTTGTTTACAATAAGAAATAAAATATCTGTTAGGTAAATTTCGTACTTTATGGAATTGATCAATCGAGTACTTGAAACACTTTGTGAAATTTAAGATAAAATATTCAACACACCGGTGGATTTATAACGCTAAAATGATTGTTTTTCAATGCTCCGTAAAGTCTCGAATATTTCCTTCTCAGGCTAAGCCACCATTAAAAAGTTCAAAGAAATATTTAATTTTTTTTTTCAAATGCTTTCAAATGTAACGTATCGGCACCCTATATTCGATCGGAATGTCACATCGTAACTGATTCAGTAACTGATAAATAATCGTTTGCTCGCTAGATTTATCGTCATCCTAATGATTCACTGACCAGTGACTTCGCGCTGGCTTCATAATTCGACGAACGAACGTTAATTTTCACACCACAATTCAAATATTGGTGCTCGTCGGTGCAGTGAATGGACTGTTACATATCGGATGCCCTGATTCCAATGTTCATAGTATGAACCAACAAAGATAAATGAATAAATGAATAAATAAATAAATAAATAAATAAATAAATAAATAAATAAATAAATAAATAAATAAATAAATAAATAAATAAATAAATAAATAAATAAATAAATAAATAAATAAATAAATAAATAAATAAATAAATAAATAAATAAATAAATAAATAAATAAATAAATAAATAAATAAATAAATAAACAATTAGAGTCTGAATCATGACTATGGATTGGTCGAGACTTCCAAGCGCCAGTGTAACTTCGATCAATCCGGAAGAAGCTTTACGTCGGTTGTCCCTTCAGATTATCGGTGTCTCACGAATTATCTGGAAATCTTCAACTCGATTCTCGATCAAACGGTGAGTTTTCATCTCAACCACGCCGGTTTACATCATCGTCCGGTCCTCGAGAGTCCACGTGTTTCTTTTTCTTTTTTTTTTTTTTTTTCAATAATTCATGAGTCTTCTCAAAATTTTTTACATGTTTATGTAACATACGACGAAGATTTTCGAAATCTCTGTGACCGAAGTTTCTATCTCTGCAAACCATCTGAGATTTGTATTCGTTATATTTATAATACGACACAACTCGCACAACACGAACAGAGTGCTTGTACAAGAAAGTTTTTTTTATCTGTGTGTGTTGTTGGAGCTGACGAATGTTAAAATCGGTGTATAGTCGAGTGACGAGTGTGGACTCGAAGGGGGGGGGGAGGTTATCTTGACAAAGTATTGTTTTACTCGAAAATGATAATACACAATGCGGAGTAGGTAATATAAGCGTGGTGTTGTATTTGATATAAATAGGTCGTTACATGCCAAGTCGTTCGGGAGACGAATTTCACATATACACGAAAGCTTCTCCATACGAATTTTCATATTGATGACTGCCTTATGCAGGAAGCTAAACTGTTTTTTAATTTATTCAAAGATTCTTCATTATAGCGAATGTTCGATCATGATTTATTAAAAATAAATGAAAAATCCTATATTTGAAAAAAAAAATATCAATGGAAAACCTCATATCTGAAGAAAAAAAAATAAACGTGTAAGAAAAATTAGTAAATCAACATTGTGGTAACATATAAGATTCTCGACCCCACACTGATAATGGGGGTATCTTTGCGTGTCATTTTTTCTGTTTTTTTTTAAATGTTATTTTTACGTTTTCCATAATTGAAATAAATTATCAACTTAACCATACCCCGCCACACAAATTAGTTTTGTTGCTGTAAATATTTGATGACTTCCTCGAAGACTTGATGTCACAAAGATAAATATGATTGTAGATAAGATCAGTAATTTTTCCACAGATTACATTGATCATTGTCCAAGTTGTCTCGTGAAAATTTCAATAAAAATAAATCGGATTTTAATAATAATAAACATATTTTTTATGTTTATTAAATTTGGCACGATTTGGCACGAAATGTGCTGTACGAAGAAGAGACGGAACAGAGCCAGTCTAATCTCTCGGATCGGTAGTTTCGCTCGTGTTAAAAGTTCGACACTCTTCCCCCTCTTGTTTCTCAGCTCGAAAGTCCCGAATCGCCATGTGGGCCATCGTTGAGATATTCATCGCAGTAAATACGTTCTCGCTTCGACGACGCTCGGTTGTGTATTTTCGATAAATTTTCGGAACATCAGTTTGCGAATTGTTTGTGATGGTCGGTGTTTGACACACGCGAGTGATTGTCATTAGTTTTTGTGGAATGTTGCACTTTGGATACAAACTTTAGTAACACGTGGTGATTCATTTCTCATTGTTATCGCAGGATTTTTAAGTTTTCTCGGTGGGTCTTGCCATGGAATTGAGGTACGTCAGTTATAGAATACAACTAAAATTCTCTTCTTCTTTCGACATCGAGCTGAAAGTGATGTGACAAGACTCAGTCGGTAACCGGATCTGTAATCAAATTTATTCACAGTCGAATTATTTAGAAAAAAAATGCAATCCGATTTATCTTCGTCCAAAATTTTAAGTGGCTTGGATTCACATTCGTTTTTATAGAATTTCGGATTTGACAGAAATTTAGATTTTTCAATTTTGACAACTTCTGGCCAATTTGAAAATATTCGACTTGCCATGATCAATCTCATCGATCGACATAAATCAACGATTAGGATTCTTTTTTACTATTAAATTTGGTGGAAATCACACTCACACGTTTAAATTTCAAAAGACATTCAAATTTTATCCACCCATTGATGAATATCAATCGATCGATCGAAACGAGTTTTATTTGCCCAAACTTTTGAAAGTTTTTTTACCAAATCCCACTTCAATCCCCAATATTTGAATATCAAAACAAGCTGCAAGTTGAAACTTGCAGCTTCCTCCAAACAGTAGTGAAGGAAGATTCCTCTATGAGGAAGCAAAATATAAAAAATTAATGCTTTTTATAGAAGAACTTAGTGTGACTTACGATTCAGAGGAAGCAAAATTCAAGTTGCAACTTGCAAATTCTTTTTCGTTTTCGTCAACGTACGATTAACATAATTATTTCGCATCTTTAGAACCCCCGCATTTCTCGTGAGCAAGTCCCCCCCCCCCTTGGCCCAAATCACCCTCATCGCGTTTCGTGCGAAACCTTTTTAGGTTTCTCTCGCCCAGCGCGTATATGAGCTTCCGATATTGGGGTTAATCTTTCAACGTCTGGTTTCTCGTTCAAGAATCACGAGTCACCATGTACAGCGACGTCGAATTGTCATCCGACATGGAAGTCGAGCCCTTCGGCCATGGCCCATCCTCGTCATGCACCCTTGTGTCTCGATTAGTCATGGCCCTTAGTCATCGCCCTTCGACCTTCGAAGCGCACCAGCATCACCTCGACCCGAACTCAACGAACTCCTACTTCACTCGTGGTTTCAATAATGAGGTTTTCAACCCTTTTAAATTCATTCATTCCAATCTCTCGTCCAACGTGATTAGTTAGCCCAGGACTGCCCTTGAAATCACACGAGACCTTTCCTTGTTCCTATCTTTATTTCCAACGAGACGAAATTCCGAAGTCACACATTTTTTGGATGAAGGAATAAGTAGAAGGGTCAATTAATTAACTCAGTTTCTTGGTAATTGATTGATACGAAATTGAGTGTAAGATTATTGATTGAATTATTTCTGCCAGTGACGCAAAATTGAAATGAAAGCTTTCTAAAAATTCTACACTCGTCCGGAAAATCATTTATTTCCGCATTGGTTCGCACTTGGACTCTGAACTTTGTACGTTCAGTATCGTGGGACAAGAGTTCAGCATAATCGCTTTTTGGCAACAATTTTGTCAACTTCAGGCGATTCAAGGACGTTTTTTAGGACGCCATTTCGGTGTCGAATTTCGCATACATTGTCACGAGTGTATCTCGTATTTCAAACGTATTCTCAAATATTTTTCGAAATTTTTGTGTTGTTGGACATTTTTTGGTCAACCGTTTCATTTTATTTCTACGATCGTGCTGATTCTGAAGATTCGACGATCAAAACGAAATTAGACTCGGAGAAATTAATTATCCATACTTTATAGTCGATTTAGATTATGTAAAAGTCCCAAAAATATAATAAACATACAATATATAATTTATAGAGTAAATACGATTTTTCCAGCATCATTATTTCGTTATCTCGCCTTCGTTCAACCTTCCAAACTTGAAAAATGGAAAATAACTGCAGATTTTCAGGGTGAAATTTCAGTTGAAACGCAGACAAGAATTGCTCATAACTTCATTCTCATTTCAATCTCCTTCGACCTATAAATGTCATGTCGAAATAAGTTGTAGCAAAGGTGAAAATTTATCGTCGCGAGCACGATCAAAAGTGTCCCCAAGTAGGATTCACGTCCGCGGTCCTAAATTGGTTCTCCGTTTCTTTACGGTCAACCGATTCAACCCTTTCCTCGAGAGCTTTTTAACATTCAAGACCGGTCTCGTCGTTGCAACCATCGCTAAAAGCTCAACGCGGCAACTCAACTCGAACGACAATCGTGGAGTGGAATTTTTTTTTTTCGAGCCTGTGATGCGAAACCGGTTTGCCGAGCAGGTTGCAACCGCAAACGCAATGCCAGTATGGCCGATCGTCGTGTGACAATCGAAGTTTCGAGTCTAATACGAAATACCAATCGAGGAAGCCAATATTTTCTTTTTTTCGCGTGACGCACACTCGGTGTGATCTCCTGTCGTACGTGGCTTCCCTGGGTCACGTTATCTGTCGGATTAATCGTGTGTTCTCGTTGATTCGTTTTTTTTTCTTCATCCACAATCACGTAATAAAAATTCTGTGTTCGCGTGTGTGTGTGTGTGCGTGTGTGTATATCCAAATCCGTGCCACATGTCGAACCAACAACGAGGTAGGACTCTATGCTCTTCGTATTGTCTTCCTTTTGTTTCTTGCCAACTGCAACGAAATTTTCTAAATTTTTTTCTAGATACAAAATTAATCAACGATGACGAATAAAAATGTTTACTTGTGCCAAAAAATAATCCGACATTCAGAAATTATATTCTATCAACTGACGGAGCCCACACACCCCTATTTTTAGTCACTGACCCTTTGCAGACTTAAATCTGATACTTTGACTGTCCACTATTTTTTTTTCCTTTGACGAGCAAAAATATATGAGTTTTGCTTTTTTTAACGAAATTTTTTTTTTTAAGAACATTGTGGGTCAATCTGACCCTTCGCACACACTTTGACTGTCCACCATTTTTCTCTTGCTTTGACGAGCAAAATATATGAATTTTTTAACGAATTTTTTTTTACATGAAAAAACCGAGTTGAATAAAAAACTTTAAAAAAAGTGTCTTTGATCGTTAACTTCCGGCGAGTCGTGGCAAACATTTGAATATTATGAGATGGATTCTGCTGTATCGCGGTAATTACGTGTGCGTAATCTAGGGTCTTCGATCGAGTCACGCGAAACCGTCCGAGAGACACAGTGTTCCACGGTAACCGTGTGAGTCACGGATGTGATTATTCTCGCGGGATTATAATCCGTGTGTGGGTGTCCGAAGCTTCGGGAGACCCGACACGAGAGATAGGAGGAACACGAATACAGGCAAAATGAAAATGTTGCTATTTCCGGTGACACGATATCGAGAAACAAAAAAATTATATATATGCCACAACGTATATAGACTATTTATATTTATATCATATGATTCATATGATAATCTATATATATATATATAAGGGTGTTTAAAAAAAAATCTGTCTTGAATTCAAAGAAAGGAAAAAAAATACAAAAGACAGTTGAGGGGAATCTAAAACTCAACCTAAAATTCTCATCCTTTGCCAGAAATTCATTTTCTAAGCTAACTATTTCAGGTTAGGCCCGTTGAAAAATCAAAAAAAAAATTTTTTTGAAACACCCTAATGTATATATATAATATATAGACTATATATAATTTTTTTACTTGGAATATCGCGGAGAGAACACTGATGTGAGTCGATTGGGGCGAGGATCATTCTGTGCGTGTCAAACGTTCATGAATCTCTCTCCCCGTATATATATATATATATATACATACGTGTTACGTTTGTGATCCCTGCATATATGAATCTACGAACACACATACGATAATAGAACCCCGCGGATGACGAAATACTATACGAATATGCAATGAGCGACGTAAATATTTCTTTCCGCAAAATGCGTCAGCGTTGTTCGACGCTCGCTCGGTTTAATATCTTATCTTCATCTCTTGGCTTCGCAGACACGCGAAATTTAGATATGCGCCGGGAGGAGTGCGTACACGCGAAGACCCAGGCAACAACGTTTCTTCGCGCGGGGAAAAATATAAAGAATCCGCGTACTTTACATCTCTTTACATTTTTCTATTTTACAATTCAAGTGAGTTTTGATATTTTTTTTTGGTTTTTTTTTTGTGTTGTTTCGTGATTGCGTATAAATTTTTTGTTTTCTTTTCTTTTTTATGGTACAATGTCTTTAAGCTTATCAGATGATAAAGAAATAAAATGAATTATTATTGTTACATTGGATGGCATTTTTTTTTCTATAATTGTGTTTTTGTCAATCAATCAAATCGAGTTTTATTTGCACAACTTTTAAAAAGTTTTGAACGAAATAAATACAATAATAATAATAATAATAATAATAATAATAATAATAATAATAATAATAATAATAATAATAATAATAATAATAATAATAATAATAATAATAATAATAATAATAATAATAATAATAATATTTTCCAAATAGTAATTGTATTTTTGTCACTATTACGACAAATGAAACAAATAGTTCAAATTCAAATGAGAAATGCAAGATAGAGAAAAATATGTAAGAAGACAAATATTGTACTCGATGCAATATATGTGTTCATTAAGGTTGAAATATCCGTTTGTTGAGGTTGAAATATCCGGATACTGAGATTTCTTTCCCGCAGCCGATTTCATCGATCCCCCATTTTATACCGTTGTTAACTCGTCGCTCGGCTTCCGGCTCGAGTTATAGCTTGTACAGCAACGGTATAACAACGAACGATTCACAAATTCGTGCTCGGACTCCGTTACCTCCGGAAACTCGTCGTCGGGCAACAAACTTGGAGCGTGTTCCGTAAACTCCTCTATGGTTCTCTTCCCAGTTGGTTCCGACGACGACAATCTTATATGCATGTATTATATGCATACATATCCATTATTACACGCTTAATTTGAATGCACCGTTCGCTGAGCCGTTTTCCACGATCCAGCCAAATTCATTCGTGACTAATGAAAATATTTTCATTTACCGATATTTTTTCTAATATCGGCTTAGAAAAAGAAAACAAATATACGTCGAATGCTACATTTTTTTATTTATTACAAAAATGCATTGTTTTTGTTTTATTTTCATTGAAGTTATCAATGATGATATGATTTTAAAATATTTTTGAATAAAAAAAAACAAAAAAAACAAAAAAGAAAATTAGAATAGCTCGAAACTTTTCTTCCGCAAGAAAATCATTTTGATATACAGCAAAATGTGTCTCGAAGTACAATCCCATCCGGAATAGTTGTGAACGTTGAACCATTGACCTCGAAAGAAATACCAAAGAAGAAAAGGGGTTATCGATGTAGGAACCGTAAGACAGATTGCACTATCTCTATTTACGTAATTTGAACTTGAAAGCCTCGGGGGTGGGCAATGGACATGCGCTTCGTATTTACAAACATGTCGAGCATGTTGAGTCACCGAATGCTCATATTTATTTATTTTTTTGTGTCAAATGTCATCAAAGCAATGTTATCAAATTCTACTCTTTCGATTTTTTTTTAAACGATAGAACTGTTATTCCGGGATGGCAGCTCGTTATGATTTCCATGCACTCCGTGTGCAGTCATATAGCGTATATAGATGCGCGTGGTGAACGTATAGTCAGCTTGATCGAGAAAGAGAATAATCGAAGCGACAGACTCGAGGAAACGTGAAAGTCAGGGAAAACGGAAAATCACACTTTGTCCGTCGAACGAGAGATTGTTAGGTGCCGATATCCGATAGTTCGAACGCAGCCCCGATGAATTATGGATGCGACGCGAGGAAGTCGATGAGATGAGACAACGTTTAAATGCATCGTCGCGGTCAATTCTCGAGACAGATACAAAATCTGATGAGATCGAACCCCTTTGCCTTTCCAAGTAAAAATATCAATATAATGTATAAATTATATATGAGACTGAGCATATATAGTTTATGTTTCCATTATTTATAGACCTGCATAAACTGCATAGCCTATGTACATGTAATGTATATATACACTATATCTGTCCGGTCCCATATATAGTTGATGTATATAGTCTACATACGATTTTTTCACTTGGGTTTGATCGACAAGTGGGGATAAATGATATGCTTCCAAACGAGTTGTAAGCTCGCTGAACATTACACAAATACTTATCAACGAACACTTATGTATGACAATTTTTTTTTTTTCAAACGAGATATCCGTTGATTTGACGGTCAAGGTCGATACAAAAATATTTATCATTAAACACTTCTTTAATTCCATGTTTTTCAAACGATTTAATACGTTCATTTATCGGTCAAGGACGATAAAAAAATGTTTATCGTCAAATAGTCATTTTTTTTTTTTCAAGCTAAATATTCGATTATAATTATCTATTCGATCGATATTATTTTCGATCATTGCTATTATTACATTACAAAAAAAAATGTACTCCTAATTCGTCAGTTTGAGTATCAAAAAAAAAAAATAATAATAACAAAAAATGTTGTAAAAAAAATCATTCTATATTTTTTTTTTCATCTTTCAACTCGAACAAATCGATAACGTAAATTTTTCGGGCGATAGAATGACTGACAGGAGCGAGGAAGTTGTTTATGCACCGAGCTCGTGGGGAGACGGTGGATCGATGGAATTATTTTAGAACTCGAGACCGTTCTGAAAGAGCGAGGATGCATGTGATGTATATATAATACATATGTACATGTGTGTGTGTGTGTGTGTATGTGGGATGTCGGGATCAGAACGGGAGGATGAATGTTAGAATAGGTCAGGAAAAGGGACAACGTTGGACACGGTCGTGACTGCGTTGGAATTTGGTATAGGCGACCGTGACAGTGGGCCAAGGGGAGTTGCAGCGAGGCTCATTCGTAATCGAAAACTCGGGAATTCCACGTGACAGCCTGCAGATGAGGGTCAAAAGATTACGAAACGAAACGCGATGACATGATGAGAATGATAATTAATGCATCGATCGCTTCGAGACCAGATCTTCGAAGTCGAACGAAAGTCATCGAACGGACAGACGTAATGAGCTGATGTAAGAAAAATGATATTTGATTATGTAAGACTTGTTTTCAGTATATTTTTTTCTTGAAAAAGATACCGTTTATAATTACCGTACGACCGAATGCTCATAATTATTGATATAAAAAATCCCAATCTTACGATTTTTATATTTAAAATATTCGTCAAAAATAAATTGATAAATAAAACAATAATATACATGTATTATATGGTATATATTATATTATTGTATTATTATATATTATATATTATGAATATCGCAACAATTTCTAAAGACGATACCAGGACTGATCATGTGACCCATATACTTCAATGAAAAATCTTTAATGCGACAAAGTTCTAAAAAAAAAAAACAGGAACAACAACAACAAAAAACACAAAATTTGTGAATGATACAAAGCACAACGATACGCTCATAATGAAAGGTCCTCTCGAAAACAAAGTTTTTGCAATCTTTAATGAAAAAAATATTTATTTTCAACTAATGCATTTTAACTTTCAATAAAACAATATATTTTTAACGATTGACGCAATGAAAAAAATGTAGGGGACATCAAAGTGGTCGAACACAGCCGCACGAGTTTTGATGCGATCGAATTATCGATTCCCATCACGATTCACACCATAGAATATTAATTTACCATAAGAATTAAAAAGGGTGAAAGACAATGAAAATATATATCGTGACAATGACAACGAACACTCAAACCCTCACATTTTTTACCCAACGCGTTGCGTGTCATCATCCAATTAAAAAAAAAAAAGAAAAAAAAACATTGATCCAAATAGTGCAATTAAAATAATGATTCGCCGACCGTTCGGTCCCAAATGATTCATCGCTATAGCCGATTCGACTAACGGAAAAACGTGGCCATCCCCGCACGCCCACAATTTCCGCGTCAAAGCGAGATTAAGGTGATGTTTAAGGTGATGCGAAAAGTTTGTCTCGCTCGTTCTCCGTCGCTCCGCAGCGAGCGCCCATAGCGCCATCTCTCTCGCACTCACCACGCACATGGGGAACATTGCGAATCACCGTAAAACACCGAGACAATCGCGAACGACCGAAGAATAAGGAAGAAGATAGCGAATGGGCGAGAAGAACCGGAAGACGAGCGAGAGAAAAACGAGTTGCGGCAGGGCGAGGGAGGGGTGGGCTTATTGGGGGGAGTGGGAGTGACGAGTGGGAGTTACGTCGAAGCGGTTATACGGGCTACGGGAGGGAAGGTCGGTTATCGAGCGACTCCGCGAGCGACTGGGGAAGCACAGTGCGGCTCGCGCGACTACCGCACGGAACACCGAAGAGACGTGAGACGACCACCATCGAGCACAGATCGACCACCGCATAAACCCGGTCTCGATACTAACCGTTGTGTCGGCACGGGTGCGGGCGTATTCCGTTATTCCTCAATTTGGAAAGAAATATAAAAAAAAAAAAAAAACAAAACGAATAACCGAATTATTACGAACCAACGTGACAAATACGCACTAAAACGTGCATAGGATTAAAAAATAAGAAAAAAAGAAAAAAAAATCGTGATAAATTACCAAAACCATGAAGTCGTGACGCCATGACAATTACCAAGTGCACAGTGCATCTTATAATTCGCTATGAAAAATATATTAATGAAAATTAGAAAAATTTGAAACAAAGAAAAAAAAATACATTTCTGTCATGGAATAAAAATCGAAGGATTTATTTGGATTCATTGTATTTGTGATATAATGACGAGAGTAATACCGATCTTGAGATAAATACGCTCAAGTAATGATTTAAAAAAAAATAAATTAAATAAAATAAAGTTAAATAAAATTAAATAAAAAATGAAATAAGATCAAATAAAAATAATGCTGGTGCTGATGTGAACGACGAGAAAAATAGTAATAAAGAGAAAGAGAGAGATAGAGGAAGATTAAAAAAGTTTCGTCCATCAACATCATCGTACGAGTTAAAATACACGTTCGACCGGCTTGGCTCGTCCATCCTGCTCGGTAAGCCGTATCCACTGATTGCGAGTGTCCTCCGTCGTGTTGCCATACAAGTGGAAACCGTCCATGACCGTCAGACACGACCGGCGATCGTCGCAACCGGTTCAACCACTCTTGCTCCGAATTTTTCGTGCCCCGTCTGATCACTCACGACCGTGATCACTCACCATTCGTGAATTCTCTTACCAAACGTGTTTTTTTGTTTCTCACACTTTCGATCAATCGATGAACAAAACACTTGAATGAGCGAGGGAGCAAGTATTTGCATCGGCGCAAACACAGACTCGCCTGGGACAAGTGGAAACAGCGTTTCGTTGTCAGACACGCGCGAGTGGGACGGACAATCGTTCGAAATCAGGTACGCGATTGATAAGGAAGAAGGGAAGACATATTTTCGACGATTCGCCGCCGAGATAACACGACGAACGCAGACAACGACGATTTTTTTTTGCGATTCGGGGATTGATCGATCAATTTCGCAATTAATCGATCGTTCGTAAACACATCGGACAATAAGATACTTTCTCGTGACATAAGTCTTGGCCATATTGGCCTTCACGACGAAGCTGTAGATAACGAGATTTGACGCACTTTTTGTTTTTTTTTTTCAAATAATCGAAAAATTTATCTTCTTATTAACTAAAAATTAAAAAAAATATTATCACGATAAAGAAGCTACGAAATTCTTTCAAACCCTGAAAAAATATTTTTGAAAATCATTTTCTTTTTTTCATTGAATTATTTTATTTTAAATTTGGAATCGTAATTTTTTCTAAATAATTTCAATTCGTATAATCCACAATTTCAATGAATACATATATTTATTATTTCCATTGATAATCAAGATGATACAAAAATAGTGAGAAAAAAAATTAATTTTGTCGGTTTGAGTGTTTGATGAGATAGATGATCGTTTATTCAATTTTTTTATTTGGATATAGATTTTTCGTTGCGGTGTATGTGCGAATTCGTGAATAAAATTCAACGCGCAGCTTGACGACGCCGAGAAGAGCGTCTGTGGATATAGACTCAGCGTCGGCTTGGAAACGAAGCTATATACAAAGCTTTGTGGAGTGGGGAGGAGGGGCAGGCGACGTCAGTCACCATCGTCGTGTCAACGACTGGACTGGCCGACTGAATCGTCTGGACGACTCGATCGTTCACAGCACATCCGGAAATTCTTCGTCTTGACCATCGTCCATCTTCGACACTCCTTGACAACGAACAAGTCTTCATCATCATTAGCATCATCAACAATTTCGCTGGAATTTAAATCACAAACGCAAACTCGAAAATGTTTCACGTCACATCGAATCAACGATAACGAAATTACATAATCTTCATCTGACCGGACACGAAGCTGTTTTCAACAATCTCAACATTATAAAACACAAATTTTAAGTAACAATTGAATCATCAAAAAAAAAAAAAAAAAAACGTTTGGATCATTTCACAAATGATTCAACGCATTTTTATATTTCGATATTAGTTTTTTTCGATTATTTTGTCGAAGATTTTTCGTTGGAATATTTTTTTTCCTATTTTTTTATGAAAACGAAGGAAAGAGAGAGAAAGGAAGAAGGAATGTAACGAGAGGGGAAGGAGAGTGCCTCCGAATTGTGCCATTTTTATTGACGATATAATTGATTCAAAGTCTGACACCAAAATTGCTGGAATTGGAAATAAAAAAACAAAATTTCTATTGAAAAATAAAATTTAAATAATCACAGGATGAATAATAAATGTTAATGTGAAAACTGTGGAAATACAGCTTTTACAATTTCGCTGGATAAATCGCACGCTCTCACTCGCTATCGCGACACTTCCGGTCGACTACGAACGAGAAAGTTCGCGATCGAGGCGTAAGTGTGTGTGTGTGTGTGTGTGGGTAAATAACGGTTGGCGAATCGACAATCGTGACTAGTTCGAGGACTCGACGTCGACGGTTATATTCGGTACCTACTCGCGAGTTTCGCCGTAAGGTGCTTTATCGCGACGGACGATTAAAACGCGTTGATCGTCACGCGCGAAAAAATAAAACAACCGCGAAAGACTTCTTTCTCATCAACGATTGGGGTTGAGGTCGAGGGCGGTTGAGGACTTTGCGGTGACGGGTCGCTTCACCGACGAGGGCAACCCATTATGCTTTGCTTCGTACAGGGGTTTCATGCCCGTGAAGATTCCAAACTGCGACGATCAAGCAAGAGGTAATTACCCAAATGTTTGTAATTGAATTTATTATTTTTTATTTTATTTTTATTTTTTACTTTTTAATATTTTATTGTGCAATTGCGAAAATTAGAACAAGACACTAAACCGACAGAACACATTCAATAGAATAAATAGATTGAATAAACAAAATATATAGAATATAAAAAATATACTAAATATACAAAATACACAAAATATACAAAATACACAAAATATACAAAATAATGAGTTTAATATTCCAATGATCCAATCTCTTATTCACAAATCACTACATATTCGACGATTTATCATTCTCATCACACGTATTAATTATACTTCGAGTAGACATTCGTTCAACTCACAGTTTGAAACAATTTAATTAATCGGACAACACAGCAAAAGAAAAAAACGAAAAAAATGCTAAACTCATAAGCCAAGAGACCGTGAAGTAAAATCCAACCTTGGACCGAATGAGGATCGTGCGAGGGTTGCGAGACGGGCGTCGTGGATGGAGTACCACTGTGGGCGAGCATGCGCGACAGCAGTCAGGCGCGCCAAAGTGGCCATGCACTCGCGACGGCAGTGGTTCTCATCGGCAAAACCTTTGCAAAAAGTCCCTGGGTTCCCTTTCACACGGATTAAGGTTACTCGGTCGAAGGTCCGAAGGTTTGCAATATACCTTCTCGTGTTTCTCCCTTTCATTTCGTTTTTTTTCTCGTTCGCAATCTCGTGGCTTTTGGCGAGCTCGTACGATTCAAGGTCATTCGACCACCGAACGTTTTTTTTTTATCAAACGACTTCGAGACACAAAAGCCCAGCCCCACAGGATCCCACAAAATCGTCGCTGCATCAGAATCGATTTAAAAAAAAAAAAAAAAAAAAAAAAAAAAAAAAAAAAACATCGCGACCGACCAAGGTGTGACCTTAAACCGCGGCGAAGAGTGACCTCGTCCGAGTTCTGGAATCATAACGAGATTCGTCCGTCAATGACGGACGAGCGAGAGTCGCGCAAAATGCATCGTCCCAACTCTGTGGCACGTCGACCTCGTTGCATCTGGTTGCAACCCCCGAGCAACGTCGGACGGTTCCATTAGTTGCGCACCAGCGCCAAACGTTCTCGACGATTCCAGGCTTCACGGTTCGATCAATGTTTCTCGAAAAACAAAACGTCGATGAAACACGAATGATAATCTCTCGTCCTTGGTTCAAGATACAGATGAAGATTTCAAATGCATTCCAGATATATCATATCTCGTTTATCAATTGAAAAATAAAAAAAATGAATAAATAAATAAATTGCCTGACGTTTTATATTGTTCATTTATTGATTGATTTTATAATTGATATTTTTCGCAATCGTCTTGACTGTCGAAAATTCCGAGTTTTTTAAAATAATTATGATGAATTCTCTTTCAGGATGCCAAAGATAAAAAATATATAAATACTATTTAAAAAAAAAAATTGTTTCTATTTGAAAGCAGGATTTTTGTGAGTTTTGCAGTTGCTGCACCAGTCGATAGAGATGAAAGCTTTTGTGCTTTGTAGTTGACGTTACACACGCACACACACAGACACACACGTGTCACAAGTGTATGTCATATACCTAACGATAGCCTTTCTTTTCCCGTCGAGCTTCGGGCTCTCGAGTTGCACTCACCGGAGCACAACGCAAATCTCCATCTCATCCACACCCTCTTCAATCTCACCTCACCTTCCTCGTGAGCTGGCTTCTCATCGCCCAACGGTAACCCTACAACCATATGGCTTGCTGACGTCGCTCCTTCTGCTGCTGATGCTGCTGTTACGTCTATTTTCTCTCGTCCACGACCTTGCACGTGGCGAACGTCGAGTGAAACACATACACACACACACGCACAAACGCGGGTATTCGTTTTGCACGAGCTCAGTCTCTTCATCTTGTGTGTGTGTGTGTGTTCGTGTGAAAATACGCACGAAGCTTTGTTCCTACGTCGCTTCCGATATAATCTACGTTCGTACGTTGATTATATCAGAAGCGGGTTTTCATCATCTGTGACCTTGAAACCAAAATTCGTTCGAATTTCGAAACGCTTTATGAAATAACTATGACGTTCGGTTATGAAAAAGCTGGAAAGTAATCATCGCAAAGAACAGACCAATTATTTTCTTTCTTAAACTTCAAATGTTTTAATTTCCCTAATTGGAAAAAAAAAGAAAAAAAATGAAAATATTTTTTTTCATCGTTTTATCGGATTGATACCTTTGGACTACCTACGTCAATCCGTTCTATCGTGCATAATAATCAATAAACATTTTTTTTTGTATCCGTATTCGTCCGCAGTTATAGCTATAGCATTAATATTAAATTAAAGTGTGGAATATTTTCGTCACATTTTCCCAAACTCTTATCTCACGGAGTTCATCGACTCCCCAAGGTAAACGTCGTTCCGATTGCATTCATTGGGGTACACACAACCACACACACACATACCTGTTAGTCTCACGTTAATAATTATGCATGACCACGAATTTTCATATTGACGATTATGCGCACGTGGACAGATATATAAAGATATATCTCCAATCGTCGACCGTATCCGCGATAGGGTTTTCCTTCGAGCGGTTCCATCAAAGACTATCCTCGGGATTGCGTTATTATCTAACGAATAAATTATGCACACCGCGTGGGTAAATTATGCGTGTGATTGTGTTTGTTTGATTGTATATGCGCCACGTGGTGAACGAGAATAACACTCGTTTGCATTTCCACCTGTCCAATAATTTATTTATCCAATAGGTATCGAAAAAGATAGCTCGAAAATTCAACATTAGCTTTTTTTCCTAGTAGCTTCAGTCTCACCCTTTCTAATCTCTATCGTCCAAAGTTGGAACAAGCTGCAAGTTGAAACTGTGACAAGTGAGATGCCATTTTCATTTTTTTTCATCAATCTTTGGCTTTCTCATAGAGGAATCTTCGTTCACTAAGAAAGATTAGAAGGAAGCAAAATGCAAGTTTTAACCTGCTGCTTGTTTTGAAATTTTTATATCCAGTATCTTGTTTGAAATTATGCATCCTGTATATACAATCTATAAAAGATCTAAACATATATGAAGCTTATATATGAATTATATCCAGTCTATGTATATTGGATATCACCGAGGAATATCAAATACCGTTGGTTATAATGGGTTTCAATATTTTACAGATTGTATTCAACCTATTTGTAG
This sequence comes from Diplazon laetatorius, assembly GCA_963662125.1. NCBI lineage: Eukaryota > Metazoa > Arthropoda > Insecta > Hymenoptera > Ichneumonidae > Diplazon > Diplazon laetatorius. Next base: position 8,801,459 of record OY759159.1, read on the forward strand.
TCTTTATACAGCCTATATATATATTTCTTTTACTTGTGGTGTCATCCTCGGAAATTCCTAATCAGATTGAGTTAGAGTGTTTTTTCCTTCAAATCGTATGGTGAAAACTATGCCAACTAACCCTAAGCAACGAATTTTCATAGGACAAGCAGTTTCGGTTATCATTAATCTCATAATAAATATTATTATCATTGTTATCAAGAATTTGTGAATATCATTAAAGACAATAAGAAAAGTTGAACCGAATAATTTAATTTGAAAAAAAACTCGTAAATGAAAAAATCTTAATGCACATCTAAGTGGATGCAATTTGACCCGCCGGTATGTTGAACAAGTATCAAATAAAAAAAAAACATAAGCGTATAATAATTTTGTTGTTACGTCTACGTTGACGTAGCAGCGAACTAACATACGATATAACACAACCAGTTGAAAAGGTGCAATATATCCAAGAGTTGGTAAATCGATCCGACGATGTACTAACCGTGGAACAATCGTGTGCCCCCCTCGATGGTTGCTAGCATTGCCCCCTCCCCCTCTCATCTCCACCGGCGCAGGGGGGGCTTGCATCGACCAATAACAGTGGCCGCCACGCACTAACGATTGTCAGCGTCCGCGTGGGTGAAGGACCTTTCGCGACAACGATAACATCGCGTGCATATAACTTTTATCACTCGTTTTTACTTTTGTTCGTCACATCGAACCAATCAATGGACGCTTCGATGGCCCGTAAAAAATGTCCTCTCCACGAATCTTTTTATATATTATGTTAATAATTTATAATGTCCATTTTGTCTTTTGGGGTCTTGAGAGTGTCATGGAAACACTCAGAGGCTTTGACAAGATTCATAAAAAAGTTTGTATGTGTGTGGAGCTTGATTGTTTTGAGAAATTTCCGATGTGAGTGAGATTTGTGGACTGAGTTGGCGAGGTGGCCGCGAGATGGCTACGAGCGGGCGCGACTCCCGCAAGTGCAAGGCCGCCCGGCAGCTTATATAAGGCCGTGTCGTTGGCGCCGTTCTCCAAAAAGGGTGCTCGCTACTTCAATAGCGCGTCAGTCTCAATTGGGTCTGGCGGGGTATGGCTATCAAGACATACCCAGTACACAATTTTTGTGAACGTGAGGCTGTTGGCTGCCAGTCGCACCGACGCCTCCCCAATAAATTTAAATCACAGTGTCAATCGATTCCCATTTTAGCGATGGGGTTCTGAACAGTAAATAACATTGGTAATAAATAGAATATAGAATAACAAATATGTTTAAGATATTTTTCAATCTAAATATATATAAACATATATCTACATTGAAAATGTTATAGATTTAGGGCTATTAAATTGTTCTATATCAATCCATGGAATATTTTCCATCGATATATTAAGGATAGATAAATAGATGAAGTGTTATTTACTTCTAACGACTTACATTCTAGAAATCTAAAATATACGACTTCTTAATATCTATTTTTCATATTGCTCTGACAAGTTCTTATAATATTCTTATAATATAGATATATAGATTCACAAATTGTTAATCTATATATAAATATATAGATTACGAAATGTCAGTATTATAGAGTAATGGAAACTCTCTGACTAAACTATTAAGTTGAACGCTCAAAACAATTTTAATTCCAATAAAAACTCAACCTTTGGTTCTTTCATTGATTAACATCCGTCAGGAACGATGGAATCGTTGAAGTTTGGTCGTAGTTCAGCATACCTAGTGAACGGTTTCGCGATACACTCATCGACGTGCCGATCGGCAATTCTGCGTCTAGGTTCCGGAAGTGGCGGCACGAGTCAAAGAGCATGGGACAGGAGAGTCCGATGGTCGGGAAGTCGTTAATGTGGAGTTCAAACTGCACGTGTGAAAATACGCGGCGGTCGGACACTTCGAACTCGGTCGATAATCGATGTTGAGAACTGGGCGACACGTTCATATCGCTGACACTTGGCCTTCCTACAGTTAAATGTCAACCGGAAGTCACTGCCCTTCGGTAGAAATATATCGGATGGCTTTCTAGAGATATTCGCCCGGCAAACCGTTTCTTTGATAGCGCACAAACCGATATCCGAAGAGTTATGATTGTTATGATTGTTGTAATTGCAGTATTCTGCTTTGAGAATCGGCTTTAATTTTTGTGTAGCTATGGGTTTTATGTAAATATAATTCTGGGTTATATTTATATTATAATTATGAATAATGTTGAGAGATAATTTGTTTACAATGAATTATAATATTAAATAAGATTCGCTATTGTTTCGTAAAAAAACTTTTTAAAAAATCCGTGCAAGTAAAACTCGATTTTATTGATTGGTAAATAAAAAATAATAATTTTCAATAATTCAGTCGTAAAAATAATTATCAAATCCAATTAGGAATTCGATAGTTCGATGTTCATATCTAAGGGATGAAAAACGCAGGAGATCGTCACAAGCACGATTTTATAAAATCGGTGCAACAAACACGTGGCACTCGAGGGCAAACTCGAAATACCGAATCGAAGCGCGACATCCCGCGGTTGTGGACGAATATACGTATCGATGAAACTAATCGTAACAGTGCGACCAACGATACGAGCTTGCGACAATTGTCGTGCAGAGTGCACCAGTGACTGGATTTGCGAATGCGAATGCGATTACCAAGTATGTCGAAGCGGTCGCGCTTGCCAATTCCAAAAAAAAACACAACCACCTAATTTAAAAAAAACATACAAAAATTAATGATTATAAAAAAAAATTTGTGTTTTATTTTTATTTTCAGCCAGCAGAAAATCTGACTGAGATAAAAATGTTTTTTCGTGTTTTTTCTCCACGGACTTGGCAAGCGACAAAAATAATGTTAATAATAATCATAATAATGATAGCATGAACTTTGGAGAGCTGAGCTTCTATTTTATTCGCGATAATTTTGTCGACACGTGGCCGTGTCGAACTATTGACAATATATATATATATATATGTATATATATATATTCTCGTACCATGTTTCGTGCGCGAGTTGACAGTCGCGTTTCGTGGTCAGCTCGGCCATATGGAAAATCCATGAAAAATAATTCTCGGGGGTATACACTCCTCGTCGTTAAATATTCATAAAATCCTCAAAGGTCGTAATGTCGGTGCCGAGCGTTTGCGCCCTGTGAATCGGTGGTTGTCACACGAGTTTTGTGAATTGTCCAGTGTCAGTTCGAACCCGGCTGGCCCGTGGAAATCGTCTCGCGCTGTGCGCTCAAACTCAATTTCTTTGATTTATCATTCACAATCGTATTACAATTTTATTCACGTCGATAATTCTGATTATTAGAAAATACGTTTCCTTCCTTCTGTCCTTCGCTGTTTGAAATTTTTTCGGTTTTTTTTCTCCAACCTTTTTTTCTCCACCCGAAGTGGAGAAAATTTTTTTCCACTCGGTTCAAGTTTTTGTGATTCGAACATTAATGAGCTTTTATCGGTTTTCATCGTCGTCAAAATCATAGTGCAATAAATATATATGTATATATATTCGGTCCATAAAAAATCACAAACACAAATTTAATCGTCATCAGTGAAGATCAAAAGTTCAAGAAAAAAATTTTATTCAAATTTAACAACAATTTTGGTTCGAAAAAATTGAAGAAATTTGACTACTTTGAAACACTCTATTTCTATAAACTGCGATAACGTAAGAAATAAATTACGAACCATAACAAAAATTAATAAAAAAAAACTTGCCTATTTTTTTTTTGTAATTTCTTATTTGATTATTGCGCTTTTTCTGCACTCTCGCGATTCGATTCGACGATAATCAAGCCAGAGTGTTCGAGACTATAGCTCGCTCGATGGAAAGGGACTATAAAGTTGATAAATGATTCACTGAGGTGCGCCGGGAAGGTCGAAGAGTCGTGAAATATATGCAAACCGAGTGAAAAAAAAAGTGAAACGATAAGAGAGCTTCGTACTTGCGTCACGCAATTTTCTCGTTCCTCATCCGCGATTGAACACTTTGCCGCCATTTTCTTTTCTTTTTTCTTCATTCTGTTATTGAAGTGGCGGCGATCGTTATCACGACGATTCGAACATATCCGGATTGGGAAAATCATTTCGTGAGTTCCGTTGAACTTTCGAATTCGTCGAAGCGGGCAACTCGCGACCGCGTGATAAAGTCGTGGAGGCGTTATAAATATATACGTTTGCGTCGAGATGAGCTTCCTCTTCTTGGCGAGGCTCGCGCTGAAGACCCTCGGAGCCAAGTGGCGTTACTCCAAACGAGCAATGTTTAAAAAGCATCGATTTCAAAGAGGATTCTATTAAAATTTCATTCCATCGTTTCTTTATTTTTGTTTTTTTTTTTTGCATCGCTTTTTATTCGGACTGCCCACGCGTTTTCGTCAAATATTTCTGACTTTCGATATTTTCGACTATTTTTCTCACCGACTCACCTATAATTACCTCAATATTCACATTTGATTCACACCGATCCAAACGACGACGAAATAATCATCACAAATCTCTCACGACAAACGTTTTTGAATATAAAACCAGTGCAAATAAATCTTGCTCTCAATCAAACTCAATAATTTGAAAAAAAAATAAAAATATAAAAATTAAAAAAAAATTACATATATATGAGAAATTGTGATTCAAAATGGAGCTGGAAACTCAAGCTCTCATCGAACTCTGTCTATCGGCTGGTCCGATCACCAGAACGAGGTACAACGTCGTTAACCCCTTTTTTTAGTCGCAACTGGATAAATTTTCCCCGCAACAATTTTTTTCAAACTAAAATATATCACGTTAAGTTAAAGAAAACAAGGGAAAAAGACAAACAAAGAAAGACTTGAAGCAAAGTTATTTAGCAATTTCAGTGAAAAGTCGTTTCTAAAAAAAAAAAAAAATGTTTAGCATATCAAAAAATCACATTTTGGTGATCATAAAATTTTTTTATTTGTAGAAATAAGTTTGTTTTGTATTCAAAATTTTTCATAAATCGTTTTGTGGATTGGAAAATGTTCAATCACAATTCAAAGTAGCTAGGGGCGAACATTACATTTTTTTCACTTAATATCTAAGTAATCTGTAAAAAAAAAAAAATTACTTCTCGACTGTTCAATTATATTTCATTTCAAAATAATATCTCGAAAAACGTTTTAAAAATGTCAAAAAACAATCATTGACGTTTGGTTTTTATTTTGGTTTTTTTTGTGATTTCAGATCTGCAGGATCCATAGGAGCTCGATCAGCACCAAGCACCCCACTTCCGGGTGTCGCGGGGGGTCCCCAGCAACAGTCGCAGCAGCAACAGTCTCCGCAGGGCGGAGGATCTCAGCTCGCGGTCTCGAATCCAACCCCAAAGAGTCCCGGTCATACGTCCAAGAAAGGCAATGACAGGTGAAAGATCTTGCTGCGAGATTTTTTTTTTATTCGGACGTTGGAGATTGGAAAATTTCGAGAGCACACCTGGCTTCTCGATCGCATCTCTTCGTTCTATCGTTACGTTCTACTGTTATGTTTATTTTATTTTATTTTATTTTTTTCAAACGCTTATCAGATAGCCAATGCAAGAGATAATACTTTCGCGTGGTTGCTCCCTCCGCGAGGCAACTGATAAGCGATCCACCGTTTAATCTGTGTGTGCAAGTTCATTCGAAGAAAATTCACTACCGCGTCGCACAGTCTGCGTTTTCGAGCTTACCGAATTTTATTCATTTTTTTTTCTGTCTGAAACTTGGACATTGTTGTAGAAAAAAAAAAATAGTGAAATGAACGTCGACGTGTTGAGCAATGATCTGTGGGGAATAAGAATTCGCAGGGCTTCGAGCATGAGGTGCTCAAGAATTTTTTAGATGAATTAATTATAACTGTGTGATCAAGTGATGGTTTATTTTCATTTTTTAATCATTTTTAATTACGAAAAAAATTTGGTGTATACTTTGTAAAGACTCAATAATTTTCTATCTTATGTAGGATCTCGAAAATTTCTTATCGACCAAGTCGATCAGGTCGTGCAAACTTTCATCAAGTTTGCATTCCGCGTGCCTCGCATAATTTCATCCCGTCCGCGTTTCACAATATCAAAATGTTCAACTCCCGAATTTTTCTCTGTTTAAACAGCCAACTGTCGAAACCACTGAGCAGAAGTACGCCATCGATGACCGCCGGAAGTGGAACCCAGTCCCCAGCCACCGTGAGCAAAACGTCAATAAAATCATCACCAACTTCGACAAGCAGCGGGAGGCAAAAAAAATTTCATCGACATTTTTCACAGGTATTACGAATGCTCCATGTAATTTCCAATTCAATTACATTTTAGTAAACCTAACCCTTTTTTTTTATTCGTATTTTTCCGAATTTCGAAAGAATTCGATTTTTCTTCGAAATGTCGATTTAGGATAATAGTTTCCTATCTTGAAACAAAAAGAACAATGAAATCTATGCGCAAAGAATCGATATTTCGATTTTTTTCGAGAGAAAATTAATTTTTTGATTATTTTTTTATGAAAAAATAATCAAGTAATCATTTTTTATACTAAAATAATCGAGGAATCATTAAAGAGGGAAAGGAGGGTCCAAAAAATCTTTAGAAAAAAATATTGATGTCGTAGGATTAAAAAAATACTTAAAAAAAAGAAAAAATCATCGACCACATCGGTTGATAGAAGGGTTTCGACCCCAATTCGTCCGAATTGGGGCAGCTTGGCCCCATACATAAATATCAATTACGTATAATCGTGAAAGGACAGGATCGACCTAAGGATAGTCGCACAAATTTTCTGACCAGGTTGCCGCGGACGAGCGAGTCCTGAACTACTACAGTTGCGCCCTAGTGGGTGACATCCTTCTCCAAGGACATCTCTACATCACCCCGAACTATTTCGCCTTCTACAGCAATGTATTCGGTTACGTGACGAAGCTTCTCATACCAACGGCATCGGTTTTGAAAATCAGCAAAGAAAAAACCGCGCGAATAATACCAAACGCCGTGGCAGTTGCGACTGAGACCGAGAGACACGTATTTTGTTCGTTGATATCGCGCGACACGACGTTCAAGCTTATGAAACAAGTTTGGGACGCGGCAATCGAGGCTCGCGATTCCGTAACCGAGGTCGTTCCACTTCCGGTCGAGGAGAAACTTTCGGAACCCGAACCTTCGATGGTTAACGAGGCCGAGGTCGTTGTTCAGGAAGAGGAGTCGAGCATGTCGGAAAGCGGTACCGATCTCACCTCGAGACCGCCGACCGCATGCCCGGACACCGATGCCGCAACCCCGAGCATCCCCAGACTCAGTCTGCCCACCTCGAGGTGAGTCGTTACGTTCTTTACCCAAATATTTTTTATTACGATGACGTTCAAGCTTGAGGGGGCTGAGTCGCCTAAAAAATTGGAATTTTTTTTTTTTTTTTTCGTGACATGATGAATCCAAATTTAAAATAGATTTTATTCTTATGAAATACCTATACTCAGCCATCATTTAAAATTTTTTCGCAGTCGCAGCTTTTGGACCATACGACTCAACGGATTTTTAATTCCGACGTCTCATTGTCTTCGTAACAGAGCTCATTCTCAGATGAGTGTTGGATTTTCTTTTCTGGGCTGTTGCGGAGACAATTGGACGTCAGAATTAAAAATCCGTTGAGTCGTATGGTCCAAAAGCTGCGACGGGTGAAAAATTTTGTGATAAATTCCACAGCGTTCAGATGCTTCATATGGCTATGAAAAAAATTGAAATGATAGCTTGGTATAGGTATTTTATAAGGGCGAAATCGATTTTGAATTTGGATTGATCATGTCACGAAAAAAAAAATCTTTTTAGGTGACTCGGCTCTTAGATCTCAGTAACTTCGACAATTTTGTGAATACGTTAATAATTTATTTGAAAGATTATTCTCGGGATTTATAAACGTGACGAAAATGCAAAAAATTGATAATTGACAAAAATTTTGTTTCAGATTGGATCAGCTGGCACCGACGACACCTGCGTCACCGCAGACAAAGATCGTCGATAGTCTGAGATCGTTGATTGCAAGCGAGCTCAGGCCCGGCACGATAATCGCGATACTCGTGGTCCTTCTGGCCGCTCTTTACGTGTCCGCCGCTCTCATGATGGTACGGATCGATAGATTGCACACCGCATATCTTAACCATCCGCTCGCGTCGCCCGAGCGTTTCACCCACGATCGGCTGATGCAGTATCTCAGCTCGAATCTCGATCAGATCGTCAAGGTACACAAAAAAATACACATCAATCTTGTTGCTTCGCAGCTGCATTTTTCGAACAATGCTCAAAAACTGTAATTCAATGTTAGCGTTTTTGTAAAATTGGTGAAAGTCGTTGTTGATTTTTCCTAAAAAAACCTATGCAACGATTCGAAAATACTATTTTATTCGGATTTTGATGTCAACGTGTCCAAACTGTCCCAAAAAATCCAAAAATCATATTTGCAGAGAATGTCCGGATGTAAATGTATTTGGATGGTCCCTGTGGAAGGCCTAAACAAATTTTGAACGCCCCCCCCCCTAGATTGTATCCTAATAATTAAAAAATACATATATATATATTCTCGGACTGGGGCGAAATTTTTTTTTCACGATTTAATTAATTTAAAAGAATAGAAATCGTTGATTGTACTTTGTTCTATAAAATCTTAATCGATTGATCGAACAAAGTATAATCGATATAAATTGTTTCGAAAATAAATAAAAGAAACAAATTTATATTTGCTATTCGGTATAAAGGTCGATAATGTAGGACTCTTTCGGACTCGAAACAAGAGTCGTCCATCATCAAAGCTTGAATAATAACAAAAGATTAATTCATCGTTACCGCTTTTCGTTTCTCGAATCAGCATCGACACCATTCAGTTTTTCATCTCGAATCGCCATCGAATCGTCGAGCTGAAAAAATAATTCAATGTCCGAAAAAAATGTTTTTCATTAATCAAACATTTTTTTCGGTTGTTTTTTCTTCATCTTTCAGGTGCGACAAAGTCTTCAGACATTGTCCGAGCAGTTTGTGACGATGAATCAGGAGAACGACGCCGGTTCATCGATTTCCGGTGGCAGGTCGAAATCCGAGGAACCGCCGAGTTAGCCCGCGACGATGTACACCGAAGTCAATGCAACCGATCACGAGCTCCCCTCGCCTCGCTAGCGCATGAAGCGCCCACGTATAATTAACGAGCTATAAAAAAAAAAACAAAATCGCCGATTAACATAATGCCACGATCGTTAATTCGCGTCGTGTTTCGTTTTGTCGTCTGCGACAGACAAAATTGCACAGAAACGACGAAAAGTTAAAAAAAAAAGTAAGAAAACGAAAAAGAACAAAAAAAAGACTACTAGGCATTTAAGTCGAATGTTGTCTCTAGGCACCTATAGACTATATATCGCGATGGTGGTAGGCAGCTCGTGAAGAGAATTGAAAGTAAAGTGAAGAAGAAAAAAAAAATATATATATGTGAGAAAAATCATGACTTTACGAGACTAGTGATGATGTATTAATATTAACGGTTATTATTGATAATAATTGCTACGATGAGAATAATATTGAGCAAGCGGTCGTAGAGGCCGTCTCGCCGAGACACAAGCTATAATTCCAAGAGGCTCTTTATTAGGCTGCTTAAGTTTCAAGCGAATTGAATAATAATTGTAGCTAAACAATATAAAATATTAGAGATAAATGAAAAAAAAAACGAAGAAAAAAAGGGGGAAAAAATGATAAAATAGCTCGTGGAGGGAGGTCAGGGTCAAGGGAGCTCGGCGGTTGATTAAAAGAATTCTGTTGTACATGCTGGCCACGGTCACGGGGGTTCTACATTTTCGGACTAGTCACGCGGTACAAAATGCGCCTGGCACGAGAAATTATCATGTTGATAAAAATTTAAAAAAAGAAAATGATATCTATACGTATTGCACATCTGCAGATGCATTTGAGGTACGATAATGCGCATGGGTTTGATTATATATTGAGGAACAAACAGCAAGTCGAATGGTGAATATATATAGATGTTGTATATATATCAGGGTGGTCGTTAAAAATTGAATCTTCAGCGCCCGTTCCACATAAAGTTGGTTTTTGGTGAAAGTGAAAAGAAATAAGGACTTTTTTACTTTTCTAAACAAAAATTTTGAAGACAGGGGTTGCATCGCGATCAAACTGAATTTTTCAGTCAAACTTGCAGTCTTTTGGAAATATCTTATGAAATATGCTAATTTGAAAAAAAAACCATGAAACCTTTTTTACAGAGAATTTAATTCCCTGTACAATTATTCTTATGGTATTTTTTTCAAATCTGGATACTTCAGAGGTTATACACAAAAAACGGTAATTTTATCTAAAAAATTCACTATGATCATGACACGGTTCCTGTTCTAATATTTTTTTTCGCAAAAATTAAGACGTCCTTCTTCCCTTTCACCAAAAACAAACTTTGTACGGGCGGTCGCTGAAGATTCAATTTTTCACGACCGCACTAATATGTATCTATATATCGAAGTAGATAAAAATGCAAATTACGCGAATTTGCAATTCGTTATAATTATGTAACTTCTAGCCGGTCTGGCATTATCATTCCTAGCCACCGACTATACATTATCAACATTACTCACAATTAATTCGTACAGCGCGAACGGCTCGATTGTATTTATCATATAACGACGTTCGTCTCTTCACACGATTGCCGAATTTCTTCATTCGATGTGCGCGAGTGAGAATCGCGTTGTAAAAACCATTAACCGTGGCTGGACTGACGCATAATGTATTTACAAAAAAAAGCTCCATGAAAATTCGAAAAAATCGCTTGCATTGTGAATTTAAAATTTATAAAAAAAACAAAAACAGAAAAAAAAACAAAAGAGTAATCTATGGAGAAAACTGGAAGGGTTTATGGTATCGAGAATGAAACAAGCCAAGTGAAATAATTTGTTTTCCAAATTTAAAACAAAAATTATCGAAAGAACAATTTGAAAAAAAAAAAAAAAAAAATGGAACAGAAGATGGAAGGTGATTGACTGTGATAATACGATTGATGATATGGATCTCCGAGACTGAGTTTGGCCTCTACGGTTTCGCAAATGATAAATTGTAAACGCGTGGCTCGTTTTCCGTTTCACGAAACGAATGAGGGGGGATCGAAGAAAAGTGCTGTTATATCGATATAAATTATTATTCGATGTAATTTAACATATTTAGCCGTGTAGCAAACAATTGTCTTACGTGTAATTTATACATATACATTTCAATCGTTATATATATGTATATATATACATATATTACCGATTTAATCTACATTATACAATGGTGGTGTTGTGATTTATTATTTCTTTCATTTGGCCTTCGGTTAATTTGTTCTTGCTTTTTTTTCTGTGTCGGCATTACTGGACTCTTGTAATCGATTCTATATCGATACAAATCGCCTTTTTTTCATTCGAACGAATGGATTCGCAAAATTCGCTACGACGGAATAGTTCCGATGAATAATTCGAAATTCGATCGAAATGAATAACCCTAGATTGATCAACATATGAGGGAATCCCATAGTATTTTTTTTAACTTGCAAACTATTGGTAGAAAAATTGAAAAAAAAATTGGAGTTTGTTCTTCAAAGCTTTGAGAAATTAATTAATTTTTTTCTCAATCAAATGAAACGTTTAGAATGGCAGTATAAAAATAATTGGATAGAAGAAACGCCTAAGTGCAGCTCTTTCCTCTAATTCCTCTAATGTAGGGTTAACATTTTTCGATGCTACATATGAATATACAATACACGCTAAAACACCGGCTTATTGATTATTATAAAACCTTCGCACGGAAATTTTTAGCTTCGTTAAAATCGATATTTCATTTCGAACAAGTCTGATCAAATGTTTGTGCCAAATTGAAACGGGGAAAGAAGAAAAAAAACAAAATGATAACGTTTCGAACTCGTGTGTTGTTTTTTCAGGGCCGAAATATTACCCGAAGTTTGTTTCGCTTCAGCGCTGAAATCTACGTGTTCGCAAGTCGTTTGTAATTTGCAATTGAAGATTGTAGCATTCGCGATTGGATGTGCGTTTATCGTCGCGGTCAGAGACGAATTTATTCCACAACGGAAATGATATATATATACATTTCAAATAAATTATTCTCGAGCATTGTCTTTATTGCAATTTTACATCTGTAAATTTTTTTTTAAATTCATTCGAGTACGAAAATTTTTGAATTACAAGAGTAATCGTTTGTAGACTTTTTAGAAGGGTGCTCAATATGCGGTTCATTATTTTTTCTTGTTTTCTTTTTTTTTTGTTTTTTTTTTTTATCGGCTACGTAATATTAATTTTGTATAACGATAATCTCATTGAAATCGCGCAAACGTGGAGCTGCAGATGACAGATTCGATCGAGTTGATTGATCATTGATGTGCTCGATCGCACCGAAATTTTTCGTCCGGTAAAAATCTTCACGAGTCGCCAAAAAAAAAAAAAATAATAATAATCAAATAAATAAATAACAGATACAAATTTTAATTGTCGCTTCGAACGAGATTGGCATAATTGTCAACTGGTGTGTTTGCATGAAATTCTGTAAGTTTCACGTTCGCGCATTCTGAATGTGCTATGTAATACCAAGACTAAACGATCAATGAGACACAAAGAAAAAATAAATTTAATTGAAATCACATGCAGATAAATAATTCACTAATCAATATGTGTAAAATCGATAAACGCAACTCAATAAAATGGTAAGAAATATAATCGATTGTTTTTATTTATTACTTTACGAATGATTGTCCTGTTTTGTGCATTTCGAAAAATGACATTTTTTCGAAATGCTGATAGACGATGGACAGTAAGAATTGGATTCAACGAAAAAGGTGTATGAAATATTTTCATGGTTAAAAGAACGTGAATTATCACACTGATTGATTATGAGGGTTTGTTCGATCATAATTCATCGAAATTTCATAATCATTAAAAGAATGAATTTATCGAAATTCATAATTATTTTTAAAAAATAATTGATTCACATCAGCATTAAAAATATATTCAGCAGAGTTATTGGATCATAAAACAATGTTTTTGTAAAAATAAAATTGAACCAAATCAGCTAGTTTAAAATAAAAAAAGTGCGATGCAACAAGTCCAGAAGCTGTGCCAATTACCGGACCGTATTTCATTATAATAACGTGATGGTAATTATTAAAGTATTCCGGAAAACCGCAAAGCATCGACCACGGAAACGCTCTGGGGTTTGAATTAATTGCCGGGCAGCTTGAAACCCGATTAGATAAAGTCCCAGCGAATTGTTACAGTTACATTGGATCGACATTTATAATTACTGCATCAGTGACCAAAAGAATAGACTCACGGGCTGGCAATGCTCTTTTCTTTTTTTTCTTTTCTTTTCGATGGAATTTCGTGGCCACCGAGCGTTTACCGGTCTCCGGTCGGAGTCACGGCTGTGTCCCCCATCATCGCTCCGCACACGCATTAATTTCTCTTCCACTCCGTGTCCCCGGGAATCTCCGGGTCGAGACCGGAGGAAGCTGAAGCTCTTATAAAACGTTCAGATCGGGTTCTCCAAGCGCCAGTCAGACCTCATCCTCGCTTTTCATTACATCCGTTTAAATTTTTATTTTTTTACTTTGACGCAACGTTTGAATTGCCGGCGAGATTTCACACGAATAATACAAGGTTCGTCTTCGTATTTAATAAAAAAACATTGTTATTCTTTCCAACTCTCTATTTTTATTTTGACAAATTTTTATTTTTGTTATTAAGAATTGCTTTCTGCCGGATAATTTTTTTTTTAATTGTTTTTGAAACGTTATCGATTATCACAGAATTTTTGTGGATTTGTTCTTGAGACTTCTATGTTCAACTCTTGGTTCATATAAAATAATAAAACATCTCACATAAGTCGTGAGTAAAAAGAAAACAATGTTGATTGGTTGAAACAAAAAATATATTAATAAAATAAAAAATATATATTCATGTAAAAAATTACTCACTAAAAAATTACTCTCATTTACGTAAATCCTTGTTCACTCAAATAAACATAAATATTTTCCTGATACGTTGAATAGCTTTCAAGTATTTATTTTTCAAACTTGTAGCTACTATTGGAAAAATAAATAGTTGTGTAACGAAATTGTTTTTTTTTTTTTAATTTCGCATCGCAAGCGATTGAAAAATTTCTCACATAATCTGCACGATTGTGTGACGCGTTTCGTCGTGTATAAACGATCGGTGACTCACACACGTCCAGCGTGCACGATCGATGCGTCGACGATTCAGTCCATTCGGAGCTCCTTGCAATATCAATCGATCGACTCACGCACCGCGGATTTTCCCCGATCCTTGCGCAATCCCAACCGGATACGTGAACGTCCGTGTGCATGTATCCGCACGTTTGTCGTGTCGTCCTGTGACATCGCCGACCCTGTAACGGGTTGTGAATGATTATTGAAATTAAAAATAAAAAAATTGAGGTCGACCGAAGAGGTCGATACGAGGCCTTCGATTTATTTTCAACTGAATTCTTCGATTCAAACCATTCATGAATTTCCCAACTTGTTTTACATAATTCGTTACATTGAAAATCTTGGGTAATCGAAAAATCTTTTGAACAGCTGAATCGTCATTAATATCAAACCGTTATATATATACATATATCAAAATGTATTAACTACACTTTAATATAGAATATTTTATATTAATATTAAATATTAAAATATATTAAAATAGTTTTTTTTTAATTTCCAGTTGCAAAGAGTTCATTATCGTTGAAAACATTTTTTTTCAATATTATTTTCTTGCCTTCTTCGTCTGATTCTTTCAATTCGAATACAAAATATACATTTATCCAAAATTTATCAATGTCAGTGAGGAACTTTCACGCATTTTTTTTTTCGTCCCAGCAAAAGAAACAACCATAACGATTATTTAAATGAAAATGTTTAATTTTGCAATCTTCGTTAAGAGGATTTAACTTTTTTTTTCGTCGATGTAACGTCGTCGCAATTTGAATATTTCATTTTTGTAATTATTCGCGAGATTCTCGAGGATATGTTGAGTGTTCGTTAAGCAACATTTGCACTTTGGTTAGTCGCCTCGGGGTGCAGGTTCTCAACGGAACGTCTTGAGCCATTGTGATTGCAACGAAGCGTCGTATTATTTCGTCCCATAAAACGGTCTGCTTCGTGACAGTGATCATCTTCACGTATATTCGTAGTAAAATGTTGATTGATTGTCTGTTTCGTGTCCGCGACAATAATTATCTCACCGGTGAAATCCGTATCTGCCAGAGTCAAAAATAAAAGTTGCATCATTTAAAGTTATCCCGAAATCGCGATGTCGTCAATGGAAACTCTTTGAATGCGGAGAACGTACATATGTCGCATTGAAAACGAGAGAACACTGCATATGACACGGAATATCAATTTTTAAAGAGTCACCCGCGGCCTTGCCCAGATCATCCGCGTTGACCATCACGCACAATAGATTTCAGGGTTCAGCTTTATTGAATGTCGCTTTCGCAGGATAAATGGTTGTCATAATTTCCCAACTCTCACTGCTTTATATATTTTTTTATTGTTTATATTTGAAAAAAATGTTCTTAATGAAATTGAAATTGATCTTTTTCAATGATAATTCATACTTATTATCTGTGATTTTATACTCAATCAATAACAATTAATAATTATTATCAAAACTTTCATACTTAGTCAATAATAATTTATACTTATCATTTATACTTTCATACTTATTAAATAATAATTAATACTTATTATCTGTACTTTTTAACTCAATCAATAATAACTAATACTTATTATTTATGCTTTCATGCTTAGTCAATAATAATTGATAAATTTTTTTTATTCAATGCTACTTCTGGCATCTCATCAACTTCAATTTGTGCATTGAACATTTTTCTAAATGTTTAAAAAAAGTTTGAACTCTTCCTAATTTTTTTTTTTTTTTTTTCATTGTCAAAGATGGCTTCGAGCGATCCGTTGGTCGTGGAAACGGTTTACATGTTCGAGAAGGACAATGCAACGGCACATCACACTTGTACGTTCGAGTTGGTCCATCTCGATCCGCCGACTCCGGTTCTTCGACGTGGTCAAGCTTTCAACGTGGCCATACGTTTCGATCGCGAGTACGTCGACGAGACCGATATCGTGAGATTGCTGTTCAGTTTCGGTGACAATCCGAGCACCCTTCGCGGCACGAGGGGTGTCAACACGATAACCAACCGTGACAATTATCTGAGCGATCTCGAGGCGTGGGGTGTGAGAATGATCGGGGCAAATGGCAACGATCTTTCCGTCGAAGTCAGAAGCCCGGTCGACAGTCCCGTGGGCGAGTGGACTTTGCACGTCGAGACAACGACTTTGGGCAGAAAAAAACCACCTAATACTTACGCGTACGAGAAAAACATTTTTTTGCTCTTCAATCCGTGGGCCAAAGGTAAATTGAATTATCACGAGAACCTATAGGGATGTGACCTTGAAATTATTTTTCAATGAATATGAAAAGTTGAAAATCGATGGATCATATATTTGGTCGGTAAAAAATGTGGAACTGATTGAAATTCAAACTGTGATATATATGTTTGAATCGTTGTGGAGAAGCTTACTTGAAATTCAATTTTTTTCAATCATTTCAATTATTTTTGTTCATACAAATTTAATTGTTATATTTTTTTTATCTCAGTATATATATTTTTTTAGTTTCTCATTTATTTATTATTGAAATTAGTGACTCGTATATTTTTCAATTAAATCCGTCAAAGCCCAAGCTATGACATTTAACACAATCCTGAAATAATTATTCAGACGACCTCGTGCACGTGGAGGACGAAACGTTGCTCGACGAGTATATTCTGAACGACGTTGGAAAAATTTGGGTCGGTCCTTACGGAAGTTCGCGAGGTCGTGAATGGATCTTCGGACAGTTCGATGCCTGTGTGCTACCGGCGTGTATGTTGATGCTGGAGAGATCGGGAATCAAGTCGGTGTCCCGAGGAGATCCCATCAAGATGTCACGAGCCATATCGAGAATCGTAAGCAAAATTCATGCATCAAATGTTTCGACGGATCAAAATTTTCACAACGTACATCTATTAGACTGTGTCGAAAAAAGAAAAAAATTATTTTTTTCCTTGCTTTCTGAGGTTTCAAAAGTTCCTCCCAAAAAATCCTCTCAAAGAGCACGCTTGAAAATGACCTTAAATGACTCTGATCCCCCCAATATTTCTTATGTAATTGGCGATGCTCTACAACATGGTTGAATAAAAAAAGTACCGTTCCACTTAAAAAGGTGGAGGTGACCTTCACTGTGCGTCGGCGCCTTCACTGAAATTAAAAAAAAAAATGGTTGCACTCGATGACAACTTTCGCAACGTACATTTTTTGTTTAGAACATTTTTTTGTGACGTCGATAATCACAGAGATATATAAGGTCGCAACATTCGTGCGCCACCCTGTATAATTCAATTAAATTAATATAATTTAATTAATTGAAATAATTTAGAAAAAAAATGAATTAAATAATTCTGAAAAAAAAAAGATTAACGTGTAAATTATAACATGTGGCAACAGGTGAATTCGAACGACGATCGTGGTGTGATAATCGGTCGTTGGGACGGCGAGTACGACGACGGAATTTCTCCATCGGCTTGGACCGGAAGCGTGCCGATTCTCGAACAATTTTTGGAGACGGAAAACGAAGTGGGTTACGGACAGTGTTGGGTGTTCGCTGGTGTGGTGACGACGGTCTGTCGGGCATTGGGAATACCATCGAGAGTCGTGACAAATTTGGTTTCCGCCCACGATGCCAATGCCACATTGTCCATCGATCGTTATTACAGACTCGACAACACGGAGATCGAAGGCGATCCGAATAATTTCGAAGCGGGGGAGGATTCGATATGGAACTATCACGTGTGGAACGACGTTTGGATGGCCAGACCGGATCTGCCGAAGGGTTACGGCGGTTGGCAAGCCATCGACGCAACGCCTCAAGAACCGTCGGACGCTTTTTATCAGTGCGGACCCGCGTCCGTCGAGGCTATCAAACAGGGCGCAGTTGGTTACAATTACGACGTGTCGTTCATGCTCGCTTCCGTCAATGCCGATCTCATGAGATGGAAGGAAGATCCAAGCAACGATTTTGGATACACGAAAATCGATTGCAACAAATATCAGTGAGAAAATTATATATATATAACAATTTTTATGATTAATGATTTTTTTCACTTTATTTTTCGTTAATTCGATTTTTTTTTGTTATTATTCATATTTATGATATTTTCTATTATACTCAATGGTTATCACTGCATAATCATCAATTATCGAGTGACTGGATGATTTAAATGTTGCCATTCGTTTTGTCAAATCATGCCGTCAAACGACAAAGCCCGTAATTATTTTAATTCGAGCCAATATTTACACAACCGCAGTTTGCATCGCGATAATTAATGATATACTTCTTCCGACGATCTCTCGCAAGCTTTGATCGATCGATCATCATTATCGTCTGTACTCACCGATTGTGCGAAACAATCGGTAAAACCATCGATTCCATCTTGATAATCATTCGTTTGCAGCATCGGCCGAATGATTCTCACGAAGGCACCTTGGATATTCGATCCCAACGGCGATAAGGACAGAGAGGACATAACAGCCACGTATAAACAGCCCGAAGGTATGAATTAACGATTGGAAGCTTCATTCGCGATCGAGTCTTCTTACTTTTTGTTTGTTTTTTTTACAAGCAAATGAAAATTTGATATTATTCAATATTTTACTTAAAATAATTCAAATGAAATAACAGATGACAATGGATTTGTTGATTATTATATGATTATTACATTTTTATATACTTTCTCCGAATAATTTATTTTTATTTCGTTTAAAACATTAACGATATATTTTTAATATTAATTATATAAAATATTTATAGAATATATTCTATATATTTTTTTAAAAATTCAATATTATTTAATAATTCATTTTTATTATTCGAATAAAAATATTTGATGATATAAAATAATTAATTGAATTTGATGATGAAAAAAATTATGGTTTTCTCAAATTTTATAACAATAGAATGAATGAAAATGCTTTTTTTCAGGCACGGAGGCTGAACGGTTGACCCTGTACAGAGCAGTCCGCAGCACCGAAACAGCGAAGAAGTTTTACTCGATGCCCGGACCGGGCAAAGAGGACGTCGAGTTCAATCTCGTGGATCTCGAGAGAGTGAACATAGGCGAACGTTTCACGGTTACCGTAAACATCAAGAACAAATCCACTCAAGCCCGTCACATACAAGCCATACTCTCAGCCGGAAGCGTTTATTACACGGGCGTCAAGGCCAACTTGGTCAAGAGAGCCTCCGGCAATTTTGTTCTTCAACCTAACGCAAGTCAGTTTAATCTTCATTATTCCACACTTGCTCCCACGCCCCGATTTTTCCTTTCACTCGTCCATCGGCGACGCTCCTTGAAGCCCCGAATCCACGGCCAAGTCGTTTCCCAATTCAATAAAAATGTACATAAACTCTATACGGAATTGGGCACATTGCTAAATCAACGTCCAGTGACCCAAAAAATCTAAAAACAAGTTTTTAGCGTAATTTCAATGATTTCCAAATTTAGCATGAATTTAGAATTTCCGAGGGACGTGTTAATATTGACACAGGGTGAAAGGACTTGGCGAACAGTTTGAAACATTTATTTGGAACCTGTGTGGAAGCCGCTAACATTAAAATTAAGTAATAGCCCTTTTTAAGGACCACCCTAATATATATTGTCTCTTAAAATGATCCTTCAATATGGTCATTTCGATTTTCAATGCTCTCAACCTCTAGAACGATTCAACATGCATAATAAAAAATGTGGACCAAATTGCAGACTTCTACTCCATCGCTAACCCGTGCCTCAAGGTCTTTGAAACTTCCTATTCAAATGTCATTCGATTTTTTTAAAAATATTTAAATGTTTTTTTTCGATTTGAAATTACCAACGTCTCATCAACATAATATGTGGGGATTGAGTCAGGGAAACGTACCGTCAAATTTGTCTATTTTATATTGTAAACTCAATAATTTCAAATATTGAAATCCAAACTCAAAAATATAAAATAGAAGAATTAATTATTCAAATGAATCAAAACATCCAAAATGATCGTATTGAGGGTCACCCTGATACATGGACTGTGCAGTCTGATTTTCGATAGTCTGATTTTCGATTTTCATTCGTGTTTTTGGTTCGCAGACGAACAGCTTCGATTGACCATCACCGTTGACGATTATCTCGACAAATTGGTGGAATACAGCATAATGAAGCTGTACGCAATCGCCACAGTGACGGAAACGAATCAGACGTGGGCCGATGAGGACGATTTTCAAGTTCTCAAACCAACGATCAACATCAAGGTAACGTGACAAAAAATCACAGTCCCATCTTGTTGCTCGATAATTTTTATGTCAATCTTATTCCGGACAATGTCATTAATAGTCGTGTCTTAAATTTTAGGTTTTTACGTCTGTTTCTTCTTCTTTTCAGATCGAAGGCGAACCAGTCGTTGGTAAACCTTCGGCAATCTCGCTGAGTTTCAAAAATCCGTTGAAGAGAACGCTGACCAGATGTACGTTCAATTACGCGGGACCGGGACTGTCGAAGAACAAGACTCTGACCTTCAGAGACGTAGGACCCGAGGAAGAAGTACGAGTGGAGCACCAATTGGTGCCCCAAAAATCGGGACCCCAAAAAATCATCGCAACCTTCACGTCCAAAGAACTCACTGACATCACAGGATCGGCTGCGGTTGATGTTCTTGACGAGGACGAGTGACCGAGTCATTAATAATGATTATAATCACACGCTATAGCATTATTACTCATCGATGTAATTTTTTTATTTACCTTCGCAGTGTTGCCAAAAAAAGAAATCACGAAACAAAGCTGAATAAAATTTTGTATGTTACAATTTTGTGATTTATTTGATTTCACAAAGAGTCGCATCTGATGGAAAATTGCAGAGCCCAGAATACCAATGAGCACACTGTGCCATAAATTACAGTCAATAAACTGTTTCTCGAAAAAAAATCAAATTTCAAAGTTTTTCTCGTCACTCGTAATTTGTTTTCGTTGATATTTTTCTTCTCAACCACATCTTCTAATTTTGTGGTACTTTCACGTTGCTTCGAGGGTAAAAATTGCTTTTTTCTCTCATAGCACTCGTCGATATCTTCACAAACGAAATATTCCGATTCGCTTTTCATCGTTTGTCCCACATTTGTGAGAAGTTCATTCATCACGTTTGTAATTTCATTCTGATACGTTGTTTTTTCCATATTCGTTTTGGCCACATCGAGCAAAGAATTATTATTCGATAAGGATTGCAATTTTTCCAAATTCGCTCGAAGTAAAGATTTTATTTTCGAATTTTCACGAAACTCGCAAGTTATGTCAAATTTCGCGGTAGTCTTAAGATTGTTTCGTTTATTCGTGAAAAGTTTATCATCATCGATGGAATTTACGGACGACAATAACGAATTCTTCGTCGTATTTTCCATCGCCAAATTTTCACGATAAATCGCAATGGCCTTGTGTAAATTTCGCGCACGTTCGCTCGCCATTTCCAGTGCAATGATGGCCTCGTTCGGCACACGATCGTCGTGGGTTCGTAATTTATCGTCAAACGATTTACGACAATATTTCGGACGCCATTTTACGAGCGACGAAGCCGATGAGCACGAAGACTGATCCCCGGTGATCCTCGAAGTGTTGAAAGTCGTTGAACTTTGCCACTGAACAACGTCCACGTCCTTGACGATAATCGTTTCAATTTTTCCAACAGGTTTCGATAACGATTTCAGTTGTTTCGTTTCGTTGGTTTGTTCGTTCGATGGATTTACGTCGATCGACGATTCGCCAACCGCAACGTTGACGATTTCCAAAGCGGCTGGATGAAATTGACAAGATCGTTCGGCGGTAGTTGGCCCAAGGACGTCGACCGATCGATCCTCGAACAGATAGTCCTGACGATCGGTATTAACGTCTTCGGAAATGCTCGTCATGTCCACGTAATCCTTGCCCGACGCGTTGTCCTTGAAATTATCGGTAATGTCGAATTGCGACGAACCGTCGATCTTTCGAGGTCCTCGGACGCACACGCCTCGACTCTTCACGAAGACATCCGAACGATCGGTGTTCGAGTCTTTCGACGGACGATCGATACCCGAATATTCATTCCCGCATGCGGCGTTTCGCGAATTTGCAGCAGGATCGATCTGCGAAGTAGCATCCACGTGCTTCGGGGTGTTGAAATCGGTATTGGACTCTTTGGATGCTGAACGGATCAATCGCGTTTCCGTGCAAGCGTTTACGTACAACGAAATCGGTTTGACGATTTCTTCCGTCGACGAATTTTTGTCCATCACAATCACACGGGTTTGTGTTTCAGCGACTTCGTAGGATTTTAAGTTTTTTTCAAGGTCATCGGTGGAGGGTGCGACTGCAGCATCGACGTAAATCGTTTTGCGATGATCTTCATCGATCTCCGTTGACACGTTCGTAATTTGTTTCGTAGTTTCGTTAATCTTTCGCGATTCTGAAGACTTTGCATTTTTTTCAAGGTCACCGGTGGAGGGTGCGACTGCAGCATCCACGTAAATCGTTTCGCGATGATCTTCATCGATCTCCGTTGACACGTTCGTAATTTGTTTCGTAGTTTCGTTAATCTTTCGCGATTCTGAAGATTTTGGATTTTTTTCAAGGTCACCGGTGGAAGGTGCGACTGCAGCATCGACGTAAATCGTTTTGCGATGATCTTCATCGATCTCCGTTGGCACGTTAGAAACTTGTTCCGTAGTTTCGTGATTCTTTTGCCATTCGAAAGATTTCCTCGACGGTAAACTCGTCTGCGAGGCAATGCTGCTGTCGTAATTGAGACAACATTGTTCTTCAGCGTCTCGCATGGACCTCGTGTAACTCGTGGCCGACTCGCTGGTCAAGTCCATCGTCGAAGAACCAACCGATTGCTCGCAAAAATGACTTCTCTCCTCCACGTTTCGATCCGGTAAATTTTCCGTGAGCACTGCAAGCTTCTCGAACAATGTTTTCGATGCTCCCTGTGATTTCCCGTTACTCGAATGCGTTACCAACGATCCTGACGGTCTTTTGGAGATTGCACTTGGAATTTTCGATTTTTCCGCGTGTTCGGTTGCAAATTTTGTTCTTGTGTCTTCGACACTCTTTGTCGAGCTTTCCACGCCGACTCCATGATGCGACAGTATGCTCTTCAACATTCTGAGCGAACGTGCATGTTTGTTTCGAAATTTGCATGACGCATTCTGCCGAACAACTTCTTCCTCTTCTTCCATCGGATTTTTGACATTAGAATTTTTTTCAACTGCGACAGACGATTTGGAAATAATTCGACAAATTTTAGAACTGTTTCTTCTAGTCACCATATTATCGTTTGAGCTCAATTCGGAATTGGAATTCAACCGAATGTTCGATTGCGTATTTTCCATTTGCTTGTTTAATCGCAAATCGACAGGCGTGTTTTCATTGTTCGGATTTGGAGACGATTCCATTTGTTTTGTCGGGACCGTCGACGATTTTCTGAAATTTTGCTTCGAAGTGGAACCGAAAGCTTGAACATTTTGCGACCTTCGGACGACGTTTGTCGACTGATCTTCTTTGGAAGCTGCGCAGCAGCGTGTCGTCGATCCTCGATTCGTTTGATGGACGAAAGTCTTGGATCTCAACACTGGAATCGTTGTTTTTAAACTAGAGCCCATGATTTTCGTTGAATTACCGATTTGATCTCTGCAGCTCGATGATCTGGAATTTTTTTCTTGAACTTCGGACGACCCACAATCGCTGATTCCATTTTTTTTCGGTGTTCCCGGACGCTGCTTTGATCTTGACCTCGTCGTTTTCACCCCAACTTCGCTCTTCCTCGAATGACCTTCGTCCCAAGATTTATCCCCAACGACTTCCTGCGACTGATTTCTTCTCACAACTAAACTTCTGGCTTCCCCACCGATTTCCGAAATTTCTTTGAATTTGTTCGAAGTTTCCGATGTGTTTGGTCGTGTCTGAACGTTTTTGGATTGTTTCGGTACCGAAGTTGAACTCGTGGACGACAACAATCTCACACTGCCTGCTGGTTTCCATATTGGTTGCCTGGAATTGTTCTGTCGATTTTTTTTATCAACATTTTTTGCATTACCCAATTTTTCTGAACTTTCGTCGTTTGGATTCACGTTGATTGTCGTCATCACGAGGTTGGCAATCGTTTTGAGATTTTCACGATGTGCTCCTGGAAAGTTGCAGCGAATAGGAAGCTTATTCTTATCAGCACTCATGGTTTTCAACGGTTTGGATATTAATTTTCTTCCATCGGAATTCGGACGTCGAGTCTTGGTACAAATTTCTATCTGAGTCTCCACAGAATCGTCTTCTCCCTTGAATGAACCCATCAACTTTTCCTCATCGCTCACGACGATTTCCGAATCCTCCAGACAACGTTGCGTCGATAATTTTCTCGCAGTTGTCACAGGACTTTCCAAAGTCGAACTGACATCAATCTCGTTCGCATCTTCGTCACCACTTGACTTGGGATGATTTTTTTTTCTACTCCACATTTGGCTGGGCTTGGAAAATTTTCTGTGACGTTTTGTCAAAACTTTGACGCAAGTCTTTCTCTTGATTTTATTATTTTCGTCATTGGTGGCTTCCGTTTTTTTAGGAACATTCGAACCAACAACATTATTGATTGACTGTGATTTTTGTTTTTCATCGTTAGTTCGAAAATTCTGAAAATATTCGTCTTCTTCATTGAGTTTCGTGGGTGCGACATCGAACAAATCTTGTTGAACGGAAATATCGATCGCGTTTCCCGTGGTTGACGCCAAAATTCTGTGATTTTCGTTGCTTTCTAACCCAATATCGAGATTCATCAATTCCATCGAAGTATCCTCTCGATCTCTGGTGGGTACAACAATTTCCAAAGGTTCGGCAGGCGCTTCTCCAGCACCGGAAAAAATCGGCGATGATCTCGATGGGTTCATCGTTCGTTTTGCATCGTCGGTAAAAATTTTATCAGCTTGACGAACACGAAAACTCGATGTGGGTGTGCCAGTGAAATAGGGTGAAAAAGTTGGACCGTTGTTCATAACCTGACCGATTGGCCACAATTCATCGTCGAAATTAATTCGTCTGGGTTGCGGCAAACGATTCGATCGATTTTGATCATCGCCGATCGTCAAAGATTCCGCAAGTCCAACGGTTTTCGACAATCTCAGCATATCAGGAAGAAAACACTTTGGAGTCTCGTGATAACGATTTTCGAAAGATTCAGCGATTAATTTGTCTTCGCGTGTTTTTTTGATGTCGGGATTTTCATTGTTCGAGTGGATTTCTGCGGATTTGGGAGTACGACGACGATCGATGATCGGTATGGCGTCGAGATCGTTAAATTTTGAATTTCCACGTTTCGGCGGACCGGAAGTCTTGTCGATGGCCGACGGAGTCCTCGAATTGTCTCGTGAACCATCGCGTTGTCCATTATCGTGTGGGGCCCTTATTTCCGGATGAACGATCGTTCGCAAACCGATATCCGAAGTCTCGGTTCTTTTTTTGCGAGCATTGATGTCACCGAATTCCCCAGCCGTTGCGGACACGAGATTTATCAAATCGCTCAGCACAGCCGGATCGTTATCCTCAACGCCAGAACGAAAACTACCGAAGCTCGATGTGTTCGAACGATCTTGAGGACCTTCCACACGATCGACCGAATCGTTGAGCACGTTCAACAATTCGTTCAGACTCTTGCCCGCGTATGGATTGTTGAATTTTCGCGAATTCACGTCGGTCGCGTCTTTGAATGGAAAACTTCCGGGTAAATAAACTCCTTGAAGATTGAGAGAACGTACGAACGAATTGATTTCGAAGGTTGATCCGTTTGTGCTTTGGGAACGATCGCCCGAGGCCGGTTCCGTGTGTTGCTTGGAATTGGAGGTCGCACCGGAAAATAGCCACGATGAATGCATGACTTGAAATGGCGAAATTACGAAATCATCGGATAAAACGGACGGTCACCGCGGAATAAATGGATGTCGATCGATGATTGAGATTATTTCATCTTATATCGACTGTCCGACGCGATTTTGGCTAAAAGTGACCACGACTTTTGACGCAAGTCGTTGTGGATTTTAATGTTATTCTTTTCTTTTTTTTCTTCAAACGTCTGAAGTGCTGTCACTGGGTTTGCCATACAGGGTGTACTTATCGACATTTTTTTTGTCTATCTGCTCGTGAAAAAAGTTGGTGTATTTATGTATAAGGAGATTTTGAAATAGTTTCAACTTGTCGCTTCGAAAAATTGGAGAAAAGCAAAGTCCTGTGTTGATAAGGCCTCCGATATATGTTCGAACGATCTTATCCTCATACGGTATACGAGTTACCGCCTGGAATCGCGTTATCACTCGATTTTCTTACCGACCAAACCGCGTCGGTATTGTAGATCGCTTTCTTTCCGACTCTGTCACCTAACCGATAGAGAGACACGGGATTCAAATTCCATATGACGAATGGATTTGTGCAAACGATCGAAACTTCGTGAGCTCATGAACATACCGATAACACGATCGATGCTCATTAGCGATCCACAAACCATGTCCTATCTAATTCGATAATATGTCATCTGTTTTAATGTTCGATCCATGAGAATCAACATTTTCACGGATTATGCAGCTTATACCGAGATAAACCATCGAGGCGGTTTCACGGCCAAGCTGTAAATAACGATTGACATTTAGAAAAGATTACGGAACGAAAAAAAATATAATAGTCATCGTTTCACGAGGTTTTATCTCGTTAGAGAAATCGTGCAAGTCATATATAAAGTCTTAGCACATCATGTCTGTCTCACATTATCAGCTATTAGCTCCTTCCGAGTAGTTCTGAATGAGGGAATTGAAAAAAAATTGACGAAAAAAAGGAAAAAAAATTAAATATCGTAACAATTTGAAAAATTGTCAAGTTGGGCGTGATCGCGTGAGACAATTGAATGGAAAAATAGCGACTTTCGTGTCTCAACAACTCGATTACGACCAACAATATAAAAGGGCGGAGCATGGCGTCGCGCGACAACTTGTTAGTGAATACTGGAAACATTCTTTCGTCGAACGAATTGAAGAAGAAGGTTGGATTGAATCCGTCCGACGAAGTGAGTAGCTCGAATAATCGTTTGTCGTGTCACACGAGTCACGAAGTTTGACAATCGTCGTCGGACTCGATTTATTTCGTAAATTCGAACGTGTACACAAATTTGTGAGGTTATGTTCGTGGTTTTACGCTTAAATTTTGAATTTCGAATTTCGAACGAATGAAATTCGGTTATTTGCAGCTTGTCGAGGCTCTGAAGATCGCTATCAACGAGCCGCGGATTGAAGAGGACACGTTAGATACCGTGAGCAAATTATTTGATGAATTATATATATATATATTTTTTTATTGATTGAAATTAAATATTTGAAAAATTGTTTGAAATGGAAAAATTATGATTTTGTTGTTGTTGTTCATTCGTCCAGATAAGCAGAAATGATAATTTGTCGTTGACCGATGTCGAGAAGAAAGATCTAAAAGTGAGCGTGAAAATTTTCATTCCGCAACCTAATCGACAAGCCCTCGCCGAAGCGTTGGATCAAGGTGCGTTATCTTGAATTTTCATTTCTTGTTCGATAGTCCGACACGACGACTCATTGGTCATGAAAATTTTCCAGTATTAAAGAGTCTGGACGCAAAGTTCATAGAATCTTTGGTGATATCGTACGATGGAGCTGGGAAAACTTCGGAGGAAGTCTTGTCGGGGCTGCAACAATTGTGGCCGGTCGTAGAGCGCTACGTCCAGAAAAAAACAGTTTGTAGCGCTGGTGTGAGCGACGTGGACACGGACGTTTTCATTCAGCTGCACGAATGGGCGACGGTATGTGTTTTTTTTCTTTTCATTCTCAAAAATCCATGACAATCGATTAAAGACAACAAATTTCCAAATGTATTCGACGAGACCGATCGCTTCGTTTTTTTTCAGGAGACAAAGCCAAACATCGTGCAAATAAATCTTGCGAGCTGCTGCGTCGTTCCGCCGGCTCTGCAAGAATTCACCAAAAAGAATTTCATTCAATTGTTGACTCACAGCGACCCTTGTCGTGAGTATTGATATTTTAAACAGACCTTCTTTCTTTTAAATTGCAAAAAAATTTGGAGTGAATTTTTTTTTCTTCTTTTTGTTACAGAAATTTTGCCTCCAGATGCCATAAGCGA
The DNA here is from genome assembly GCA_963662125.1 of Diplazon laetatorius. Classification (NCBI taxonomy): domain Eukaryota; kingdom Metazoa; phylum Arthropoda; class Insecta; order Hymenoptera; family Ichneumonidae; genus Diplazon; species Diplazon laetatorius. The sequence goes on from OY759159.1 coordinate 8,829,758, forward strand.
TGTTTTCGGAGTTGATGCAGTTTTGCATTGGGTGGCACGGTACCAGGTGCACGTAAAGTGTCGAGGAGTGTTAGCGTCGAAGGGCTACCTCGTGGATCTAAACAAAACAAACAACACGCCTGCATAGATTTTTCGAGATACCTCAAGGGCCTCGACTTGGAACAGATCTAAAAAAATAAAAAAATATTTTTAAAAAATATTCTTTCCTCACCAGAAATGTCTCAACGATTGTCAAGCAATATCGTCTCTTCCCCACATTTCCTAGATGTGTGACGAGAGAACGAAAAAAAAAAAAAAAAAAAAAAAAAAAAAAAAAAAAAAAAAGCAACAAAAAAAAGATCCGAAACACCCTGTACGTATTATCATTGTGACGACAGAGTAGATTAACATTTGTTCATAAAAATTGCAACGATTATTGTCACCGTATATATATAGTAATAATTCTCACAACATTGGGCTCACGACAATCGCGTACGATCGAAATATCTTCATATATATTTTTTCCTTCGAATTAATCACGTGTGTCCAGTGTGTTGAGGATCGATGATCGATCGTATTCGGGAGCAACGACAAATGCTCCATCAATCAATGTACAGCTGCCCAGCCTTGTTACGACCTGAATAGCTTTTATCACGTGTAGATAACAAAACAGATGCGAAAACACAATAATGACGAGTGTAATAATGCCATGTCTCTTGTTGAAATAGAAAATATAATAATTTAATCTTTCGACTTGTAGTTTTCTGAGCAATTTTCCTGATAAATATATTTTTTTCCCATTTTCTTGTAGAATTGAATCATCGGAGATTTTTTTTTTCAATTTCCTGATAAGGATCATACCTATCTATATCTATATCTATATCTATACATATATATATGTATGTAAACATCAATGGATCAGGTGCATCCACATACGTAACAATAATCAACGAGTGTTTCCCGAATTAAAAAAAAAAGAAAATAATCGAAAAAAACGGAAAATATATAATAAATTCTCGAAACGTATCGGAATACGAGGAATCTCAGACGCACGTATAAATTTTGCGGCGTTGGCTATCTGGCGCAAAAGTAAACGTAAAGCTGGAGAAACCGTCGCAAAGGGACGACTATGTAGCGACGGATATGTGCGTGATATAGTCGGAACAAAATTATCACACGCCAATTGAAAAATCGAAGACAAAAAAAGAAGATGTCGGAGAGAGAAGAAAAGAAAATTTGCAAATCAAATAACCCAACATATATACAAAAAGTATGTATTTATATATATAACAATATTTTTTTTTGTTTCATCTAAATTTCGATCCAAGCTCATAGAGTTTCCCCCAGCTCGGAATAAAATTTCGACGTTCGAACTCCCACCCCTCTCCCTCTCCCCGCTAAACTATCCGTCTCCTTATGCAAATCCGACAGGAATAGTAGACCGGCTAATTTAAAATTCATCCAAGCCGAACGCGATCGAAACGGGCTCGCCATCTGTTACCCAAAATCAACTTAATCTTCCCCCTCCTCCCCCCCCCCCCGCAATGTTAATTTTTTTCACCGTACGAAGAACGCCCCGATGCATCACAAAACATCATGATTGAACCACTCCCACGTAAATCGTTTGAATTTTAACATTTTCACCCCAACCCAAAATCAGATCGACTTCCTTCACAGATTTTAAATATTTCAATTCAAATTATCTGCTATCTTTTTTTCTTTCGAATAAACCCATTGCCTGGTTTCTGAAGAGAAAAAAAAATAGATATATATATGTAACATTTCCATACCAAGTTTTCCCATTCGTTATCACAAAGTGAGGAAAAATAATGAATACAAATGATGAATTTTCTTGCTGCATCGATTATCAATGAATGTATGGATCAAGATGAATCAACGACAAATAAATCCGGCAATAAAGGATTCTTTCGTGATTGTTAATAATAATGCGACCGTCATCTGCCAAAGCTTTCGATAAACATTGAAAATAATATAATATAATAAATATGATGAATACTAAATATGTTATATATTTATATTATATTATTTCGTTTATAATACATAAAAATTCATTATATGTATATACCGATATATCTATATTTATATAATTCTATAATAAATTTCACAAATATAATACACACATTTCTTCAATATTTTCCACAGCGTCGGTTCGTATACTTCGCTAGCGGTAGCCGGGATCGGCAGAGTCCGCCACCACCAAGGGACCTAGAAGCGGTATCACCAAGCACCGGCATCACCACCATCACCAGCCATGAGACACCGAGAATCCCTCGTTTCACATATATACATACACATACACATGTCTGTGTTCGTGTATTCGTGTGTGTCCGTCGTCGCACAGCCCGCCTCGATATATATGAGCTTTGATTTTTATTTTTTTTTATTTTCAAATTTCATTTTTTTTTAATTTTTTTTTTTTCCATCGTCCTGCTCCCGACTTCGGATCTCCCTTTGGTCGCGATTCTCTCGGGTTCCTTAGCCCTATCTCTCTTTCTCACTCTCTCTTTGGCTTCCTCGTTCTTCCTCGGCCCTTTTGCGTTAAGCCGCACCGCGTGGCACACACGTTGAAACAACGACGACGACGACGACGACGGCGATATGCGAGAGGACCCGGGGATACAGCGTAAAACGTTGCGAACCGCACCCCAACGTCGAACGGGCGGCCTTAAACCTTTTCCATCTTTCTCCAACTCCATCCACGCTCTATCTCTATCTCTCTCTCTCTCTCTCTCTCTCTCTCTCTCTCTCTCTCTCTCTCTCTCTCTCTCTCTCTCTCTCTCTCTTTTACTTCAAGCCACTGTCCCCCGAACGCAAACTGTCCTCACATCTTCCATCCTTGTTGGACTTTCCGTCAGCGGGGAGGGGCGGGGGAGGGGAGCAGTGGGAGATCCACCGTCCTGGCGTTTCTCTTCCACCCCCGCGGCTTGCGGCAAAGCCCTTTCCCGACCGGCAGGGCGGCGGGGGCGGGGAAAAAAGAAGAAGGAAGGTACCCTCTCTCGCCCCGTTCGCGTTTTCGCATCTTGCTCGAATCCTCGACGGCGGATCGTCCTCCCGGTCGGCAAGGACTCTCCTCCGGACCGGCGGAGAAGACTCTGCTCCTCGGACTCCCGACGTTGGTCGCGGTCGGGGGACGGGGTCCCCTGGCCAACGTCGCGATACTATGTTATGCCGTTTTCTTCGGGAGCCACGGAGGGAGAGCTCTCCCTCTCTTCCACTCTCTGACATACTTTGTATGTTAATGCCCACATAATGTCGGTTTTGGTTGTGTTTTTCCACGGGTTCGCATGCGTTCGGGTATCGCTTTTGCGTTTACGCTTATTCTTACCCTGCTCTCCCCCGCCCCTCGATGGGGTTTTGCCCCCGTGGGGCGGATGGAACTCGTACCCGCTCGCGGATGATTTCGGGAGGGTAATGGTAGCCTGGAAAATATGGACTATGCTTCATTTGGTTCGGGAAAAGTGTTGGAAAATGTGCGATATTCGTGAACTAAAAAAAAAAAAAAAAACAAAAAAAAAAAAACAAGTGCGAGTTAGACTGGCGTCTAGAGGGTTCCGTACTATATTTACTATTTCCAAACCCCCTCTTATCTCTTTTTTCGAAACGTATATAGCATGCAAGAATGAATTTTTTGCAAAAAAAAATAAATATCGACTTAAAAAAAAGATAAAAATATGATTTTTGGATTTGTTTGAAATAAAGAGCTTTAAAGAAAAAAAATATAAAATATAATTGATGCTCAAATATTGACAATATCTGATGTACCTATTTTTCAAGTCGATTTTTATTATTTTTGTAATCTTGCCTTGGTTGGCGCCTGTTTTAAAGTCGGTTCACAAAAATTAACAACAGACAGACGAGACATACTGACAGCGAAAATGACGATGGAAGAATAATAAAAAAGACAACCAACAATTGCGAAGTAACAAATGTTTGGATTAACCTTAGCCCGGTGAATAAAATTACAATAATTATTATCAAGTTCGAAATGATTGGACAAACGACGTTAATTCGACACGGTCGAAACTCGATTGATAAAACGATGTCATTATCGCTTTCATAAATCACCTTGTTGGACCAAAGCGTGGCGGCGACAAAAAACGAAAAAAATAAACGATCTTATCGCTCGAGATTGACATTGTACCTGCGCGAATGATAAATGCAGTGAAAAAAAGAACGGCGATTCGTTCGAGCCGAATGTGAAAGGACTATTAGCACGATCTATCGACAGGACGACGAATCATGCACGTGCCTATTGTCAGCACGATAATATGATAATAAGTGTTCTAGCACGCATAAGAAATAATAGATCTTTCATTCTCACTCAAACATCGATCTTGAAATTGAAAAAAAAGTTTTATTCCGTCAAATATTCTTTTTTTCTGGGAAATTTGTTTCCAACAAATTGCTCTCAATCTCGTCGCATTTTTTCATTATTTCCATGTTCTGAATTCGGTTCTAAATCTTGGTTTTCGAAATTTGAATATTCATCGACGTAATGATCGTGTCATAAAAACGTCATCGTGTATAATTAATCGTAGAATCGTGTGCAGTAACGTTATTCATCGTGTAAGATCGTTTTAGAATCGATTTTCGACGATCGTAGATAGCGATTTCAACCTGAAAGGAACAAAGAACGAAGCAGGCGGACGCCGCCATCGGTTTACAGTAACACACGATGACACCTACACGGTCCACGTTTCGTAATGCCATATTAAATTCGAATCTCCTTCTGGCTTTCTTGCTATTATGTTTCCTACTGGATTCACCCCTCAAACTGGATGGCAAGTTCGTTATCAATGCATTATACATCATGTAGATCTGTTTAGGATCTAGTCAGAATTTTACTATTCTATCCTGTGAACTTAGGGAGGCGATTGGACAGCATTGGATCGATGTAGATTGATAACGTGGACACCTGTCTGTATACTATTCCGAATGACTACACGTTGTCCCGTCGACCCAGCCAGCGCCTGTCCAGTCCACGACCAACAAAACCGACGATCAACACGAAATCGTTCGTCACATCAAAATTTCAAACGAGTCAACGTATCATCAAACTTTTCTCAAAGCTGATGATCGTGGCTCACGTCACGTCAGCATCATCTGCGCGCAAGACTCGTACACCTGGGTTCTTCGTGCAAGCCGTAATCATTCCGTGTGCCCGATGATATTCAAGAAAAATTGGATGGACCGTGGATATCATCGTCATCGATGGGTGTGCGGTGGATAAACGGTATCACAGCCTCTTCACGGATAATCCGGGCACGGATGAGCCAGATGGATCCTGAATATCCGTGTCATCCGCAGATGTGTCGTAACTGGATCACATCCAGTTCCTCCACCGACAACCCCGATCAGGAAAGCCACGCTAGACCCTGGATTCAAACGAGTTTACCCGCCTCGACAGAATCGCTGCCTCCGGCACGGTCCACGTATTCGATCTCGTGGTATAGCCCGCATACAAGACGTTCCACGATACCCGGGCCCCGGTACAGCAACGTTGTTCCGCCAGCAGAAGCGGGAACACACGGTTAAACATCGGCAGCGTCTAAAAGGGGAGTAGTGTGTATAAAACGTTAAACGCAAAAGCCCTCGCGCTCCTGTGCGCGCGATGCAAAGGACGCGAAGGGGGTTATAAATAAGCGGGCTGTCGTTTGCGGAAGCAGAAAAGGACCGAAACAACGACAACGTCGAGGGAGGAAGAGGGCTGGCAAGGAAATAAAATAAGAACGAAGATGAGAATGAAGAAGCGACGGAGTACGAGGATGAGGTGAAGGAAAGAAGGAAGAAGTCGAGAAACCGAGGGAGACGACGGGAGAACCTGGAGAATAATAAATAAACCGAGGTTAAAGGAGGACAGAGCGAGGGGACACCCTCCGTTATAGGTCCTCGCAATCGCTCGTGTTCTTCCCTCTCTCTCCTTCGGCTCGGCTATCCCGCGAGAGATGCGAGACCGGCCGGGTTTCGTCGCTCCTCTCGCTGCTCTCGAAGAATCGTTCTTCTTCCTCTTCGCCTTTCTCTTCTTCTTCGTCGTCGTCGTCGTTCGTTCGTTCGTTCGTTCGTTCGTACGTTCGTTCGTTGTTGTCGTCGTCGTCTTCGTTACGATCTAATACTTTTGCGAAAACGCTCTTTCACGTTGCAACTTCTACGAGCAAGAAGAGCACAACCAATGCACACGACCAAGCAGGTGCATCGCGATCTCGTTATCTCTTCGTAAATTGTTATTATTTTTATTGTTATTATTATTGATACTTTTTATCGGCGAAATTGCTAATGAATGTATTAATAGTTGGAATAATTAATTATAATTATAGTAGTAGACTTATTATTATTTTTATTTTAATTATTATTATTATTTATACTTTTTACCGTCCGAATGATCAATAAATTAATTGATAATGGATTGATTGAGGATTTTATTAAGATTATTATTATTACTGACAGTATAATTTCTGTCTATATCATTATATTGTTATTATTTTATAATTTTGAAAAAACTATTATTTTTCATTATTTTTTTTCATTTTATTAAAAATTATTTATCGTCGTAGGTACGCGAACCCAACCCGTTACAGTTACGAGCCTGCCAGTCTGTTATAATGCGGCTCCCCCATCGAGGAAAAATTCCGTATGTTGGCTTACACGTTAGTTTGCACGAACCTCGTGAATCCCGACCGTGTATACCACCCACCCTTGTACAATATCGCACGTATACGATTTAACTCACCGACGAGACCTCCGGCGTGTTCGATATTTCGTTCGGACCCGATCGTCGACGATTCTTCGATGACCATCGAACTGTCTAACGAATTTTTTTTTTTTTTTTTTTCGTAAAAAAATGAGACGAATTTGGAAATGTCGTTACAGCCAAATTCTTATTTTTTTTCTTTTTTTAATTTAGATAACGATTAGAATTATTATTTTTTTTGGAAAGCAGCACACGACAACGTCGCCCATAGACATTGAAATTAAATAAAAAATAGTACACATAAATAAATAACATAAATAAAAACAAATGAAAACATTTGAACAAAACGAAAACGAACGAACAAATGAATAAAAATGAAAAACAAAAATGGTACAGAGCGTGGCGGGTAGAAAAGTGACGTTGTTACGGTCGGTAAAGCTGCGGTAAGAAGCTGCCGAGACGTCGACGACAGGGGTCGGGGCGGGGGTGGGACGATGGGGGAGGGTTTCGTGGATTCACGCGGGTGCGGTTTGCACGCGGTCGCGGAAGATACACGTGGAACATCGCGAGGCGGAAGACAACGCCGGTGAAGAAGAAACGAAAGAGCGAAATAACAGAGAAAGAGAGAAAGCGAGAGAGAGATAGACATACATAGCTGAAGCGAGAGAAAAGTCGAAGAAACGGAACAGAAGCGAATGCATCGGCAGAGAGGCGCAGCCTGACTGGGCACAGCATGTTTATTGGCGCATCTCCGAGTCTTAAATCTTTATGTTGTCTCCGGAGTCGGGTTCTGTCGTTCTCCATCGTCCTATTCGTTGGCATGGGCGTCCGAGGGGGGGACGTGTGCCCGGCGAGTCAGAGGGGGGAGGGGGCGAGCGAGATCACCGGTCCGGGGACCGAGGAAGATGGTCAAAGAGGCTGCGGCGAGGGAGCGAAAAGAGAGAATTTTGTGAGGGCTCGTATAGTAGCGGCAGCAGGCATCGTCTTTTGCGAGAAAGGCGAATGAGATGGACATGTGTGTGTGTGTGTGTGTGTGTGTGTGTCGGGATATGTATGTATCCGCAAAAGTTGCGGTCTCGTGAAATCGAGTCGCTGAAAGTCGTACGCGCACCCTTCCCAGCTACCTCTGGACGCGTTACGCACACCAGACTCGTGAATTTTGGCTCCGTCCGACGTTTCGGTTCGAAAAAAAAAAAAAAAAAAAAATGCCATGTGTATGTGTGTGTGTGTGTGTTTATGGGTGTATGTCGAACACCAGAAGTAGATGGGAATCTAGTCGTACTGTATGTATGGGGGTGTAGATATGTGTGTCTGTGGATGAAACGACGAGTCCTCACTGACTGACTGACTGACTGACTGACACTTCAGCTGATGGCTGAGAGTTTATGTCAGACTGATGGGTCCAGGAACGTGAAATTACAATTATCGATGGATACCCATGTGAAAAAATAATATATAAATTATATATGAGACTGAGGATATATAGAATATATGTATATATACGGATGATATGTATATACAGACTGAACGAAAGACTACATAGTCTATATATAATCTATATCTAGACTATATTTGCTCTGTCATATATATATATCTTATAGACTATACATAATTTGTTTGCTTTGGTATATATTTATATTTGTATGTATGCATGTATGTATATACGTCTAATTTCATATGTATTATTAGGGTGTGTCAAAAACGGACAAGTTTCTCGATTGTTATGGTGTCTTCTACATTTGAAGTATATGCTTTCAGGAGACATATGACAAGATTTAAACCCAACTAACATTTTTTACGTGTTAATCAAAGTCATGAAAGGCGGAACCCCTCAGAATAGTTCGATCGACTTTAAATTTTCCCGGATATCTAATGCTGGATGATAATATACACTTTAAATGTAGAAGACGCCATGCCAATCGAAAACTTTGGTGTGTTTTTTTTTTAGACACACCCGAAATATGTGTTGAGGAATGTTTGCGGTCTTGTGAAATCGAGTGGCTATAAAAACCTTATGCGACCCTTCGCACATCAAGAGTCGTGAATTTGGTCTCCATTTTCGTTTTTCCTCTCGGTTTTTTCCCGATCGGACCGTCCACTCCGAAAAACCAAGATGGTACGAGAGATCGAGTGTAAAATCATGAATTGGAATTCGGTTTTTCATTTTATTTTATACAATAGGGTTTTTTTTATCTCTCGAAACGTTTGAAGAACGTCAAGAACGTCGAACCGCAGTTCGGTAGATAAAAGATCGCGCTTTGGCATCGCGATAAGAGCGACGGGGGCGGTCGTCGGCGAGGAAAACGGTTGGGGAAGCGACAGAGTATATATATATATAGCTGTGTGGGCATTTTTTTCGTCGTTAATTAATGAGGTTTGGCACGGATGAAGCTGTGGCTCTCGATATTGTTTAGGATTATGCGAGAGCGCACAAGGAGGAGATAAGGATGTAGGTAACAGTCCGGTGCTTGCTCCTCCGGCTGCTCGTAAGGAGTCACTGGCACTGTGCTCAAGTATATCTATAATTATATATGTGTGAGTATATAGTGTAGACAAATATATATTGAAGTGGTCCTTATACAGGGCTTGGACGAATTTTGACTGGGTCGCGCCCTAAATAGATTCCAAATAAATAAAAAAAAATGTTCGCAAAGTCCTCTTGACCTATCTCAATATTAACATAAGCCGTACAAATTTAAATGATTTGTAATTTTCAAGCCACCATATTAGTCGCTCAATTTTGTTTATGGAGATTAAATTTATTTTTTCCAAGTTGATATATTTTCCTGATGAAGAAAGCGTATTTACGTCTGTCGGTATTTTAGTTATAATAAATAAACTAAAACTCAAAATGTTCTTTAAATGCAAAAATTTTAAATTTCACCGGCACGTGTTAATATCAAAATAGGTCGACAGGATTTTGCGAACATCTTGATTTATTTATTTAAAATCTATTTGAAGGGTGCATACATTAAAATCAAAAAATTGCTCTCACTCTTGCACTGTCGCTTAACACACGACTTGCTCGATTTATATAAATATATAAATATATTACTATACCACATCTATCACGATAGTTTTATAAATCTAGCAAGTCGTGTACTATGTATAATATAATTGATTATGTATAATATGCATATATTTATCAAATGTGGGTATACAATATATTGTTATCATAATTATACAAATTATATCGTGTAAGCATGTATAATTCAGCCGCAAGTATATTACACAGATCCAATATACTTGAGCAGTGACTTGTCGTACCTGCATCGTTGTACAGTGTATGACTTGCACCTAGAATAAATAAATTTTTACGCATATCTATATACATATAGCTGTTGCAGCGGAGTCACGGCACACGTGGCTATATCGTCAAGTGTAAGCTATAATAACAAGGCTATGTACAACATCGCCACATACTCGTACACACATACACACACACGCGATATCGTAGAAAATACGATCTCTCCGGGTTGCGCGTAACCTCGTGAGAATGGTGGGCGTAAAGGTGTGTTCTCGCGCAGAGAGCGCGTGCGCCGTAGATCTCCGGTTGCGGCCGGCGGCCGGGCTCGCGGGGCTATGGGAAACCCGGTGAAAAAAATATCGGATAGGAAAAAGAAACGTGACGAAAAAAGTAAAATAATAGCGTTCACGCACACACGAACGTGAGATGTAAGAGCGACGCGTTATCGGAAACGTTGGAGGCGGCCCAAGGTTTATTGCACGATACGGTGAGGTTTATCGAACGCGCTGTGCCGCGTTTAGTTAATTAAAGAGCGAGGGCCCGCGTTCGACAGCCGCGCCACCTGGCCGGGGGCCCCGAAACGCGCAGGCGCGCGCAAAGGTCCCCCAAGATTCGGGGGATCCCATCGAGAATCTTAGAGTTTGCTCAATCAACGCGAGGTGGCGCCAGGCAACATTATCGTGCTTCGTTAATCGCGATGCAATCTACATTAAAATCCATCGAGACTAGAGGTGAGGAGTACGAACGCAAGGTTACGAAAAACGTTTGCAAAAGTGTGTAATTGTAGGGGACTGAGCACCACTGAACTTGAACGAGAACCGAAATGAAGTTAGCGTCATGGAAGCCTAGACTAATCGACTATGGAGACTGCCGACTTATCGCTCACTTCACTTAGGTTCGAGGCAAAAGAATTCCACACGTCTATCTATCTATCTATCTATCTAATTTAATTCTCATTACGCAAAATTGCCATGACTTTGTGCCTCTTTCTTTATTTTTTCTTTCTTTCTCTCTTTTATTTGCATTACGTGACTCGATTATTGCAATTGTTGTTTAGCAGTGACAAAAAAGCCGACGACGAGAATATTTATTGACACACGATTGTGGAGTTTCCAGATGCGACGAGTGACGGTTGAACTTTCTTATCCCAATATATATATATAAGATTCGTATATGATTCATCGGTTAAATATTGCCGCGTCGCGGCGGCGGCGGCGGCCCGTGCCCGCGTCCTCGATAAAGTAACTCCATGAATATATGCAACGAGTTATTTCAATTTTTAAATTATCATTGCGTGAATCGCGCGATGAATGTTAACCGATAATGCGCCCGGAGTGTTTCGTTCGGGGTTGATGGGACGATGACGCTTCGGTTCGAATGTCGCGTGTGCGGTGCACGCGGGGGGGCATTCGGACGACGAGGACATGGGCGAGTGAAATATCAGAGATCATCGATCGGGATCGATATCGATTGGTAACACGAACACGGGGCACGGTTGCCAGCGTAGGCAGGCAAGTAGGTACTTCGAAGACAACGAAGAGCTACGGGGTCTCGCTTCGGTCATTTGATACTGTGTATCGATTTTTTTATTTGACCCTTTTTTTTCATACGCAGTAGTAGCTGTTGCCCGCGGTTTCTCTGGTGCGATCGAATTTGACATTTGGTTCAATTTTGTTTCACAATAACTTGTAAAACCTTAGTTCATTATCCAAACTCTACTGAATATAATTTGAATGCTGATGTAAATTAATACGATCTTTTTATCCCCTTCGCTCGAAAATGTGTCAATGGTAAAAGTCCAATTGTGAATTACCATCAACCATCCAAAAAAAGGATCATATTAATCAAATTCAAATTCAAAGTAATTATAAATATATTTCAACATTCATTCATTTCGATGTTTTTGTTTTTCTTATTACTGTTTTTTTTTTCATCCGTTTTTTCGTTAGAGCTGATGCAGATGCAGATTCAGATACGGATGCAGATGCAGTTGCGGGGCAAACGCAACCATTTTCACGTTGTGCTTTGGACAAAGTGGGAAACATTTTTTTTTTTCCATTTCCCGGTCGAGATGGGAATTTTTTGTTTGTGAAACGATCGGAAAGAAACCGATTTATCGGCACGATGAAGTGAGATGGAATTTTTTTTCGTTTGAAACGTGTGTGTTCGAGCGAATAAGTTGTGTGTGTGTGTGTGTGTTGTGCGTATGGTAGACGATGGAAATGCCCGGAAGGTTGGTTCGCTATCGCGGCCCCGCGGTGTCCCGGGAGAGAAACGTTCGAGATAAAATGGAATGAATCGAAGGAAGCTGCGTATATAGCGTTTGTTCGATGGATATATAATACACATGTATATAGTCGTATGGGACGCAACGTATCGGGCTTCTCATTCTCTCCCTCTTTCGTTCTATCTTTTTTTCACTATCTCTCTCTCTCTCTCTCTCTCTGCTTCTTGATCTCGATTTGTTCCTGTTTATCGGCTTCGAGCTATGTCGCCAAACTATGTGGGAGTGATCGGGTACGATTTATTATTGTATATCGAGCAACGAGAGGTAAAGTACACGACCGTAAGACGATAAATATAATCGTCGATTACATTAAAATTCGTGTTGCGATATACTTGATCGTGATGAAAAAAAAATAAATTATATACATTTATATGTATAATGATCGAACTTTTACTATTAAGTTATCAAATATCAATCATCAAATTTACGTGTGAATTGAATTTAATTATCACAATGATTTGACATTAAAAAGATGAATATATTATATTTTATATATTTTTTTTTCTTTGAATATTGAATCACTGCAGCAATTCAATATTCGATTCACAGGTGAATTTGAATAATTGAGTTGATGGCAATATATATTTGGGCTTTCATCATTAACTCATTTTCTTGAATTTGATGTGTCAATTACGAGCTCGAACTATTCAAATGATTGATATTTTTTATATCATCATTGAATGATGATATTATTAGTTAAAATCAAATATTATAATTTACGTGATGATATTTTTTAAAAAATTATATATATATATATATATACATATGTGTGTATATATATGTATACACGCTTATGTACACATAGAAAAAAAAATTTAAAGAAAACACACACACAGAGCGATGGCACAGCCCGTTGCTTCCTTATCTCCGAAGGCACACCGCGGTTTCGCACGCAAAGTCTTCGAAGCTTTATTTATCGCCGGTCTCGGGGCGCGGACACTCGTATGGAAGAGGAACACAGCGCACTCGCCGGTGGCTTGCGCGCACCGCGGTTCCGCTCGCGCGCGCGCTCACTGCTCCGACTATATACGAACGATTTTTATTTATTTATTTTTTCCTTTCTTTTCAATTTCTTATTTTTTTTATTTCATTTATTTTTGTATTCCGTTGTCGTTATACCGCGATCCACCGGGGCTCTTTTCTTCCTCAACCCCAGGCGCTTTACATTCCTCTTCGAAGTCTTCAAGGGAGAGGGGGGAGTGAACCTCTCTCTGTCTCTCTCGTTACAGACCCACGGACTCTTTATTTATGCACCGGACGCATTCTATAATGCAACTCCGCGTGGTCGCGTATCCCAACAACGGGGCAGCTACCACAAAGCCCACCCTCCTCCGCTCATCCCTTGCCGCCCGTATCGCGACTCGGTTCTCGAGCCTGCGAGCAAATAGAATTTAATTTACGCGAGAGTGTGATAAAATGAGACGTTCTCAGGCTCTTTAGATTTTTGGGAATCCAATCGAGTGATTCAGGGGATGATTTTTTTCTATGCTGGGGGTTGGTTTTTATTTTTTTAATCATTCGTTCGAACATCGAACAGAAGCATTGCTTGAGAACCTCGCATTGCTTCAATGTGATAAGAAATCGTATTAATTTCAAATTCTTCTATTTTTGAATTTTTATTTGTCGTAAAAAATTGCCAAAAAAAAACAACAACGGAGATATAAATGTGTTCAGTGACGAAATCGCGAATCGTTGAGGAAAGAAAAAAATCCCCGGGGCGAATAAATCACGGAACGACCATCGAGATCACGTGGGTTCTTATCGCTCCGCGCTCGTAAAGTTCCCACGGAGTTAGGAACCGTGTAATTACGAAGCTCGAATGAATTATGAATGAAAATTGTAATTTTAATGGCGTCTTAACGATCAGTGCCATCATCCGTCGGCCGGTGCATCGCCGCGAAGATGGCGCCGGGGGTTCGGACTAACTCACGGCCGTGTTATTATGTACACACTCACACATACATATATATGTGACGCTCCGCAAGATATAAGCGATCTAACGCGAAACAAGAATTCAGTTTTGTCAAGTTTCTCATTTTACCGATAATCTTTCGATTCACTCGGTTTCGTAATTGAAACAACAACAACAAAAGAAAACACGCGATTAATTTTTGGCATCCGCGTTAATGTCGAATTGTTCATTAGAGTGCAAAGTAAGCGGTTAGATTCGTTCATCTGGTGGCGAGCGTAGGAACTGAGAAATCCAGGCCCCTTCTACTTATCGACACGTCTTTCGCGGTCCGTGTCCGTGTGACCTGGAGAGCTTCGGGTTTCATCGGGTTTGGTCGTGATATTCCGTCGATGCCGAAGACGCCCGAAGCTCAAGCCTCGACGCACGAACACGGCGCGCTGCAAAGGTTTGGTCCTGAGTGAAGGGGATGGATTCACAGAGTTAACCTCCGTCCTCACTGGACCCCGCGTCGGTGAATCGGCGGGCTTTTCAAACGCTCGTACGGGAACAAAATTGTACCTCGACCGCACGGGGATTCTTTTTCTCGCGTATAGTCACGTACACGCGAGCGCACATGTATTCGTTCACGAACGAACGTCTGAACCATCGTTCGAATCTCCGCAAACGTTTTACGAGGCCCCCCGTTCCGGTGATATAGGCCGGGGGGCTTTATACGGGCTTAGGAAGTCGTGCAACACTTTTAGGTGCCACGGACGGGTGCGATGTTGCGAAAAAGTGAAATGTTGCGGTACCGACCGCACTCCTATTCCACGCCGTTTCCGTTGTTGCTCCTCTCCTCATCGCCCCCCCTCTTCCTGCACGGCTTCCCGCCTATGTGTGTGTGTGTGTGTTTGTGTGTGGGAGAGCTGCTAAGCGGGACAAGTTTCCGTCCGAGATCTCGAGATTAACCGAGTCTACGATTTACCCTAAATAAACTCGTGTTGCACAAAAATATAATTCGCAAATGTTCCGACACATGACTCTCTTATTGCATTATTCGAATGGTTCGAATGGTTTGAACATTTTTTGATAAATTACTTCAAAATTGAGCTTGCAATTTTTCGTGAATGATTAGCTAATTTGTTTGGGAAAATTCCAGATGACCATTGATTTTTCTTTATTAATCTCGTTCGATTAATCAGTTCCGAGGTAATTAATAAATATATTTGTCGTGAATGCTCGGCTTGTTTGCTTGTCTGTTGTTTTTTGTTGCAATTACTCCATTCTTCAAATTGCGGAATCGATGCTAATACTTCTGTCAGTGTAACATTACAGTCGCGAATTATCAATACCTTTATTTTTCTTTGACCTTTTTTTTTCTAATCTGTTATCTAGAAATTGAAAAATAGAGAGGTACGAAATAATTCCATGGGCTCCATCTTTCGAATCTTCGAAATGATGCATCGCCTAACGAAAATTCTATAAAAGTAACGAAATCGAATTTATGTATCGTTCATTCATTTATTCATCCATTTGCTCATCCCAATCTTCATCGTTGTCGTGCGAACGTCAATTACGCATCTCCGTTCGACTAAAAAGTGCAAAAGACCCTGAAGAGAAATGGTTAGATAAAAAAAATTAATCTCACAGACATTCCGATTTTATTTTCGTCCTCTCCTTCCTCCCCATCCCCATTCGATCGTTCACGCCTGTGATCTTCACTCTCCGCTCATCACAACCATCGACCAAACGGTCATGGACTGATTGTCCAGACGAATATCCGACGTAAGTGCGTCGTCGGTCAAAGCGCGGCGGGTCCGCGCACGCCATTTATTTAATTGGCGTTTGTCATTCTCGCGGCTCTTTGCACGCATCCACGGACGCGTCTCATTATGATGAAAGTTCGTAGTCGTTCTTTTTTTTTTTTTAGATCGTGGGTTGCGAACCTAGGTGGCCTCTTTCACGTAACGGCACTAACCGACCGAGCGAGAGCAAGGCGTTGGGAGATCCGATGCCGTGTAGAGCGAAGCAAAACCCAAGCCGGTCACAAAACTCGTACCGCGAGTCAACCAACCGATGCGAGCACAAGCAGAAGCCGAAGAAGCAACAGCGTCGGCGAAGAGTACACCAGCTAGCGGACGACCCCTTTTGCTGGCTCGAGGAGCTCCCTCCGCGTGCTTCTCTTCGCATCGCCGCTCCAGATCCTACGGATAAGAGCCAACACCATTTTAGCGGTTCCTTACACACCAGACATCCGTTCGCCATCCGCCCCCTCCTCGCCCCTCACGTGATAATACACAACAGCGATACCTGTAAGGTGTAGTAGCCACCTATATGTACGTTTTTACATCGTTGCTCGCCACCATGGGGTAAGACGTACGTGTCAACCCGTGAAAACTCGTTGCATGCGATCCTGACTGCTGTACCGGGACGACGAATTAAAAATATCGATGAGGATCAAGAGTTCCCGATCTTTAGAGATCTAGTTAGTGAGGATTTCACCATTTTATCCTGTGAACTTAGGGAGGCGATTGGACAGCAATGGATCGATGTGGATTGATAGGGTGGACAACTGTCTGGATACTATTCCGAATGACTACACGTTGTCCCGTCGACCCAGCCAGCGCCTGTCCAGTCCAGGACCAACAAAACCGACGATCAACACGAAATCGTTCGTCACATCAAAATTTCAAATGAGCCAACGTATCATCAAACTTTTCTCAAAGCTGATGATCGTGGCTATCGTCACATTAGCATCTGCGCGCAAGACTCGTACACCTGGGTTCTTCGTGCTAGCCGTAATTACTCCGTGTGCCCGATGATATTCAAGAATCATTGGATGGACCGTGGATGTCATCGTCATCGATGGGTGTGCGGTGGATAAACGGTATCACAGCCTCTTCACGGATAATCCGGCACGGATAAGCCAAATGGATCCTGGATATCCGTTTCATCCGCAGATGTGTCATAACTGGATCACATCCAGTTCCTCCACGGACAACCCCGATCAGGAGAGTCAGCCTAGACCCTAGATTCAAACGAGTTTGCCCCTAATATATTTTCCCACGCAGGTATCATACATACCACACATTTCCTCGTTGTAATTACATATTCAAAGATTGCTCGATCACGACGATAACGTTTTTCAAAAATAATATAATCACTCGCGACGTATCTACAAGGCATAAAACGGAATTAACAGTAATAAAATATTTACATGAAGAGAAAGAGAGGGGAGAAATGAAAAGAGAGAAAGAGAATTATACGAAGAGAAAAAAATCATGAATCCTCAAGAGTTTGTGAGACGTGGTCTTGTGCTCCTGCGAATCCCTCACCTGTGACCCGTGGAGAGCCCGAGAGCGAGGAAGCTCACCATGTGTGACGAAGAGGGTCACTCCACGCACAGTGGCGATCCGCTATAAAACACACACACGTACATGTATACCGAACAGCCTGTGTAGCCTCTGGAGCAACCGTTTCTACTGCATACCACTACTACCACCAATACGCATACCCACGCACGTACGCGCAATAACCTCAAATACAAAATTCGTGGCCCTACTTAACTTTTCCCCTCTGTCCCATGTCCCATAACACCTCATCACTCCATTATATATTATAATTCGACGATGGAAATTGAAATGAAATCTCGCACGTGAGACTCACCAAAACCAAGATTATCAATCTCGAGCTTTCCTTCGCGTTAATCATTGAGGTATCAATTTTTCCAAAATAATAACCACGCAAGAGTCCAGTATCTCTTTCTTTCTCTCGCTCCAGAAATATGTATTTATATTAAATTATCAATATAATAATTATCATTAAATGAATAGGTACAGATATGCATTTTTTCATATATATATAAATATACACACAATTGTTTACTATTTTATTTCGAACAATTATTTTTATCAGTATTAAGGCTTTTATTATTTCATTTTATTGTTTACTACGATTAGCTTCTTCATTTCTCCCAATAGTATAATATATATGTATCTATAGATTCGATTTTCGCTTGTTAGGATATTATTATTATTAAAATATGACTATACAGAAAGGATATAGATTTATAATAAATATAATTATATACATTGGCATATGCATATATATATATATATGCACGACATTGTCGCGTGTTGGAATATTATCATTAGAATCACGTATAACGCTATAAATATATCCACCCCCCTCCTCTTCCTCCCTCCATCCACCCCCTCGCTCTTCCGGGTAATTATATCGTCAACCAGTTTTCTTTTCTTCATTATTTTTATTTCTTTTTTCCCTTCATCTTCTTTCAACCTGAGAAATTTGATACCGTGACGTCATTAACGCAAGACGAACAGCGTGAGAACGCGTGTAGTTGGGTCGGTGCGCGAACGGTGGCGCGGACGATTAACGCGCGTTAGTTTTTCCCGCGACTAAGTTTGTCCTCTCTTCTTCGTGTTATTATTTTTTTTTTTTTTTCATTTTGTTTTCATCGTCCATCCTCTTTTGTATGCTCGAACCGCTCTCCGCAAGGAGCGAAGAACCGTGTTGAAGATGATTTGTTGTTAAGGGGCGAGCACACCGATGGCAAGTTGGGTACAGAAATTAAATACATACACATACGTATATATTTATATATATGTTTGTGTGTGTGTGTGTGTACGTTGGAGATGTGTTCGGTGCGCAAGGTACAGTGACCTCCGACTTGTTCGTGACTCCGAGGCCCGACGCACCCAGGTGCGACATGAACCGTTAGAAAAATTGCGTACTAGCTGTGAGGAACGTTAAAAAAAAATAAAGAATAAAAAAAGTAAATAAAGAAACGTGAAACAAGAGCGAAATAACGATATAGACTTGGGATAATGTACTATATATACATACGCGTACGCGTGACTCGACGTTGGATCTATAAATAGGTATTACGTATACGCAAGTGATAATTGTTGTGATTAGTTTGTGTGATATGGACCCCGGTACACGGGCTAATTGTGACTATCGGTCGTGAAAATCTTTCGGGCCTCGGCCAATGAGAATCACGGAGTTGGGATGATGTGTATTTATCGCGTGTCGACACTCTCGTTTCCACGTGTACGGGTGAAAATGCGATTGTTGATGTTACGACCAAGTGGGCGATGAAAGCAACTTCGTTTCATTGTTCATTGACGATGGCGGTCGGAATATTTGGTCGAAATGATTTTTCTTTTAAATTCATTTTGTGGGGAGAATTGAATTTAGGAAACATAAAAGTTGGGTATTTATGGATTTCGTTGGAATGAGAATTGATCTCTGATCTCTGATCTTCGATCTCCGATCTTGTTCTTTTGAAACTTTCATGAACCGTCGACTCTTCAATCGGAAAATCTTGTATTACCTTTGGAATGAAGAATTTTGTGACAAAAATTATTTTAGAAAGCCATCGAGATCGAAATGAGAAATTGAGATGATTAATTGTTCAAATTTTTGACAACAGAGTTCGTTTTTTTTAAATTTCACGAGCTTGATGTGTGCATGAGATGCATTTCTGAAGCAGTTCAATAAATACGGAATGTTTTACAACATTTTCGAACTCAAATTGAATGAAATAATGAACGAATGAATAAATGAATAAAATTAAAAAAAAAAGCTACAGTCGATTAATCAGACATTTCAAAAATGTTATATTTTCTTGACTTACTATTCTCTGGTCCAAATTTTCGACTAGCGAAAAAATTCGTGGTGCAATACTTCTTTTTTCGATTAACTCGCAAAACCAACAACAAGATATAAAGAAAGAAGATAGAAATAAATAAATAAATAAATAAACAAAAGTAACGAAAACAAAAAAAATTGTATGTCTTTTAAAAATTTGCCCCGACAAATTGCATGGCTAAAAATGATTCCACCCCACTACTCTCGCATTGCATCCGTCATGTGGAAATCGCCGAGTAACCGAGAAAGACAACCAACACCGACGGTATCCAGAAATTTCGTAATACCCTCTCACAGACCCCGTGAGACCCGAACCCACCCCCCAACCGAGGCGAAGCAACTCAAAGAGCAAAGAAAAAAATTAAAAAAAAAATAAAATAAAAAAGACAAGAACCACAACGTCACTCCGCACAGAGCGTTTAAAATGCATATTTTCTCTCGTGCGTTGCACTTGCATTCACGTGGGCGTCCACAACGCGTCGAGAAATAGTTGGAATAAGTGTACCAGCAGACTCATGCGAAAGTTAAAAATTACCGACTGGGGTTTGCGATGTGGAATTGTCGGAGGAGCAGGTGACCCCTGGGGGGCGAGGGGGGGGCGGAGGGGGAGGGCGACGGGGCCAGGGCATGGGGCCAGACTGGGCCAGAGAGCCTTACGCACGGGGGCCGCCAACAACGTCGAGCCGTTCTACTCGATGGCTGGCGCGGCGTCGCCCTGAAAGTCCCGCGAGAAGGGGTTAAGAAACTCCGCTGTAGGTACACGACTCAAGTGGTTGCACCGGAAGCCGGGGCCTTGCTTTCTGGGCTAATAACCCTAGTCCCACATCGACGCCCGGCATCTTCGCTTGCGTTGCGTTTGTTTGCGCATATATATTTATATATCCATGTGTCCAAATAAAAAAAAATAAATATTCACAAGAAAATATATTTGAGCTGCATTAGAAATATTTACAGTTTTATATGTGTCATAGGATATATATATGTATATATATATATATATATATGTGTACAATATATACAATTTAGAAGGATTGGAAATTAAGCAGATGAATTTTATCTGAAATAAAAAAATGATCTATATTGTATAAAAGGCGAATACAACTCACTGAATCGAAATATTGATTTTTTTGCAAGACAGATTCTATTTATCTTTGATTTTTTAGATGGGAAACCATTATCGTGCATCGAAATTTCGGAAAAACTGGAATCGTTTCGAAATTGAAAAAAAAATGTATAGACTCGATTTTTTTTCAAGGTAGATTTCATTTATCTTTTCTTTTTAGATAAGTAGGGAACTATTATCGTATATTGAAATTCCGGGAACACTCACTTTTTTTTATAGTATCGAAAAAAATATATGTATGTATATTAGGAACATACCCTCGAATTTTATGAAAAATGTATCACGATTTCGATGAAGTATTTGGAAAAAAAGTCATCTAATTTAAAACATTCGAAATAGCCGTCACTTCGTGATTTAAAAAAAGGGGTTGGGGCGAGGGTGGTCTAAAAAATCTATAAAAAAGTTAGTGAGGTCGTAGGATTCGAAAGATACTGAAAAATAATCATCGACCATATCGGGAGATATGAGGGTCTCAATCCATTATTTTGGAACGGCCTCCCCCTATATAAATATATAAAAGTATGATAGGGTGGTCCCTACTTGACCCACCTTCCAAATGATTCTAGACCATGAAAAATAAATTTTCATATTTTTCTCCGATTTTTAAATTCAACATCTGCTGTGCCCAAATTCATTCAAAAGTTTTTAAGATCATTTATTTCCTATTTCCGAGTTCAAGACGAAAAACAAACGGTAGCGAAAAAAAATCAGAAAAAAATGTATACAAAATAGAAATTATACGACAAAAACACCATATATATATATCATCGTACAGAGACTTCGATGCCTGCAAAAGCGATTCGAACGAGCCTCAAAGAAATAAAAATTGCACGAGGCTCGGTGTCGCCTGGCTGCATCGTCCGCGGGTGCGTATAGTTATTGCAGTTGCAACCGGCCGGACTCGGTGTGTTGTGTCGCGGATGCGGCAGTAGCAACGTTGCAGCGCGAAAGCCTTCTTCTCGATATTTTTTACGTACGCGTGTATATACGGCGAGGACTTAAATGCAGAACAGTCCGGCCTACCGTTGCTGCTGCCATGCGAGAGAGGTCCTTATCGGCATGCGAGGCCAGATTTTATACGCGATCGACTATATCCCAACGCGAAAGACCGAGAGCTCCTCCGAGGGATTCATACGCAAATCGCAATCGCGAGCCCCGCTTCTCTGCACGCTGCGCGCTCGAGAATGGAAAAATAAATAAAAAATAAAATGAAACCCAAGAAAAAATAAAAATGGAAATAAAAAATCACGCTAGTGCTTCCCCGTAGTCTTTCTCGGGCTCGTTACGCGCAGATTTCACCCTATAAGAGAGCATCGCTCGTATTATAAGACACCGAGCATACTCCCAACGGAATATGCATTCAACATTTCCAACCTGTTTTGTTTTCTTTCATTATTTGCAACATTTTTATTTATTTATTTTTTTTCATTTCTTCTTTTCGTTCGATATTTTACTTTTGATTCTTGTTTGTTTTGTTCGAATTATTCTTCGGCGTCGCTTGTGTTTTTGTGGTGGGTTTGTTTGTAAGTCATGAGGAAAAACTTACAATGAGATGGTCGAAGATATTGGCGAGAGATATAGTGGCATCGATGAAGGGAAGATTTTGGATTCTCAAGGAATTGCAAAAAAAAAAGGAGAATGAAACAAAATTGAATATTTAATTAACGAATAAACAAAAACATATTGAACGAAAAAAATTTGAAAATTTCAAGATGGAAATAGTTAACGATGTGGTATGTAGCTTTTTGTCTCTTATCTTATTTATTCCTTGTTTCGTTTCGCGAGAAAAAAAAAATTATCGGCACAATTTCGCACATCAAACGAGTGGATAAGGTAAATAAGCAACTGGGGGAGGGGGAGGGCAATTCGTCTTAGCCGTCGTTACGTGAAAACCACGCCCTCGCGTTACGCGAGACAACCGCGTATCAACGAACCGTGTAATATTACAAACCCGACGACAGCCACCAGGCACATCATCCTCAAACTTCGTCGAAGACTTTTGTTTCTCGTCGAAAAAAAAGACGAAGATAAAAAATAATGAAAAATAATTTTTAAAAATGAATATATGCACGAATATTATATGAAATAGTTGAAAAAAAATATATATGTATACATATATACCTATGTAAAAGAAATGAATGTGTCATCGTTATCATTCCGAATTTTTTGATTAAATCATTTTCTTTCAATAATGTTTTATTCAGAAATGTTTTTTGAGAAAAAAAGATGTTCAGCTTGCGGGTTAAAAGAAAAAATCGTATGTTCAACATGGATTGGAATTGGAATGACCATTTGATCGATAAAAATTTCAATAGGCAGGTAGTCTGATCAGGATCTAAATATGGAGCATCGTTAAATGAAACATGGAATTTGCCCGAGTTACAATTATCAATACAAATGAAGAGATAAATAATAATAATAATAATAATAATAATAATAATAATAATAATAATAATAATAATAATAATAATAATAATAATAATACATCCAATCTATCACGACGACCGTAATAACGCGGACATGTCGGGACAAGAAGAAAAAAAAAACAGTAAAAATAAAAAAAATAAATAAAAAAATAGAAAATTACCGGAACCATAACTCAGTGCTCGGACCGCGATGTGCTCGAATGTTTAATTGGGCGAACCCGGGTAACTATTCTCTCCAGGTGACCACGAGGCGCCACGGAAGTGGAACGAATGACGCGCCGCGTCAAACGTCGGATAAGTCAACGAGGCCCAGCGGTGCTTCCCTCGTGAATCCATCGGGTCGAGAATAAAAAATAAAAAAGAGTAGTTTGATCTGTACGATGAAAAACGAAATAAAAAAAAGTTTAAAACACATAAATTCATTTTTTCACTTTTTCCACGAGAAAGCTAAAAAAAATGACCTAATTGTTTCCTCACAAAAGAATAAAATCATGCACTCTAAATTCTAAAATTCGAACGAAGCAAATTGCAACTTTTTTTTCGTATTCTACAAAAATCATGTGAATTTTTTCCTCGTTTCTTTTTTTCAAATATTGAATATTTTGTTTTTTTTCGGTTTTGAAATCCAATCTACACTCGTGACTTGTATAATTCTTGCATTACACGATGTAAAGCAGTTCGTGGAAGTGCGGATCTCGCACAGGACGACACGATGGTTGGCGTTTGGCCGGGTGTAAGACGCGAGGTTCTTAGTCTGAGGGATATCGTGCAAGCGAGCGCGAGAAAGAGAGAAAAAGAGAGAGAGAGAGAGATGCACCATGCCGCGAGAGATCTCGGGATGTATCGACGCTTCTTGCGCCTATTTCGCGGGACCACAAACAGCTTGTATCTCCGCCCGTTGCCGCGCGTGCACCCACGCGATATATACATACACATATATACACATACATATATATAGATATATAGATATGTATGTATATATGTATAGACATAACGCGTCGGGACAACGCGGGCGTCGAGAAAATTTACAACCCGCGATTTTCTACCTCGTTCGCTACAGCGCAGGCGCGAACGACACGCGCGAAACGTTTCATCGACGGAATTATCCATCTCGTGATGCAACAGAAAAATTTGAATAACAAATTTTTTTCTCAAATCGATGCATCGATTTTTTTCTAATCTACTATTTTTTTTCTTCTCGTCGTTTCATGAATTAATATTTTTATCGATGAATGCATAATAGGAAATGATTTTTCATGTAACATTTTTTATTTTCAAAATTTTTCGAATATCGACCTCATTTTCAGAGGTTAGGTTTTTCATCTTGATTGTAACGACTTACTTGAAGACGTGTTTCTAAAATGAAATTATTATTATTTTTTTTCAAATTTTCAATATTGTACGTAATTCAGAACTTTGCTGTGATACGCGAATGATGTGTTATATGTACATGAAATATAAATCGATTTCTCGATTCCCTTCGCCGATGTCCGAGAAGAAACGTTTGCATCGCGGGTTTCGTGTGTCACGCCCCTAAATGACGTACCCAAACCCAGTTCTTCAACGTGGTTATCTTTCTCACTGTTTTCGGTCTCTCTCTCTCTCTCTCTCTCTCTCTCTCTCTCTCGGACTCTCAGATTCGTCTTTGATGAGGCGTGGCGAACGATCGCAACGTCACTTCCGGTACCGGTTAGCCGAGACTCTTCGTTCGCGAGACTCTCGACATGATGAAACGAAAGAAAAAAAAACTTATCGAACGAGATTTCACCTCGCTCGATCGTCTCGCGAGTTTGCATTTTAATTATTATCATTGTTCTCCATCGCATTTCGATCCTTCATAATAATTTTGATTCGACTATATATATATATATATACATATTTTTTCATCCACGCTAACGAGGCAAGACAACGATCATTCTTACAAGGGATCTCAATCGACGTAATTAAATTGCTGAGTCGATGATAACAATTAATTAAATAAGCAAGTAACATAATACATAACGTTAATATTAATAATTGAACTATCAATGAAGAGAGAAACTCCATACAGATCAACAAGAGAAAGCGTGTTCCACAAAAAAATAAAGAAAAAATGTAGCAAACGATTGAGCAAGAAAAAATGAACATACAAAAAAAAAAAGAAAAAAAGAAAATGCTTGTCACAATTCCATTTTCGTGTAATCGGTAGTGAATTGCATTCTCAGAAGACCCATAGAAAGACACACATACACACACACACACACGTAGAGAGAGAGAGATGGAGAAATAAACAGATAGACGAAGAAAAAGAAAACCATAACCGAGAATAAGAAGGTCGAAGGTGGTGTAAACGTACATGTGGGGTCTATGCATGAACTATGTTTCCCTCGCGTGCGCCATTAACGCACCGGGAGGTTTCGCCCGTTCCTCCTCATCCACATCGTCCTCGTAAGCGCGGAATCCACACATACACACACACAATGCCAATTTGCAACGGGTATATGCACGCCAGATGGGTCTGAGGTGAGGTCGCGAGACGACGACGATACGTCGCCAGTACCAAACCCCACGAACCCGACATGCACATATGTGCAACGACGTTACATTGATATGGAAAACAACGACGTCCATACACGTGCACGTATCACACATACACACATATACATATACACACACATATACATATATACATATATATATATATATATATATATGTGTGTATTTATATTAAGGAGCAGGAGAAAGAAGGCGGCTGGTTCGCGGTGTAACTCGGCACTCAGGATATTTCGTCATTTCCTGCTTCTCACGCGATACAATCTAAATTAACTACGTTAGCCGCTAGGGGGGGGACTCCTCCCTCGCTCGCGCACCGATTTCCCATCTCGCTTCTTCCTTTACAATATTATTTCTATCTAATACCTCTTTCTCTATCTCTCTCTCCCTTTTTCTCTATACCTTTTTCTCTCTTTCTCTCTCACTCTGTTTCTCTTGCTTCCTCACTCTCGACATCTCAGAAAATTTCTTATTTCCTAGCGAGGGGCACTGCTTTTATGCCGAGCCGGCGGGCAAAGCTCTCCCCCAGAGTTGCATGCGTTGCATGCGTTGCACCGCGCTGGTGATGGTTGGGACTCTGGTGCTGTCCGATGAGCCGGTGGTGCAGTCGGGGCCAAGCGTCTTAGGCACGGCCCCTGAGGCCGCTACTGCAGCGACCCCCTCCCCCCTGCCCCGACAATATCCATTCCCGTAACCGTCCGACCTGCAACGATTCTACTACTTGCTCCCTCTCATATCCCCACGTGACGTTCACCGAGAAAAAACAACCTTATCGCAAAAAAAAAAGAAAAAAATCGATATATTAGGTTTATCGATGATATCGATTCTATAATTTCCTGATTGAAAAAAATGACAATTCACGAGATATCGATGACACACACAAGAATTCGAATCCATTACGTTTGCATAATTTTATGAACGCAATTTGGAGAATAATTTTGATCATCGTTTGAAAAATATGTTAGTTATTAATCTGTTTGATAGGGAACATTAAATTTTCACAGTTTTGTATTAAGTTTTTAATGATAGCTGACATTTTTTTTACTCGAATTTATGTGTATCACCAAATTTTTGGTTTTGGATATATAAATCATGTACATTCTGGATAGTGTAAGTTGTGAATTTATTGTGAATCGTGTGACACGTTCAAGAGGACTAAACGAAATCTTGGTGAGCACCGAGGTTACCTAAAATTGATTGAATTGTAGGCATCGAAAGCACGAAGCTCGAGACAAAAAAAAATTCGTTGACCCCCGACGATATTTGTGTAAATTAAATTAAATTTCTATAAATGAGATATTAATTGATGTGATATATTATTAGATTACACATTTACATATACACCAGAATAGTTATCTATTCGTGGGAAACAGATGTGACTGTGTGAATTCAACAAAATATTTTTTCCTTTCCCATAATGATTTCTAGAATGGAGAAATTAATTTTTGTTTTTGGGTATTCAACTTTTTCGACGAAGACCGAAACTTTCTTCGCTCTAAAAATTTGTTTGCGTTACGATTACAAAATTTCTCTCTGTGAAATAATATATATATATATATGTGTGTGTATATGAGTCTATATAAAATGGCGGCGTCCCGATGAAATAAGCCAGAGAGAGAGAGAGAGAAAGAGAGAGGGAGAGAGGATGAGCCGACAAGACCAACGGGTTATTGTTAATTAATTCACTCGTCTTCGTTTATTCTTTCTTTCTTTTTTTCATTCGCCGTTTCCTCGTCCATCGCTCGGTTCCAAGGACTTCATCGAATTCTCGCCCTCGCTAATCAGATAAACCAGCTCTATATTTAACCACCGTGTTGCGTTCCTTGCTTCGTGATAACGGTATTGTTATCCAGTTTGTATTTTTGTCGCTCCAATAATGAGGATGGTGCATTACGCCATGTACAATGTATTCGTTAAGTTCTTCGGGTTGAGTAACCGAATCGACAACACATTTTTCTCACGCGTTTCACGTTCGTGCACGTCGGCTTGTCCGGAATAATTTTCGATCAGCTGTTACACCGTATCATCAACAATAATAATAATAATCTCAATAACAATGGAAATAATAACAATATTGTTTAATGATAATCAAATGATTTTCTTTCTCTTTCTCTATGAGGAAGCCAAAGATTCAACAAAATCTGAAAATCCTTTCTCATAGAGGAATCTTTGTTAACTATCTACGATTTAGAGAAAGCAAATGGTAGGTCTCAATTTTCTAGCATTTCAGAATCTTTCAATTATAAATGATAATAATAATAATAATAATAATAATAATAATAATAATAATAATAATACCAACAACCAATCAATACAGAAAAACTTATTCCATCATCGAAAATCCAACGCCACTTATTCCTGCATCAAAGAGCAAGTCTCACTTGCATAATACAAAATTAATGCACCTTCGGCAAGCCAGCCCAGGGAGGAGGGTCATAAAAAATATTCAATGATTTAAATTCCACATTTCAGTTTTCAACATTGACGATTGAAATAAAATCATTCAATCAAATCTCAGGCAACGATAGCTGCGTTTAATTTGTTCGCAAGACCCGGTAGATACGGGGCTGCAATTGCTCAACCGGTGGACCGATGTCGGGATTTACCTGCGGTTGGATTCGAGCGATGCATTCGACGACTATCGCGGCTCCCATTGCGAGGTTTTGCATCGATGCGATATTCGCGCGGCGGCTAATGCCGCACAGTGAAATACACTAGTCGTTGCACTATGCAAAACTCGTTGCGTCGAATCCAGCCCCCCCCCCCCCCCCCCCTTCGCCCGGAGTACACCGGGGGCCTGACACGAGTGATTTCCAAGATTATTTCTGTCTGCCTCGTTCTATCAGCCTTACAGCTATCGCTCGGCTCCGGCTGTGTTTTATTGCCGAGCCGCGGATCGACGACACATCCGAGATTTATTGCCAACTCAACCGCCTCTGCGTACACATGTAGATATATATATATATATTTAAATGTGTGTGTGTGTGGATTTCTTACCTACAATCACACACGTGTACTCCATCTTGTAGCAAAGTGTTGTCGCGAATTTATTCCGACTATGAATCAACGACGTTTATTAAACGTTTGTAATTTTTATTTACTAATTTTTGTTCAACAATTTTTTTTTTATTCAAATAGTTTTCGATAAATTTGTCGTAAATTCTTTTCTTTCTGATAATGATTTATAGAATGGAGAAATTACGTTTTTATTTTTATTTTGGGTATTCAACTTTTTGAACGAAGAACGGAATTTTCTTCGCTCTGAAAATTCGTATGCGTTAAAAATTACAAAATTTCATTCTGTGAAATAATATGTTTCAGTAGAAACAAAGTCTTCGGTTGTCAAGGGATAGGGCAAGTTGGGTTAGCTTCGTTTAGTTTTTTTTTCTCAATAATGCAAAAACATTATGAGACATCGTTTCCACGTCCTATAAAAACATTTGTAATGTTGTTTGCATTATCAAAATGAAAATTGACCAAAAAATAAACCAACCCAACTTACCCTAACCCTCAAGAAAGGAAGTTACTCAAGTGAGTCTCAACTATGCGTAATGATACGAAGAATTCATTTTCGGGGATGGTGGCAGTCTGCTATCGGGCAGTCCTACTTTTACCCAGTTCTACGTTTCCCAGTCTTATTTTTTCCAGTTCCACTTTTCCCAGTTCTACATTTCCCAGTCTCACTCGTCGCTGGTCGTTTGATCGGTTCATTTATTTAGCACTGGCTCGGTTAAACAAACTATTCAACCGACCAACGCCGAGCTAGACTGGGAAAAGTAAAACTGGCAAAAGTAAGACTAGGGAAATGCTAAAAAAACTCGAAAAAGCAGGGTTGCCCGAAGTTAATCGACAACTCCAACTCATTTAGCCGCGAATCAATCAATTCACAGTCACCAAGTAATTATCAAGCGTAAAAAAAGAAAAAAAAAAGTCAAGCCTCATCGTTCGATCGAAATCAACAAAGTTTCAACTTTTTTGCTACCAGTTGCCACCATCCCCATTTTCCCTCTCCCCATATCTGTATAAAACTATACTCGAGGGAGTGTCCTCTACAACTCCATATGTCGATCTTACAATTAAAAAAAAAAAAAAACCGGAGTTGGTGTTCACTTTCTGCATAATTACATTGTTTTTTTCAATGATCATTATTTTTTTATTTCGTTCGGGGAAAACCGGTGGCGCGTCGTTGAATCGGCGGGCGTATAAAGTGGGTCCACGACGAGAACGACGACGACGACGACAACGACCAAGACGATTGCAAGAAGACAAAGACGGCAGCAGCAGCAGCAGCAGCAGCAGCAGCGACGGCGACGGTTGTGACACACGTTGCAACGCCGTACAAGCAAAGAAGATAGCGGGCGGCACGAAGACCACGTTGGCAAAGCGAAACCGCGAATATCCGCGCGCCGTGCCCCCTCGCGATCGTCGTGACCAATCCGCGCGTAGACGGTGCTGCGTGAAGGCGGAACACGCGCGGCTCTCCTCGCGTATCCGCCGTATTTATTATTCAGTTTGCAAATACACGAGAAAAATGATCTCTCTCCGTGTGGCTCGCGGGGCGGGAAAGGGGGGAGACGGGGAGGGAGGGGGAGGGGGGGAGGGTTATATGCGCGGCAACGCGACTCGTTCCGCGAGAGGATATCACCCGCGGTAGGTGGAGCCAGCGACGAAGCGGGAGTACGCGGAGCGCGTTCGCTCCCGCGGAAATTCCGCGATTTGCGGGACGTCGCGACGTTTTGTCTCTATCTCTCTCTCTCTATATCTTTCTCTCTCTCGCTTTCCATCGACGACTACTCGCGTCTGTTAATTTTTCCCGAGAAATCGAACGCGCCTCCTCGCGAATCGTGATTATAATCCATGTAGGGAATACCGGGGCTGGAAATAACAGGGGTGGGTTGTGGGCTGTTACAGTGCGTGGTAATTATATGCAGAAAATGGACGCGGCTTCCGATTTTTTTTTTAACTGACATATTTTGTGGAAGACAATCCCCTGAGTAATTTTTTATAGATATATGTTATAACGAGACCGAAATGGAGTTGGATGAGTTTCTATTTTCGAGTGATTTTTTTCTACCTTAGAACACACGACTGGGGTCCGAACGCACCCCACGCTTCTGTTGATCACACAATCGGTTAAATAAATAAATAAATAAATAAATAAATGAATAAATAAATAAACCAAATTCTAATGCTCGATTGACGTATCGAAATGTCGAATGTTCGCAATGTTGACCTTTTGTAAAAGCGGGGCCCACCTCGGATCGAAGACAAAGATTCGAGCCATCGCTCACGATGGATGATAGAGAGAATGATTGAAATTCGATTATGAGAATTCGTTGCTGGCGAACGCGGAACCACGAACGTTGGACAACCATTTCGACGAGTCACGCGCCAGAGCCTCCAGAGAGGTGCCCGTGCCCACGTGTGTGTGTGTGTTTGTTCTCTGTGTGTCTGTGTGTGTGTGTGTGGTATCGGTAGTTCGGTTCTTTTGATTTCCGGAGAGTCATCGGTATCCCACTCGACCTCCGGCTATCGCACCATCGAATACTTACGCGAAGGGGGCTAATGAAATTGGCGGCACGCACGTATCGATTCCGTGTACTACGCATTACGATCTTGTTCGATGCTCCTGATGCCGTTGCCGATGCTGCTGATGATCTTTCGAATCTTACTCTCGCTATCGACTTCATTACAAATATATCGATCTCTATCGAGATAATCAATCACGTCAACCGAAGCCAGCATTCATATTTTCTTATTACTTTTTTTTGTCAAATATTTTTTTGTGATATTGCGTTTCGAATAATATCAAAATTGAATTGTTGCTTCTGTTGAGAAAACAATACACATATATTCATGAATTATATGCAGTCTGTATACAATTTATTAATTTGATGAATGATAAAAAAATTTAATAAGAAAATAAAAACTGTGCAAATTTTATATTACGGTCAATATTTCCTTTTCATTTTCAAATTTTTTTTTTTTCAAATCTAATCGAACCGATGAGACATTTGCTCGTCCATTTTTTTCAGTTTTTCTATTTAAATACAACATATGAATATACTATAATTTCTGTGCGGAACTCGATCATCCCAACATCGTCGAATTTCGATTATCCAAGAAAAATTTGTAATTTTCCAATTAAAATCGAGGAAAAATTATCGCAAATACGTTGCACACACGCACCTGCAACACGATATTCGTATCCCATTTGATAAGTTCGAGCATGCGAACCCCGTGGGGTTCGTGTGAAAAAATAAATCAACCGTTATATCGTCCACTCACGTGTGGCGTTTAATTCCTCTGCAAGGTCGTTATAAAAAAATTTCCAAACAATGAACCACATAAATATAGATATGTGTATATACTCAACGTTAACGGATTATTGAGACCCAGGAACACACACACACACACACACACATACACACACGAACCAACCATGAAAATAAGTCGACGCGCGCGCTCGCGCTTGCGCCCTCATCCTCCCACGATTTAAAAAACCGCACGGTCGTTAATTAAGCCCAACGTCCAATCAATCTCTTCGAGCACGGTATGAACCTTCGAAATATGCATACATATGTACATGTATACATATATATATATTCTGTTTTGCGTTACACACCCGAGTTACGCGTTCGTTCTCGCGAGGGGAGACAAAGGATGCGCATTAAGCTCGTACATCTTCGTGTTTTCACGGTCCGTTACTTACCGAAACACATTTCGTTTATTCGCTTTTGTTGATGAAACGTATGTTCATGGTTGTACATGGGGTCTGTTTGCAAAATTTAATGACCGGTTGCATGTATCCCCAACACCTTAAACGAAGATCATCGAACTAAGAAAATATCCCGCCCGACGTTTTCTATAACTCATCCGGTCTTCCTGTCCGTCGTGTTACCATTTTTTTGTCGTTCTTCTTGTTACGATGATAACGACGATAATGATAATGATAAGAATCGTAATCAATATACGATACGGTTAATAATGACAATTACATTATTTATACTATAATATATTATCGTTGCTGTTAAATGGTAATTCAAGAGTAATTCGTAAAAATATTTCTTATTGTCACCAGTATCGTGTATATTGATAATTTTAATAATATGTAGATATGTGAAAATATTATCATTGTTATCGGAATATTGTACTAATTAAAATAATAGTTATTCATTTATTATCATAAAATTAAACGATAATAATATACGATACGGACAATAATAATTATTACTATTATCGTAGTTTCGTAAGTTAGTCGCTTTGGTCATATTATTCTTTATATTATTATTATCGTCTAATTATATATTTCAATATCGTTATTGCCATTATTCGAACAATAATGACAATAATAATAATAATAATAATTCTTATTTTTACTATCATTATTATCATCATCTTTCTTATTAGTATTATTATTATTATTACTATTTGTATTATCATTATTATTGTCATTACTATTCAAATTTTTCCGGTCGACCCGCGATCAAGTTTCGGTAAGCGAAGCGTTAAACACTCAACGATGCATTAAACCGGCAATGTACCGAGGGTACTTAATAAAATGAATATACATAAAGATATGTAACCGTGCAAACCGACGTTATATGGAAGACGTTAAACGTTTGTAAAACGGTACACGACGATGAATCAACCGAGTGTGATATTCGTGAATTAGTCGTTTATAATTTATCGCACGTTTGCGTTGGAATGGATGAAAGAAAATGCGACAAAAAAATCAAAAACAACAACAACAACAAAAATAGAAAAAAGAAAAAAATGCAGATTTATTAACGTCTCGTTGGTATTAATTTGCGAAAAATCGTTTTAATTGCCGACGTAGGAGTACGAGAGCCGTGAATTCGTGGTCGCGTTCTATCCGCGAACGTACATAATCATCGAATGGGGTTGACTTCTTACGGCGAGGAGACCGGTAAGCGTTGAATTTATATGGGGCCCCGTGTGTTGCCGAGTCTCGCGATGAATCACATGGGCCTTCGACCAATCAACAAAGAGACGAGGGGCCTTTCTCTTCGCGTGTGCTAATCGATCCGCTTCCTACGCCTAGCTCGTGTAATTATGTAATCCGTGATATCTCGGGAAGAGGAGGGGGAGGGGGGGGGGATCCCGTGCGATCATGAGGAAACTGCGAAAATCAACGAACCATCTTGCACGTCCTTATCTGTTGAGAATAATATTTTTTTTTCATCGTTATGTATGATTCATTTCTGCGTGCTTGTTAGTTATAAGGTTAATTGATTCGTAAGACTTTTTTGAAGATTTTTGTCACTTTCAAATAAAACCCGAAAGTAATTACATTTTTTTTTTAATTTATTGTTTTTAGAGAATTGATTTATAAATTGCAGATAATTTTTTAATTTTTATATAATAATTATAAGTCATACCGAATGATATTATCATTTTAAGATTATAGTTTTTTGCAAATTCATAAGGTCAACAATAGAACTTTGAAATAAGAAGACAAAAGGAAGCTCAGATGGAATCACCAATAAAAATCTGAAATTATTTTTTTTTTGCTAATAGATGAAAAAAAACTTTTCTATTATATTTAATAAAAAGTTGCTGTTGGAATTAAATTTAATAAAAAGTCGGTCGACCACTCGGACGTCTGATCGCTATAGTTCCAATATTAACATTTTATCTCATTGTCTTTTATCTCAATGTAACCTGCGACAAGCGACGTGTACATCGATCGTTCATCATTTCCAAAAGGTTGCCGATCGACGGATCGATCGATGTATATATCCCCGAACACCATAATAGAAAACACAAAACGATTATTCTCATCTCACCCATTAATACGTTTCGCGCATGCGCATTCATGAGCTCATGCACATGCGCATGCGCGAATGCGATGTTTCGATTCGAGAATTTGTTGTCGGTGAATGGTCTACGAGGTCTCGTGGATAGTTTCGCGCTGACGATCGAGTCCTGGCGACGAGCTCCGTTCATCCGGAAGTTGCCGAGGTTCCCGGGGCCCGCTCGGGTCATCGAGCGGGCGCGCGCAGTCGTGCGCCGCGCTACGCGCAGCCTCACGCAACGCGCATCGCTCCCCGTGCGATTCTCCTGATGCAGTTGGCCGCCGCGCGTCGCTTCTGCGCGTGCGCCATAGATCCTCGATACAACTCCAATCGCTACGGCGCATGCTCTCAATCCATTGTTCCCCAATTTTTTTTTTGTACTCCAATCAAATTTCAGACACAAAGATGTTGGAATAAATATTTCTTTCACTTCACTACTCCAAAAAAAAAAAAACCATAACAACAACGTAGAAACAAACAATATTCTCTCAGTTTGGAATATAATTCGTGTTTCTTGTCTGCGCAAATAAAACGGATGAGAAAAAAATACGTATGCATGTAATTGTGATGTGACACTCATGCATCGTGTTGGAATAGTTTTTGATAGTTTTTCTCGTCGCAACAACGATCCATCCACGATCCATCAATTAGACATTCGGCGATCGGTTTCGATCGGTAATCTCCAAATCACAACCAACGACTAGCCCGAAGATCGTTAGATCCCACATACACAGACGCAGCCTCCGCGACTGAGTTCGTGTGTCAGCGATGTACGTAAAGCGCATGTAGGTACATCGAGCATCTGTCAGGCCACGGCGAAAGCGACAGAAAGAGAGAGAGAGAGAGAGAGGGGGGGGAGGGAGAGATGGAGAGAGAAATACAGAAAGAGAAAGAGAGGGAGAGAGAGGGAGCGACAAAGACGATCGCGATCGATCGTCGACCGGCGCACAAACACCGAACAACATCTCTCGTAGACCACGTACCTATCTACTAGTATCTCAATAAGTATCTCGACCCACCTTGGAAAATCTCGTATCAAGAGCGAGATGGAAAATCTCGTATCAAGAGTGAAGTGGAAAATCTCGTATCAAGAGTGAGATGGAAAATCTCGTATCAAGAGTGAGATGGAAAATCTCGTATCAAGAGCAAGATGGAAAATCTCGTATCAACAGTGAGATGGAAAATCTCGTATCGAGAGCTAGATGGAAAATCGCGTATATCAAAAGTCAGATGGAAAATCTCGTATCAAGAGCAAGATGGAAAATCTCGTATCAAGAGCAAGATGGAAAATCTCGTATCAAGAGCAAGATGAAAAATCTCGTATCAAGAGCAAGATGAAAAATCTCGTATCAAGAGCAAGATGAAAAATCTCTGGATGTTGAAACGAGGACGGAAAATCTCTGGATGTTGAAACGAGGATGGAAAATCGTGGAAGTCCCGAAGAGGAGGTACACACAGGCCCAACTTTACCGCACGTACGGTAAATCCATGTGTGCATGTGTGCATGTGTGTGTGTGTTCGTGTACGTGAATGAGTATGAAACGATGAGATCGAGTGGGAGAAATCGGTGTGTGCCGCAAAAACGAAATCGTTTCGGTACTCGCGGGATCCGCCCACAGTCTAGCTCGGGCCTCCGTGCTGTCTCAGTCGTTCTCGTCGTCGTACGTTGTGAACGTTGTACGTTTGAACGTTAAACCCGTCTCTCGGAAACTTATCGTGGGCAAAGGGCCGAAAAGGACTCTCGGCGGCTTTAACGGTATTGCAACAACGTCCTCACCCGCGCTTTGCTCGGCCCCGGACTCTCGGGGCACGATCTTTCGCGCATGCGCACGGGATCCGCGCGCCGCGCCGCCGCTGCGGGGCCCCCACCGCCCGACCGCCGCCCCCCTCTCGACTCGCCGGCCCGGCGGCTCGTTCGCCACCGACGGACCCTTATTATGTCACAC
The DNA here is from genome assembly GCA_963662125.1 of Diplazon laetatorius. Lineage (NCBI taxonomy): Eukaryota > Metazoa > Arthropoda > Insecta > Hymenoptera > Ichneumonidae > Diplazon > Diplazon laetatorius. Next base: position 8,866,390 of record OY759159.1, read on the forward strand.
TCCCACGCGAGCCACGGTGCTAGCCGCTTGTGCCGCGGGAGCCACAACGTCGTTTGACATTTACCCGGCTTTGGTTCGAACGCTCGCAAATCAACCGACGTTTATTCACACGTTCGAACGACCCTCGATTGTTGTACAAGTGCTCGGGCCACGAGTGTTATCCGATAAATTCGACACTTCGTTCTTGGAAAATCGACGGGAATAAAAAAAATCAATTTTCATTTTTCCAAACGATTTATTGCGAGCCAATGAAATATTTGTTTTTTTCTTCATTCTGTATTGTTTTTTTTTTTTTATTTTGGAGAATGTTTATTGATTGATGCATTTATCGTTGCATTTGGAAAATCGAGATTTATAACGCGTGAAAAAATTGTGGGTCGAGGTTCGTTATTGAGTATGAAACGAATCGTTAAAAAATTCGAGTTGAAACATTGATGGGATTTTGAGAAATGCGATTTATGGTTTTGATTGATTGTTTGGTTCGGCGAAAATTCCGATTTTTTCGGTGATTTTGATTTTTCGAGACTCATTTGGTTTCGCGTTCTTTGTGATTGACGTGGTTTTAATTGATATAATTGGTTTTGTATTGTTCAATAATAATGATGATGATGATGATCGACGGCATCAAAAACTATCAGTGACCGAATCTTTAAATTTTCATTAATTTTGGTATTTTTTATAGTTGTTGTTGTTATTGTTCTCACCAAAGTTTTTTTTCGACAAACTGTGATTTGTCGATCGGTGGGAGAAAGTGCTCCGAATAATCTGTAACTATATGAGTGAGTAAAGTCGGGATTACGCAGATTATTTGATGGATTATTAAATCGAGTGTAAAGTGCGGGTAAGATTGTGTATGTGTGTAGTCGATGTACACATGCATGGTAATCGATGTTCGTGACGCGATATAATTGTCAACACGTTTGTGGACGAGAATTTTTTTTTATGGTTTTATTATTTTAATTTTCCAAATTCGTTTCTGTGATACAAGGACTTTTGAAATTGTGCGTGTGTGTGTGTGTGTGTGTGTGTGTGTGTGTGTGTGTGTTTGCCGGAAGCTTCGGGTCGAGGAGATAGCGCCGGGCTCGTGGTGGGTCATCCGGTTTACCGCAGCGACCGATCTCCGACGGTGCTCGCCGATTTTTTTTTCCGTCCAAGTTCGATTTTCCCTGTTTTGACGGACATTGAAAATTATTTTTTGGGTTTGCGCATGCGCGGCGGATTCGAGGTAATTATTCGTTCGTTTCTTTTATCGTCGAAGTGCCGAATTATGTTTTATGATGAATCAAATTTTTGGTCGAAATTTTTTATTCCATATGATATTGATTTTATTTTTTTTTTTTATGTAAAAGGCATTAGAAAAATCTGGAAAAATTATGGAATGCTCCTGAGGAGTTTCATTTTATGTTCCGATAGTTTTTTCAAAATTATCTATGAAGAAGAATCGTTCTTACTACAGCTACTTGAATATTCGATAAATATTTTATCTGAAATTTTCGTTTGGTCCGAAAAAGGGTCAGCGGAGGGTTAATCGATTGAAATGAGATTCAAATCTATTTAATTGTATATGTGATTTATTATGATTCTGCAAGACACAGTGTGCCATGAAATATTCGAGAAAAGACGATGGAGAACATTTTTTTCGATCACGAAAAATGTTCATATGTGATACATGTAACTTAGATAATGAAAATTTAAAAAAAGAAGTTTGTCATAAATGTTTCGTTCTCTCTGTATTCGTTCGAATTGAAACATTTGTTTGAAAAAAAAATCGAAATTTTCTTGTGTCGACTTTAAAATCTGTTGCAAAACGTTGATTCATAATCAAAATAACAGATTTAACGTCGATGACATTTGAATCCAATATTTGATAATAGAAACAACGCCAAAAACTTGATAAAAACTGATGAAAAAATGAAAATAAATATTAAGTAATGAAATAAAAATCCCCTCCACGATCGAAAATGTGGCAACAAAGCCCGTTCCAGGAAATGGCCGATAGTGCCAAGTATAAAATCGGTAATGAGGTGGAAATCTCGCCGGTAGAATCTATTGCAAAAGGGGCTTGGACGCGAGAGACGCATGAGTCACACGAGGGGGCGCGCGCGGGCGCGCTCGCTCCCAAGCGGTCCCTCTCTCGCGACTTCGACCAGGGAGGCCCGGCGCTACGTTGCTATTTTTTTTCTTCTCTTTATTCACTTTCAGGAAATCGAAGGAAAGGATAATAAGCGAGAAATTCACTCTACCGGTGGTATCTACGCGTGGGCGTACTGAGTAGCGGGCGTACCTTATACCACGCAGTCCACAACTTATCTTCGTCCCTTATCCTTTGTTTTTCCATCTTTATTTTTACCAAAAAAAAATAAAAAAATACATATCCATACATACAGTCAGTTCAACGAGAAACGCGTTCCACGTTTTTTCACGAAAACTATTGAAGATTTTTTTTGTCTTTCTTCATTTTTCGGTCACGAAAGTACATTCGAAGGACTTACGACGCGGTTACTTAGGTACATCGTGCTATCCCCCATCGTTATCCAGAATAGCCCGGGCCGACTTTTCGCCATGCTTTCCGTTGTTGCTCGAGATCAGCCTCTTTCGGGATGTTCATCGACCGTTTCGGTGGGTTCGTAACCGTTCGACCCAACTCTTCGCGAACGGTCCACGACTTTTCAATTGATTTGGCAGCCACGCGTTGTAGGTCCATACGTGGACCTTTCGCGATGGGTAACCAAGAAGACCGCACGCAAAACGCTTGGCATACACGACAATCATTTTCGCGACTTTTTCCGTCTGCCCTCACGGATAGGTTCAAGCGTAACTCGAAACAACTCGGCATTTGCATCGTAGTCCTTTCAATGTACTTTCGTGTCCAATAAAAAAGGAACGAAAAAAATAATTTATCGTCGTCGAAAGAAATGAAAGAAACGCTTTCTTGTTGAACAGACTGTAGATAAAAATGTATATTATCTACCCTGTGTAAGTAGAATCATTCTATCACGTAATTGACGACTATCTAAATACATACGATATCAAAAGTATGAATAAACTTCAATGTGTTACAATAATAGCATAAACATAAACAAACGAAAAATAATGCATTACAATTTATTACTTGAATCCAATTACGAAATTTCACTGAACAAGGACATCAACAAGAAGGAAACATTTTTTTTCAACTCCTGACCTTTTCTCAGCTTCGACGTTTTTTCACAATAAAATCAATCATTTTTCTCTAAATGTGATGTCTAAAATAAATGACAAATCAAGATATCGAACAAGAAGAAAAAAAATACTTCAACGAAAATCTTGGAATATAATAAATGAAATAACGCGTTATAATTTGCATGTCGAGCCCTTATCGCCACGATCATAATAACTAGTCTCCGCGTTGCATACCTATGTTACGTGCACAATATTTTTTGTTCTCTTCTTTGCTGTTTTTTTTTCTTTTTCGTTTTGTTCTTCCTTTTCTTTCTTCTCTCGATCGCAGCAAAATGGCAGTCTCGTGCATTGTGCGTTCACGTCCATTGCCCTCTCTCGACTTGGTTATACGATTCACGCGTGATTGTATTTCTCACGGTTGGGGATCGCGGGTGCCCCCTCCTGTTTTCCAGGTCGTTCAACGGATTTTAATTTTGCTCTCGTTCTCTCTCTCTCTGACTTATTTTCTAGTTCGACCTTAACGGCGAAGAAAACTCACAGTGTAAAAAATTATTAATCACATTCGATTCATGATTACGACGGACAATTCGGGAGTCAGGTAGGCTGAAGAAAGGGTGAAGAAATTTTCACTCGCGAGGCAACGTAATCAGATAAATTATTTTTCGACGATGGATTATAAAATTTTATAATCGTTATTATCGACAATCGGTCATTGGTGAACGTATTTAACCCTGCAACTCATGACTTTATTTTTATAACTCGAAACGCATGTCTGGGGTCCGAACGGACCCCACGCTTTTCTTGGTCCTACGTTCACAAGAAAGACGATGATACACGATAAATGTGATTTCATTAACATTCAGGCGATGAAAAAACCGTTTGAAGACTCAAAGACGAAAAAAATCAGCGAAAAACTAATTTTTTTAAGTTTACGTGGGGTGCGTTCGGACCCCAGTCACGATTTATCGGGTTAAGATATATTTTTATTTAACGAATATCAAATTTTTCGTTTTCGATGGAAATTTGTTAACTTTGGATGAAGTACGTGATATATGGCAATGTGGACTGCTCGCGTCGGTTTTCCACGGTCTCGACGAAAAGTTGTGGGTCTCAATAAATTTCGTGAGCTGCATTATCGCCAGACACAACGACGGCTCGGGACCGTCGTTGCACACAGCTAGTCGCAATAATAATCATCGTGCGTTGCGAGTAAAACTTCAACGATCGATACGGCCCCGGGACTCTTGTGGCACCGACGTTGGGTGCACATATATATGTATATATATATATATAGAAGCGCGTCAAACTCGCAACGCAAAGACGTTGCATCGCGTCGTATCGACTGCCGCGATTCGTCTCATTACACGGGCCGATGCATAAAACTCGTGGAATGCCGAGTGTCGCGTTGCCACGTAGGTTATATGGTCGGTCGGAGTCCAGGAACGGAATGAAAATTGCGCGAACCCGCACGGTGAAAAAATTTTCACGTTACGATAGACTCACTGTTGAGTTGTTGCAACAAATTTTCCGGCTTAATACGAGTGACGGCAATACGTTTTGTTCGGAGCAGCGAAAAACGTATTCGCCACAGTCGGATCTGTTCTGGAAGCAAATGATATTTCCCACGACAGCGATTCGTGATCTGCTACCCCAAAAACAAAAGAATCGCGTTACCGGGAACAGACGAAATGTGCCGAAGCGACGTTCGATCGATTTGCCAACGCAACGAGAAACGATGCTACAGGCGGCAAATCATATTTGTCACGGCAATGTTTTCTGATAATTTTTTTTTTTTTTCGTTTTCCAAATGCCGGCAGCGAGATTCGAACACGCCGACCTTCCGATCATGAGTCAATCGGCTTACCGGGTGAGCTATCGGTTTGTCGGATGATTTCGTTACGAAAAGTCCATACGACTCTACCGTCGATTCGTTTCAGTGGCAAACGAGTTGGGTTATACCGACTTGAACGTTGATTGTCTCAACTAATCATTCACAACATAAATTTTTAACGCTTCTGTAACAGATATTCATTCGCTGGTGGAACTATGCATTTCCAAGTCTGTGACTGTTCGTGCTGCTACTGTAGAACAGCAATCCAATTGAGAACAAAAATTATGACCTCCTAAAAGACAACACTTTGTTCTTAATTTTTTTTTCACAATTTGATATTCATTTTAAATAAAAAAAAATTGTTTTTGTCGATTGTCACAGTTGACTCGTCGTGACGGTGAGTCGGGAATCGTGCCGGCAATTTGTAAAAATGTGATACAATCGTGAAATGGATGGCAAACCGAGGAATAACGAAGCACTTACGATATATGGATGCCCATGGGTGGAACTTGGCCGAGATGTGCCAGCGTTATCATCACGCCGCTGTACCATCAGGGCAAAATTCGTCCCCAGCTAGGGATCAAAATTCAACGATCGCGCAGGGCCTCAACACGGCCGCGCACATCGATCAAGTCACCGGCTCCGCTTACTCTCATTACACGTGAGTTTCGATTATTTATTTTATTTTATTCATTTTTTCTTTCATTAAACGTTGAATAGCAAATCCAGTCAACAAGTTCTGGCTCGTCCAATTTAAAAATATTTAATTATTCATACAATTTGCTTCGAGTCACTCTAGAAAGAGCCGAAACGAATGCGCCTTCGCCAATGATAAGAACAATAATCATAATTCCAGAATGCAGTGACTTATTCGCGAAAAAAAAACGCGAATTTTGAAGAATAACATTCATGTGAAAGAGAAGAAAAAAAAATATTTTACGAAAAAACAAAATTTTATTTAAAAAAATATAATTTATCTAAATGTCTGCATTGTAGATATATAATATCAATGATATGACTGAATATACTAATATACTATATATTTTACAGATAAAATACAATATATATGACTGAATAATTGTAATATCTATATAAATTTTAAATATTACATCTATATATAAATTTTCATATTTTTTTCGTTGATTTTAATGTTATTCAATGAAAACACGAAAACAATGTAAATATACCATTGCCCCCGTGGCCCGAACTCCCACGAGAGTGGGTATTATTGATTTCTCAACTCTTCTTCTTCAACGTTCACGAGTCTTGATAAAAAAAAAAATGTTTAAAAACGAAGAAAAAAAAAATTGCCCGTCCGATCTCAGCGAGACGCCGGCACATGCGCGGAATCGTGTGCATTAAGTATATTGTATCGCGTATTAATAACGACGAGAGGGGTCGAGGGGCAGGGTAGTGCGGGGGAGGGTGGGAGGGAGGGGGTGGGTTAGCTCGAGGGATAAGTATACGATTCCCCGCACACGGGGCTGGAGGTAATCCTGTTATTAGCGTGCCGATTAGGCCGGGGATGCGATCTTCGGGCATTCAGACAAATTGCGGGGGCGTGACCGAGTGTTTGGTTAGCGTAATCGTCAATCGCTATCGACGATTCGCGCGACTCTCCCGTACGAACCACGAACCACGTGCATTTCCTTCATTCGCGAAATTACGTCAACATTTTTCTGTCTTCCTCCCCCGCCCCGCTCCTTTTTTTACCGCATGTCTAGGCAGTTTTTACAATTGTTCACCGGAAACACAAGTTTCCTTGCCGATTTTTTCGACTTGGCTGGCGATCGGACAGGTCGGATCGATGTAAAGTGACCGATGTGAAGTGATAACTGTCTGGATACTATTCCGAATGACTACACGTTGTCCCGTCGACCCAGCCACCGCCTGGCTAGTCCAGGACCAACAAAACCGACGATCAACACGAAATCGTTCGTCACATCAAAATTTCAAACGAGTCAACGTATCATCAAACTTTTCTCAAAGCTGATGATCGTGGCTCACGTCACGTCAGCATTTGCGCGCAAGACTCGTACACCTGGGTTCTTCGTGCAAACCATATTATTCCGTGTGGCCCATGATATTCAAGAATAATCGGATGGACCGTGGATGTCATCGTCGTCGATGGGTGTGCGGTGGATAAACGGTATCACAGCCTCTTCACGGATAATCCGGCACGGATGAGCCAGATGGATCCTGGATATCCGTGTCATTTGCAGATGTATCGTAACTCGATAACATCCAGTTTCTTCACGGATAAACTCGATCAGAAAAGTCCAGCTAGATCCTAGATTTAAACGAGTTTAATCCTAATAGAATTCCACACGGGTTACTCTCGATACGTATATTTATTTTCAACGATTTAAAAGAATCAAAAGTTTTTTTTAATTTTATTTTTATTTTTTTTTTTTCATCTACCGGTCTCGTTTCTCCCCTTTTCGTTGTCGTCGCTGTCGCCGTTGACTCGTTTGCCTCAGCCGTTCGCTTCGTTAAATCCGCGGAATCCTTCGGGCTGAGGAAAGACCGGTGAGGGATTCTCTCTTAAGGATCTGGGGTACCTGTACACGTCGCTGGGACCGAGTCCCGGAGACTCACGACTCGCTTTCGTCGGCGTTGTCGGACGAGGACGGAAATTTTATTTCGGCCCTCCATACCGATGGACCGTTTGCCGTTCTCTCACGTGAACACGACTCCCTCACCTTCATTCCTCCATACGTTTTCCCGAGAACGACCAGATATTCGTTCTTCCTCTCTTTTTTTTTTAAATTCGATCTCTCCCCCTCTCTCTTTGTTTTTTTTTTTCATTTTACAAATTGTTTTTTTCTTCATATCCCCACAACGAAACCCTTTTTTTATTCCTCGACGGACATTCCTACGGAAAAGACGGTCATGTCCAGCAGTTAACATTGAATTATCGAAAAATCATTTTTACTATTATTTTTATTTATTCTTACGAAGAAAATAATTCAGGATTGAATTAATTAAAAATGGATAAATATGTCAGAGTTGAGGAATAACTAGTCGACTGGAGGAGAGAAACGAATGGAAAATCAGTTGTGAAATGTCTAAATCGACTGTCGTCGAGGATCAAACATTAAAACACTTTTAATTATTATCACAATTCTGATTAAATTAATTTAAATCAATTTTTACTGAAAATAACGTTGTCAATACTCTTAATTAAACATTTTGCAAAAAAATGTATATTTATAAATGAACATATATATATATATATATAATATATATATAGATCTTGATATGTAAAACACTATCGAGCGATGCACGGTCACGACGGGGTTTCAACATCGGTGCATCGTCGCGGCCGTTATTATCTGTTTGATACGAAAACATCAATTGTAACGTCTCGTCGTCGATGTAATTCCGTGAAAGATGCGTCGGCTACGACGATACATCATCGACACGATTGTTGCCACCGTACGTTCCGCATTTTCTCGGTATCGAACGTTTGACACCGTAACATTCGAAGCTGTATATTCATATACATATATCTATACTCAGTACACAGTTGTCAATCTGATATTATCGATTTTTTTATCGTTGAAACAACTGGCTAGCTCATTTATATTTTTTCGAATGATACATTTAAAAAGTCTTGAATTACACGGGTCCAAAAAAATGTCTTTGATTTCAAAAATCGAGACATGTTACTCTTGGATCGCTTTATTAATTTTTCTAGAAGTTCTCAGACATAGTCAAACACACGTTTTTTGGATTTATTGAGCATGGTTTTCTCAAAAACCGTAGTCAACCTGATTCTCGGACCCAGATTTTCCCCTAGTGTTTTATGGGGGAAAAGTCTATAAGAATTGGCCGTCACTTGCCTTGACTTCTTTTTTTTCAGCCTGTGTCATAGTTCTGTCACTGTGGTTTTTGTTCTCTCCATAAAAGTTTCGTTTATTATTCCTCTTCGATAATGTCTCATTTTAATATCCAATATTGTTCTTGATCTTTGACACTATTATAATTATTATTGATTTTTTTCCAAATACATCGATTGGCAAAAGTGATGATTAATTGAACTACCGTTAATCGAGATTTATCATTGAAACCAAAACGAAAAATTGTCAACGCTTAATTTTCTGGCGTATACTTACATATATACATGAATATAAAAAAAAAACGAATTGACTTTGTGGCTCACACGAGTCGACGTGCGAAGATAAAAATTTTCTTTCAAACTTTGCAAGGCGTGAAAAAAACACACACACACACACACACATCAGTCAAATCGGCACGAGGACGATGACGATTGAGAACGACGTTGCTATTGGCAAAATTTCCATACTCTTCATCAACGACCGTTCGAACATTTGTTTTTCTAATTTACTTTTTTTTTTCTTCTTTTATTTTCGTTCGTCTACATACCCGTCGGTCTTACGACTGAATGACTGTGGTTGAAAAAAATTAAAGAAAAAAAAACGAATGTCCAATCAGCGTGCGTGAAAGAGAATTTGTGAGTTTGCGAAAAAAAAAAGAATATTTCGTACGAGTTATCGTTCTGTGTATCGACCTATAACGATTGTCAACGTGGACAATGGTTGCGATTTGTTAAATCGTCGAAATGGTAACGCCGCTTCTTTCGCCACCCCCTCCTCCCGCCCTTATTCTTTTCTTCTTCTTTTGTGAGAGGATTATCCGGTGATACACCGGAAACAATGGATGTGAGAATTGATAACGAACGAAACTCTTATTCACGATGACGTCGGCGCGTAAAAACGGAAGCCGAACGTTCGTTACTCGTATCAGCCCTTACACGTCTCCTATTTCGGACCAATCGACGCTCAGAACGTTCGTACATGTATGTGTGTGTGTGTATGGATGTGTGAATATGTACATTAGACCGTGTAAAAATAAAAATAAAACACAAACTTTCATTCAATGTTTTCGGTCTTATAGGTTCAAAATAGTTTTAGTGGTTGCTCGAAAAAAAGAAAAAAATGTACATTATTCTTGACAAAATATGACAGAATATGTATTTTTTTTAAATATGTACATACAAATAATGTACACATGTTTTCAAAAATGTATACATTATTTATAGACTGTGTCAAAAAAACACACTTTTATTTTTTATCTTCGGGTTTTCCAGATGGTTTCAGTGATTGGCGTAAAATAAAAAAAAAATATTTTCACAGTAACAACGATTTTGCTTCGGAACGTCGAACGATCTGAACCTACGTCGAACAGTGAACATAATCTCGAACTCTGGCGGACTCGGGCGCGAAGTCCGCGAGCACAGCCACCGGTCGCCGTCGCAAAGAGTCTCGTCGGGTTGCCCAAAGTGCATCAGACTGCACTCCACCAACGTACTTGCATCTAGGGAACAACAACGTTCTCATGGTCCAACAACTTTTCCGTTTAATTTAATCCGGCCCCTTCATATTTTTCCTCAACTTTTCATTGATGCAGATTTCTTGCATCTTTTCATCGATGGACATCTATATGCATCAAGTCACAAACGACTCATCCGAACATCCAATAATACATTAAAAAAAAAAAAAAACGCCCGAATTAAAAAAGCTGCTGAAGTTTCAAACTCAAACTCAAATGAAAAAAATAAAAAAAAAAACATTTGATCGGGTAAATTTCTGAACCATCGAACATCCGAAACGAACTTTGACACGTCGAACCGTAGACCCAATGTCGATTGTGACCACGATGATCGTGGAGGAAGAGAAAATCGTGAGCGCCACCGATTACGGTCGTCGTCGTCGTCGTCGAGCAGGGAAAGGGGGAGGGGGCGGGGGGTGGGTCAAAGGCCGACAGCCCGCAAACGCGCCCGTCCGTCCGGTAAGAATTCTCGATCGAACGTTCATTTTATTTTTTTTTTTGGGGGGATGTTGCCGCGTTCTGTCTCAAAAAACAGAAACAAAAAAAACACAACAAAAAAGAAATTCGAGTTACCGCGATTGCGCCATAGCCGTCCCGGATGAACAAGCGGTAACGAAAAAAATACGTCCGCGTGTACGAAAACCGGGGAACCATCGTCGTGAAATAAAAAAAAAGAAAAAAAAAAAAACGTTTACTGGTGCAGAGGTGAGCGCCCGTGGGGTCGTCGCTTCCGGTCCGCGCGACCCAACCGCATTGGTCATACGATTTAAAAGTTTAATCAGAAGCCGCGATAAAATTACAGTTCCCGGACATCAGCATCACATCCGAACGTTTGGACGTTCACGGTTTCGAGAATACGTTTGTAACGGCGTTTGTGCATGCACGAGAGAGAGAGAGAGAGAGAGAGAGAGAGAGAGAGAGAGAGAGAGAGAGAGAGAAAGTCAACAACTGGCCGGATATCGGGCCTTCGATGCCACCCCGGCTCGCGGATATTGGCGCGATACTGGAACGGACCATCTTCGGTTATCCCGGATGGACGAGTCGGTTCCATCACTGTACGATTGATATTGTTTGCCCGGAATTGCTGTACTGCAGTAGCAGCACGAACAGCCACGGTCATGCAAATGCATAGTACCACCAGGGAATAAATATCTGTTACAGAAGCGTTAAAAATGTATGTTGTGAATGATTAGTTGAGACAATCAACGTTCAAGTCGGTATAACCCAACTCGTTCGCCACTGAAACGAATCGGTGGTAGAGTCGTATGGACTTTTCGTAACGAAATCATCCGACAAACCGATAGCTCACCCGGTAAGCCGATTGACTCATGATCGGAAGGTCGGCGTGTTCGAATCTCGCTGCCGGCATTTGGAAAACGAAACAAAAAAAAATTATCAGAAAACATTGACGTGACAAATATGATTTGCCGCCTGTAGCATCATTTCTCGTTGCGTTGGCAAATCGATCGAACGTTGCTGCGGCAAATTTCGTCTGTTCCCGGTAACGCGATTCTTTTGTTTTTGGGGTAGCAGAGATCACGAATCGCTGTCGTAGGAAATATCATTTGCTTCCAGAACAGATCCGACGGTGACGAATACGTTTTTCGTTGCTCCGAACAAAACGTTTTGCCGTTGCTCATATGAACCGAGATAATTCCTTGCAACAACTTCGGCGCGCGCAGGAGTCTGTTCGATCGGCCATTGCAAATTCAGCAATGAAAAATCGTATCCCGTAAAACGGCTTATTGCATACATTTACGTTTAGTTTTATCGTCGGCACTGCCAAGTCACCAAGTCTTCAAGTCCGCAACTTATCTGCGTCTCACATACTCAACACGCTCACACACATACATTCGGGCTTCTGGCTTACCGGCAAAAACGAATCTACCTTTCACACAACCCAATGCTTCGATGCCAACTCGAAATCTTAAAACCAAACAAAAGAAAAGAGCAGGAGATTAAAAAAAAAAGAAAGAAAGAAGGAGGAGAGGTGAAAAAAAGGTTTTGTCCGCTTCTACGTCGATCTGGGGAATAATTTATTCGGGGTGCGCGCGTTTGTCGTAGACACACAAGAGAGCTCACCGGGTCTGGGGCTCGGGTGACGAGCCGCGACGGCTGCGCCTCGCCGATTCCCATTAGAATCGATCGCGAGACCGATCCAACGTCGCGGTCCCAATCCGGCGGCTTTTGCGAACGTTCATTTCCAAACCCAGACACACACACACATACACGTTGATTTGGATTTATCGCAATTCGCGCATATTTTATCGCCCAGACGTTTTCGATAACGAACCGAAGAAACGATTTTTTTGAAAAAAAAAAAAAAAAAAAAAAAAAAAACAAGTTGGTTTCAAGTGTGCGTTGGACTTGCACCCAGAGAAAGGGTTCCGTACCACCTTTTTACGGTCGATGAGCCAACATAAAAAAATTTCCCCTTAAGACCTTTCTTTGTTTCTTCGAGTGGAGAAAAAAAACCAGAAGCAAGAATAAATGATTCGTGAAAATGTTGCTTTTATTTTCGAGGGAAAGAAGGAAAAAAGAAACAAAGCGTCCTGGAAAAATCAATGAAAAATCGAGAGGTACCTTTTTGTCTTCGAGCAAAAAAGAAAAAAAACAAAAAAACAACGAAGGCAAACAGAAAAGAAAAGTCGTGAAAATTTTAATTTTGAAAAAATAAACAATTTTCCAGATAATTGGGGGGAGGGGGAGGGTAGTGCGTGGGATCTGTCGGTAAAGGCGTCGAGTGCATGGGTGATCGTTGACACGATTTATGTATCTGCATTTATGTATTATATAAATCATGTCAAACACATATGAAGAAACAATGCCCACTTGGCGAATGGATTTACAAACAGACGAATTAATTTGTTACAAGCGTGTCAATGGACGCATTGTGTATATATAACACAGTAGACGGGGCAAGGGGAAAAGGAGGAGGAGGGGGGAGGGGGGATTATCGCACCTGTTTCGTTCAATACGCTCGATAACAATAGAAGTCTCTCTCTCTCGCGGGAGACACGACGTGTGAGACGGCATTGTATCATGCGCGTGAGATAAGCGACCTCCTCTCCCCCCCCCCCTCCCGCCGAGCTCTTCGCGTCGAGTCTCTTTTCGAACACTTTGTCCGACTTGGATCATTGTCCCCCGGACGAAGCGTACGTCAATGTCGCGGTTTCTCGTTGATTCCCAATTTCTTTTTTTTTTTTTCCGAATCACGATAGCGCTTGTTGTACCTACTTGTACGACCGAGTGAGTACACTGAGTAATTGACGACAGTTCGTGTACGACGATCAAAACTTATCGATGAAATTGATTTCCATTGCGAGTCACTTTTTTATGATCATTTATTCATTTCGGTCTTTATTTATTTCTTTATTTTTTTGTTGGTTGATTAATTGATTGGCTGGTCGATTGTATGATTGTATGATTGATTTATTTATTTATTTATTCATTTGTTGATTAATTAATTGATTGACTAGTCGGTTGAATGATTGATTGATTTATTCATTTATTTATTCGTTCATTCATTGATTCATTTATTTATTTATTTATTTATTCTTCCTTCCTATAACGTTCAATCAAAAAAAATAGAAATAATGAGAATCCTGATAATAAAAAATAAGTTGAAATTTGCAATTTGCTTGCTTAATGAGGAATTAAAATTTTGAAATAGCAAACTAGATTGCATAGAAAAATGTTTCATCGAATAAAATTTCAAAACTCTCGAACGTCCGTTGGAACTTTGAGACCCGGAAGTTGGATAGAGCGGTGGACGATGTCGATGCGCTCGTGAAGGAAGAGAAAATCGGAGCGCATCCCCCGAACGGATGCAGGTCGTACCGTGACGTGTCACTGCGCGGGTCGCGGTGCCCTGGGACAGAAGAGGGGGGGGGGGATCACGACCGCGATCGTCAATGAAACGAGATCTCGTCGCGAAACGAGGGACAAGAAACTTTGCTCGCGAGCACGACGAGAGTCCTCTCGCGCGCGCCCGTCGGCTTTATTGAATGAAAATGCCAAAACGTTTTTGCGTCCAACTCGGAATCCTCGCGTGGCCGAGGACACGAACAATGGCCATTATATGGAACCCCCGCGGGCATCATCGGGGCTCCCACGTCTTTGTCGTTTCGCGTTCCTTATGTCGCTCCGCGATAAAGATTGAGCGCGTGTCGATCCGCGTCAGTCAAACGGTTTTGTGTCTCATCGGCTGACTGCCGTCGCACGCCGACGCAGACACGCGCCCGTCTTCGAGACGCATCGTCGAACCACCCCCAGGCCAATATTTTTCAATGACACAATCGAAGTTATCAGTTTTAATAATATTTTTATTTTATTTTATCCATTTTTTCAACGATTTTCCAATTTTCTCATTTTTTGATATTTCAGAAATTTTGCTCATTCATTCATTTAATTATTCATGTATCATTAGTTCGGTTTTTTCGCTCATTTTGAATTTTCAATTTTAAATTTCATTTTTTAATTTAAACGAAAATTCAATTTTCGCTAATTTATTCATTTATTTATTTATTATCAGATTATCCCCAACTTGGTTAAGAATTCAGGATCTTATGGTGAATTCATTGTATTATATAAATTTTAGGGTGAATTCAGTAGCGCAAACATTGAGAACGTTTTTCTCGGTTTTTTAATATTTGTTTCAGATCGATTTCGACATTTTTTTTGTTTTGCGATATTTCACATTTTCTGATTCATTTGTTTATTCCTTTATTCACTCTTTCTTCTTATTCTCAGGCGACCTGGTATACATTTATTTATTTATTTATGTATTTATTTGTTTGTTTATGAACGCAATTTTTTTTTTTTCACGGCGAAGGCCGACGCTCTCAGAATTGACAATGGCCAACGGCTGTACGAGATGCACGAGCATTTGTGTGGCCGAGTGAGATTGGTGAGCCATTAAGGCTCACGCACGATTGGCATTATGCCTCAAATACAATCGTGGGAACAGCGGCATCGTCTGGCCTTGAATGGTTCATTCATGTCGATCGTTTCTTTTGCAAAGAGACATCGGACTTGACAGATCAATCGGTCGTTCACGTCAACGGGACGACGATTGTCGTAACGTAACATCTTTCCCTCTCTCTCTCTCTCTCTCTCTCTCTCTCTCTCTCTCTCTCTCTCTCTCTCTCTCTCTTTCTCTTCCACATACAACGCATCATTGTGTTTCCACCACTTTACACACGAATACACGATTCTCCAACGGATACAGTCGACGTTATGATTTTTTTTCATTCTCCAAATTATTTTCTTGCTCTTTAGTCAATCAGGATAATCAAACAAAAACGGATCTAGGTGGTTAACTCGTCGGTGAAGTCTGTTGGGGGTAAACTCGTTTGAATCTAGGATCTAGCTGGACTTTTCTGATCGAGTTTATCCTTGAAGAAACTGGATGTTATCCAGTTACGATACATCTGCAGATGACACGGTATCCAGGATCCATCTGGCTCTACCGTGCCGGATTGTCCGTGAAGAGGCTGTGATACCGTTTATCCACCGCACACCCATCGACGACGATGGCATCCACCGTCCATCCAATTATTCTTGAATATCATGGGCCACACGGAATAATATGGTTTGCACGAAGAACCCAGGTGTACGAGTTTTGCGCGCAGATGCTGATGTGACGACAGCCACGATCATCAGCTTTGAGAAAAGTTTGATGATACGTTGACTCGTTTGAAATTTTGATGTGACGAACGATTTCTTGTTGATCGTCGGTTTTGTTAGTCCTGGACTAGCCAGGCGGCTTGCTGGGTCGACGGGCCAACACGTGGCAATGCGGATTGGTACATCAGTCGATAGTTTTGTCATCGGAAATTCGTTCGAATTGTGTTGCAGAATGCTCGACAGCTATGAGAGAGGCGAGGTGACACCACCACCGGTAAGCAGCTACGGAGGATCACCCGGTCTTCTGGCTCTTCATTCGTCCCTGTACGCCACTCCGAACTCTCGGGTTTACGACATCGACTCCGGCATCGACGGGAACGAGGGTTCAATGTCCATTGACAGCCAAATGATTCCGGTATTTATTCGCACGAATAAACAACAAACAAAAATAATAACCAAACTAAAAATTTTAAAAAATCAAAATTTCAATTGCGGTTAATTATTATTTCAAAACAATTGTTTTTTTTTTTTTAAATCGAATTCGACTTACTACAGAGTTTTTATTCATTCGCCCATTCCTCGTTGAATCCAAATTCCACTGAATGTTAAATTAAATTAAATTCAATCCTCCAACAAGTCATAATGCAAAAAACAACTAATTGCGATTTTTTTTGTTGCTTCACCTTTCTTTCCAATAAAATTATTTTTGAAAATAAGAATCCTTGAATAATTTGCGATTAGTTATGTCCGATGTATCTTGCAAAATGGCCGAAATTGATCCATCTGCAATATTTTATTTCACTTTGAAAAAAAAAAATCATAAAAAAATCAAATAATCTCAATTCTCACAATAATATTCGATAAAAAATACTGTCCGCCAGCGAAACAGCTCGTGAATTCAATATTGCATTGTTCGAACGTAGTCCCATCGTGAATTCGAAGATGCGATGAAAAAAAAAACCAAAAAAAGAATTAAAAACGTTCTTTTTTTTTTAAAATAACACAAGCGAGATAATCGAAACGCGTGAAATTGTTCAGATACCGGGAATGCTCAGCGGTCCGGTCCAGCAAAGATTGGAGGACATGTCTTGGCTGGCCTCGGCCCCGCCGCTCGACTATCAGCCCGGATTATCGTCGATTTCCGCGGGAGGAAAGATGTGTCATCCGGGCAGTTCGGCCCAGCGCAGTCTCAAGGAACAACGCATACGCCGACCTATGAACGCTTTCATGGTGTGGGCAAAGGTCGAACGAAAGAAATTGGCCGACGAGAATCCCGATCTCCACAATGCCGATCTCAGCAAGATGCTAGGTGAGTCGTACGTCAATCGACTTATCGACGTTATATCCACGCGATTTCATCATCGATCTGTAAACCCAGGCGATTCGTTTTTAACGCGCGCACACAGTCGAACAACTGGCAACTGGAAACATTGATGTGGTCTTTTTTTTTGTTACGCGAATTATTTCGATTTAGAAAGATATCCCGAATCGAAATTGCCTTCACTCTGCCAAAATGGCCGAAAGTGAACAATGAGGGTGTAGGGAGGGTCACGTAGGTTAACAGAGACCTCGAGATAATGAAATGGAATAGGTTGGAAAGGTTTAACGCGGGGTCTTGGCATCATGGTTGTTAGCAATGGTTAATTCCCCAAGGTTAGGTTAGCTCAAAGGATTTGAGGGTCAGGGAGGCTGAGGGCCGGGTGAAAGTTTCGACTCGGAATCACGCGTTGAAATTTGATAACAACCAGACTGCCTTCACTTCCAAAATAGCAGAAAGTGAACAATCTGATTGTATGGAAGGTTATGTAGGTTGAAATAAATCCCGATGTAGCCTTCCTATTAGACCCTTCATAACCTCGTTCAACCTCGCCGCAGAACCTCCCCAGTCCACCTCGAAAAAAGATATTATGAACATCGTAGAATTTCCACCTGTCTCCTCTAACCTTCGCAACCTCCTGCGGAGAAGGCTGTGGAGAGCCGATCGTTGGATTGAGCAGATCGTTGGAAAATAGGTCAAGAAGGTCGTGGAAAGCTTTCTACGGAGTCAAGGGGTTTATACGTCAAAGTTATGCAAAGTTGTTGAGTATTGAATGGGGTAAAAAGGTTTAACGCAGGTTCTTCACCTCTGAAAAAATAACAACATCATGACAAATTGTTCAAATGGTCATTAAACAATTATTTTAAAAATAAATCATCGTGTCCATGTCGAAAATGCCAAGACTCACAATCTGAAATAGTTTTTTTTTGAAATAGACATTTAGAAGAAAAAAATCCATAGCCAAGCTGTGGGGACCAAAAGTGAAAAATTCACTCACTAGAATTTGGTTCGCGATTGTTCGACGTGTTTTACGTTGGTCCGCATAAAACACATTGCCCACAGGTGGATCACAGATCAGCCGCGTTCGTAGTTGTAAAACCGTCTGTGATTGACCGGCAATCGGCGTTATCGTGAACGCTTGGTGAGGGGCGGAGGGAAGAAGGGGGGGGGGTACCTTGCATTATCGGCAATTGGCATCCGAGACGTTGCAGGCACGAGGCCGGGGAACTGTGCGACTGCTCCGCGGCGAGTGCACCGTCGAGAGACCGCGTTACCGGCTTCTGTTTCGTTCGCGTGGAAATTGTTAATTCACGATGGCGCACGCGCAGCACGCGTACAACGATACGATACGTTATGTATCATCGACGATTATTCATTCGTCGTCGTGGCTTGAATATTGCAAAAGAAAAAAAAGAACAAGGAAAAAAATATATATATATCTATATACATATATTTTTGCATTCCAAGCACGCTCAACGTTTTTATTTTCGAAAGAATGTCATCAATCTTAATTATTGAATTCTTTTCTCTTTTTTTTTCTTTCGAATATATTTTCTTACGACTGTTTATCAATTTTTTCCCTGTCACGAACTGCCTAGTCTCTCGCATTTTTTTTCTTTTTTTTTTTGCATATCCAAGATTGCGATTTATTCCCAGGAATAAAAAAACACACGATTAATTATTCACGTTTTTTAATCGGTTTTTTTTTCTTACTAATTTTCATCAATTTGTATTGTTTTTTATTCATAAAACCCGAGCGCTCGTGGTAAAATCAAAATAATAAAAAAAAAAAACTAGCATCAACGCCTTATCTGTTATCTATCACTATCGATCAAATTCGCGCTGCACACACGCTTCACGCGCACTCGGGTGCAACGGGTGTGTACAATTATTCTGGTCGCGATGTCGATGTGAAAAAAAAAAAAAAAATTCAATTCGTACAAACAATAACGAATATTGAAGAGATTTTTTTTCTCATTTTTTTTCATCTGTTTTTTTTTTTCTATTTTTTCTTCAAATAAATGTCGAACGGAAAACCGTCACGATTTATCGATCTTGTATTAGGCCTCGATCGAGCGAGCAATGGTATTGGCATGACGATGCCGCAATTGTTATGCACGTCAGGTTCGAGCCTCCCCCACTATTCATATTCCCTCGCTCGCACCCCCCTCTCCTCCATCCTCCCTCCTCCCCCTTGACCCCTGCTCCGTCCTCGTCGGTCCTCATCAACCGGCACTGCTCTTCACTGTCTCTCTCTCTCACTCAACCCTTCTCTGTCGGTATATACCTGTACGCATATTACATTCTTTTTTTTTTCTTTTCTTTTCTTATTATGAATTTTTTTTATTTTCGTTTTTTTTCCGATACGTCTTTTCTCCACCAGACATCGTACATATTCATGCGCGTGCTGTACGTCGCGCCCTCACGCGAGCCCCGCCGGTCCGTCCGTTAGTCGTGGCCGGTGCGTATCATACACACATACGTACATATTATATATATGCATATATATTTATATATCGTAGACGCGTGTCTCGGGGCAGCGGATTTGTAATACACATGTGTACGTGTCACATGCTTTTCGTACAGTCTTTATGTATTTCATGTCTGTATGGATGATTCGCTTGTGGTATGTCGTACTATATATACAGGGTGTGACATTTGGAACAGAACGATCGAAACACTCTTTAGATTAATGTTCCAAGTAAAAAATTAAATAAATAAATAATAGATATTTTATTAGGTATGTGTAGTTTATATATGGATCATGTATAGACTATACATGAATCTATAGATCATGTGTAGATCATGTTCGGTTTATATATGAGAGGTGTTCCACACCAAATCGACGAGGTTTTGGCCGGACCATTTTTAATTTCGCTAATTATTTTATATGTTTCTGGATCGGCTAAAAGGAGTACTCATGATTTTTCCCTATTTTTTTACTCGAACGGTTCAAAAGTTATGAATTTTTTTTTTAAATCCCCCTTTTTTTCAAATAATCGTAACTCAGGCAAAAATTGTAATTCGTGATTCTTCATTATTGGTTCTGTCACCGCGTTTCATATTCGTAAAATTCATCACAACGATATTCACCTCGAAAAAAAAAGACTGGGGGCCAAAAGGTCGTTATTCGATCATTCTGAGTTATGTTGTGTGAAGAATTTCGGTGTAAAAAATAGTTTAAAATTATTCAACATTGTAAAAAGTACAATTTATTTTGAATCAGTTCTCAAATAATTTCAACTGCTAAAATTTATTGGACAGAAAATGTATTATTAATTTTTCTATTATCCAAATTTATAAACTGTCGATCAAATACAAATACAGAGTGCGGAAAGTCCATCGCGATGGTATAACGACGCGAGCCCGGTCTTCGCAGGAGCCTCTCTGCGGTCGTCTCCGCTGTGGGCCCTTATATCCGGTGACAAACGTGCTCGCGCATCTTTATTAATCACTCATCGACCGTTATAACTCGGGTTTGCTGTCTTCGTCGGGATTTCACGGGCTCGTGCGGTCGTGTGTGTCGATATGCTCGAAAATTTCAACGTTGTTCATCGTCGATCGTACGTTTTTGTTTCTATCATTAATTTTTCCGTCGGGAAAAAAATAAACAAAAAAAAAAGTTACACCATTCAGTAGCAACTTTGCTGTGTAGAGGATTACGATCCTTCTCATGATGTTTTTTTTAAATATTATTTTCTACGAGATTTATATGAATCAATTTTACTGATTTCATTAATTTTATTAATTTTATCAATTTCATTGATTTTATTAATTTCAAGTAACATTGAAAAAAGTCAATTACTTTTTTTAAATATTTTAATTCGATTTTTGAGATATTAATACATCGTGTTATTATTTTTTTCATATTTTATTTTTTCATTTTAGTTTCAAATTAAATCGTATTAAAATTTTAAAAAACATTGTTGAACTATTTGGCAAAGTGTTCGCAACTGTATCTAAATTATATACAAACGTATGCGCCTGTACGAGTTTCTGTACCGAGAGTCAATCTGCACATGCACATTGAGACGACTTCGGAGTACGTATTTGTTGTGCGGTTCGCGCTTCTATCCCGCCTGCTGGGCGCGTCTCGCAAAATTATTGATAATCACAGCGAATGCATGCGCGATGCCTTTACACGAGCGACCTCGTACACAGGGTACGCATTATTTTAAACTGCATATAATAAAACGTTCGTGGCACGTAGACATCGCGCGTTTGCGCCCGTTTTTACGAAGAAAATCTCTTAGAGTCTGTGTATCACTTTGGCGTGAGCGCCAACGGGCATCGACGATTCACACGCACCTGTTTCACGTTACCACGATCGTTTCACGGCTAATACACGTTGATCGTGCGACGAAAGACGATAGAATTGTTTTTTTTTTTACAATTAATACGCTACAAAATAATTCGAAAATATCAATAATAATAATAATAGAGATAAAAATAAAAGCAAATTGACAAATGCGACGCGAGTTTGACTATCGAAAAGTTCTACTGTAGTCTACCCCCGCCCCCCCCCCCTAAAAGATACACAATTTCAATAATAAATTTTGATAAATTTACATTCGTAAGATTTCGCGAATTAAATTAATATTCCGAGAATTATGATTTTTATTTATTTTTAAATCGATTGCCCAGTTAATTCACTAGAAAAATTAACGAAGCAATATTTTCCTTTCAATGATGTTGTTGATGCAATATAAAAATCGAATCGTGAAAAAAAATTTCACCAAGGTCCGGGATCGAATCGGGAACTCCGAGGAAAAAAATGTAGTTGCGATAAATTAGTGTGTTTTTGCGGGAACACGTGCGTTTGGGTTCGTTTATGAACCAAGATGTATGGTGGACACATAGGTGGGCTCGTAGACGTTGGTAATGTAGTGCCTGTCGGTGAGACGGCGCCGACGACGACGACGACGACGATGACGACGCGCCCGCACTGATCGCTCTGCTCGTACCTGGACCACCTACGACAAATGTGGCAGCCAGCGAATAATACCACAAGCACACACACACACACACACACACTTATACACATGTATACACAAGTCGTATTATTACACATACCGGTTTACCGAACCTCGACATTCGAGATAAAGGACCAAGCACGTACGACTGCCAGATTTTTTCTGCATCGTTGTTTAGTGTCTCTGATTACCCAAGCACGCTGAGGTTCCTCCAAGACCCGACGACGAGATCGAACTTCGAACTCGCCGCGCCACACGCCCAGCCAATCGCGTCGCTATCGTACGCGTTGCGTACCGCGCATTGCATCCAGCATCCAATATCTATCTCTGTCTCTCTCTCTCTCTCTCTCGCGCGATTCTGTCTCGCCACTGCGGATAACAAACCCCGCAAACTACTGCATCGTGTGTCACACGCGACAACGTTATTGCGATAATCACGAAAGAAAAATAAATAACGTGGTGTCGCGATATATTTATCGTTCACAAATTGTTTGTGAATTGTAATACGTTGTGTCGAATTTAATTGGATTGGGAGAAAGAGATAGAGGGGGAGGGGAGAAGAAGAGAGATTTGTATGAATGCACCGTTGAAATTGTAGACGATTTTATTTTTATTTTTATATTTTTTTTCTTATTTATGCCTGTCGTGATTTTTGTTGTTGAAAATGGTTTTTGTTGTTGTTGTTTGTGTTTGAGTGTTGACGTTAGATAAGCGATCGAGTTAATGAATGAATTCCGATGATTTTTATTTGTTCAATTATAATTCGAAAACTTGCGAAAAAAAATGAAACAAATGGTTCGATGAAAAAAAAAAAAAAAAAAAAAATTATCATGAAAATGGGAAACGGTCTGTCGGAAAATATCGTTGAAAAACAACTCGATTGCCAATATTTTAGAAGATTTATTATTTTTCCAATTAGAAAATCTCAAAATCAAAAGATTTGACCAATTATTATCGACAATAAAAAAAAATTCACAACAACGAAAAGAAGCTTTTGAATAATGTATTCAATGTGATTCGAAAAATAAATATGCCACGTGCATTCGTGTGTGATTCATCGTCGATGCGAAACGTTTGTGTCGAGAGTGAATCAATCTTCGAAATGGCAGAAGCACGAAATGAGGCAATTTGTCGATCGTGTACGATCGTATATCGATCGTTACTCAGTCGCGAAAGAAACCCCCGATGGTGATTGCAATCCGTCGTTACACACACGTGACTCGACGATGCAACGACCACGGCAAGACAAAAAGCACTGGATCGTACGGCCCAACTTTTTTTTAAATGCATTTCGATCGGATTCTCGCAATTCGGTTTGTCGTTTGGGTTTACATGGTCGTCGAATGAATGCATGACGAACATTTCCTCTCTCTCTCTCTCTCTTTCTCTTTCCCTTTTCCTCTACATATCTCAAATACAAATAATTCAGTTATTCATCAATCTGATTATCAGATAATAATTTAATTGATTGAAACTTTTCTATAATAATTTCATTATATTTAATAAATTAATTGAATATGTAGATTTGAAAATTGTAACGAGTTGAAAGTTGCGATTTGATTCCTCTGATTTATAGGTCGTCAACGAAGATGCAATTTTGCATGCTACAAAGATGCAAAATAATATAAATAATTTAATAAATTATCTCAACAAGTGAAAAATCTTTTCCTCGTTTGCATTCGCACGTGTGTGTGTGTAGACATGGTGCGAGTGACGGAAAAATTATGTATTTATGTCACAACAAGACGTCCAAGTTGACGCATAAAGTTCATTTGTCACGCGGTTCGATCGCTCGAATTATCCCAATGACAAATAGTCGCCGATACAATCATGATCATCGAGTCGCAATAATAAACGTTCGATTTCACGGAGTGACACCGTGAACGAAAATTCGCAGAGTCATAACGAAATACACACACGTGCCACGCCTGTCTAGTCATAATGTCCCACAAACGTGAGACCACAACAAAAAATCCAATCTCGTTATTTTTTGTCCTTATATTATTTTTTTCTTTCTTCTTTATCCTTTTTTCATTCGTCGATCGCTGATAATTTTTTTTTTCAATCTCCGCTTCTCGGATTGATCGAATCAAGGACAATAAATTCCAGGAGACTTTTGCATTTTTTAAATTCATTTATTTCATCGATCATTTGAGTTTGATTTATTTTTATTATAACTCCATTTAATTTTGATTTCATGACATTTATTCCATTATTACTTTTTCATGTTTTGTCCCATTCGTGTTTAAGTTTGTTTCAACATAATATTGACCGAGATTAATGATCGTAATCATTTTCGGGAGACTTTTAGATTTTTTAAAATTAATTTTTGTTTATTTCATTGATTCAATTTAATTTTTATTTCATTTAATTTACTGACATTTGTTCCATTATTATTTTTCAGTCATTGTTCCATTCGTTTTCGAGTTTATATTTCTAACATAATGGATCGAGATTAACAATATCGCGATCCATGAAAATTGCACATGGCCTCGCCTAGGGTTTCCAAAAGTAATGATAGACGATTTTCAGAAAAGGCATCACCGCCAATACCCGGAGGCTGTGTTTTCCACCGCACAAGCTCTTTGCACATCACAAAGCACACAAACACACACACACATACCTGTACACCGTGTTCATCGCAGTCCGCCATTACTCCCACAATTGGCTAAATACAATAATTTCATTTTGCAACAATCACGCGCCCCGTTGCGCAAAATTTTATCTCACGAATATGCTGGTCGGGATAATTTTCGAGATTTCGTAATCTTAGCTCGGTCGAAACGTCGGAAACGTCCGAATCGTTTGCCGAGATTATTTTCCGGTACGTTGCCATTGGCGCGCCTTTGCAGAACATCTCCGTCGTCGTCGTCCTCGTCGTCCTCGTCGTCGTCTTCATCGTCGTCGTCGTCGTCGTAGTCGTCCTCGACGTCGTCGTCGGTTTAGGTGGGCCTGGCTCGGTCGTCGACAGAAGTAAGCGCAGGGTGCGGCCAGACTCCGGCCCCGGCTTCACCTCATTATCTGGCATTCTATGCAGGGAACGCGCGAGCGCGCTTATGGCTTATTACTGCCTTAGCTTAACCAACACGATGATGGCGGCTTTGTGCGTATCTACGTCCGGGCCAACATAACGCTTCCTTACCTCTTTTATGATTTTTTTTTTTCGAATCGGTTATTTATCATTTTGTGATTTATTTTTTATTACACCCGAAACTTATGCACCGAAAAAATGGAAACGCTTTAATTCGTAGAACGAATTTTCAAACAAATATAAGTATATTATTATTCAAGAACAAATATATCTATATTGTGTATCATATGTCGATCTATATCTAATTTCGAATGTCCAAGATGTATTTATTTGTTTGCTTATTTTAAATATATCTATATTATATATTGGATATCGGGTATAGATTAATGTGTAATGTGAATATATTTGTTTGCCAATATGTCTTATGCATAATATTCTATGGAGTAACGTATATATATTATTACATATTAATTATTAAAAAATATGAATATATATAAATATATGGAATCTATATTGGTTTGCATAATAGTATTTTATGACACTAGTACGAAAAAACTTTTTCTGACGAGTGTGAGTTTGCAGAACGAGCCGAAGGCGAGTATTGCAATCACACGAGTCCAGAAAACGTTTTTCGTACAAGTGTCGTACGAATTTTTATGTCACAAGGTCCGTAAATGCGGTTTGAAGCGAACGTAGTGAGCGTGAAACCGCACTTTTACGGACGGCGTGACATAAATAATATATATACATTATTTATTCAATACGTGAGCTATATTTCTCATTATATATTCTTATTTATATGATAACATAACTGGATAAAATAATATATTAAATATATATATATATGTATATATCAATAGAGTATGCAATGACGAAAATCAGAGTTAGAAGTCGCCACTTCGATGACAAGTGCTCGTAAAAAAACTAAATGAAAATTATATACGGTCAATCATTGTATCATATATTCTCAAATGGCCCTTATCGTCTAAATTGTCATACACTCAACTTATAATTTCCTTTCCTTCTTGAGTTAGTACTTTCTTGTCGGACTTTTGACAATAACTGTGATATATATAGATGATAAAACATGTACATGTGTGTGTGTGTGTGTGAGTGTAATTGCACATGAACGTGCGTGTAACTATGCGTACATGTATATACATAACTATACATCGTTGAACAGTAGCAAGCTCAAAGAACGTCGCTCGAGCCCGACGTCTTCTTTTCATTCCGACTCACAACTGTCAAACCCGATGACGCCTGGCTGCCTACCTGACAGACAGACGGACCCGGCCGCTCGCGGGAGACACGAAGATCCCCTCGCGCACGCACGCACGCACGCGCGTCACGTTCTCGCGAGGCGCGTGCCCCCCCCCCCCCCCCCCGCCCCTCCACCACCCCGTCGGGGAACTCGCGCGGACGACGGCTCCGGGAGGGCGGCTTCATGCAGCTTCCCACTTTTTTTCCGACTACCGTTTCGATTCCTCGTCCACGTCCTCGTAAAAATATCTCATGATCGTAAATCAACGCGCTCATACTTTTATTTCCTTCGTTCATTCTTCATCGCTTGTAGAAAAAAATTAAAACGCATCAAAAACGAAAAATAAAAAAATGATAATAATGGGGAAAAAAAGAAAAGGAAAAAAAGAAATTCTGCAATAAGAGATGCACGAGCTTGATGACTTACTTGAATTGAATCTACGAATATTGATGCTAAAGGATTGCCCGAGTCAAAATTTTATCCCTGTTTTAGCCTGGGAGTCATCAGAGTGAACGGAGGCTGAAAAATTTTAACTCGAAAAATCTCACTTAGTTTAGTTTCTATAAGTAATCTAAATGGAAGAAAATGAAATTGAATGCAACGTTTGGGTTGATTGCCGAAGGTTTTTATCATTATTCGTTGCATCGACTTTCCTTCGTGAATGTTATATGAATATTAGAATATTAAATAAATTCATGGAGAAAAATCTAATTTAGTTTAGTTTCCCAAAAAGATAAAGTTTTCCAATGGTATTCGATGATTGAAATGGGAAATGTGAGTTTGGAGGAGTTGAACATACGATTGTGTGAGTTTTGCGATTGGTGCATCGATTATAAGTGCATCTTGTGCGTCTCGGAAGTACGAACGATGATTTAAGCATTCGAGAATTGCGTGTACGGACGCACATAGGTTGGGGTGGGGGGGGGGGAGGAGGCAGGGGAGTTGCAACGACGAGGTGGAAGACCCTGGAAGCCTAAACACCGAGAGGAGAATCGAGGAACAGATAAAAGGGATGAAAGAGACGATAGAGTTTGCGTATGTGCGTGTGTGTGTGAGAGAGAGAGAGAGAGAGAGAGAGAGAGAGAGAGAGAGAGAGAGAGAGAGAGAGAGAGAGAGAGAGAGAGAGAGAGAGAGAGAGAGAGAGAGAGATAGAGATAGGGAGAGAAAAAGAGTGATAAAGGCGAGGGGCAGCACGCGCGAACGAGGAACGCGGAGATGAGATACATCACGGGACGGGAGACGTATTATTAATGGTGACAGTGGGCGACTCAGGTTGGGCGGGGTGCATCGAGAACCGAGTCCCACAACGCATCACTGCCGCCCGCCCGTTTTGCATCTTCTTCGGCTCGTCCTCTCCTCTCCCTCTTTCTCTCTCTCTCTCTCGCTTTCGCACTTTTCTCATTCTTTCTCACTCTTCCCCCTCTCTCTCTCTCTCTCTCTCTCTCTCTCTCTCTCTCTCTCTCTCTCTCTCTTTCTCTCCCTCGCAGATCTCTCACATTCAAAATCTAATACACTGAAAACACACGCATAGACTTGGGATTCGATCCACGAACTAGAAAAAAAAAAATTTTTATGGAATTATAATAATCGTTATTATTTTGTTCGGTCAGCTGATTTTTTTTTTGCTTGTTTTTTATTCCGGTCAAATTTTCACGATTTTCTTTCTTTTGTTATTTCAGGACTGTGGGACTAATATAAATATATTTGCATTTATTATGTTGTTTTTTATTCAATTACCTGATGGTTTGTCTTTTACTTCAACGAGAATAATATTATTCGAAACCTGAAAAAACACAATTTTCGGAGCAGAGTTTCATTGACGAAAATAGTAATTTAATATTCGTATCAGTCAGTTATGTTTCGAATTCGTTAAAAATATGCAGTAATTGTGTCTGTGTGTGTGTGTGTGTGTGTTTGTAGTTTTTAGAATCCAGATAAATCTTTGAAAAATGTAATCGAAAAATCTATTGGAATACGGCGAATGGCGAATGTAGTTTTTTTTTAGTTTAAATATATTATACATTACAATATGACATATCATCGATATCATGTGCAATGTCTACAATAACGAAAAGTTCGAAACATACCAAGTTCCAAACGTTCGTAAGATCGCACCCGGAGTGCTCAGTTCGATCTTCGAATCGCCCGAACAAACACGATGGATCGTCGTATCGACGATCAGAGAGATACGGAAAGTGAGAGAGAGAAAGAGAAAGAGACAGAGAGCGAGTGAGTCGGAACATCGCACGGCTGGATTCCGCGCTCGCGCGAAAAGGCCGCGCGCCGTTATTGGAATTCGAAAAAAACTTTGGCAAACGAAATGGAAAATGTCACGAATCACATTATCGACGCCAAATCCGTCCGGAATTCAAGAACGTAAAATAATTCGCACGATCTTCGCGATCTTCGAGAAAGAAATAATAGAAAATTCGTGGTAACAGTGAAAGTTATGTGTTATTAATTTGTGTGTGATTTTTTTAAATATTTTTCTTTCTACTGGAATCCATGACCGACTAATGATCGAATTAAACGCGTGTGGGATAATCGATGGATCTCGGGAGGCGAGAGAAAAAGGTCGTGGAAAAGATTTGTGGAAAATGTCACGAGCCAATGGGAAGAAAGACTTGACACGACCTTCTGACACGATTGCTGATGCCGATGCTTGCTGCTGCTCTTGCCGCTGAACTCGGGTCCTCGCGTGCTTGCTTGAACTCCATGACACGTTGCACTCTACATAGTTGCGGTAACTTGGCATTTCGTGAATTAAAAAAGAACAAAAAAAAAAAAATATAAATAAATATTTTTAGAGTAATGTTGGTCTACACGATTTTAACAAGTCCGTTCGATCATCGACGATTGCAAACGAGTAATAATAAATTGTGAATATTTATGGGTTGATTGAAGTTTGGAATTATGATACAGACACGTTGGAGGTGTGCATGTATGTGTGTGATGGCGAGGGTGGGAGGAGGATCGTCAATGAACTGTTTTGAAAAAAAAATTATGATAATAAATAAAAATAAACGATGATGAGAATGAAAATAATTGAAAAAAAAAATGGTGAATGAGAAATAAATCGTTTTTGGGGCAATTATGCAGTACTTGTGCACAATTCTTTATCGATTTATGATTTTATATTTGTATTTTTGCAAAATCATGTCACGTCAAATTTTTTTTTTTTTATATTTCCATAAATAACTATAATCATGCAATTTTTACAATGAAAAATTTTCTTTCAAATTCTAAATAAATTCTATTCAAGTATTTTCATTCAAGTAAATCCTTCTTCGTCGTCACAACTGTCACACCGCAATCTAAAAAACAAAACCGCTATTTAAAAAACAAAAAATCCAGCTTAAGCTTTTCACCATCACCCAGTCAAAAAAAAAATATAATAATAATTATAATAATAATAATGATAATTCCACTCCCGTTAAAACGGAGCCAACGGTTTCAACGAACGAATTATGCTAACAAAAATGTTTCACGATGTTAATTCCACAAACCGTATAACAACATTAACTCGCCCCAAATTTCCGGTGATGAATTACAGTTTGCCACGAATAATTTTATGTTTCTTGTTCTTGTGTTGTTTTTTTATTCTTTCAAATTTGTAATCCCCCCTCAAAGTGGAAGCCATCGTCGTTGGTAGTTTGAATAATTCGTCGACAGTGAGGGAAGGAGGGGTGGGGTGGGAGGGAGGAGAGGAGAAGTATTTAACTGCGTTATCTGTCGTCCATCTATCTAGCATCAATGTCCGGTCTGGTTCGAGACCTCTCCGGGTCTTGAACCAACTTTATGCTCCGAAAAGCACGAAAATCGTTGGTGTATCGTGTGTGACGAGACCGACCGACCTACCGACCGGGGGGAGGAGCAGGGAGGCGAGAGGGGAAGGAGGGAGAAGGCCTCCTCGTCGCAGTCGCGTGGACGTTGAAGGGACAACGTGACCCACCGGGTTAAGCATTAGAATACCTAACGAGGACGTCGCAGTGGGACGTTGTGCGCGGGTGTGACGATGAATCAGTGCAAGGAGAGAGTTACCCGTTTCTATCTTGCACACTCAACGATATTAAATCCGATATAAATACACTACACAAAGACCCCAAAACGTTCATGGCTGCAAACACAACTGAATACATTAAATTGTAATAATTCGATTGCCCCTAATAAATATTTTATTAACAAAAAAAATCAATATATGTATATGTGTGCTTGTCAAGATAAGGGTAAAATCGATTTTTCTATTTGGATTGATCATGTCACGAAAAAAAATCGAATTTTTCACGTGGCAGAGCTCGCTTATAATTTGATCGAATCATGGATGACGGTTCATCCAAAAAACTGGCACATCGATCGTTCTACACGAATTCTCGACAGCTTGTGAAATGCACGTTTCATCGATCGATAATGTGTTCCAGTTTTTTTTTAATCAACAACTTCCTTATCAAAGTAAAAATCTATGATTGTAAAATAATCATTTTCGAAAAAATCGGAAATGAGCGGAATATACTTTCAATTGTAATAAAGGTGCGGTATCCAGCATCAGGGAGTACACGTGTGTTGAGGTCGAAAAACGCGGTCTCGATTTTTTTTTTTCGTTTCTTCTTCTTTCTCTCTTTTTAATTTGTTTTTTTTTTCGTTTACGTTTCATCTTCTCTCTCGCTGGCACGAGCCCTTTGGGCCGAGGGATCTCCTCTACCAGAGTTGAAATATACAAAATGAAATATGAAATAATGGTTCGTGCCCGTGGCTGGTTTGAAGGCACGGGCGCACCCATATCTACGCCCCCATGCGCCTATGTGGAACTCTATACAAGCCCCACATGCTGAAGATACATAATATATACATATATATTTATATTTTATATATATATATGTCGCATGTACATGCAGAAACATATTATACATGTATATAAATACACGAGGAATACAGCTTCGGTCTCCTGGGTGCATTATGTGTTGCATTTACGTACGCCATATACATCCGCCTTGCTCATTTTTTTATTATATATATATATATATATATATATATATATATATATATTTTTATCATCATCATGTCCTGAACATCTTGCCTCTGCGTATCGAGTTCTGGGTTCTTTACTTCGAGGTTCGATATTGTTGTTCCGTTAGTTCGACGACGGTTCATCCGCGCCGACGCGATATCTGATCGATGGCAAATTAATTGTTCGATGTAATTCATTTTTTTTTCTCACCGATATTTAATTGCGTACACATAATTAATCTTATTTAATGAATGTTAACGACTCGTTTTTATGCCTTCACACACGCTGACAAGGCACTTGATGAGTTGCGGTAAGACACAACGAACGACAAATTATTTGTCATATTTTTTTTTTAAAGTAATTTTTCGTTTTTTTTATATTGAATTTTTTTTTCCATTTAAATTATTTGGTTTGTAGAGCTCACGTTTTTTGACGTCGGATCGTCAATGATGCGGGAAAGTATAATGTCAAAGTCTGACTTCTCAGTATAAAAAGACTATCATTTATTCATTCATGTTTCAAATTCTAAAATTTCGGTTTTGTAATAATAATTTAAATGATACGTTTATTTTTTATTGTTTCATTTTTGGAATCAACGTTTTAACGTTGCTCCTCGATGTTAGATCAAATAAATGTCGAGTTTCGACGCCTCAGCATGGAAGATGAATTTTTACTTTTGTAAATTTTTCAGTTTTGCATTTGATATTAAATTTTTTTTCAAATTGAAAAAAAAAATTATTTTCTTTGTGTGTGTGTGGAATTTATGTTTCGTTACGTCGACGGTCGATGTTGCAGGAAAGAAATGGCGAGGTCTGACGCCCCAGGACAGAAGGCCGTACGTCGAGGAGGCCGAGAGGCTGAGGGTCATTCACATGCAGGAACATCCGAACTACAAGTACAGACCGAGACGCAGGAAACACGCTAAACGGGCACCCGGTGCGCCGTCCTCGCCGCCATCGGCCACCAATACGGCGGGAAATAGGTCGAATCCCGGAGGCACGACCATTCACCATTCCATGTAAGCCCGATGAGCGTCATACAAAAAATCTCACACGAAATCTCAATCAATTCAATTGAATTGAAATACAATCGACACGACACATTTTTTTGGCACGAACGAAATTTGCATCGTACACGTTGCACCTCATGTGAAATCCGTGAATATTTTGATCCATTCATGGATCGAAGAGAAAATTTTGTTGATCATCTTTTTTTTTTTTTTTTTTTTGGGTACAGACCGAAGATGGATGGATATCAGTGTATGCCGCAGATGACGTGGGGAGGTCATTCGCCAATTTCGTCGATCTATCATCAGCAGCAGCAGCAACAGCAACAACAGCAACAACAAACCATTCAGGATTACAAATCGGAAAACAATTCGATCTACGGTAGTCCTTACACGCCGATCATTCACACGCCTGACATATCACCCGTCGCAAGTCCCGAACCCGAAGGTTATTATATTTTTTATAATATTAATATACCAGCAATAATATTATTATTAATAATAACAATGATATCCATAATAATGTTATTACTGTCGTTGTCATTATTATTATTATCATTATTATTTTTTTCATTCTATGTCTGTGAGAGATTAGTTTTTTTTTCTTCAATCGTTGCTGTCTAAATGATCATGAATCATTGGATTATTGGAAATAGTCGAATTTATTATAAAATAAGAATTCACGTGAATTATTCTTTTTTTCATTCAATCATTCATATATTCGTGGATTAGTTTTTTTTTATTGGTGAGAAATGTCGTTCATAATTGAGTTTCATGATTGCGAAATTGAATCAAATCGGAAATAAAAAAAAAAAATTGTTGAGCTCGTAAATCGTTGGATTCGTTTAAATGCAAAATAATGACACTTTTTGAGATTGCGTTGAACAGGCGAGGGTACTCGGCTTCCGGCCACGCAGAATCAAGATCCTGAGAGGGATTTGATGGAAGGTACGTCGAAGCAACAACAGCAGCAGCAGCAACAACAACAGCAGCAGCAGCAGCAGCAACAACAACAACAACAACAGCAA
Source organism: Diplazon laetatorius (assembly GCA_963662125.1). NCBI lineage: Eukaryota > Metazoa > Arthropoda > Insecta > Hymenoptera > Ichneumonidae > Diplazon > Diplazon laetatorius. The sequence goes on from OY759159.1 coordinate 8,899,988, forward strand.
CACAACGAGATGGTCGAACAGAACAAACGTTATTCGTACATGAACGCGGACAATCAGCACGTTCACAGTGGACACACGAGCGGTTCAACGATCATCTCATCTTGTCAAAACACCGGTGGATACACCGACACGCTTACGTACAAAAAAGCGGTAATTACCAAAAAACTAAAAAACAAAAAAAACACAAATGAATGAATAAAATAAACCAAAGCAGAATAAAATGAATTATTATTCAGATCAGTGGAAAAATCGAAACGTTGAACTATTTTCGAAAAAATAACCATTTGTTTCGTTAATATTTTTTTTCTGTTCATTTGTTATGTTTATTCAATAAAAAAAACAAATGGATGAGATAAACATCTATTCGAATTAGTCGAAATTCGAAACGTCGAATTTTTTTCAAGGAAAAAAGTTATGTTCTTTTTTTTAAATTTATCTTGCAACGATTTTTTAATTTTCGACGACGCAGGTGAGTTACTTGAATTTCGAGCGACAAACGACGAGCATAGCAGCCGTGGGTATCGCAAACGGTATGATGGTATCGTGCAACAAACTGAGATCGGGATTCGAAAACGTTGGTTCGGTCACGGGAACGTTTTATCCGCCTGTCGCATCGCCCCACGATCAAACGATGCACTACAGCAATCCACAAACGAACAAGACGAACAGTTATTCCATGCAATCGGGGGTCGAGAGCAATTACAATCATCAGGTTCAGTGCGGCAATCGGCAACAGTCTATGACGATGAGGGGCGGAAACGATGGATGTTCCGGTGAGACACAACACGCGGATCATATCATTTTTCGTGGTGACAATAAATTGACAACTCTTTGGCATTTGAATTATTCAATTGGAAATATTTTTCCTTGTCGTTATATTATTCATTTAATTATATTTATTTTTTGTTTATATTCGACTCGACTGATTTTTTTAAATCATCGTAAGACCTCTAGGCAATAGCTAGAACTATCGAAAAAGTCACTCGGAACTGTTGGAACGATAAATTCCTCTTTTTTCTAGTTCATATTGGACTAGACTGATTTTTTTTATCTGTGTCATATCTTCAATTAAAAAAATTGCGAAAAAATATCTAACTCTGAAGAGTGGTTGTATAAAATATGAAGAACTCTGAAGAATACCTAGAACTGTCGGAAAAGTCACTCGGAACAGTTAGAACGATAAGCTCCGTATTTTTTTTTCATTTTATTTTCGTTCACATTGCACTAGACTAATTTTTTATTTCATCTTCGTAATTTTTGTCACGTTTCTTCAGCAGTTACACACAGATATCAGATGTCTCATCATCAGGATTATCAGTCGGACGGTGGCACGGGTCAGCAACAAGTCGTCATGTCACATTTGGATCCCGGTATGACGGACGACGAGCACGAACAAACATTGCAGTTTGAAAAATATTACAAATATTCGCATCAAACGAGCATACCCCACTCGAGTATCACAACACAGAGCATACTCGACAGCAATCACAATTACGCGAATGATTTGCGGGGTTATTATTCGCCACAACCGAGTCAGTTGGATCTGTCGAGCAATCAGTGCATCGTCGACGAACAACAGACCAAGGACAATAATTCGTGTTCGGGGGTGACGATGAATCATTCGATGGAACAGTATCATCAGAGCTTGGATATGTCCAAGTATCAGGAAACGCAGCAGCAACAGCATCAACAGCAGCAACATCAACATCAGCAGCAACAGCAACAGCAGCAGCAGCAACAACAGCAACAACAGCAACAGCAACAACAGCAGCAGCAAACGCAGCAGCAGCAACAAGTGCAGCCACAAGTGCAACAGACTCAAAATATCGAACAACCATCGAAAAGTGACGATGATTTCAGTGTCATACTCGCCGATGTTCGCAAAACCTGCTACAGTAGTTAGTTTAAAAAAAAAAGAATAATGTTATCAATTTTTTTTCTTTTGTTAAATATAATTTTCAATATATAATTTTGCTTACCATTGGATCATCATTTTGGAAAGCTTGATATTCGAGTGATTGAGAGAAGAAATGGAAATGTAGAAATTGGATACGAGAAAGTTATACATTCGATGAGACGATTATTATTATTATTTTTCTTTTGGAATTTAGATTTTTTTTTAAATTTTAATTAGTGGATTTATGTGGAATTTTGTTTAGCGCTGATGCAGGATCGACGAATAGACAATTTCGAATTTGGACAATGTTTTTTAGGATGATTCAGATTTTTACTTTTTCAATGCCACGACAAAGTTCTTTTTTTCTAAATAATTATCATCATTATTATATTATTTTTTTTTACTTCGTCGGAGCAATGCTTATTCTCGATCTCTCAGAAAGGACCAATCTCGAAACAACAATTTTTTTATATTCAGACGGTGAATATATAAATTTTATCAGTGAGTTGACTTATTTAAAAAAATTTTTTTTTTTTTAGATCATGACAGATTGTTAGACAGTTTGGACACCTCGTACGTTTCGTGTTGGCGTGAAACAAAACGATAATTCTTTTCGTTGTTTATCGTGAAACTTTAAAAAAATTCGAAGCGTCAACCCGACGATTGTAAAATTATAGACGGATGAATAATCGTTCGTATTGACAAACGTGTGGGCTACGAGAAATGGAAACAAAGAACGATCGTTGCAATGTGATCAACGTTGATTCGAGTGAAAGCCAACGTGTTTCACAATTGTACGATTCTCACGAGAATATCACAACGTTCTGACGAACAAAAGCATTTCTTTCATTCATTCAACGGGCGTACGTTTTTTTTCCATGCGGAAGCTCGTTACTTCCTCGTGCAATGCAAAACGACGTTTTTGATCCAGGTGACTATTTATATTCGTTTGTCGTTGGTTGTCAACGACGAATAGAAGAAAAATAACTAAAAACTTTAGAGTCGCAATGTACTTATGACAATTTGTGTTTCACAGAATAGTTGAGAGAAGAGGATAGATTTTTTTTTTTGGTCTACGATGGTCGAATTGTTTCAGAATTCGTTTGATAATAAAGTCGCTTGTTTGTATATATATGAAGTGATGGGGGACGCAATCCGTGGACACGTTTTATCGACAAAACAAAAAAAAAACAAGAAAAAGGAAGTTTGATTAAATTTAAGATTTAAATATCGACGCTAAAACTTCTTTTTTTCCCTTTTTTTCAGTTCGTTGTGTTTGTCGATTATTTTGAATGGTGCTGAATCTCCCACGTTATTTTATTTTTCTTGTCTCTTTCTTTCAAGACAACAAAAATACTAAAAAGGGAGTAACTCTATTTTTTTTTTAGATTTTTCAAAAAAATCAAATTTAATTTAAGAAAGTTAGATAATTTACTCGATCATCATTATTGTAACAGGCATGCATAGAATTTACATTGTATTTACAGATAATAAAAATAATATTTTCACCAACAAAAAAAAAGAAAGAAAAAAAATATTATTATAAAAATAAAAAATATTAAGGTTCATCGTGTATTCGTGTCAATTGGTTTTTATTAAATACATATAAAAAATATGTATATAAGCTACAACGTCATGTGTAAAGCCGAAATAATACGTAGTGTTACGTTTACATAAATATTATGCGAATTATACAGCGTGCGTCGTAAATTATCTCGTGAATCAAGATGATGTGCTACTCCTTTTTCGCTGGATTCTGTCACCGCCACGAGTGCGAGTGAAATAGCGCTATCTCGACGATGCATGACACATAAAATCCAGGCCGAAAGTACCCCAATCTGAGAAACTTCGATTATAACTGCTTTGCAAACGCTTCGGAAATTCATAATAATCAAATATCGCCAAACAGACGTTATCGCATCTTGCGCAATATTTTTTTGCACCTTTTTCAATCGCTAATATCGAATATTGAATATGTATCTAAGATCGATCGAACTGCTTTTTTTTTTGTGTGACAAATTTATCAATTTGTCTTCCACGCACTGGATTTTTTCTAATTTAGAAAATAACTTCATTTCCCATAGCTATGTATGATTTTCAAACGAGTAGGTTGATCGTTTCGAAATTTTGCAAATTTTTTTGGGAAAGATAAAAGCTTACTGGCTGTGAAAATTTCAGATTTCTTGAAGTACTATTCGACAAACGTGTCACACATCTTCAAGGCGACGTAAAACCTGACGATCTCCGTGAATGAGTGCGAGAGAGATAGCGCTATCGGCGCTCGCTGCGGAGCGAGAGAGAACGAGCGATAAAGATTTCGCATCGTCTTAATGCGAGACCGACCGGGGCGAAGAGGGGGGGCAACAAGGAAAGAGGGAGGAGGGGCAGATACATTGAATACATATCTTAAAAGTCTTTCGGGTCGAATTATCTCGTATTTCCACGACTAATTTTGAAATATCGTACTCGTATGGATGAAATTCAATTATCACGGTGTGACACAGTTCGACGAAAAAAAAAAGAAAAAAAATAGTAGAATTAAAAAAAAAAGAAAAAAATTAACATTTTTTAAACAGAAAAGAATTTGTTCGAAGCCACATTTACCGCGAGATTGATAATTTCTCGCCTAAAATTTTACAATAATTCTAACACACGAATGCTTCTGTAATAAAATGCTTAACATATTTTTTTATATATAATATATATATATATATATCTATATACACGTATATACACGTACACGTATGTATATATTGTTGCTCGTATTATTTCTCATTTAATTATTATTATTACGATTATTATTAACATTATTATTATTTTTTAATATTTATTTTTTTTAATATCAATGATTATTCGTTTAATTACCGAGCTCGTGAAATTCATTGGTACTGTATTGACTTGTACGTTTATTGTCGACTAACCGTCGTTCGACCACCTCCAGGTCGTTCATCAAAATCATCGAAACCATTGAATGACACACGTCGCACGAACATCGAGTCACGTGCTTCGGCGTTTACAATTTTTTTTTTCGTTTAGTTTCGTTAAGTTTCATCATTTTGTTTCTTCATAATTTTTTTTGTTTTTGTTTTTTTTCTTCACTGCAAAAGCGTGTGACAAGTTTTCATGAGGCTCTTCGCGCTCGCGCGAATAAAATCATCGTTTTCGCGCGGAAATAATTTACAATAAAATCGTTGACGATTCACAAATGGACAGATTTTCCAGTCTTTCACAAAATTGCTCTCTGAAAGAAAAAATTTAACATCTCTCGTTGCGTATATAGCACACGAATGACGAGGACTTGCTTTCAGCGTGCCTCGTCGTTTATTTTTTTTTTTTTATTAATTTTTTTTCTTCGCGACACGAGAGGTCGGTTTCCAACGGAGTACTTTCTGTACATCGACATTTCATCAGACATCTGCGTTGTAGACAATTTTTCAAATTTATCGACGCTATTTACAATTTTTTTTTCTCATTGCTTTCGTTTTGGTTTTTTTCCCCTTTTTTCAAATCAAAGACAATCATGTGTTTAACAGTTTTTTCTTCTTTTTTAAAAAATCGTATTAAGTTTTGTTGTTAATTGCCAGTGTCGGCGATAAATGTTAATAAATGTTTTTTTTATTCTTTTTTTTTTTTCGATAGCGGCGAAAATTTTTTTTTCAAGTAAAAAATGTCTAATCTAAATCGTTAAAAAGCACTCAGCGATGATACCCACGTGGACGGTGCATGGATATGCGAGTAAAATTAATTGGCAGCAACCGCGATCATTCGGAAAAGGTGAAGCGTTATTTCCGACGATGGAACTTTCTTCCAGGAATGTGACTCACGATCGAATACATCTCGATCGATAAATAAGTATCGAATTTTTTTTGACGACTCGCAGTAGTGAAAAAAAAATCACATACGAGGAGTGAACGACTGAATTATTCGAATATTGCCAATAATCGTAATTATTCACTGTGAGCTTTGTTTATAATTTCCAAATTCGTTTGGAATCGTGACTATCGATTACGAACTCTTCGTCGATATGGCGAGGGACATGATTTGATATAAATATTTTCCTTTGTCAATGCAAGAACCATTTATTGCTATCGACAGCAAAAAAAAAAAAAAAATACGACGAATTAATATAAAATTTTGATTATTTCAATAACTGGTGGCAATCTCACGAGCTTAGTTAAATGCTCGATACTTATTTAAAAATTGATCTGTATGTTACAATATGGCAACGCTCGAAACCATCTCAAGCATTATATCATTTTCTCTTTCTAAACACTGGGAAACAAATATTTGTTCGTATGGCAAAAAAATAATACTTAATATCCAGGATGAGACATGGAATGTTTCGTTCGAAAACATCAAGATTTGTCGCGTCGGAGACGCAAAAATTCGATAAAGCGACCAATTACCACGGGCGTTCGCCCATTACGTGTTAGTGACATCTCATAAGCGTAACAAAACATTTAGAATACAAAAAAATTTTTCTCATTAGTTGTTGCTGTCGTTCGGTTGTTCGTGATTTGTGCGATGGAATGAACATTGGGCTGCGATTAACGCGCCCTCATGTGTCATTCGTCCCACAAACAATTTTGTTTCTCCAACGAGTAATACGAAAATATGAAACATTTTTTGCAAGTTTTAATGCCGCAACGATATTCGGGCGTTGATTTTTTACCGTCGCTCTTGCCCTTGCAATACTTTAAACTGCACGGGTACCAGCCTATGCAAAGTTCGAGGGAACACGTGCACGGAGCCACGAGATTCGACGTGTCCGCACATTTAGTGATTGTTGTGGGTCTCGTGGAGTTCGAGCCCGATGGCGTTGTGGGTAACGACGTGAAATTGTGCACCGCTGCTGCCAGACCCGCTTCGGTTGAACCTGATATATAGCACAGCGCATTATACAATTGCAAAGCAATCGACAAAATTGTAGCGACTCGTGATTTTTTTCATATAATAATAATAATCAATAAGTTTAGCTTAAGAAATTCATAGCAGTGAAAAATGGGAGGTAATAAAATTATTTAAGTGAGGGGTGAATAGGGTTGGTCCGGGGGAGGGGAATATTGTTCATCGAAAACAGCCTTGAGGTCTCAGAGATCCCGACAAATTGATTTCGCTGTGACCGACTGATTTCTTCGTACTATCTCGGGCGTCGAACGATAAACACGTAGACATTTTTTTTTGCAAGCAGAAAAAAAATTCTTACCTGGCCTTTGAACCCATCGCTTCAAGTCCTCGTTCCTCGTGTACGTAGATGGCGCCGCTTCGGTGCAAAGTGCGCTCACGTGTTTAGAAATGACTTTGGACTTTGAGACGTCCAAAAAAAGATCCATGGTGTAGTTGGAGTGGCCTCTGTCCTCTTCGGCCACTCTTATTGTTCCAGGATTTTTCTGACGCAATTTCGACATTGCGTCGGACGATATGAAATCCTCTTTGTAAAAATGATTGACGAAGCACATGACTTGGTAATGATTTTGGCCTCGTTCCTCCTCGCCCAATACCAGAGCCTTTATCACTTGAACTTGCTGAAATTTGCGCATTGATTTGTTACAATCGGACTGAATGAACGATTCGTCGACATCGCTTGTAGCGAGAAGTAAGAAAGAACTGTGACGTACGTTTTTAAAATCGAGCAGTTGAGTTACTAAGGTTCCATCCGATCTTTGGAACTCTAACGTTATCATGTCCTCCGTTATGTTCGACGATATAGTTTCCAAGAGTATGTCGCCGCCCTGTAATAATTTTAAAGTATTGTCAGTCGCAACGAAAATGCAAAGCTCGATTCGGTAACACTGAAAATAATGTATAAGAATAGCCCAAGAGTTATGTTCTGTTTTATTATCTGGAAATAACAGATGCTCCGTTTGTGAGGTTACACGTCGCAAATGCTTCATCCGATTTCTATACTCAGAGGCATACCAAATGGCCACATGTAAACACTACGATACGAACGGAACATATCCCGCAATGTCCGAGCAACGACCGAAGATAACAATATCAACTCTTTACCCACAACATCGCATGTTCATCCATTGCCGCTGCCAGACAAATCAGCTGCCCACAACCGACAAAACAAACCTTCGAAACCCACCTAATATTCCCTTCCAAATCAAATCAAATCGTATTTCACCCCAAATTCCACAAATACAAAACCAAATTGGAGGTTAGAATATTTTAGGTTACTCCAATTTCACAAAAACTCACGCACACACGAAAAATTCCAAAAATCAATCGACAATTCGTTACAAACATAACCAACAAAAGTTCAAACACAAATGTTCTCACCTGATTTTTAACATTGATGAGTAAAAGCGTGGTACAAATACCACACATGCATTGAAGAACGATCAGAGTCGCGAGAATACCGTTGTATTTCTTCATCGTTGTATTCGTCTGTCGAGCATATTGTTTCGTCCAAAACCCGATTGTGATTATCAACAATGAACACTTCGCACGTTACAATCGACGAATACCATTTCAATGACGCACTTATTTATTTCGTCGACCGAAAAAACAAATTTCCTTGTTTCACAATCCAATTTATACACTACGAAAGAATAACAAACAGTTAGGTTCCGTTCGTCCGCGATCGCGGAGAACGAATGAACCATTGTCGCGCACTGGCCGGAAACGTTTGATACGGTGGCGCCATCAGCGGATCCATCGACTACTGCATTCTATTGATTCGTCGTATGTGAAATTCTCGCCAATCGAACATAATCGATAATCGCAGGAATTTGCGAAATAATTACGGAACTATTTTAAATATGATTTTTTAATTAAAGTTATTTTTGAAAAACGTTCGACGAGTTTTCAACAATAAATTTATTTTAACGATAGTTCGTCGGTTTAGTTCGTCTTTTTTTTTCTTTTTTAAAAGACTTTTTTGAAACGATGATAATATAATCGATAATCTAAGAAATCTCCAAAAATAATTATAAAACAATCAAATATGGTTTTCAAAAGAATTTTATTGTTGGAAAAAGTTAAAGGAGTTTTAACGATAGTTCGTCGGTTTTGCTCTTCTTGTTTTTTTTTTTTTTTGCGAGTTCGATCGGTCGGTGACGTTGACGTGAATAATGAAAATTCTTCGAGACCCACAAAATATTATATTGAGTCCTTTTGTGTGGTTTCTTCGAAATTATTGCATTTTACGAAATTTGGAGAATCGGTGGGAACAGTTTGAAGAGCTTGACTGGTTGTCTCTTCGGCGCTTCCGGTCACCAATGGTGCAGACGTCCATCCGGTAGGATTTTTCGACTGCGCAGGCGCACTGAAAATGGTACATCGGACACACGGGTTCAATTATTGGTGACTTATTAATGCTGGGATAATATTTTTATTCATAATGACTGTATATAATATAGCATTGTTTGAAAATATATTGTACATTTCGCGTAAGAGACAATTATGTAAAGATGCACATTTTTAAAATTAATTTCGAAGCCAAGCACTTCTTGCCGTACAAATATCAGAGAAGTAACGTAATTTTTTCTCACCTCGATCTCAACTTGTTTATCAATGGCGGTGTGATCGGTCTTTCGATGGGTGCCAGTTCGAAAGTTTTCAAGTGTGCGTAAACGGGAATCTAATAAAATGGATGCAATGGATCATTAATTTTTCGATCTGGTAAATTTCTCACAAATAAATATCTGCAGAATTTTCTATGACATTTCGTTAATAAATATTAATACCATTCTTCAATGATTATTTATATTATTTTTTACATAAAATTTTTTTCGCACCTATTTATAGGATTTTATATAAAATTTTTAAACAAACATTCATACAATTTTGTATACACTTTTATAAATATCCATAGAATTTTCTTGTAACATTTAAAAAAATATATATTCTCATAACCTTATGTAACATTCAAAAATAAATTATCACAATGTTATATTCTACATTTTTTTTCCACGAATATTTACATAACTTGGTTCGAGTTGGTTCGAGTTAACGATTGTCATTATCATGCCTTTCATCAAAATTATTCACATTCACATTACACAATGATTATTATTATCATTTCTTTCATCAATTTTTTTCGCTCACGTAGGGTAAAGAATCGTCGAGCTGGGGTGGATCAGGATCGTAAGATTTTCCAAGTTCGGGCAATTTGAAACAACGTCCGAGAATCGGTGATCCTCGCGATGCACGATGGTGAACATCATTCTGCCGATCGTCCTCGCACCATTCACCATCCGCCTCGTCTTTCGGCAAAATCAATTCGCACACGAATCCCCGTTCCTCACTTTTCAAATCCATCGTTTTCGCATTACAAACAAAAATATTTTTGAAAAACGAAAAAATAATAATATAACAATTATCGAGTAAGGAAAACGTAATCAATTCGTCTAGTGGTCGACTGATTGATCAACGATGGCGCGAAAGTTTCAACTGACGTGAGGGATGTGAGGACCGCAGCTTATTTTCGTTGATGTGGTCGAAGTGAAGGGTGCTGCTGTTGAATCGATACCAAACACCGCGTGTTGGAACTATATTGCTCGCGATAAAGCAGCCTGAGAACTTCGACCCTTCCAGCTGACATTCGACACCCTCTCACAATTCCATTTGCAATAATCGACGCAGCTGTTCGGATTTGACAGCGTTTTGAAATCCCAAAAAAAAGTCAATCACCGATTACACTCCAGCGTCCGAAATTTTTTATATATGTATCCAAATAGTTCTTCAAATACAAATTTATCCATCGAGAAGTTCAAATTTTTGGTGTCTTGAATCGCTGCAAAAAAACAACTTTTCCACATCGTCCCCCCTCCATCCTCCTAAAAATGGTGGACGCGCATGTGACACAACACATCGATCATCCCAAATACGACCGAAAATAGTTGCAATTGAAATATATTTCTCAACAAATCGTAATCGCATTCACTTTCGTAAAAACGATCGATCGGACTGCATCGCGTTTGTCATCATTGATTCATCTTCTGCCTGCCCCCCCCTCCCCTTTTCCCTCACCGTCGCCCACGTTTCTCTCGCTCCCTTTCCTCTTTCGCGTCCCATTCCAATGCGCGAAGGGGCATCGCGAGTTCGATTATTAAATTGCATTCGAGACAAGCGTTAACAATTTAATCGCTTCAACGACGAATTACCGATTGTCGTGGCTCCAATTCTCAAAGTTCCCCCCCCCCCTCTTCACCCCCTCCCCCATTTGCTATCCTTCCATCTTCGCCCACGCCGAATGTCCGTTTTGTTCGGAATAGACAGCTCACATCGATGTCCCAAAACAGCCGTTGTAACAATAACCCCATTTCCAAGTCCCATCAAAATTACATCACAAGAGCAGGTCATAGCCCATATATATAGATATATATGGGTATGGTAGTAGTATTTTATTTTCTGTACTCGGCTTCTTCAGTCTTCTGCACCCCCAACCGTACAAAACATCCCCTCGGGTATTTTAAAATCAGCATGCGTATATATATGTCTATATGTATATGTACATACTCGAATCATGAATTACGAGTGACTCGATCTGCGAGCATTTTACAAAACGACAAAAATGTTCGAATAAATTTTATTATTTCATTATTTATGCACGAGTGTCTTGAATTGCGAGTAAAACTTGGTACGCGAGCATTCAGCAGGACGAACAAAATTGTCGAATAAATGTTATCACTTCATTATTCATGCAGATGCAACTGCAGTTTTTTTTTCGGGATTATCTCATGAAATATGCAGATTTGGAAAAAATATTATTGTAATCATTTGATTGGAAATTAAATTTTCTATAAAAAAGGTCGTAATCATTTTTCTCGAGCAATCTGTATTTACGGAGATATTTCGAAAAAACCGTTCTAGGAGGTTATGTCAGTTTTTGATAATCGATTCAATATCACGGAGGTAACCTAATATATGTTTATATATACATCCATATGTCTATATATCTGTATATTACATCAATTTGTCAATTTCCCGCAATCCCAACGTCAATTAACTCGTAGCGACCAATTGTAAACCGTCGAATCGGAAATCGTGGATTCCAACACGAACAATAACGACGCCCAAAGCCTCCCTCCTCATCTCGAAATCGCCCGCACGACGATGATCCCCAAAACCCCACGGGGTTGATACGAGAAAGTGCCATCAATGGACAATGGACCAAACTCTACGCACCGTAAAAACGAAAATCTTTGTGCGGTTTCTGCCGGACGTTCCAAGAGAGCAATAGAGAGGGACAGGACGAAAAATAAAGGGCCGAGAGAGTGACCGAGAGAGAGAGAGAGAGCGAGAAAGAGAGCGAGATAACCAGCGAGAGGACGAGTCAAGGCCACTGTCCGGGGCACGAGAGTAAAACGTCATCGTGCTCTCGCGCACGGTGGCCTCGCACTCGCAGTGACGTCCTCGTTTCCGCGCGGAGGGTGAGACGAGGTTGTGGGGGGCGAGGAGGCGAAGAAGAAGAACCCCTTCCACGGAGGGTCGTTTTGATCGGGGGTGGCACGGGGGTTGCTTTCCCCGTGCGTCCGTACCGAGCTACGTCGACGCCGGCGTCGAAACGACGACGTTCGCGCACGAGCGCTGAAGCGTGCGCGCGCATCGCGGTCGACCTACCGCCGCCGCCCCCCACCCGCCCGCCGCTCGAGATCCACGCGGAGTGGGGGGTCAACCGCGGACCGTGTATTCGACAGGATCGCGCGCGTCCGACGGTGGAAAACGTAACTCGCGTTTTATCGATTTGACGGGTTTCGTCGTCGCGCGGCCATGTTTCCTCCCGTCTAAACGGTCACGCGCACTTCGCATCAACCCTCCTCCACTTACCCCCTCCACCCCCACCCCGCAAGCTCGACGATAGATTTTCCAACGTCTACGCTGCTGCCGCTGGTGCTTGGTGCTGGTGCTGCTGCTGCTGCTGCTGCTACTGTGCATGTTCTCTCGTCCAGGGTGTAACGATGTACCTATAAACAACGGGGAAAAAAAAAGGTTTATTATTCGTTAAAATTTTTATCATATTCGTTGCGTTGTTTTGAAAAAAAAAAAAAAAAAGATTTATGTATGATTGATCAAGACGCGATTTTTCCAACGTCGGTACATTGATAAATAATAATAGTAGTAATAGGAAGGGGAAAAAAATATCGACGAATGGCGATGGAAGATTGAAGGAAGAAGGAACGCTAAAAAAAAAAAAGAAACGGAACGGAGCGGAGGACATCGAATACGGAAGACTGGATACTTCTGGATTTGGGAATAGGAGGTGGACGTGTTTGATACGTGAACTATAAGCTGATTTGGAGGAAAAAAAACACAAATAAGCGTGAGTAATTTGTGCACGAATTTTTTGGAAATTTTATTTATATTTCATTATTATTAGTATTTTTGTTGTTTTTTTAAGGTTTTTTTAGTTTGGAATATTATTTTTTTTCGGGGGATTGTCGAGGGAGTTTAAGTAGGTTACGAGACGGGCTTGCGTAGATTTCCGCCATCGCTGTACGAAGGAGAGAGAGAGAGAGAGAGAGAGAGAGAGAGAGAGAGAGAGACATTTCGTTTTATTTTTTATTTCTCTTCGATCTTTCTGCCTCAATTGATTTTCCAAGCGAGGGAGACGATGAAAAAAAAAAAAAATCATTCGGAAAATATCGCGAAAGCTTTTTGACGAAAAAAAATTATTCCGAGCACAATCATTTTCCGCGTTTAGGCGTTGATTCGTTCGTGAGATTCGTGAGCAGGAGAGATTTCACGAATCACGAAAATGTAGATCACAGAGATTTTGTGGAAAGTGCGATAACGGAACAATGCTAATGACTGATGGTAAATATAGTTAGAGTGGGGGACATTGTTACTGTACGTATAATCGTGTATCAATACATGTATATATCCACATGTATATGTATACGTCAATGTCTATAGCGATGTATATGTATAAATGTGTGTGTATTTTTTTTTTTTTCGCTCCACATTTCCCGACTCGAAGAATTGATCGAACGACTGACACAAACGTCGTCGGTTTGTGATCGAAGCGAATGATTCCGGTGAGAAATCTATCGTCTATTCGTGGGTTGAAATTCGTGGGTGCGATTTTTCGAACGCGGAAGTACGGTATATCGACAGAGAAGAAGGAAATTAGCCTCGGGTCAATGGGGGCTAGGGGTTGGCTTGCGCGGGGATCGTCGCGCTCCGGGCACGCTATACGATTATTTTCGTTTTACATTTTTCGTTTATTCGTTTGTGAAAATATTTATGTGGTTTTTTGTCTCTTCATTTTTTCGGCTCTCCGTGATTTATCCACGAGCGTGCGTTACTCGTGTGTGTGTGGGGGGGGGGGGGGGGGGGCAATTTGTGAGATTTGAGTTTGGTGAAAAATAAATCGTCGGCGCGTTGGGGTGAGCTTTTGATTTTGTAGACATTTCTTATACTTTATAGAAATTTTGTATATCTATATTGTATAGAAATGTTATATATCTTTTTTATTATAGTTTTTTTTTAGCTTGCATTTTTTTTGTCAGTGCGAACAATTATTATTATTATTATTTTTTAATACAAAATCCGTAAAACAGCAATTAATGATTATTATATTTGTAAATGAAATATTGCTAAGATATAAATAAATGATGAAAATATTATTGAGTTAAATTTTTGGAAGATTTTCAATCGATGTTCTATAAATGAATTTCAATTGTCAAATTTCACGGTAATGATGAAATACGTAAATTTAAATTATTCAAAAATGTTTGAAAAAATTGGATCACGGTTTTTGCAAAAATTTTATTTTACAATGTCGACGTTGAATGAAGAAGTAAAGAAAATAAAATAAAAAAATCGAAGCAGCTATGCATCAGCTCGGCTCGATGATGAATTTTATTGTAAAATTCTGTCTTACGGAAAACTAATCAACGATCGAGTGACGTTCGATATTTTTCAATCAACTGGATTGCATGAGAAATAAAATCCCAGATGGTGGAAACGTCGAAATAAAAAAAGAAGAGCGACAATGATGAAAACTAATCATCGCGTGACAAGATCCGGATTTAATTGACTCCACATTATTATTTTTATTATCAGTATTATCATTATTATTATTTCCATTATCATTATTATTATCATTAATTAAATTCGTGACAAGATTCACATTTAATTGTTTCCACATCATCATTATCATTGTCAATCATACAAAAATAACAATCAATCCGCTCAATTAACAAAATCAAATGAAACGAACCCAATTTAAAATTTTTTTTTTATTTTTCAATCGTCTTGGCTTCACTAAAAAAAACGAAATCCCGAAAAAAGATTTTGTATTTGAAATCTGTCTCAGTGGAATTCACGAGGTTTCACGTGCACACAAGAGAGCTTCGTCATTGTCTCGTCGTGTCCCTCACTCGGACGCACTAGTCGCCCTCTCAATGCCGCCACAAGCCCTTCAGGGGTGGCAGAGGGTGCCAAGAGGGGGGCGGGGGGTCGATGAGAGGCGTTGACGGTCGAAGAAACGATTTGGCAGCCTCAAGCACGACGAATCTTAGTGTAAGCTGGCCATTTCCATGCTCCAAATAATTTCCTGCGTGTCCTCAGGCACACTTTTCCGGTTTCCATCGATCGAAACCGAATTAACGACGCCCGAAAAAAAAAAAGAAAAAAAAACGGAGACCCCGCATTTTTCGTCCAGCGTGCTCGAATCGTTTCGGTAAAATATCGAGCGCCCGTGTGTATGTGTGTGTGTGTGTATGTGTGTGTGTGTGTATGTGTGTGTGAGGGCACAGAAATTTCATCGATCGTCGTATAAGCTGCTGGGGGAGATCTTCGTAACAAGTTTCGTGGTGACGCTGCCCTTGAGCGAGCTATATAGGCCAGTCGATAGTCGAATATCACTGAAAGCATTTTTACCGTTCAAAAAAAAAAAAAAAAAAAAAAAACCTTTTTCAGCACTTCCAATCCGCATTTGTGCGAGAGGAAATGAAATAGGACACACTCAGATACCTTTCTTCAACAACGATCGTTCATTTAGGCTTTCCCAATAATTTGAATTTGTTAAAAAAAAGGGAATTGAGAAGGAAAAGAAATACATTTTGAAAAGTCAATCGATAGCCATTTATTTATTTCTTAAAATTTTTTTTTTTCCAACTAATGTATCGACTTGTCTGTGAACGGATTATTCGTTCGTTGTGGGTGTGAGCTTTGCACGTTGGGACAATCACGACATCGATGAGAGATACGATTTCATCACGCGAACACATTTATGACGGAATTTATTCAACGCCTCGACCACGTGACTTTTTTTTTTCTTTGCTGCCAAGATAACACAATTACATTCTTTTTTTCTACGAGCATTGATGCAAATGTTATTTGTCAATGATGACATGGTGACGATTTGTTTTTTTTTTAAGTTGATAGTTATATCGATGAATGTAAAAGGATATTATTTGATATCAAGATGTTGATTTGTTGTTGTCGAATTGTTCAAACATAGCGAACAATAGTTTGGTAGCTAAAAGACGGAAAGGTTTCAAACTTTTGGATCGATTCGAACTATCGTTGAATAAAAACACGTGACTATATTATTCCAACAAAAACTAGAGAACAAAACGTCAATGTGTGTCTATAATGTATATTATCTTAAACATTTTTTATTATTTAGATATTGATCATTAAAAGAAAAAAATTACTGTTTGAAAAAATAACAAAAAATGATAATAATTCATAAAATCGTCAATAAATAATGATAATTAATAAAACTGACAATAAGTTAGAATAATTCATAAAATTGACGATAAACAATTATTTTTTTTACTATAAATACAATTTAACCATTTGAAAGCAATTCAAGAAGACGAAAATATAAAAAAAAAGAAGAAAAAAAAATCCATTGCCACCCTTGACAAGAATTTTCCGATAGACCGTGTGCGTTTGATTGTCCGAAATGACGTTGCCCCATCGTACGTAAACAAAGAAAGCAAAAAAGAAAGAAAAAATATATGTGTGGCAGAGTGATAAGCAGTATCTAAAATTATCCAGTCCGTAGTTGGTTATCGATTTATATATACGTTTGTGCCCAGCCACGATGATACGTCTGCAGACGTATAAATACACTTACAAAGACTTGGGGGCACCCAACCCCCTCGCCTTAGGGCGGTGGATAAGTAAATTCGTTGTAGAACGATGTAGCACTGTCCGCTAAATCCCCCCCCCCCGTCCACCCCAACTGGACGGCAGATATAATAGAAATCGTGGCAAAACTAAGTTTAGATGGCGGCGGATCGATGCCAGTGTTACAATAGCTTTTTCTTCGGTCATCCCAGTCGTTGGGATCCTCACTCTGTCTGAGCTTTTCGCATCTCCGTCCGACCCTTATCACCGAGAGAATAAAGCGTTTGTCAATTATAGCCCACGCCCGTGGACGCATTGTTTCTACGGGCTCACGTTTTCACGAGCGAATTAATTTTCGTTCCTTTGAAATGACAAATTTGCGTCTCAGCCACAGGCCTCGAGCCTCGTGACTCGGCTTTTCAAAAACCCTTTGTCGTGATTACGTCGTGTTTTGCATTGTCTCGATCGTCGTATTGATAGGACGAACATAAGGTCTTGCAAATAGAATTGTTAAAAAATAGAATTTGGTAGGCAAAACAGAATAGTAACGAAAAAAAAAGAACAAAAATAAGGTCTTGCAAATATAATTGTCAAAAATTGAATTTCGTAAGAAAACCAAAATGGTTAAGAAAAAAAATACAACAAGAATAAGCTCTTGCCATTAGAATTGTTGAAAAATAGAATTTCGTAGGCAAAACAAAATGTGAAAAAAAATAAAAGCAGAATTTCGTGTCTCATCTTGGAGAGCTCGTAGCTTTCGAAATTAATTGCGAGTACGACTCGTTCATTTCGTTGATTGGTTGCATTGAAGAGACGTGAATGAAGCTTTAGCCAACGGAAATAAAAAATTGAAAAATTATTGGAAAATAAATAATTGAATAAAAAAAAACAATTTTCGGTTTTTATTTCAATTGTTTATTTACAACATACAAGTTCAACTTATCGCTCGGTCGGTATTGCAGATTCGAAAATTCTCCAAAATTTTCTTTCCTTTTGTTGATTTATTTTTTATTGAAATGTGGGTTGAGCACATACAAAAAAATCACGCTAGCTAGCTCACGCACTTTGTGTGCGTGTGCGATCTACTAATTCCGAGAAAATGTAATCTTTTAATCTCATTAATACCGTCTCGGCTTCGCGTTTCAACATTTACACGTAACGACATCAAAGAGGTGTTTGGCAGCTTCGGGATTTGCAAATGGACTGCGAAGATTAATCCGGCTCGACGGTCCGACGGTCCCCGACCGCACCCCCCCCCCCCGCCATCTGAGGATAACGAGCTCGTGCCCAGACCACGAACCGAGTCCCCCACGAGTCGACTTTACAGGATAAGCTTCGTTTCCGGTAACTTCGAAATAATTTTCGACACAATTAATCATCGACGTTATCTTATCGATCACAACGTTGTTCTAGTTACGTAACACCCACGTCAATGATCGTTTGCTTGGACAATTTCTAAATGACAACGTGTCCTGATGGTTTTTTGTTTTGTGAAAATGTTTTTTTAATGATTATTTTTCTTAATTATTTCAAACTTCGAAGTCACAACTATTGAAGATAAATTTATTTATGTATTTATTCAAATTGTTGTGAATGAGGAAGAGATTTCATAACATTTTAGTGATAATGCTGTCCCTTGAAGGTTCTCTATCGTTGTTGGGTCGGTTATTTTTTCAAGGGCCAGGTTCGTCTGTAAAAAAATAAATAAATAAATAAATAAATAAATAAATAAATGAATAAATAAATAAATAAATTGATTTAAAAATAGTAATAATAAATAGAATGTCATCATTCAGTGATAACATTAAAAATACAAAATTAAAAATAAAGTTGTGCTCAGTCAAACTCCTATTCAGTTTCACTCTAAAAAAACTTATTATTAAAAATATACATCTTTATTGTATTTGTAAGTGCATGCGTTAATGACTCGACTATACTCTTATTCGTGAAGATTCCGACGGACGCGTTTGTCTACACTGAACGGTGGTGGTGGCTCAACCAAGTGTTCAATCATTAAACACACACACACACACACACACACACACACAGCTCGCCCGTTATTATACGGTTTCCATGATATCCATTTCTCTCGACCTATCTTCATCGTTCCCCAGCACGCTTATTGATTTTTCGAACTCTCACCCGCGCCACCCACGTTTTTATGTAACCCATGAATGAACGTTTCCACACACTCATACGAATGACCCCACAGCTGCAACTCGAATGAAAAAGCCGAATCAAGATTACAAAAACAAACTCCCGTTGCAAAAAAAAAAAAAAATTTCAATGAAATCCTCTATCATTCATTCAGTAAGAGATTAATTCATGAAATACTCGTTAACAACCAATTGTACCTTCGATAGTTTTTTTTATGAATTATCATTGGAAAAAAAAATTGCTAGCTCAAATTTTGGTATCGTCTTGTCGACGTTTTAATTTTTTTTTGCTTTTCTCACGTAAAAAACACTCGAAAAATCTGCAAGAAAATTCTAGTATACTTCTTAGAGATGCTATTTTATGTTCCAATAAAATATTTTATGTTTCATTCAGAATGCTTTAAAAGAAAACCTATTAAAAATGTTGCTATAACGACTTAAATCCTCTAGAGATAAATATTACCTAAAATTTTCGTTTGCTCCCAAAATGGGTCAATGTGGTGACGAAGGGTTAATCTCAATGAAAGCTCACGCTGATTATGAAAGATATTAGACATGAAAAAAAATTCAGTAGACAACGGGGTTAATATTGATAATTACGATAAAAGCGTAGCGACTAAAAGAAAAAACGTCGAACGTCGAACGTCATCGATTAACACGTATCGCCATTCACCAGCGCCCCTAAGAGTTGTCAGATTTTTTTTTGTCCCCCTCCCCCACGTATATATATTTTTTATCTCCGGGTTAACTTCCTTAGTATCGATCGACCCGGACTATCCCTCGTCCCCGTGCCCGCGCGTTTCGCCGAGTTCCAATGGGCCTCCGGCATAGACCGACGATCATATACCAGTGGGGTGGTACACTTTCCGTTCGCCTACAGTCTGTTCAACAAGAAAACGTTTCTTTCGTTTCTTTCCACGACGATAAATGATTTTTTTCGTTCCTTCTTTCATTGGACACGAAAGTACATTGAAAGGACTACGATGCAAATGCCGAGTTGTTTCGAATTACGCTCGAACCTGTCCGTGAGGGCAGACGGAAAAAGTCGCGAAAATGATTGTCGTGTATGCCAAGCGTTTTGCGTGCGGTCTTCTTGGTTACCCATCGCGAAAGGTCCACGTATGACCTACAACCCGCGGCTGCCAAATCAATTGAACAGTCGTGGACGGTTCGCGAAGAGTTGGGTCGAACGGTTACGAACCCACCGAAACGGTCGTTGAACATCCCGAAAGAGGCTGATCTCGAGCAACAACGGAAAGCATGGCGAAAAGTCGGCCCGGGCCATTCTGGATAACGATGGGGGATTGCACGATGTACCTAGGTAGCCGCGTCGTAAGTCCTTCGAATGTATTTTCGTGACCAAAAAATGAAGAAAGACAAAAAAAATCTTCAATAGTTTTCGTGAAAGATCGTGGAAGGCGTTTCTTGTTGAACCGACTGTAAATACTTCAGCGTACGACGAACCAAACCGCTGTGGAATTACGGCACTTCGAGACCCATATCGGAATAAACGTAATTAGAGTATTCCCCACTTCGGGGTTCTTTCATCCTCGTGCCGTTCTGCTCCGGGCCTTCTACCTTTTACCCCCCACCCCCTCGCCCACCCTCATCATTCACGACCACTCGGGTCCTTCTATTTCTTTCTACGATTTTTTTTCCGTTTTTTTTTCACTCTTCCTTTTGATCCGACGTCGCAAATGTATTCATCGACATTATTTCTTTTTTCTTCTCCTTCTTCTTCTTCGTCTCTTCACCCAGTAACCCCCATGCTTGTCTCGGTAATTGAATTTTTCGATTCGCGAACAAACAAATTCTTCTACGATCGATTCGACAAAAAAAAAAGACATACATATATATGTATACATAAAAAATGAATAAATGAATAAATATAGAAAAAATTGAGAGATTTAACGATAAGTATTTTTTTTCTGTCGGAGCTCCGAGACGTGTATCCTGAGATTGATATAGGTCGATTCACCTTTTTTTTTGTGGGTATCGATTATCGTTTTTTGCATGCTGAACGGGTTCGTTGTTCCACGAGTGATCGACTTCATTATTGAAAGTAAAAAATAATCACACCAAAAAAATATAGAAGAATAAAATAACCAAACATGATAAATAAATAACAAAGAAAATACGTAAGCTCACTTTTTTCTGTTTTTATTTTACAAGAGTAAAAAGGGATGGGATCATGTTTGTGCAAACGCATGTGATCATTGGGTGCACTTTTCTACGGCATATTAAACTGGCTCGATGATTCACGAGCGATGGACATTTTTTTTTTTTTATTTTTTTTAACGAAAGCTGAAAAGGACGTCGGTGCATCGACTTTTTTGAAGATAAGAGCGACGGATGGGGATGCGAAAGCGATTGTGAAATGCACGTGAAGATTAGATGGGCGAATTCTCGTCAAAGACGATGATGGTAAAGCACGGTCGCGGCTGGAGGTGGATGGGGGGGGGGGGTAGGCCAGTGAAGGGAAGATGGTTGAGAGGTGAATTTTTAAGTAGTAAAAATCGTATCCATGTCAGGCATCGCTCGTGTATCATAGAGATAAGTGCTCTCAACCCCACGAGCTTCTCGCTCGACTACCCCATCTGTACGTGTCCACCAGTCTCATCTCCCCACACACTCTCTCCTCTCTCTCTCTCTCTCTCTCTCTCTCTCTCCTTCTCTTTCTTTCTCCCTCTGTCTCTCTCGCTCACTATCTATCTCACTCTCTGTCGCACGCTGTGCTTCATCTCACTCGCCTCTCGCCAATCTTCGCTTCGTTTCCCATAAATTTCAACATCCTTACTCACACGTGTGAGCCCACACAACCTCGATCACTCTTTGTCTACGTGCTGGACTCTCGATTGTCGTTTCCCAACTTTTGGTTGACCGTCGAAGTCTTGCACATTGTCGAATAATAAAAAAAATTACAATAAGAAAACTCTTAAATTAACGTAAATGCATAAATAAATAAATAAGTAAAAGAATAAATGAGTAAATCAATGAATAAATTAATAAATAAATGAATAAATAATCATACAAAAATGTTGCGAAGATCCAAAGAAGAAATGAGAAGAAATAACGAATCCATCGATAATACTGATGATAATTTTTTTTTTTATCATTTGTGCGACTCGATCCTCCGATAAGAAGGATAAAATAAATTTATTTTCTACCTTTTTGCGACTCGATACTCCGATAATGAGAATAAATTTTTTTTTCCGCCTTTTTTGCGTCTAGATCCTTCGATTATAAGGATAATAGGTTTTTTTTCATCTTTTTGTCATTGGATCCTTCCATAATAATAATAATGATAATAATAATGATGACAATTTCATCAATCGCTCACTCGACCTTCAGGAAATAATATATTTCTTCAAATTTTCCATTGCAAATATCTTCGGTCTCCCCAAAAAAATTCCTTCGCAGCTGTTTATGTACTTTCTTCAATTTTTTTCCTTTTTCATTCATTTTATGTACTTTTTTTTATTTGTTACGTGACTCGACTCGGTGGAGTTAATTCCGGGCTGTGGAGTGGGAAGAGGAGCCCGAGGGCTATCTCTTCCCACGCCGTGACGTATTTTCCTTTTTTTCTTGTTTTTAATTTTCTTACGCGAATCCACGAGATTTACGAAGCGCCTACGCACACGTGTGCACATTCATTATCATCCACAGACGCGACACAATTTTTCCACAAATTCCAAACCCGTCGTCTTTTCATCTCGTCGCGAACTCTCGACCCGTCGAACTAACGACGCTAACGTCTTTCTTTTCATATATTTTTTTTAGTATTTCAATCATCTTCTTCATTTGTTCTTCGATTAAATATCGATTTCGTCCATGGACGATGATGGACAAACTCAATTGAATTTAATCAATTTCTTGAAAAAAATCAAGAAAAGAAAACGAAAAGAACAACAATAGAAAATCGTTAACAATGAAAATAATAAATTATTATTTTACAAACTTCCGATTTTTGCACCAATTAATTAGTTTTTTATTTGTTTCATTTATCAATGGGTCAACCGACAAGAAAAAAAAGCAATATTTAATTAGAATAGCTTGCAAATAAAAATGTTCAGACCCCACAATTCTCATATTTGTCTTTTTCTTTTCGCACTAACGCGTCTCAACGTTATCTCGAAATTTTTTTGTTTCCTTCCTAATTTTTTCTCCCTAATAAAAAGACAAATATGAGAATTGTGAGTTCTGAACATTTTTATTTGCAAGCCAACGATGAAGGAACTTTAATCCCATCACCCGGCCCTCACCCCTTACCAGTTCTCTCGGACGCCGATAAAACACACACACACACACGCATACTCGTTTTCTCTCGACGTCGAGTCGACTATTCTCGCCTGTCACGTATTGCGCACACGCACGCCCACGCACGCACCACTCGATAAAGCAAAAGAGGGGTCTGAGCTTTTATCCCATGGCACTTGTGCCGACGCAGCGTCTCCGTGTCACCTTCCCCCTTCCCCTCCCGATCAACCCCCCACGTACCTCGACGGTAATCCCTTGAAAAACAATGGATTTTATTTTTCAAATTTTTTTCTTCGTTTTTTTTCCCCACACTGTTCGAAAAATCTAATCTCGACGCCCATTGTTAAGCACGATCCCCACCCTTCTTTTCACATGTTCGCTGCAACTTCGATGGCAAATCTTGAACTTCGTTATAATTTCAATTAGTACTAATTGAAAGCCACATTATGGATTTTTTTCCGATTTTTTTAATTGATAGTTTAGAAATTAGGGTAAATATGTTGAATCACGGCTCCACCACGAAAGTGCTCCACATTTTTTTTTCAATGTTTCTTATCACTCAGCAATGGTGTAAGATGCTATTATATGATGGCACATGATATTTAACACCATAGAAATTAATTGAAACAAAACGGGCGTGATTCGACATATTTAACGAAAAAAAAGTTGCCATCGACAAGTCCCATTAACAGGGTTAAAAGTGCGTGCACCCGTTGTACCACCGTTATAACTCATCGTTATAACTCATCGATGCCAAAAATAGTTCGTGTGGAATTTCTCATAAGTCTCTTATGTCCACGGAAATACGATAGAGTAGGGTGAGCCCCCGTTAGGGCCTGTGACGCAGACGGCGATCGGAATCAAGGTCGTCCGAGAAATGCGAGAAGGCGCCGGATGCTGCAGCTTCCGACGTCCAGACGTCTTGCCAATTTTTTTTTTTTGTTTTCTCCCTTTTCTTTCTATCTCTTTTTTTTTCTCATCCCGCGTCGATACCAGAGCGAGGTTCACGTGCCAAGCGCATAATTTACATTCTTGGAATGCAGCATGCACGTTGAATAAAAAAAAAAAACAGAAATTTATTTTGAAAAAATGAAATTGTCGTGGAACGTAAATCTGTTAAATTCGAGGAGCCACAATGTCGCGGCCTTGGAGCGATAACTCGCCGATTAAAATTCACGAATAAACCGGAAGTCGAAACCATCGTTGTGTGACGCAGTCGGTCGACAATCGTTGCTCACGACCAACCGCTCACCGACCGATATCTTCACTAAAACCAGCTGCAACGAATTTAAAAAATAAAAATAAAAATGAAATAAATAAAATTTATCAAAAAAAAAGCAGCAAGAAATAATTGCAAATAAAGAAGACAACGGGAAAAAATGAAACAAAAGTTTAAGTGCAAATGGAGATTGAATTTTCTGATGAAGAAATGAGTGGAGATCACATTTGTCGTGACGTGAAAAGAATTTAAAAAAAATAAAATCAAATGTGAATGAATTTTTTTAATCAAAAACATAGGGATGGAATTATTTTTCTTGTGATATATGATATTTTGCTTTTTTTTTTTTTTTTTTTTTGAAAATATCGTTTTGATGAATTTGTGTGTTCTTGGGGATGCAGCAAAATGCCACCGACTACCTCGATCGAACCGAGTTTGAACGATGCAACGACGACGACGACGACGACGACGACCACGTCGGGACCCGAGGACAAGGGTACGACGCCCGGTGAGTTAAAGATGTCAGCCAACCTCGAACAATCGTCGTCACCGTCAAGTATATATATCTTCTTCATACATCATCATACAATTGCGATTGCACGTACGATCGAACGTATTTAATTATCGAAACGTTTTTGTTATGTTTCTTTTTCCCTCGCGTTATCTTCAGACGTGGGCGAAGCCGAATCGGCGACCGCCACAGCCGCGAGCACCATTGAAAAGGTGTTGAAAAATTCCGTCGAGGAGATATCGGACGCGACCAAGATTCCGCCATGGGCCGTCGTCGCTATTTGCATAGGTACGCATTTTTTCATCTATATCGAAAAAAAAAAATAAAACAGCAATAAAACATGAATAAAACAAAAATTAACATAAAAAAAAGTGAAAAAACCATTTTTTTCGTAAAGCAAGTTTAAAATTGTGCATGTTGAAACTCTGATTCAGTTTCATACGATAATTTTACTCGCATCCATTTTTTCCGCATCAAAAATAAATTAATAATAATACAATTGAATAGTAATTCTTTTCAAATAAAAAACTATTTTTTTCTGGAAGCAGGTATGAAACTTTTCATTTTTTATCACGGCACTGATTTTGTTCAAACGCATTAATTTCACTTTCGTGAAACACATTTTTGCAAGTTCAAGCCAAAAAAAAGAACAAACTAAAAAAGCTCGGCCATAGAACTTAATTTTCGATTATTTTTTTTCCAAATTTTTCGAATAATTCAATCTTCATTCGTCGATCGTCTCCATGACAGCCGTGGGAGTAGTCATACTCGGAATAGTTTTCTGGTGCGTGAGAAGATGTTGCCGAAAACGTCGTGGAAAGGATGGGAAGAAGGGCAAAGGCGTGGTGGATCTGAAGAGCGTGCAATTGCTCGGCGGAACTTACAAAGACAAGGTGCGTGATCGTTGTCCCGATTGGTTAATTAGTTAGCTAGATCATCCTCTTTTATCCCCCCCTCCCCCCCTTCGTGGAAACCCACTTCGGTATGCGCAGGTACAGCCGGACATGGAGGAGCTTACGGACAACGCGGAAGAACCGGATGAGGCTGAGAGCAAACAGAGCGAGGTCAAGCTTGGAAGGCTTCAGTACAAGGTAAGACATCTGGCAACTCCTCTATAAAAAATTCCTAAACATTAAAAATGAATTAAAAAAACAATCCCAGCTTCAAGTTATCTCACAAAGTTGTTGATCTGTTGAAGTCGATTTTCATTCTTATTCTTCTTTCCACCCCCTTTCATCCCTTTTCTCTTTTGGGCCTTACTCTGGCGAAGATGGACGAAGGAACTAATGAGATACCGTTAATGCAAAATTTCGCGACGATTATTTCAGCTCGAGTACGACTTCAATTCGAACAGTCTGGCGGTTACGGTGATCAAGGCTGAGGAACTTCCGGCTCTCGATATGGGCGGTACCTCGGATCCTTACGTGAAGGTTTATCTTCTGCCCGACAAGAAGAAGAAGTTCGAGACCAAGGTTCACCGAAAGACTCTCAATCCCGAGTTCAACGAAACTTTCACGTTCAAGGTACGTTCGATGATGATGATTCACGATCCTGGATCTTGGGATCGATGGAATCGATTCGAGATACATTTCTAGAGGTGTTAGGTCAGAGTCTTGTGAGAATTAAACGCATCAGATTGGTCCTGAAATTTTTGTTTGGCCATCTGCACGAGAATGGTTCATCCTAAAGGGTTTCATCGAAACCTGTAACATTGGCTGTCTGACGTTGATGTCTTTATCTTCATCCGACGCCCAGCTATCGTGGACCACACGTTTCGTTCCCACTGTAGCGTCACATATCGTCCACATTGTTTCGAACAAAAGACAACCGAGAACGGTCCTGAAGATACTGGCAAATGAGATTTGCGGGGTTTCGCGAAAGTGGTGGAGCTCAAAAGAGGTATTCGGACAGTTCACAGTTGGTTTCAGTTGGTTTGGAAATTAGCGAACAGACGAGGGCGTCACTCTCCGTCACGAAAATCCCCCGGGGGCGTCTCGTGTGTCGTTTAACCGTCTCAAACAAATTGTTAACGTTTGATTGGGCGGTGGAGAAAAGTTCTAACTAATTTTCCATTCTCTCGGGACATTGTCCTGTATGATTGTCACTCATTTAATTTCTCGGAAAAAATCATCGTCGTGGTTGAACGATTTAGTTCGATGAATGACACAAAAATGCATCTGGAATGATATTTCATTAGAGAAACCCCGAAAGTTTTGGAATTATAGCATTGTGCAGCTTTCGATGAGATAAAGGAAGCTAATTGATCGAAATGTATCGTATACAATTTTTAGTGTCATAATACGAAACACAAAATATTGCAAATGTTATTCACAATCGCTTCATAACTTCAAAATTCCAACTTTTGATTACTCTTCTTAATGACGAGTTTCCACATTTTATCTCACGTTATGGAACACCGATTAACCATTTCTTCAGCACTCAGCAAAGGGCTTTGTCCCTTGAATCGACGACATAATGAAGTAACTCGTGTCACGACGATGACGAAGAAATAAAAAATTTCGACAATCGACGCAACGAACGTCACGAAGTAGATTTAGACAAATGTAGTTCTCATCGAAACCGATATAATCATGCAAAACGTATTTTCGTATCAGGTTGAATAATTTTGTCGTTCTGTTTTTTTGTTTGTTTCTTTTTTTTTTTGGATTTTTTTTCCAGGGCGTACCGTACGCCGACGCGATGAACAAGACTCTCGTGTTCGCGATCTTCGATTTCGACAGATTCTCAAAGCACGACCAGATCGGCGAGGTCAAGGTTCCACTCTGTCAGATTGATTTGGCACAAACGATCGAGGAATGGCGAGAGCTGGTGAGCGTGGAGGGCGAAGGTGGTCAGGTAAGTCTCTCTTCGACAAAAACAACAAAAAAAAAGCGAAAGGAAAAAATGAGAATAAAAAGTAAAAAGGAAAATGAAATTTTGAATAATTCAGACGAGCAATTTCTTCGAAAATTGTAATTTTATTAGTGAAATTTATAAAACCTTATTCAAAGACAAAGTCTTAGTGATTAAGAGAATATATAAATAATTTTAAATATCAAAACAAAATACTTTGTTCAACGAAAAAAAATATATAGTGAATGAATAATAATTACAAAATTATTGATTTAAAGGACAACAAACTCGGGGACATCTGTTTCTCACTGAGATACGTGCCCACAGCCGGCAAACTGACCGTCGTCATCTTGGAAGCAAAGAATTTGAAAAAAATGGACGTCGGTGGTCTGTCAGATCCTTACGTTAAAATCGCGTTGATGCAAAACGGCAAACGTCTGAAGAAGAAGAAAACTTCGATCAAGAAATGCACCCTCAATCCTTACTACAACGAATCATTCTCTTTCGAGGTGCCCTTCGAACAGATACAGGTCGGTGATTCACCAATAACGTGAATCTTCGGTAGGCGAAGAAAAACGGCCGACGGAAGAAACGGCCGCTTGTTAAACGTCGTCAACCGGATGCTTAATTTTTTTTTAAGTAGATTCTTGTGGGGATGGGCCAAGGGGATATTTTTTTCATTTTATTTTGAGGGACGGCGGTGGAAGGGAGGTTGGGCAAGGGGTGGCAATCAAGCGATATCGTAGTTTAGTCGCTAGTCGATGATCAATTCGCTTTTTAGACAATTTTTTCGTTTTCTTTTGTTTGTATTTTTGGTTAGTCGGCTGGCAGCCACTTTCTTCCGGCGACCATTTTTCTTCGTGAACCTGCATCTTCTAACGGAGTCCACGAATGTATGACATAATCCCAAAACCCCGAAAACAAATCGTGAAGAAGCTCGAGCGAGAAGCGACGAAGGAAAAAAACCAAAATTCACGAGAGCAAACGAAAGAGTTGCCATGAGAATGAAAAACCAAAATTTATTCATCCACTTCGTTGAAATTTCTGTTTGTCTATATGTTTGTTTGTTTTTTTTTCCAACGATACGTTTGTTCGATCGACTAATTATTATTATTTTCGTTGCATTGTTTCTTCGTTTGTAGAAAGTGAATTTGATGGTGACGGTCGTTGATTACGATCGCATTGGAACGTCGGAACCAATTGGCAAAGTGATATTGGGTTACAACGCGAGCGGTACCGAGTTGAGACATTGGTCCGACATGCTGGCATCGCCCCGACGTCCGATTGCCCAGTGGCACACGCTCAAGGATCCCGAGGACGGAGACAAGAAGGATTAAGCGCTTGGCGATGTCTAGAAAGGTAATGTAATCGGAACCAAAAAATAATTGATGACTCGTCGGTTATCGCGAATTATCCGTACTGAAAAAAAAATGTCATTGACTTGGAACAAAAAAGTATATTTATAAATAAAATTGTTGGTCGAACAATACGTGCTGCCCAGAACTCGTGTAATTACTTCGCCACGTTACAATAATGTAATCACCGAATGTATGTTTCCTCGATTCATGGCCATCTTTAATTCTAGATCCCCATAGTGTTTTTCTGATATCCGTTATCCCCGTTGTGGAGTCCTTCGTGTTCATTGAATTTTTTGGCTACTTACTATGGAGCAAATTTGTTTGTAAAAATTCTGAAATATTGTACAACTATTCTACTTAACGATACAATTATTATTTTATATCAAAACGAAAAACTTGTATCATAATAAAACGCAAAATGGCCGTAAAACGTGGTTGGACCATGGCATAATGAAAACTCAGGACAACACGAATTGACGTCTACGGTTATTCGATCAAATTAATTTTCGAAAAATCAGAGTTACCCAAAAAAACAGTGACATTTTTTTTCCAGTACGCAATCAAACTTGTTCGCGTTTCATCTATAACGTTCGATCGTTGCAGGAGTTTATCGTAACGTGAGAAACGAAAAAACACGAAAAAAAACAGAAAAATAAAATAAGATGGAGGGGGAGAGATAGAGAAAAGGAGAGGGAGAGAGAGATAGAGAGAGATAGAGAGCGAGAGAGAGAGAGGGACAGGAAGGGAGCAAGAGAGCCCGAACGAGAGAAAACAAAAGATACTTAGTAGATACTAATAATCCATCGATCGAGTAATTAAAGATGAAAAAAAATCATCAACAAAAACAACAACTACAACAACAAAAGCAACAAAAGAAACAACAAAAAGTTACCACCGAAGAAGATGAAGAAGAAGGAAAATAGGATTAATGATTATGTTCTGATGGAGTGTAGTGTCTTGTATATATTCGCATATGCATATACATATACGTATACATATACATATATATATATAAATATATATATGAATATATCATATATGTATATATGTGTATACATATATATTTAAACCGTAACTTCTTTCCGTAGACGGTAAAAATGGGGATGAATTTGTTTTTTTTTTCCGAGTTGCGCGTTCTTCTAGTGAAGCATCATTGTTCCACGAAGCATTGTCGTTTGTAAGCCATTATTGAGACAAATTTTTTTTTTGTTACGATTACACGGATATCAGCTTTCACGAATAATCGACGTTCGACGATCCATTGCTTTGCCAAAAATTTTATCTCGTTGATCGTGATTCGAGTGGTGAAGATTGTATTGTAAAAAAAAAAAACGAAAAAAAAAAAAATTAAACAAAGCAAGAGAAAAAAATTATCTTCCTTCTCGGCTCTATCGGTCGCACACAATGCGAGAGATCGTTACCTCGCATATTAATACCGTGCGAAGACACGAAAATGGCGAATGACACCACAACGAGTCGTCGCTGCGATAAGAAAAAAAAACAAATAAATAAATTTAAAAAAAAACAATCTATCCTCCCGAGTCTTCGTCATTCTCGAATCTTCGCATTCGTTGTGAAACAAAAAATAAAAATTACACATATGGACAAAATAAAAAAAATATATATATATATTGAAATTAAAAAAAATCAAGAACAACAACAAAAAAAAACACGTTACTACGAATTACCGTTTTGGAAAGTAAGCTCTCGTTCGCAATGTCTTCGTGCGTTACAATAATAACAAATGAATATGAAATAATAATTAAAAACAAACAAAACAAAAAAAAAAGAAAAAAAACTAGATTACGTATACGAATATCCTTGATCAGGACGTTCGCGTTCACGGAGTTGATTCCGATTTGAAAAAAATAAAATAAAAAAACAAATTTTAAAAAATATAAGAAAATGAGAGAATATTGAGTTGTGTGCGCAAGAGTATCGTTGCTAGCGACTCTGAATATAAATTCGAGTGGGAGCCATCGCTAGCAACGAAATCGAATAATAATAATAATAATAATAATAATAATAGTAATAATAAATAATAATACTAATTATTATTATAGTAATAATAATAATAATAATAACAATAATGATAATAATAATAACGAAATTCGGAAAATTAACAACAACAAAAAGGCAAAAAACAAAGAGAAAGAAGAAAGAGAAACAACCAAAGCCGTCTCTCATTCTGCTTCTAAACGATAAAAATTTCCGTTATGCGCATATATGCACATAATATGCATTGAAGATGAAAAAAAAAAAAATACAAACATAGCAAAAATATATAATATATGTATATCATAAAAGCGATAATGTGTGGGTTTGTGTGTGTGTGTGCATATATTCGCATACGGCAAATGTCCCACGTACATAGATCCATATATATAAATATATATATATATAATACATAGTTATACCATATACATATGACGCATATTCGTATGTATCGAATGAATAATTATAACAACAAGCATTATCAATAATCATTGTTATTAATCGTGGAATTTTGTGGTTCCCTTTTTTCTAAAAAAAAAAAAAAAAACGAACAAAAAAAATTAAATAATAATACGGGCCTATCCATTTTGAATGTGTGTGTGTGCGATGGGGATCCGATGATCGGCTCCGGGATAATCGGCGATGAGGGTTGGAATGATAATCATTGACCGGCGTTTGAATTATTGAAAAATCGACGAGCAGCCGAAAGTCGAAGGTTGATGTACATACGTCGAAGAAAAATAAAAATGAAATAATAATCGTAATGACGAACAATATGAAAACATTTTTTTGTTATTAAAGTTCGAAGTCGTTCATTCATGAATTATATAAAAAAATAAATAAAGAAATAAATAATATTGAAAAAAAATTATTTGATTTGCGTTGAACGATACCGAATACTGTGGCGTCCGATATGAGATCATTCGCCCTCGTTTCGTGTCCGATGACGATCATTCGGATCACTCGGTCACGAGTCTGTAAATATATCCTGAATGATGAATTTGTTAAACCGATTTGTCGTGCGCGTTTACGCAATTTGATAATTGTTTCACATTGTCAAAAGCCCGGCCTCGAGGAATAATTATGCGCGAATCCGTACATCTTTGCAGAGGAATAATCGGCCTTTATCACGAGCACGCGACACGCGAATTATTATTTTCATCATCATCGTTAAAAAATTTATTCATTTATTTATTCAGATTCTTTTTCTTTTTCTTTTTTTTTTTTCATTGACACAATGTTCACTGTGGTGCAGCTCTGGGCTCGATGGGTACTTCGAGGGTGCGAAGGGTCTCTCGCTTCAATTATCATGGAAACGTATTTCAACTGAAAAAAA
The DNA here is from genome assembly GCA_963662125.1 of Diplazon laetatorius. NCBI lineage: Eukaryota > Metazoa > Arthropoda > Insecta > Hymenoptera > Ichneumonidae > Diplazon > Diplazon laetatorius. The sequence continues at coordinate 8,932,606 of OY759159.1, forward strand.
AAGAAAACGGAAAGGACCATTTTTCAAAATACCTTTTAACGACTGGCGTAGCCCAAAAACATTTGCATCAAACCGTTGGACGATTCCCATTCTTATGTTGTTAAAACATAAATATTTTTTCATTCGCGAATCGTGAGCAATAATTTTTTTCTGTCGTTCCGGATTCGAGTACTAGCAGATACTGTACAAATTACCATTTCTAATGGACAGTGACACGACCATAACCGGGCGTAAGAATTATTATTTTTTGAGACGAAAAAAAAGAAAACACACACACAAAAATACGATAATTCAACGACACACGAGAATGAGAAGCATTGATCATCGTATGAGACTCGGTGCGTTTGTTGACACTCATGAGACACCAACAATCAACTGGCCATCAACTAATAATCACCTGATGATTAATTACTGATCAGTAAAATAACGATAACAAACCAGTTGATAATCAACTGATCAGAACAACCAAACAACAATACGAATTGTGAGCGAGACAAAATCATCTGCGAATTTTTTTTTCAAAGGAACTGAAAAAATTCCTGTATCGTGGTCGAACGATGTAACATCATTTTATCGTTGACATTGATTTGTTTTTCCATCGTTTCGGTTCTATCGGTTTCGTCAGGACCAATTATATCATAAATGAATTATCAAATAGCATGTTGGAGTCATGTTAACATGCGGCATTGTACTTGATAAACTGATAGGAGGATGAACAAATAAGAGAATGAGATTAATGATAATTTAATTGTTGAATAGTGTTGCGCACGGGCAATGACATCGATCGTTGGTGGAAAAAAAAACAAAAAATAATAAAAATATAAACAAACAAACATATAGGTGCGCGAACATTCGAACCTGCAATTAATAATCCATCCCACACCAAATCGCTATGTACAGCTGGAAAAAATAATTGTTTCGAATTTTCATTATTCTTTCGTTCAAGTAAACTCCTTTTTTTCCCTGAAAAAAAATTTAAAAAAAAACAAATAAATATATATTTGTGTTGAAAGCGTTTGCGATATTATCATTCGAGAAACGTCCAGCTAAATGAGTACCTAAGGACGTGTGAGAGAAATCTATATCACGTGACCGTGACGTTATTCGTGTAAATAAATGAGATGGCAAAAAAAAAAAAACAATTACGAAAAGAATGAAAGAAAAAAACAAATAAACGAAGTTGATAAAGCAAACGAATCAGATTAATTACGAGATCGCAATTGTTTGTATATGCACGCACGTACCCACACACACAAACACACAATATATATGATATCTAGTGCCTTTTATTGTTTTAATCATTGGTTTAATCGCGCGCCACCAATTACAAAAAGAAAAAACAAAAGAGAAAAGAATTCTAATCGATCGAAGCCACGGCCCTCTGTATCGAATATATATATCAAGTCTATATAACGAGAAAGACAAAATATGAAAGGGAGAAAAAGAGAGAGAGAGAGAGAGAGAGAGAAAGAGAGAGAGAGAGAGAGCAAGAGAGAAAGAGAGAGAGAGAAACTAACGTACACCTTACGAACGATATCGCCCAATTTAACGATACGATGACGATTAACACATAGAACACACGTAAACGTGCTAAGTGAATCTTCTCGCGGTTCGAATATTGGCGGGCTTCGGCCGGGCGAGCGCTCGCCGCGCCGTCTGGCGCTTTAGTACATTCGGGTCATATCGATCCCGGCGTGGAACAAGACCTCGCCCCTAATCGCCATACGACGGGATTCACTTTGTACATATAGATATACATCCATATACATATAAATATATATATGAAAAAAAAAATATATATATATCTATATACATACACATATTGCTATGATTATTAACGATTGTGACAACTATCATTGTTATCATTATTGTCATCGAATCACAATTCGCGAACGATTGCGAAGGCACGGAATTATCATGTGTCGTTGATCGACGGGACAAATAAATGAAATACGCGAAATAAAAAATTAAGAAAAAAAAAACAGCAAAAAATTAACGAAAAGGACGTATAATTTGTGTAGACGTAGAACGTAGAAATTAGGCGTGTAAAATTTTTTTTTCTTTCTGCGTCCAGCCAAGTTCTTTTTTTACGTGTGCCGAGAGGAGTGACGTAGTAAATTTTTTTTTTTAGACTGCAGTGTGAAAAACGTGTTCAAAGCTTCGCATATTGATTCATTCGTTCATCGTTTTCGTTTGTGACATATATATTTTTTTGTTGGTTATGTCTTTCATGTTTTTCGTTTTCTCTTTTTAATTTTCCAGTTGCAATGGAGTAGTCGACGATTTACCGAATAAGTACGAACGTGAAGGAGAAAAATAAAGCTGAAAAAAAACGTCATTTTTAAGATTTTCAATATGGCGTGGCAATCTCGCGATTAATTTTTTTTTCATTTTTTCGACAATCGCCAAAACCGAGAGTTTTATGCATTCCGAAGACGAGTGCGCAAGCGCACACACACAATCATACACACACCACGTGCCTATAAAAACCTTCGATGCCTGTGCTGACACCCCAAAAGCACGTTATTTCCCATCGTAATCGCAAAAAAGCTTCATGCGCAATTTTATCGTCACTCGGACATTGTTTTGTCTCGCGCGCGCGCCCCCTACATCGTCGATCGAGAATTTAACATCGGAGAACTCGTGTCGTTGGCAATCGCACGACCGGTTGCTAGAAGATAAAGTGAATCGTGGTAACGAAGACACAATTGAAATAAATAAGGAAAACAAAAACAACAAAACAAAACGATAATAATAATAATAATAACAATAAAAATGGGACACATGGTCAGTATACGTAGTAATATCGCGAGATAATATGCGTGTTATCGTTGTAATCCAACTGTCGTTTGATATCATCGCACTTATTATCGTAGACCCAAAAAAAAGACAAAAAATAAAATGCCAAAAAATAACTTCAACGAAATCTCAATCTTTCAGTGCCTTGCTCTATTCTCTAGCAACGATCGGAGTCTGTGTCTTCATGAGGTTCATTCAAATGAACGATTGAAAAAAAAAGACTTTTTTTTTAAACAACATTTTAGACTAGATCCTCGGTCCTCGACGATTCAACGAACAAACCGATTCGACCGAATAATCGCGTGCTTGCTTCGACATAAATCTCATAAATGAAAAACACACACAAAACAAAAATGCAGATCCATGATCGCCATAAAAATTCGAAACATACAATTTCTTCAATTTTTATTTCAAATAAAATTCTCATGAATTAATCGACGATTGTTCTGCAATGATAAATTCAGTAATTCGACTGTTCCATTGCAATTGCTCGTCATCATCATTTCGCGCGTAAAGCTTCTCGCCTCTCGTCGTAAACGTACCGATGAGACGTGTGGCAATCACGAATCATGTAAATACGGAAGACAAAAAAAGAAGAAACAAAGAAAAAAATAAAAAGCGAACTCGAGGATTTGTAAAGCTTTTGATTTAACGTCCGAAATTAGCGATACGTGTAGACACGTAATTAGATTACGAAATAGTTTTTTATCATCGTCATCTCAACGATGTTTCGAATCACGATTGTTGGAAAAAAAAATTCGTTATTCGAAACAAACGTTCGTCATTTTATTCGCGTTATTTCATTTTTTTAAACGTATTTATTTATTCATTTTACATTCGCCAAAAAACGCGAATATAATCGACTACATAATAATAAATCATAATTTTGTTCCAGTAGCATTGTCACGACAGCAAAAGAAAAAAAACAAACTATAAATAAAAATAAATAAATAATAATAATTACAATAATCCTTCACGGTAGACCGTACGTTATATTTATTGTATAAACAAAATGATGAATCAAGTGTTTGTTCCTAGTTGGATATTCTATTCTGAGCGTTGGACTCGATAAAGAAACAATATCGAAGCCACCTTATAAAAGAAAAAAAAAGAATATATCCCGAACATATGTGTGTGATTTACCTGAACGAAAAAAAAAAATTCCAAAGCGTTTGAATATTGAATAAAAAATACAAAAAAAAACGAAATAAATTGCAATTTCTCCGTATTGTGAGAAACGAGAATGTATCGATAACTTGTAATCATTCCATAAAGTAATGATAAGGCGATTAGTGCGAACGATGTATTGTAAATCGATAGAAGTTATTATTATTATTATTATTATTATTATGATTCTTATTATTATTATTATCATTGTGATTATTATAATTATTATTATTATGATTAATACTATTATATCGTAATTATTATGTAATAAATATTGTTGTTAACATAAAAAACACGAAATTACCTTAATATAGGAGAAGTTTTCATTGCGAATTTTTCTGATTATTCGAATTCGGTGAGATTCAATGGTGACGAGATCTGAGGTGCCCATAACTCTCCGGGGATCGGTGTAACGGACAAACATATATAAAGGGACAGGTAAGTACGTGAGACTCGATGTCGTTGCGTGTAAAACGTAAACCTTTTATTGTACATGTAGAAATAAAAATAATAATAATAATAAAAACTAGACTAACGAAAACAAGGGTGAGGTGGTTGAACGAAGATTGTGATAGCCATCGTTGAAACGGACTGTCATCGGACAAGGTGGATTCATTTTTGGGAAATTATTCTATTATTATGTTGATAAGCTGCTTCAACAGGCTCAATACTGGCGGTAGGACGATGGCTTCGGATTTTTCGGGGGCCGTTTTTTTCCTTGAAGTCCTCGGGCGTACGGTTTGCGTGCGTTTGTTGACAGATAATAAACGCCTCGTGCGCTGCGTGAAAAAAAAATTATTTAACGTTGATCAACGAAAAGTATTTTTTTTTTCTTTTTTAAATTTGTAAAATCTTAAGCAGACGTTTTCTTGAGCAGGAATTTAGAGATAACGTGAGAGGGGAGACTCACGTGGGTGGGGTATCCTCCCCCATCAGAATGTAATCCTCGTCTGGTGGATTGCACCAACCGATCAGGTAGGAAAATAGGTTCGCGCAAGGCGCCGACCAAAATCCTGTTTTCGTCGTTATCGACTCGATGTAGTAGGGCGTCACTTTTGTGTGATCGCACGACAGGGTTTCTTCGCCATGGAAACACACAATGATGATCAACGATAAAAAGCAAAGGGCCAAACAATTGAAACAATATATGCATGTAAATAAACATATTCTATTTATATATAATTCAAAACTGAACAATGTAAGTTGAAAATATTGATTTGTCAAGAAATATATACCTACACGGCCACCAGAAAGTACCGGACCATTTACGCGTGCCCTACCAAAAACTAGTTGCGACTTTGAGCCATGATAGCTCCGTCGAAAATAAAACTACAATTTTTTTCCGGAAATCGTTGAAAGGCTTATCGAATTCTGTGTTGAATGAGACCAAGTTGAGTGAATTTGGACTCCTGTATTTTGAGTTATGCCGTGAGGAAGGGAAAAAAATAATCTCTGAATTCTGTGAAAAATCAGAATTATTCTTTTGCCTTCCTCACGTGATAACTCAACATAAACGAGTCCAAATTTACTCGACTAGAGCTTATTCGACGCAGAATTGAATGAGCTTTCTAATAGTTTCTGAACAAAGTGTGTAGCTCCTCTTTTAACGGAGCTATGATTGTTCAAAGTCGCGACTAGTTTTTTGTACTGCGCACGGTAAGTGGCCCGATACTTTCTGTCGGTATTTTATGGGGAAAAAATAAATAACTAATGAATAAAATAATGTATAACAGTGAAATCGAACAATGAAGATGTTGCTTACGGAGTATGGACGTGGTGGCGCATCCGGGTTGGCTCGAACCACCGTTTACATAAAAATCCGCATGTCCATTCGGTCCCCACTGTCCGAGTATGCCCGCTCCCGTGTGTATAACATCGACGAAGTGAGCATCGGTAATGTCCAAATCTCTCGAACGATTTCCATTCATGTAAAAAAATATCGTCGGATCCAAACCTAAAATCAGTTCGTCCCTCGTTCGTTACTGACTGTGTGTATTAATTCACGCGATTGTTCCGTAAACGTTAATTCCGACGATCTGCGATTCGGATTTGATAATTACCGGTTATACGTCCGATTTTGTCATCGGGCAGATGATTCGCGACCAATCCGGCTATGTGAGCACCAACGCTGTAACCGAGCATGTGAATCGTCTCGACCGGTGTGCCACGACGATGATCTCTCAAATATCTTATCAGCTGTGCAATACAACGTGAACAAAAATCCGGTGCCCATTGCATTTGCGAGAGACATGGCTCGCGAACAAGATTACCGTAATCGATTATTATTATGTTGTAATCGCCGCGTTTGAAGTAAGCTGGAAAAAAGTGTTTTCTTTTATTCTTCGTTTCATACATTTTTAGATAAATCTGTGATTGTACTATTCAGTAGGCTATTATGTGAAAGAAGAAGGCGAATAAGAAAATGAAGATGAGCCTAACGTGTTCACATAACATGTTTTGTAATTTTGATAAAAAAAAACTGTCGAAGAAAGCAGAAATTGTCAAGGAAAAAAAATAACAATTAGACGATAATCGAGAGCCTTACCATTCCGTAGATCAGTGCTGGGTGCTAAATTTCTGCCACCTCCGAAACCGTGAATGATGAGTTTAGTCGGATGCGACGATTCGAAGCTCGTGTAATCCAACGAACGTGAATCTCGAACGTCAAGGAGCACAGGTTTTTTTTGCGTGGTTCTGCAATGAAACAAGAGTCCGACAGAATTAAACGTCGAACGTATTTCACAACTTGACTGATCGAGAATCGCAAAATGGCTATCAACACAGAGTCACGTCGATAAAACGGCCTCGATGAATATTCAACGATCGCTGACAAGATGAAAGCCGTTGATCCGGTTCGTCATTTCAAAATAACAAAAAATGAAATTTTTTGAAAGATAAAAAAATAAATACAAATTGCTTTGAAATTTCAAAAATTAAGATGCAGAGTCGCGGTTGTTTATTTGTGATTCAAAATCTTGTCGACTTTCCAACAGGCCATGATTCTTTTTTTTTTCAATTAATGAACGGCACGAGTTTCGCTAAAACTATTCTATAGTTATTTTTTGAATTTTTTAAATTCATTTATTTTATTTTTATTTTTTCTGCGGTTGTCGTGACGTCGTTGGCGACGAACAATGATAAAAGATTGTCGCGGCGAGAGTGAAAACGTTTGGACAATCACCAAAGAACATCTTCCACGTATGGATATATACATATATATGTATAGCAACCGGAACGTGTGTTGGTGTAGTCACTACCGGTATTTTACGAAGGTGTTGGTAGCGGAGAAAGGTGCTCGACTCGTATCGAGGTCACTTTCATTCCGGGGACGAACACGTCTTGTTCGTGATCTTGAAAATGACAGTCTCGCACGTTTCGCTCAAAATCCCCCTCGCCCCCTCCTGAAAATCTCAGCGTGTCATTACTGAGATTCCAAAATAAAAAACACACAAACGTTTCCAAACGTGTACATACTACTTTTTTATGACGACAATTATTTTTTTCGTGGATTTATAACGGGTCAGTCGGGTTTTTTTCCTTCACAGTTAGATTGAAGAGAATCATTACAAGGGCATGAGGGGGAAGGGTTCGTATACTTGCCTGGTGTACAGATAAAATTGAATTTGTGGATGGGGACAGGTGAACGGTGGCTGAACACAGGAAGTGCTGTTGAAGAGGTCCTTCAGCGTTTTGTTTTGCGCCTTTACATTGACTGGTAACAGAAAAATTATAAACTCATTATTATTATTATCATTATTTTATAATTGTATTTCGCGCCTCTTCCTCGAGATCACAGTTGTAGTACCCCCGCTTCTCCCAGTGTCGCCACAAAGTTTAAAGCTTAGGAAAACAAAATTCCTATACTCCACGGGCTCCTACGCTGTGCGCTCGCCCGCATCGATCTTCATTCTTTCGCTTTGTGTCAGTGTCGTCACACATAATCTGCATAAGCGAATTTTAGAAAATTGGATTATGGGACGAAAAGGAAAGAAAAGGACGTCGTCGATGGAGGATAACAAGGAGAATCGCAGATTGTACCGGAAGATTCGTCGATTGGAAGGAAAATTGGACGAAAGGAGAGATGAGCGTCGTAAGTCAAGGGCAACCTCACTTTTGACTGTCCGTGGGACAAATGACGCAGCGAAACTGAAATTTTTTAAATTCTGCTTTCGCGTACTGTATCGATGCCCATCGATTCTGCAAGCGATTTTATCGTTGTGCAGGGTGCTTTGGCTCTTACCAAACGCACCTCTTTCGTTGTTCGAAAGAAAACAGTACATCATGAGGACGGACCGGGTTTAACCCCAAAGCTCGGATTCCGATGCTTTCGTCTGACATTGTCAGTTTTTCCGTTGCGTGAACCGTCACATGTGATGAACAACATGGAATTGTTTCTTCTTTTTTGTCAGGTAAGCGTTCAACTTCACGTAGTAGTCCACGTCGTCGTCATGCATCGAGGTATTCCCCGGAGTATCATAGGGCATATCATTCACCGTCACGAGGTCGCTCATCTCGACATCGGTCGAGACGGTCAATGGACCGGTATGGGTCGGATCACTCGCAGACTGAGATTCAGTCATCGATTCGATCTTCTTCAAGGCTTCGATACTCGTCGAGGAGCACGCCGACTCGATCTTCGTCGAGAGATTCGTCGAATCGACATGCTTTCAAGCAGCCACCGGATCATACTCCGTCAAGACTTATGTCTGTGCCTCTTTCGACGGAAGAATCGGTAAATCGGCCCTCGGTGACGAAAAATCGACTTACGGAGCGATCACCATTGATTCATTCGATTCGAGAACGCTCGGTATCCCAAGTTCTCGAGGACAACGAGGCTAAAAATTCCGCGGTTGACGCAACAGAAAAGATTCTTGATCATGAAATCGAATTACAAACAGATATCTTGAACGTGATTGGAACGCGACTCGAAACGGATAAGAAGGCTGCTGCTGCTGTGCATAAAGATGTGGCCATTCGTTGGTCGGATATATTGAAAAAAGGACTTCCGGAAGAAGAAGTCAAGGCACTAGTGGGAAAGTACCCAGCGCCGGAAAATTGTACCTTCATCGGGGTACCAAAACTGAATGACGAGATCACTGCTTCATTACAGGATAATGCAACGAAAAGAGACAATCGTATCGTCGAGAAACAAGAACGCATCGCCGCGTGTCTCGCCGCTATGGGTAAAGCAATCTCGACAACGTTAAAGACCGACAACGCACAAAAACTCGAGTTGTTGGAGAGCTTAAGCGACGCAGGTAGACTGCTTGCGTCAATTCATCGAGAAGAATCTCTTACTCGAAAGGGTCTGATTTTAGCGAATTTGAACTCATCGATGAAGACCACACTTTCCAACACGTCGGTCGATGAATGGCTTTTCGGAGCCGATTTAGAAGAAAAAATAAAGACGGCTAAAAATTTGGAACGCACGTCAAAGGACTTGAAACCTCAAGGAAAGCCTTCTCAGCAAAACAATACGAGGCAATTCCCAAAAAACTTGAAGGGCCCGCAACGTCAGTCGACGTACAAGAAACGACCGATTACGTTGGGCGGGCGTCGTCAGTCCTCGTTCAATACGTCGGAGACGAAGAAATCCTCGTACCGCAAAGAACCGGCTCGGCAATACGGGAAACGTCGTTAATCGCGTCGAAAGATGTAGGTAAAACGGCGGGCCGGCTGAGTTTTTTCGTTAATGCTTGGTCAAAGGTAACCAAGGATTCAATCATTCGGAAATGGGTTCAGGGTTACGAGATACCATTCGCGTCGTATCCGAGGCAAGATCAAGCCCCAGTAGAACTCACGTGGTCAGACCATGAACAAACTTTAATCGAAAAGCAGATTGATAAATTAATCTCGAAAGGCGCGATCGAAAAATGCGCTGCGTCTAAAGGACAATTTTTGTCAAATATCTTTTTAATTCCTAAGCCGGATGGAACACACAGAATGATATTGAATCTTAAGAAACTCAATGAATTTATTCGGGCAGAGCATTTTAAAATCGAAGACTGGAAAGTCGCGAAAAAACTAATCGGTCCAAATAACTTTATGGCAACGGTAGATTTGAAAGACGCGTACTATCTTGTGGCTATTAAAAAGAACAGTCGGAAGTATTTACGTTTCATGTACAAAGGTGAAATATTTGAGTTCACCTGCTTACCGTTTGGTTTAAACGTAGCTCCGTATGTTTTCACAAAATTATTGAAACCGGTCGCAGCATATTTGAGGAAACACGGATTCACTTCTGTATTCTATCTTGACGATATCCTTGTCATCGGTAAATCGTACGAGGAATGTGTTGCTAACACTCGTGAATCGGTTGTACTCTTACAGGAATTGGGATTCGTAATTAACGAGGAAAAAAGCCGCACCGTTCCCACCCAACGGTGTAAATATTTGGGCCTAATTTTTGATTCGGTAAAAATGTCCATCGAACTACCCGAAGACAAGATTCTACGAACTATCGAACTCATATCGAAATTTAGCAGAGCTACTCGGTGCAGTATACGAGATTTCGCGGGTTTTGTCGGCACTTTAGTTTCTCGTTGTCCAGCATTGAAATATGGAATGGTCTATGTTCGACGGTTCGAGAGGGCACGAGCCCGGGCGCTCGAAATCAGCAGAAATAATTTTGATGCACAAATGTTTCTTCCTAGAGAGTTAGAAGAAGATTTTACGTGGTGGAAAGGACATATCCGAACCGCGAGTGCTCCAATAAACGAACCGGAATTCGAGCTCGAAATTTTCTCGGATGCTTCATGTACGGGGTGGGGCGTTTATTGCAATAACCAACGTAGTCACGGTTTTTGGAATGCTGAAGAGTTAAATTTGCACATCAACGAGTTGGAATTAAAGGCGGCGTTTTTCGGATTAAAATGTTTCGCGGGTGAAAAGCGACGCAGTAGTATTTTGTTGCGTATAGACAATACGACGGCAATCGCATACATTAACCGAATGAGGGTTAGTCGTTACAAGGGTCTTAGTACCATTGCGAAAGAAATCTGGCAATGGTGCGAGCGTAGAGAAATTTGGATTTTGGCCGCGTATATTCGCTCCAGCGAAAACGTCGAAGCCGATCATGAGTCTCGGAAGCTACAGCCAGAAACTGAATTTGAATTATCTGAGAACGCGTTTGAAAAGATCGTTGAAATATTTGGTAAACCCCAAATAGACTTATTTGCGAGTAAAGCGAATGCAAAATGCGATCGTTATGTATCTTGGAGAAGGGATCCTGATTCGTTCGGCATAGACGCTTTTACGCTAAGTTGGAAAAAATGGTTTTTCTACGCGTTTCCTCCCTTCTCAGTCATTTTAAGAGTGTTGAGAAAAATCGAACGTGAAGAATCAATAGGCATAGTAATTGTACCGTTCTGGGAAGCTCAGCCTTGGTTCCCTATGTTTTTATCGTTACTAGATGACGAACCGATAATTTTTCAGCCAAAAATCAACCTAATTTGTTCATCCGGCAGGGAAGTTCATCCTTTGTGGCAACGCCTTTCACTGATAGCCGGCAAATTATCGGGGAAGCGTTCATCCGGAGAGAGGTACCGCTGGAAGCATTGAAAATTTTAACAGCCTCGTTGTCAGAATCTTCACTCCGCCAATATGAATCGGGGCTGAAAAAATGGTGGAAGTTCTGCGCGGGAGAAAAAATGGACCCATTTACCGGTTCCACGAGTAACGTTCTTACGTTCCTCACAGAAGAATTTGAGAAAAATGCCTCGTACAGTTCGTTAAATTGTTATCGTTCGGCGATTTCTCTAATATTGGGACCCCATTTAGGGCAAGATCCGATTATTCAACGTTTTTTCAAAGGAGCAGCAAAGTTGAGGCCAGCGGCACCGAGGTATGAATCAACCTGGGACCCTCAAATTGTTTTAAGATATCTATCACAGTGGTACCCGAACGAGGAAATTAGCTTGGAATGTCTAACGTTAAAACTTGTGACATTACTAGCGCTAGTTACAGGACACCGAATGCAAACTCTATCGTTAATCGATACGCGAAATATTTACAAACCGAACGAAAACGAGTTCGAAATAAAAATTCCCGATACGATAAAAACGTCGGGCCCGAAGAAAAAACAGCCAGTGCTGAAACTTCCGTTCTATCCAGAAAATAAGTCAGTTTGTGCAGCGTCAACGTTATTAGTTTATTTAGACAGAACCAAGGACTTACGTACATCGGTGGTTAAACTTTTTATATCGTTTAAGAAACCACACAGAGTCGTGGGTACTCAAACTCTTAGCCGATGGGTGAAAAGTGTCATGGCTAAAAGCGGTATAGATGTTAACACTTTTTCGGCTCATAGTACTCGGCACGCCGCAACTTCAGCGGCAAAACGACAAGGTGTTAGTATTGATTTGATACGCAAAACGGCGGGTTGGTCGAAAAATTCAGAAACTTTCGCTCGTTTTTATGATCGTTGCGTTTGTTCAGAAAATGTTCGATTCGCGGAGGCGGTTCTGGAGAGTTAAGTTCTTTTATAGAATACAACGATTCTTGAATGTTAAGCGTTAATACTATATTATCTTGCTTGTACCGTTATGGGTTTTGTTTTTATTGATTCGTTGAAACAAAACGCATTTAATAAAAGAAAAAGATTATTAAATCTGACTACCGTAACTGACTTTGAACAGCTACAACTGTGATCTCGAGGAAGAGGCGCGAAATACAATTAATGATTAAACGAACTTACCAAGTGAAGTTCAATCATGATTGTATGATGCGCCTCTTCCGAAGAGATCAGTCCCTCCCTCCCATACATCTCGAGGGAGATTGACCCGAAATTGAAGTTACGGTAGTGCTTTGAAGAATGAAGATCGATGCGGGCGAGCGCACAGCGTAGGAGCCCGTGGAGTATAGGAATTTTGTTTTCCTAAGCTTTAAACTTTGTGGCGACACTGGGAGAAGCGGGGGTACTACAACTGTGATCTCTTCGGAAGAGGCGCATCATACAATCATGATTGAACTTCACTTGGTAAGTTCGTTTAATCATTAATTTTATTTAGATTCTCGGTGAATAATATTAACGTATTTTTTTTACTTTACGTTTTGGTAACAGAAATAACAATATAACATCAATACTATTGACTCTATTTTGGGAGAAAACCTTGATAGAAATATGAATAATGTAAATAAATTATTATTATTACCTAATAATTAATTTATGTGAGTTAAAATTTTGTTGAGAATCATGGCGAATGGAATTAATTTTTTGTTTTCGTTCGTATTGAAATTTCTGATACGAGATTATCGATATGTGATTAGCGAATGGCCTCGTGTCCGTATGCCACAGACGTCCTGCGGCGTTATTACGGACCGTTCGTGTTACTCGGATCAACTGGACCGAGACGAGAGGTGCAACAAGGTAGGTACTCGAACCAACGTCCAAGTTAACAAAATCGATTTTATTCCCATTCCCTCATAAGCAACGTTCAACGAGACAGAAATATATGCAATGAATTTTGTATTATTCCTAATATTATTAGTTTGAAAATATATTAAAGGCATTTTTAATTTTGAACTTTTTTTTTCAATTTTCAGGGTTTGCCAATGGATAAAAAAAATTCGATAAAAATTAATGGAAATTCATAAAATTTGTGAGAGCATTGTAATGACATAGAAATGTTTACATTAAAAGTTTTTTTACAATTTGTCCAAAACGTAATATCAAATAATAGATTAAAAAAAAAAATACGTCAAATATTCAAAACTATCAATAAAGCAGCAAGATCAACAGACTCACGAGATCGGTGTCTCATTATACAAAAATATCGATCAAATAAATAAATATAGATTTTAAAATTACGCTTATCATAAAAAAGATTTTTTTCGATTCTTTCAAAACGCCAAATAAAACATAAATTTGAAAAAGTAAACAAAATCTCACATTCGCAACTGTCAATAAAGCAACACGTTTATCAGAACCACGAGTTCGATGTCTGATCATGCAGGGAACTTACCTACTGACAACTGGTCAGCCGCGCAAATTCAAATCTAACCCACCACCACACAAACTATCGAAGCAAAATTTTATTCAATCGTTTATTTATTTATAATTTCAAGTACTCACGGTATTGTTGAAAAACGAGGATCACGATAATCAGATAACTCACGAAACTGACCGCCATCTCCCGCACTTCCCGTGTACGTGATATAACATCTGTCCGTGTTCCTACGATGATGAGGAAAAAAATAGTTGTAAAAGTGTAACCCGGTCGGTGTCCGATTGCAAAATGTAAACTCATCGGTGAATCCGTGAGAATTTAGAAAGTACCGCGCTTCCCCGTCAACCGGACGGCTCGTTGTCTCTCTCCGGCTCAACGCATGCGTGATTCGTTCACCGCCGTCGGTTAATAGCCGACGTGTCGCCCGAACCGCCAATCGTCTATCATTAAATTGTCCGGAACATTGTGCGCCCGCCGGATATTGCAAATCGCGTTTTTATTTATCAGCCGAAATGAAAGAGGGAAAAAATTAATAATTCGCTCGTTTACGGTTTGAACGAGTATTTTTATTATTTTGTTTCATTATTAATCATGAATTGATGAAATACGATAAGCGAGTTAATTTAATGGTCGGATAATTCTGTTGATTGTCACCATCTCGAACGATGTCGATGAGTTTTGATCACTGATCATTTGAAGATATAAATCGATTGCAAAAAGAATGATTTTTCGTATCAGAAGAAAAAAAAATGAACTAAATGTGTGTTCGTGAATAGTTTTCATCAATCGTGGCACTGACACGAAAAAATGTTTTCGTATCAAGAGAGGAAATTTGAAATGAATAAATAAAATCTTCCAATTGATTAATCAATTTTTTATGCGACGAATCAAACATTAAATTGGTGAAATGATTTTTCGTGGTCACCATTTGACTCGACCAAACGCTTTTCATTCAAAATTGTCTCGGAATAACTATAATAATTGCCACCTATCGATTTAAAAAATCTTTAAAAAAAAAACAAAAACTAAATAACAAATAAATGAATAAACATAAATGTTTTTTCTTATTATCGTATTTTGAAAAAATTATCATGTATATTACAATTGAAGCAATTATCGACACTTGACTAAAAACTGGAGAATATGACACTGCAGCCACACATCTGGATCAAGATGATAATCTGTCGCGAATTTTGTTCGGCTCGCAGCTTTTTATGGTGGAACCATGCACCCCCTGCACGATGTGACAACTCGTTGGTGTATTGCACTGTCAACTGTATTACGGCTCTGACAGTGTCGTCAAACCCGTAATACAATTGTTCATCGTTACATGAAATAAAAAATAATAAAACAATAATATAAAAATAAAATTACGTCATTCGATAATGACGAAACGTCCTCGTAACACTGCAACGGTGCAATGAACGACGAAAACGTTTTCATTCTCGTTCGCTCTTGTCCCGTTCATCGTGCTACACATCGCCGTGCGAATATTCAAATTCACTCACGCAACGATAAATTCTTTGGGCTCGGATGACACACACACAAACACGTTCATTGTAACAATGAGAGCTTCGTGTTGCGTGGCTATCGCGAACGCGGATGAAATTTTTAAAAAGTCGAGGGATTCATTTTTTTTCGTGTTATGCGTGCGAGAATTATTACGAGCGAGTCTGTTATGACGGATACGCGCGGCTCATTACGCGTAATACACGGTTTATGAAAATTGCAAAGGGGTTACACGGAGTAGGGCACGTATGGCGATGTGACAAGTTCGTGAGCGACGCGTACGCTTATTGTATCCTGCTTGCGTTCGTTTGCAATCGTTGAATCTCGAGGTTGATTATCGAGATCGATGAAAAAAAATAAAATAAAATAAATAAATAAATAAATAAATAAATAAATAAATAAATAAATAAATAAATAAATAAATAAATAAATAAATAAATAAATAAATTACACGTGGCGTGAAAACATAAAAAAAATTACATTTTCGTAGGTGGCATTGTCAACGAAATTACGATATGCTCACGTTAATGAACGTTTTTTTTTAATTTCTATCTATAGGGTTTTGTGCCTCCCAAAGGCAAAAAAAAAAAAAAAAAAAAAACAAAACCCTTATGAGATAACTCGTACAATTTTTGTGTACATTATCCATTTGGCAAAAAGATAAAAAGTGGTTAGAAGAAGTAATGCGAGAAACATCTTTTTATTCCAAAGTCTAAAATGTGTCTGAAAGAATTTTTTTTTTTTTGAAATTGTTTATTCTTAATAATAAACGACTCGATGTGATAAACCTCATCGAGCCTTTCACTGTGACTCTTTGAACTGCAAACATCCTTGTCCCACTTGCCATCGTCATCGTTGCAACGTCACCGCGATACATAATTGAAGGAATTGAAAGAAAAAACAAAAAAAAAAAAATAATAATAAAAATGCATTAATCACGAAACACGATATATACACTTGGGTGGTAATCTTTGAAAAGATCGGCTTACACTTTATTGTCAATAGTCATCAGTATTGTTTGTTTTTTTTTTTTGGTTTTTTTCTTGTTGTTGTTTGTATTATCGAATAATACACTGAGATTACATTGTACATACATATTTTACATAATCATCGATGTAATAATTCATTAACAAACCACACACACAACGCGAAAATTTGTCGTGTAACGATAATTCGAAATTCTAAGTTTTTTCCCATTTGCAATTTTAATACGACGTTCGAGACATGGGGGCCTCCCACGTTCATTGGTTACCGGTAATTTCACGGTTTAGTGAATTCACTTCCCGTGTTTGCTTTCTTCGTGAGATCGCATTGTCATCAAACTCATAAGAGTATAACGTAACACATGTCAATGGTCTGGTAAAATTAAAAAAAAAAACAATTTTCTTTTCTTTATTGAATGGAAAAAAAAATCTTCTTCTTTAATTATTAAATAATAATAATAATTCAACAACGTGCACGTCCGTGAAAATTCAGATTCAAGACACCTAATAACAAGCCATTGAAAGCTTATTGCAATAACATTGATATATCCGCGCGGGTTATTTTTTTATTTCCATTTTCGGTTCTCACAATAATTTCGTCGATACATATCGCGCTCCACCAGATTTCTCGTTTTTTTTCATTTCTTATTATTTATTGTTCATTCTTTTAATGAGTAATTTTATTATTGCGCTTAACTATTTATTTATTCATTTTTTTCCATCGTCGACGATTGATAAAACTGTCGTACGTAGATTTACCGATGTTGTCATTGGAGCCAGGCGTAATTTTGACGCTGCATCGTTTGTATATTTCTTTTTTCGTCCTTCAATCCATATATATGTTTTTTTTTCTTATGTATTTTTTATTATCGTAATATCATTTGAATTTTTTCTATATTATATTGTCCTTATGATGTATAACTTTCATCCGTTTTTCTTTCTTATTGTCAACATGTATATAATAATAATAATAATAATAATAATAATAATAATAATAATAATAATAATAATAATAATAATCATAATCATAATAATAGTGTTTCTCTACCAATCGCCAGACATAAAATAAAGTCTGGAAGGAACAAAAACATAATAATATTGGTAATAATAGTATCAATAATAATAATAATAATAATAATAATAATAATAATAATAATAACAATAATTATTCTTCTGCTCATGAATTTACAAGGTAAAACTTTGTTATATTTTTGTTTCGTCTATGTATTGTATATAACACGTAGTACACGTTATATATATATTTATTTATGTCACGCTGTCCGTAAAAGTGCGGTTTTACGCTCACTACGTTCGCTTCAAACCGCATTTACGGACCTTGTGACATAAAAATTCGTACGACACTCGTACGAAAAACGTTTTCTGGACTCGTGTGATTGCAATACTCGCCTTCGGCTCGTTCCGCAAACTCACACTCGTCAGAAAAATTTTTTTCGTCCTAGTGTCATAATATACTATTATATACATCTACGAGCACACGCATATATCTATATACAATGCATCGTGGACGGCATGGTCCCAATTTTCTCCAGTCCCAGTTTTCTCTTAGCCAGTTTCCACCGTGGTAGTTTTCTGCAGTCTGGACTTGAAGAAACTCGGACCATACCATCGTGGACAATAGATTCTTCCTTTTCCATTTTTATTATTTTGTTGTTGTTCTCTCTTTATTTTATTTTTTTCAAATCGAATCCTTCGAGTCGATTTAACTCGAGTCTTTCGTCAAATCGTTTCTTTTATTCTTCCTGAAGTATGTGAATGTTTTTTATTGTTATTTGGTTAGCTAAAGCTATTTCTCATTCGAATTGTATAACTGTCTAGAGTAATTGTTCGTAAATTATTATTGGTGTAATTATTCTTTTTTTTTGTTGCCCACATCTGATTTGTGAACGAAAAATGGATAACTATGTGGCTACAGGATATGCGGTGTGTTGTCGCTATTGTTTCGACTACGAATGAAACAAAAATGAAATACACAAGAATTTTTTTTTTCTTTGTCGTAGTTGCGAAGTTGACTCGACGAGCAAATCAAATTGATAAATATTGCAAAATTTCAGCTACGTCAATCGATGGTAACAACGAAAAGCTGAGAATTATCAGTCGCCAAAAAACAAACATTTATCTCTTTCTCTCTTTCTATCTCTATCTCATTCTTTCTCTCTAACTCCCTCTCTCTCTCTCTCTCTCTCTCTCTCTCTCACTCTCTCTCTCTCTCTCTTATTCTCGTCAACGCGAAATTATTTACTTTACGGTCGTAAATTATTCATCGTTATATGTATAATGTATATATCTATATTAGATATATCCGTATATTTGTATTATTGTTCGAACAGCATTAGAACTTATCCAAGATGTATTGTAATGCGAATAATCATCAATGGTATATCTCAAGTTCTGTTGATTCTTTTTCGGTTCTCCTCATCTTTTCTTCATTAAGGTCATTTATTTATTTCAATTTAAACGAAAACGAAAAACAACCTTGTACGACGTTAGGCCAGACACTACTCCAATACAGTGACGACTATACATCCCCTACGTATATAATTATTTTGTGGATTCACTAAATTGATAAATCAATCTTCAGCGAAGCTATCTAAAACAATTGACTGTGAACCAATCGAATAATATTTCGTTTCTCTCGCAATAAAATTAAATAAAGAAAACAAATTTGGAACGAAAAAAAAGTTGAATACAATTTTTTAAGTGCCAACGTTTCGTACACAATATTGAGGCGAAGAAAAAAAAATATCAGTTGCAGTTTTCGCAATATTACACAACTTTTATATAACACAACATGAATATATATATCAATATATTAATATATATATATAATCTGTGCATTGTATATAAGTTAAATAAATAACGACGGAATAAATTGCACGCGTAGATAATATTGAACGAAGCTACGTCGACTACGAATTCTCGATTGGAAAAACAAGTGTCAATATATCAATATATGTATACATAGATACAGGAAAACCGTATCTCTAATAATAATTTGTACATAATTACTTTAGATCTAAAAATCGATTAACACGCGAATTATTCGTGACGATGAACGATCGAATGCAACGACTATCCAAATTTTCCACATTTCACTTTCTCATCGTGGGTCGAAAAAAAAATTATTTGATCGATGCATTTCAAACTTTATTGTCGTATTATTTTTTTTTCGCTTCACGAACGATGAGTTTACGATGAATTATTGTCGAAATAAAGTGAATTAATGAAAAAATTTGTCAATTGTTACAATCGTTGAACATGGAAATATTGTCATCGTTATATATATATATACGTGAGTCACACTAGAATACGAAATTTTTTGTTTTTCTCATTAATCGTCACGTCGAGCAACAAATTTATCTAATCAACTATTCACACTATTGCCTTTCTTTAGCACCGGCTAATTATCATACACGCACAACGCGATAGATCCATTATGGGCCGAGGAATATAACTTATTAATCTCCGATAATCATACATACACATACATGATTATTTATACGAATATGTATGTGTAATTATATAATTATTTTATAACTGCTCAATATGGCATTTATGGTATATACGATATCCTTATACACATTGTAATTTCATGTGTGTGTGTGTATATATATATGAATATTATTTCCACCTTGAAACGTTTCAATAATCGTTCGAAAAAGGTCTCGCGTCAATTGACTAATTTCACGAAAATTTGGGCAAACGAAATTATTGTTTGCTCGTCTATTCGTCGATTTATTCAGCACGAATCGGTCGATGCCAAACTTCTTACAATTGCAGCTGTAATTGCATGAAACATCGACATCTTCATCAACGAAAACGTCGATGTGTCAATTTTTTTTTTCGTGCCTACCCAAACGCCCTCAAAATATATTGTTCATTTCATTTTTCCATTGTTCAAGTTTCGTAATTTACGAAAATTTTACATACCTCCTCGAAGGTATGTAAATTGTTTTATTTTTTTTTTTTTTTAGTTTTCAATTTTATAATTTTTAATTTTTTAATTTTTTATTATTTTTTTTGTATATCATTTATTCAATTTTTTTCAAAACAATATAAGCAATAACGAACGTACTTTCATTTTCGAGCCTCTATTACTTTGGCTCCGATTGTTACGAAAAATGTAACATTTTAACATACGTAAGCCTTAATCATCTAATACTTTCATAATTCTCATCACGTTCGATAAACTTTCATACGTTTCAATTATTATGGTTATCAATTATTTTTTTTTTCTTTCTTTCTTTTTTATCAAGCATATCGCGAATATGCTCGTTCTATAAATGTTCCTGTAACCCGAGTGACTCGCTCATTAATGCTGTTACGTTGAATTTTGTAATTTTCGTCGTTCAGTCGTACGACGAATCGTTCGATAATTCGTGCAATCGATTAATATTGCAAACTTTGACATTTTTCGACGTGTTTGATTTATTATTGCTGAGCTTTCGGTTGTTGTTTCCCCTCCCCTTCTTATCTCGCCGAACACGTTGATTCTACGTAAAGTACCTAAGAGTCTCAGCCAATGGCGCTATAAACTTTCTCGTCGGCGCCTAGCACAACAATAAGACGTAAAATAATTTTTTCACTCAATTAAAAAAAAAAAAAAATCATCGAATTATCATTTAATTTTGTTTTTTCCCCTTAAATTGTTTTTCATTGTTCGTCACTCATCGTGACGATATTATTGTCGTGTCTTTCGACTCGTAAGCGTCCGAAGGACATAATTATTGACAGCGCAAAAAAGATTGCGCTTGTGGTGCGAATGTCGTAACAAGTGCTGATACATCGAATTTAGTAATCCTTTTTCACGGCATAAATTCGATTATTATTTTTCGTCATATTTTCTCCTTCGTTACTTTTTTGTTTATTCTTCTTATTGTCTCTTCGATAAAATATCGACTCGACGAGAGTCACGTGCAATTTGTATAACATGTGCGATGTATTGTCAATTTTAACCTCGTCGAAGGCTTTCGTGCGAACAATTCCTCCCACCGATCACCCTCAAATATTATTGTCGAGTGGCGAATAATAAATTAAAAAAAAAGGAAAAAAAAGATATTCATTGCCACGTAAATTCGTAAAATATATTAGTCATTTTTTTTCACGTCATCGACTCTTCACCTTATCGAATACGAATTGTGGCTCATACATGTGTACAAAATAAGCTATCCTGCATTGTTATCATTATTATTTTTGTTTTCTTTGTTTTTTTTTTACTTCGTTAAATTATTGGAAATAGCTCGTCGCCACGATAAATATATACTTTCTTTTTGTTTTGCTTACTTAATTCTTAATACTTTCATCATTTTCGTCATCACTTTGCAGCACTATCGCCTGTTCTGTTAGGTAAATTTACTTTTCGTGCGAAAAAACGCGTGTATATTGTCCGGAAATTATCGAGGCCCTGTGATCAAACGATCAACCTCATTTTTTTACTTGTTATCTTTTTGTTTCGTTTCGTTTAGTTTTGTTTTTTTTTTATTTTTTTTTATTTTCGTCATCTCGCAAAGGACGAAACCGAATTATTTCAATATTATTCTTCTGTCTTAGGTTTCGTCGCGACGCTCGCGGTGCCTAGCGGTCGGTCATTCGACTACCCAAAGAGGTCGTCCCTACGAAGAACCGACCATCGTGCATTCTTGTTTCTGTCCCTCGTTATCTTCCTCCTTTTTACACTCTCAACAGTCGAACGATTTCGTGAATACAACGTCGAGATAATTTTTGTGCATCTTGCTTATCACGGGGTCACAGGGTGAATCCACTTGATTCGTTCTTCAATCGTACGTTTCTCATGCACACGTAACATCATATCGATACACTTTGATAGATCAAATCTATGTAGTCGACAGTTCAAACCAAATAAATAAATAATAATAATAACAACAATGATAATAATAAAAATAATAATTGCGATCTTACGATAAGGAAGCTCGCCGAGTATTATTCTTAACGTCTTATGCGTCTTTTTTCTTTGTTCTTGAATTTTATATCCGACAAGTTGTAATCACCGTGAGACCCCGCTAGCGAATTTTTCTTTCTTTCCTCATTTTTTTGGTTGTTTCATTTAACGATTGTGATCAAACGATGTTGATTCGCGAATAGAAGCGATGGGAAATATTTTTACAGTAACTAACCTCGTTCGATGGCATATATATATATATATATATATATATATATATATCTCTCTTATTTTTCTTCTTCCTCCAGATATGAATTGACCCATGTAGGAAACGTCAAAACTTGGAACAGGGCTGATTCTCGGCCAGTACATTGGCTACCGGATGATCAGGCTGATTACGTTCAACCAGTTCTGTTTCTTAACTTTCAATTCTCAACGTTGCCAGTTATGGGTCACCGATGATGCACCCCAAGTCTGGCGTCACCATCGATTCGTTTTGCAACAACACAAATTTAGCAACGACCTTGAAAGCGACAACCAAGGGCATTGGCAACATTGTTGGAGATCAATGATATTTCCATCAACCGGACAATATCAATAGCCAGTGCTGGATCCGAGTTATCAGGCCCAACGATGGTTGCCCGACATCAAGGGCCCAATTTCCAGCCTGCCATACGTTCCTACATGGGTAATCGGTCTCCTCAATTCCACTGTTGATTTTCCGTAACCGTGTTGTTGGTTTTCCATCCGTAATCAATCGGACCCGCGCCGACCGAACCGTCGGATCGGTCGCCCACGCCCATCGTCGGATCTTGCGGGACCGACGGTGGATTGTAACCCATGACGTCGTGCGCGTAGTCGTCACGAGCCGGTGGCTGGACCAACGTCGCGCTCACGTCCGTCGCAAACGGATTGGTCGAGTGAAACGGATTGTTCGCGTTGTTACCCGTCGAACCGTAATTTATCACCGGATTCTGATCGATTCTGTCCTGCTGATTGTAAGTTTTGTTGGGACGCGGCGGCGGTTGCTGAGCGTCGTCCCACGCGGCGTTCACGTCCATCGATGGCTGTTTCTGCAATTATTCGCGAACAATTAATTGTAATCGGACAATATTTCGTTATTTATTTATACGAATTAGTTTTTATTCCATTATTCGATTTTCTGTTTTTCATTTTTTTTTGTTTTCATTTTTTCTTTCCACTTTGTAGAATCTTTTTGAGATATTTGAAAATCGTTTTTTTTTTTTTGTGACGATGAAAGTTTGTTTTGAACTTTGAGAGAGCTGGGTTAAAAGTTTCGTTTGATTGTTTTCTGGATTCTTTCTACACGATGAATTGGGGTTCCGGACATCTTCTAAGTTATTTCTCATTTATTGAATTTATCGGTAAGTGAATATACCGAACGATTCAGAAAAAAAATTATTAATGAAGAACTTACTATGAATTCGGACTGCATGACCTTGGGAGGTGGTGGAATGGGAGGTTTTGTTTGACCAAGATCGTCGAGCGGATTCCAACTCTGTTGCTCCTCGAGGCTGGGATCGGCCCACGGCTGAAGCTCGCCGGAACAGAATATCGCGTAGAACGTCACGCCGAAGAAGTGAACGCACGCGGCCATTATGAAAACGTTTCTCCAACTGTGAGCGTCCTGCAAAATTCAATGTCATTGTTAAAAAGTAACAATAACGAAATTGGAAAAAAATTCACATTCTTTCAGTTCAAGTTCAAATTTCTTTCAAAGTTTTGACTCGATCGAATAGTCAGATTGCCGTATGAACAGGTACCTTGTCCCTGGTTATGTTGTCAACGAAAATTGGGACGAGCAGCCCCGCGATGGTTCCAATTCCGTTGGACATGCCCATGAGAATACTCGCGTATCTCGGAGCTATGTCCAGATGATTGACGTTGAAACCGGAAATGGCGAAACCGCTGCAAGCCACGCCGATGGTGAGAGCTGCGGTGGCCGCGGCTCCGTTTTTGTAAGTCGTGGCGTGCGCCACGACGAGAAAGAACAGAGCTTCCATGCCGAAACCACCGCAATTGAAGAGCTTTCGCACGTTCGTCGTCGACATTATTCCACGTTTTCGCAAATGATCGGCCAGCATACCGCCGCAAGGCACGATCGTCGTCATCAGCAAATGCGGAAGTGATCCGATTATACCGGTCTGATAAAAAAATAAAAAATTCAATTAGAAAAAAATGAGAAACAAATTAATGAATTAATAAATTAATAAATTAATAAATTAATAAATTAATAAATTAATAAATTAATAAATTAATAAATTAATAAATTAATAAATTAATAAATTAATAAATTAATAAATTAATAAATTAATAAATTAATAAATTAATAAATTAATAACTTTTTTTCTTTTTTCAGGCACTTCTCTTAAATCTCAACTCACTTCAACGAGAGGCATTCCAAAGACGTCCTGCATAAATTGCGATTGAAACAGAACGAGAAGATAAAAATTCCATGATCTGCAAAAATTAGCGACGATGATAGCGTAAACGGGCATGGAGGTTAAAAATTGTCGCCACGGTGTGGTCCATATTGTCGGCATGGGAATTTGGGCCTGTCCCTGAGCCTGTCCGAGAGAATCCTCGATGTAACGCAATTCACGAGCGGAAATGCAAGGATGCTTCGACGGTCTTTCGAATGCCAACCAGAGCCAAAATCCGTACCATATCAATCCGCACACACCTGCAAATTAATCGTCGATGATTGGAATTGAATTGAATTTATTCAATTGAATTATTACAATTTTTCTTTGAAACACTGTTGGATTATTTTTGAAAAACCTTCATTTTGATACATATTTGATTTAAAAATATTACAATATATAATTGATTCGTGCCAAGTGCAATAATTATTTTGAAGAAACTTCAAATGAATTACCGTAAAAATAGAACGAAGCTGGCCAACCGAACCAATGGCTGAGAATGGCCGAGACCGGCATTCCAATGACCATTGCGGCGTAAGAACCGCAAAAGGCGAGTGTCGCGAGTCTGGATCTCTCCATGGGCGGTGCCCAGTATTTCCAAATACCGTGACAAGCCGGATAGGTTATACCCTGACGTAATAAGGTCGAGCGTTAGATCACAACAATTCAGTCAAATGTTCAACGCCTCTCATCAATCATAATAAAATTCACGATTCCTACCGATAATAATTTATTCAAAAAATATATATATATATATTCAACGATAAAAAAATTATTCGAGGTTATTGAAAAACAATAATTTATTTATCTTTGAAATTATCAAACCTCAGCTGGCATACTGGGGTCAAAAAGCTCCCAAGCAAAGTCAACCCTCATTCAATCCATTTATTCTTCATTACTCAAAATAAATACCTTTTTTCCAACAGCCACTATCGAGCTATTTTTTATGTGAAATAAGATTATTTCGAGAGTATCCACTTCAATTTTTAGATTAAAACAATTAAAAACGACATAGTTTCGATTTTGTCAATGAAAATTTTCAATTTTACGTTTTATTTTACCTTCAACATTTTTTTTTATTTAAAGTGAATAATGAATTCAAACCAAATGACCTATGGCCACTCTTGAAGAGAGTGTCAAAGAATATATGAGAATTTTTTAAAGCAAAACAATCAATTGGTTACTCGCAGCAAGCGTTTTTGCGCCTCGGGGTAACAAAAGACCCCCGTATTTAATTTATTGTTGTTCACCGACAAGTGTGCCAGCTGAGGGTTGAATTATTATTGAATAATTATTTGACTCGTCTCTCGACGGTGACTCGTGTCACTGTTTCTCAATCAACACTGATACGAAACAATTTTCACGTACCTCGACCAAACCCTTGAGAATCTGAACCCCCATGTCGGCGATCGGATCGATGTTCAACGCTCCCGGCACGAGCAAATTCAAAAACGACGATATTGCGATCGCAAGCCCGAACAATTTGTTCGCCGGATAGAACGATGCCAAAAATCCACCGGGCACTTGAGTCACGAGATAACCCCAAAAAAACGACGAATCCAACGCGCTCTGAGTCCCGACGGTCCAATTGAATCTCAGAGCTCCGGTATTGTCGGTCTCGTTTTTCATTAGACTCTTCGCCATTCCCATGTTACAACGCATTCCGAACGATATTATGAAACCTGAACGATAATTCATCATTACATCGATTTAGCTCAAAACAATGATTCATCGTTTGTGCAATTTTGCTTCCTCATTGAGGAAGCTGCATGACAATGCAAAGATTTTTTTCATCGGAAATTCGATGTCAGGGTGTTTAAATTGTCCCAAAATCCCCCAGAAATCACATTTGAAGAGAATGTCCCGATGTAAATGTTTGTATAAAGACTCTGCAAAATTCAAGCGACTATAACTCGAGTACGGTTCAAGCTACGGCGCTCAAATTTTGCACACATGTGGTGCTTTATAATCTCTGTGTAATCTGTAATTCTTGTAATAATCGATGCAGCCGCTCGGATTTTACAGCGTTTTGAAATTGTCAAAAAAAGTCGGTCACCACTTTCAGCTTGTTTTTTAGTTTTTGTTATTTTATTTTTTTGACTTCTCACCTACGCAGGCAAGGACTGCTATCGTGTACCTCTTGGACAGGCAAGGACACTCGGGCATGCAGTAGGTGTCGATGTGCCGTAGCGGGGGCCGTTCCGGTTCCGGCAAGGAATCGAAAGACGCCCGTCCGTCGTATCCTTTCTCGTGATCGAAACCCATGTTGTCTTTGCTGGGCACGTCATTCGGTGGCATCTCAAATTCTTCGTATCCGGCATTGCTTCTTCTTGTTCTCAGCCTGTTTCCACAATTATCGGATTATTTTTAATTATCAATCACATTTCATCATTGTTTTACGAATCAGTTATATATGAGCGATTCCACGTGACTTCAGCCACTCAAAAAAAAATTTTTCCACAAATAATTTAAAAAAATTGAGCTATTTTTTTGCAATATATTCACCGAGTGCCGATTTTTTAAAATTTTTTTTGACGGTTTTATCGTTAATTAAAGTTTTTTTGTATTTTTCCATTCAAATGGGGGTATCTTTGGCAGGGTTTGACGTATTTACATTTGTAAAAAACGAAAATGTGCGTCTTTTTAAGGCCTTCCAGAAAAAAATTACTTCAGATTCTATTAAGCAAGTTGCACGTCCGTTTCAGGGCAAAATATGCAAAAATATTTTTTTTCTCAAAAAATGCATTTTTAATTTTTTTTTTCAAAATTTCCCCAAATTCTGAATACGAAAAAAGAATTTTTGGTATTTTTTATATCGTGGGACCAGCAATCGGTAATGCGTAATTTTACCGATTTCATTAATAGATTTTTTTCAGTTTAATTTTTTCGCTCTACGCGATTCAACGAGCATTGATTATTATTAATTTCTCTTTTAAGGAGGCTTCTGAACTCGCGTGAAGTGACTGGAGCACACGAAAAAAAAAAAAAAATCAAACTGAAAAAAATCTATTAATGAAATCGGTAAAATTACGCATTACCGATTGCCGGTCCCACGATATAAAAAATACCAAAAATTCTTTTTCCGTATTCAGAATTTGGGGAAATTTTGAAAAAAAAAATTAAAAATGCATTTTTTGAGAAAAAAAATATTTTTGCATATTTTGCCCTGAAACGGACGTGCAACTTGCTCAATAGAATGTAAGGTAATTTTTTTCTGGAAGGCCTCAAAAAGACGCACATTTTCGTTTTTTACAAATGTAAATACGTCAAACCCTGCCAAAGATACACCCATTTGAATGGAAAAATACAAAAAAACTTTAATTAACGATAAAACCGTCAAAAAAATTTAAAAAAAATCGGCACTCGGTGAATATATTGCAAAAAAATAGCTCAATTTTTTTAAATTATTTGTGGAAAAAATTTTTTTTGAGTGGCTGAAGTCACGTGGAATCGCTCATATATATATATATATATTTTTTTTTCATTTCTATACATTTTTAAAAATATATATCCATATATACACATATTTTTCATTATCTTATTTCAATTCTTTTTTCAAAAGTATTCTTTTCCTCAATTTGAATTTAAAAAAAATCTTTCTACTATCCGCATTTTTTTTTTTTAAATCCCTCTCCTTGATTTCAATTTGGAAAATGAAATTTCTTTCTTTAATCTTTTTTATTGCATTTTAAAGACATCCTGATCTTCTATTCCAATTTTTTTCAGAATATTTTGTCTTTTGTGTTAATTAACTATTGAAGAAAAAAAAAATAATTTCGTTTATCGATGTTTCAACGAGATGATCATCTTACCCCGAAAATTTTTGCGAGGCTTTCGACTTGATGGATTCAAAGGCCCCGAGCCCCGCCGCCGCGAATCCGGACATGTTGAAATTATTGGGGTTGCTTCAGAATATTCTATCGCTACGATAGTGATAACGCAGCCCCTGAAAAATAGTTTTGAAAACAAAATAAAAACATCATCGTATAATTAAATAAATAAATACACGAAAAATTGTTTTGTATTTCATTTAGTCAATGGTTATCTTTCCCTATGTATGTGTCTCTCTGTTTGCGTGAGGGTGTATTTTTTTAGGGAAAGATGTGGGGGCGGAATTGAATTTATCGTCGGGGGGGGGAGGATGGTGACGATTCGGGTAGCGAGAGACTCGAAGGACTCGGGGATGTGTATCACTCGCGAGAACCCCAGACGCATAAAACGAATCCTCGAACTCACAGAGCCCGATGGGGGATTTGCCTTCGGGGGTTGTTGCAGAGTGGGAACAGTGTTTATTCGAAGTGGCGAGCCCATCCACCCCTAATCCCCAGTACTCTCGCGGGAACGACGTCGAGGGAGTGAAAAACGGCGTGGAGATATCGTGTGGCACGATAGTATCGCTATCGCGAATTAAACGTCGTCGTCGTTGCCAAAGTTTTGTGATTTTGGAATTTTATTTCATTTTTTTTAAATTGATTTTCCGTTTTCAGACTTTTAAAGCCAACTAGAAACCCTTACGATTTTATTGACTGTCATTTGCATACTTATTGAGATGAAATTTGGTACATGGATGTAGACTGATGATCCAAAAACAGAAATTATGATTTTTTTGAAAAAATAATTTTTTTGGACTCTCCCATACATTAAAAATTGTACTCAACATTTTTTTAACTTACCCCACCGAGTGGGGAGTCTTTGAATAGGTTTCCCAAAATGCAATAAATAATGTTTCAGGACCTTACGATTTTAAACCTTCAGTCACGAGATATTTGCTTTCGAAGTCGTTATCGGAGCATCCCACCCCCCACCTTCTAATTTTTAAACTATCTGTTCAAAAAATCTGATAAAATTTCAGAATGTATATTTTAATTAGTAGTTTCAATAAAAATTATAATCAACATTGTAGCAAAAATCAGTTTATCGAAAATTTTGGAATACCTCTTTTTCAGAAGCAAGCAAATTTTTCGAAGTGAAAGTTCTTGTTCTTGAAACGTACCATCAAAAGTTGAAGAGAATGTCAGTGAGAATGGCTGACGAACCCTATCATGTGCATGCTAAATACGCTATTGGAGGTTTTTTATTTTTTTCAGCATTATTCCGAATTTTTCGTGATAAGCCAACGAGCTTTTTAGCTAGAATATTTTTGTGTGTGTGTGTGTTTCGGTTCGGGATATGCGATTCCTATCGATGATGACGAGCACGTGACACAATGGTTCCTCGGATATTAAAATGGCACGTGACCGACAATGGGCACAAAGTGCACGTCACGTGTCCGGAGGATCGAGGGTTGAACGTCGTCGATGAGGGAGGGATGGGTTCCCGCTAGTCGTCCGGGTATAATGAGAACGTCACGGTGAACGGTCAGTCAGTGAGAGCCCGTTAACTTTTAATGGCCGATGCGCTTTTCGCTCTTCCTCATTGTCTCTCCTGTTATTTTATTTTTCTTCATTTTTTTTTTTCATTTTTCATTTATAATTTTTTTCCACCCTCATTTAAAGTCAAATGCGGAAATTCACAATGGGGTCGTTGAACCAAATACGCAAATGAAGATTCATGGACATCGAAAATTCATTGAACGTGCAATTTTTCATTATTTTTTATTCATTTATATTCATGCAAATAATTCGATTAAAACCGATTTTGAAATTGGATTTTAATCGTTCAAAGTAATTATAGAAACATGACAATTTGTTGTTTTAATTTTACTTTTCAAATTCATGCCTGACGCTGACTGCATAAGAATTCGATTTAAATAGACGTTAAAATTGATTTTAGATTCACCAAAATAATATTAGAAACATGAACATTTGTAATAATACAAATTGCGAATTGAATTTAGATCGATCATAAAATAATATTAAAAACATGAAAACCGATTGGTTTTCATTTTCCATTTTCTGGGTCAAAATTGGTTGACATGGTTGCCTGAACTAATATATTTCTTTCTTGGTTGGCAGTCGTCCAGATCGTTTTTTTTTCACACAGAAAAAATGCATCGTCCTGTAAAACGAGACGAAGCTTGGGGTTGGAATTTTTCATTCGTCCGGATCGATCGGTACTACGCATGACCGAAGCATTAATCCGTTACATCCCCGGAATATCGATGACATACTTTAGAAATTTTTGGCTTTTCACGAAAAGCTGCGACAAAACTACTTTCTTCTAATAAAAAAAATAAAACACAAAATGATCTTTTGTCGACGAAAGAAAAAGGTGAGAGGATAATTCTATCACACTTGGTCTAACGACAATTTGCTCGATTGATTTTACGACCGCAGCGACGATTAAAAATTGACACACATTCGTCATCATTAAATCTTGTGACGAACTCAGAACGATTGCATAATCGTTATAATTTGATTTGACGAAAAAGAGGGCACTCGATGAACTGTTCGCAACTATATTTTCACACAACATTTCCCACTTCAATAATAACCACTCGTCGAAACGGTCCGAAGAAAATAAAAAAAAACCCACGAAATTCGAAAATCTTGAAACAATACATTCGAACAATTGATTTAAATCACTATTATATATTCTCTACTATTGCAACAAACAATAAATTTCAAATTTAAACCCATCAACGGAAACGCCAAAATCAAAACGATGAAAAAAAAAAACGGTTTCTTCATGAACACTGAAACGATTTAACACCACAATTTACGTATTGCACAACCGATCGAATCCATTGATCTTTATTCACAAAATCGTCGTCGAAAAAGGGAGGTAAAAAAAAAAACAATTCCCAAAACCAAATTCAGTCACTGAAAAAACGAAACAAGAAAAAACCCTCAAGAAACCAAGTCGGTCACTGAGCAAAAAAAAAAAAAAGAAAAAAAATATTTCAAGAATGTCGCGTTGCACAATCCGCGAGGACGTCATCACGGATCGGAGCTCGATCGATTTCCACCCTCGTCGCACCTACCAAATTTCACCGTTAACAAAAAAGCCCCCGAAAAAACTACGAAAAAAATACACTAAACAACAAAAAAAAATTAAGAAACATTAAAATGAGAACGAAAAAAAGCTCAAAAACAATTCAAAATTTATACACAACACGACGCACCGTTTGGGGTGGGCGAGGGGTTGGGGGGATGATAAACAAACATTGCAAAACCGAAGAAAATGAAAAAAAAAAAAAAACGCACGAAAAAAATATTTGAAAAAAAAATAAAATAACCAACTCACCAATAATTAAGTCCAGATAGGGATAAGTGCGGAGTGGGTTCGAAAGCGCGGGGTACGCGACGAAGAACGTCGTCGACGTCGGGCACGTCGGGCACACGTCGCCCGATGGGTTTCGTAAAGTCCGGACGTGAGTTTCGGCGCCAGCGCTCAACGTTCCTGCGTTCCGATTGGCCGGGATCCCCCGACGCATCGATATCACTGGCCAATCGACCATCGTCTAACCCCTTTTACGGATCGACCCTAGGCGGGGCCATGGATTTCCACCCCTCGACGCCCCACTATAATAACAATGATAAAATCATAAATAAAATTTATCAACGACTCTGTCTTTTTCACACCGCACGATCGGTGGCCCGACGAATTCGCGACGACTATATCAACCTCGTCGTCACCTTTCCAATCATAACGCAAAAAAAAAAAAAAAAACGTTTTAATAAATTTTCAAAGAAAAGTTTTAAAAAAGCAAACAAAAATATATTCTTCAATATTTTTTTTTATTGTCGTCGTAGCGATTTTTTTATTGTTCAAGGTATATGGATGAATTTTTTTTACTGTTTTCACTTGTGATCGACGTTTTATTAAATTGTTATTATTGGAATTGATGATGAAAACGTTGAGACGAATCGAATGTAAACGAGTGGGAGAGAGATGGGACGAGACAGAAAGAGGCCGAGTCGTCGCGTTTCAATCGTAACGCGAATAAAATCGTTTTGACGAATTTTTAAAAACGAAAAAATAAAAAACGCAAAAAAAAGTATGTTCTTTAATATTTTTTTTTGTCATAGCGAATTTTGAGATTGTTTAGGGTGGAATTTGAATGAAATGTTTTATTGTTTTTATTGTATCGTTTCTAAGTTTTCTTGAATTGTTTTTTTATATTATTGTTATTATTGGGATAGATGATAAAAAAGGATGAGACAAATCGAATATGAGCGAGTGGGAGAGAGATGGGACGAGGCAGAAAGAGGCCGAGTCGTGGGACGTGTGGAATGATAATCGTCTCTTTAAATCTTCGTGGCTTAAAGAGGACACTTTCATAGATCGTGGGCCACCAAATGCTCACTCATCGTTCTGGGAAATGATTCCCCGAGTGAAAAAATAAAATAAAAATGTATGAAAGATGGAGGAAAAAAATGAACATCTTCATAAATGGAATTTGGCCATATATATATATATATATATATATATATATATATGTCAAATCCTATTTACATAATACATCATGGAAGAAAAGAATATACCAATGTGCATTTCCAGAGATCAAAATGTATCTTCTTCAACATAGTTCACATGTACATAACATATATATTTATATTTCTATCATCCGCATCTGAAGCTTGCTTCTAATCGTCGTGCAGTATCGGTCGTGATGTGCGCCGTACAACGTCCCGTTACGTACCAAAGACACGTGTCGATCGACATTACGCATACCACGCAATCATCAATCTCCAATATCGACCATCCCACAATCCTTCCAAACCGTTCTTTTCCCATTTACATTTTTCTTTTTTTTTTGCCAATAATAATCCATTCAAATATCGTTTTCCACAAAGACAGAAGAGAACACACAGTCAGAATCATTCACGAATTGTCCCTCGTCGCGCACCTACAGAAAAAAATTACAAATCCAATGAACAGTCACGAATCCCCGAGTCACGAAATCGCCTTTTTTTTTAATTCGTTTTTTTTTTCTCGCAAATGACAATTGAGTCAAATAAGATTTTTCAAAAAGAGATGACAGTCTAGAATCATGCCTAAAGTCATTTACAAATTTACACTCGTCGGGCAAAGTAATGTCAATTAATTACAAATCGAATAATCAAAATATCGTTGAATAAAAAAAACTCGCATTATTTTTCGTTGCATCCTCAGATAAAAGTTTATTTGATGGGACTATATTATCCTTTTTATCCATGCATCTATTCATTCCCTTGTGTTGAGTGTGTGTGTATATGTGTGTTTCTTTTTTCATCCCTCGAAGTCAATCGGTCAAGGCATCGTGATTTCGTGAATTGCGGGGAAATGATTAATGGCCAAGTAACGTCGAACATAGACGTCACGGGTTTGGGGAGCCGTGGCTGGTCGAACGATAGAAGCTAACTCACATTGTTGCAATACACACACACACACACACACACACATATATATATATATATATATATATATACATATGTGATGCAATGAGACCAAACTAAAGATATATATATATATATTTTTAGTTTGGTTTGTGTTTGCAACAATATATACATATATACATATATATATAGAGAGAGAGAAAGAGAGACAGAGTGAGCGGGGTAGGCACCCTCGGTGGTTGCCAGGAAATATCGATCCCGGCAAACCGGGAGACGGATGCTGCTTCGTGCTCGATTCACGTCGACCGTATCTTCTCTTCGCGTCCTCCGACTTGCCCCCAAATATCACGATTTTCTTTATCGTTCCGATGCGTCGACGCTTCTTCCCCCGACATCCCCCCCAGCGTTCCATCTTCATCCCGACCCCTCTGCTGGGTTTCCTCGTCCCCGAAGTCGCGCGTAATTCCCATTAACGCGATTGCGGATGAATCTTTTGATACACAACACATCTCAATGACCCGAACGAACGAAGAACGTGAACCCATGGACGAGTCGTTGTCCGTCGACGAAATTTCATTACGAAGAAAAAATAAAATAAAGTCGATCGAGGGTCGGTGGATTGGATGTGGGGAGGGGGAATCAATTCTCGAGTGAGTCCAATTAGTCGACTGTTCGGAAGATTCAATCGCGATCGGTAATGAGACCTCGATTACGTTTTATCGAATGTAATGATAACGCCGGATTAACGCGGTGCGCGAATAATCGAATCTTTGGCCGATCGATTATCGTGCGTTGATTAAATTGTTTTATTTTGGCAGATGGTTTTTGGCAAAATGAAAGGAAGAACAATTAACGTAAAAAAATGGTTTGAGAATTCAACGAGAAAAAATAAACGATTAAACATTTTTTTGAAGTTTAATTTTGGCAATCGTGAATGTGATAATGAATGGTAAGAGATGTTCAAGCTGTGAACAAATCACGTTGATAATAACGCAAACAATCCTCAATCGCGATAAATTAATTAACGAAATAAATCGAATATTCATTTATTCAACAAGTTTGTACATTGAAATAAATTATCTTGGAATAAAAAGAAAAAAAATACTAGAAAAAGTAACAAAACAGAAAAAAAAATCACATTGCATACAAAATCCTTCGTTCACTCAATGAGGGAGATAAACAAGTATTTGAAAAAATATCTATATATAAAAAATCCGGGCGATAGTGAAATATCAAATCTTCATTGATATATCAATATATCGTACATCGAAATAATCATTTCGCCGAATAAAAAATACACAATTAACAAAACAAAACAACATAGCAAAAGAAAAAAAATTATAAATACAAAATCCTTCGTCGATCGAACGTCGATAAAAAAAAATATAAAAATATATTTGTAAAAAAAATGGTCGATCGTAAATGTAACGATAAATGTCCCGCCGTGTAAGTGCCTCGTTTACGGGTTCATAGGGATACACCGTCCAAAGCGTACGGGCCTAAAAGCCAGTATATCATTTTTTTATTCCTTATCATTTGTGTATAGATATATATTTTCATGTTTCTTTTTTATCAAAAGGTTTACGTGGACGACGACAATGATTTTGATCGGCAATTTCGCCGGAACGTGAAACATTATGTTCGTATCCTAATTGAGTCCGCTTCGAAATGCGATGACGGTGTGACGATGGTTAAGTAGTAACGTTGGTGGCGTGGGACGGGGGTGGACCGTGTAATGACCACCCAACCGGGGGATGACAAAAGCCCGACCGCGTCGTCGAGCGCAGTGTATTATTGCGTCAGCCCCCCCCCCCCTGCCTCCTCCGCCACCCTCGACCAGCACATGATGGGTACATCTGTGGCATCGAACTGTATATGTCATAGCTTGAGTCAATGTACCGACCTAAATGTCTTTTTTTATGTTTTTCAAGTTTTTAATTTTTGTTCCATTTTTTTCGAATCGTTTTGACGCGTTTAATATCAAAGCTCGAAAAATATTCGTCGATTTTTGCAAAATTATGTTTGAAAAAAATTGATAACTAAATAATAGGAATTAAGCGAAAAAAAAAAATTAGCTTTGATGTGAAATATTTAAATTGCATTTAGAAACATAAAAAATAAAAATTGTATCATTTGTTGCCGGTTATGTACGTCATGCTGCTGACCTCGGAGATTCAATTGACCTCATTTTGAATCGTAGCCTACATATACATTCGTCAACCGTTCAAAAATAATGTAAATAAATAAATAACAATGACCGAACAAAACAAAAAATTACTTTTCATCGGAAATATTTGAATTGCAGTTTAAAAACTCGCGATAATTTTGCACCAGTCGCATCAGGTGACGGACAGATAGATATCGTTGGGTCGCAATAGTTTTAACAGTGAATATTTCACGTTTTTGCAAAGATTCACGTATTGCGACAATTTCGATCTCAAATCACGATCGAGTTTGTTCAAACCCGTTGGGCAAACAATTTTTCTCGTCGAATCGTGAATTCTCGATGACTCCACAGTCCCATGACGATTGTTTCTCGATAAATCGGTCGATCCAACGTATCTCCTTAGGTCGCAACGATCGTTCGTCCAATTTCCACTTCGATTCCTCAATCGTCGAAATTTTTTGCGATTAATTTTTCTCAATCGTGTTTCATCGAAAATTTGGTTTCCATCGCGAAAATTTTTTTTCCCTTCCGCTTCTTCTTTTTCATCGATGGACGACTCGTGATTGTCATAATCGTGAAGATAAATGTGTCGCGAAGTCGAATTACCGGAACAATCGAGCTTACCCGGATATTTCAAAATTTTATCGTCAATTTTATCGACCATCGATCGTCCATTGTGATCAACTCTGTTCATCAATTTCGAGTAATTCGCCGAAACGTCAACATCGACTTTCGAATATTCAACGAAATCATCACGTTTCAGATTTTTTCCATCGGACAAATCGTCAAAATAATTCGAAAAATGTTCAACATTTTTTTTCGTAATTTTTGCATTTTTTGTTATTAAATTTTTTCTCGATTGATTCGAAGAATATGAATAATCTCGATCGATGATTCGAGAACGTGAAGCGTCACTTCCACCAAAAAGTCTCCGACCGATTGTCGTTTCGGACGAAACCATCGAACGATCGTTGTTCACAAAATTACAACAACTCGTCGCACTTTCGGAATCGCAACAATTTCCGTCATCGTTGTAGTCGGCAATTTTTTGCATTTTTTCACGTGTTTGAGATCGTAATTTTTTTTTAACATTTTTCATTTCATCGGTTCGAGAAATTTTGACGAAACTCGTTTGACTGATCGTTCGACAATTTTTCGACGTACGAGTGGAATTCGATGCGCTACGACATTCCCATATGGTGTGACAATGTTGTTTCGACAATGGCAAACGTTTGGTTTTTCCACAAGGCACACTGACTCGATAATTGTCGTTCGTCAAAATTGTCTTTGGTGTGTTGGTCGATTTGTCACGTTCCAAAAGTATTCTTCGCAACTTCGTCTTTATGAGATGCTTCATTCGATCGATGGAACTCGTGGAAAAAGCTCGACAAACGTTGTCACGAATTATCGACGACGATGACGTAATTTTCTCACTTTTCGTCATTTTTCGCGATGACACTGTCGAAAATTCATCAGGTTTGACATTTTTTAGTTTTTTGTGATTATTATTTATATTATTGTTGTTGTTCCTGTTCCTATTATTATTATTATTATCATTACTATTATTGTTCGAACGTTCATTCGTGTGGAATAATTTTGTTTCGTTGATTTTTCGTGAGTCGTGTGTCCAAATTTTTGGTTGTGTGTATTTGTGAGTTGGACTGTCGATGCTTCTCGTTGGAATTCGTGGAGACCTGGGATTTCTCATTCTTCCAGATGGCTCGACTACGTTCGATTCTCGTCGAAATTCCAACGGACGACACGACGAATGCACGTTCGTGGATCTCACTCCTCTTGGAAATTCATGTTTTTCCATTTTTTCCAAATGTTCGAACAATCGTTCGCCACCAATGGCACTCGTCCGGATCGATTGACAAGGTGACGTCAAGCACAATGGGAAATCTCGATTGCATCGTAATCTCATGGAATTATTTTGCCACTGAGGTGTAATTAAATTTTCGTCATTTTCGAAATTTTCGCTGATCGATGAGACAGATTCCGAACACAATTCAATCGATATGTTTATTCTTTGACTCTTTGGACTTGATGTTCGTTTCGTAAATTCTGGAATTTGTGATTTTTTCATCGATGCATTTTTTTGGGGATCATTGATGTTGGAATTCATAAAATTTGTTGGGACAGTGATTTTTGGATGCGAGGATTTTGAATTTTTTGGGGTGGAAGAAATGAGTTTTTTTTCGGTATTCGTGAACGATGAATTTTGAAATTGTGATTTTTTTATTGATGAATGGTTTTTCGAATCATTGATGTTGATATTGATGAGATTCGTGGGGGAAATAATTTTTGATTGCGAAGATTTGGAATTTTTTCGGGTGGAGGGAATTTTTTTCGTTTCAATATTTGTGAATGATGAATGTTTGGGATTGGATTCGACTAAGATTTTGGATCTTGTTGATGCATCGGGATTGACGTTGAGTCGATGGGATTCCCAGCTGTTGGCTCGAGATTCCACGCAATTGGGTTGCAACTTTTCGTCACTGGGATCGCAAAAGATTTGCTTCGATGCGTCCCAATGTCGCGAGTTGATTTTTGAAGGTCGCACGAAGGTCTGCGATGATGAAACTCGATTGAGATCATCGAACGAACCTTCGATCACGATTTTCGATTCATCCCGAGTCCCACAAGTATCACAATCACATTGCGAATCACAATCCTCAATCTCACAATCGTCACTGCGTTTGTTCACGCATGCGCAAGATTCCGATGGACATTCGCAACAAATGTCGTCTTGCGAAATACTTCGTTTCGTTTTATCTTGAATTTTCGATCCTGATGACGATTTGCTTTTGTTGAATGGAAGAATTGAATCTTGATGATCATTTATAATGACACTCAGCTCTGAGTCAGATTTTTCGTTGCCCACAGATCCAAATCGTTGGGAATTGGAAATAACAGTTGGATCATCGAAATTGTGCTGATTGGAATCTTCAACGTTTTCAACATCGTCAACACTATCTTTTGGACAATCAACACAATTGTTTTCGTCATTTTTTTGTTCATCGAAATTATTATCAAAAGTTTTCGTGATCGAAGTGTCGCAGAGACATGCCTCATCGACTACTTCGTTTCCATTTGAATGAATCGAGTGAACTTCCGGTGTTGATTGTTCATCACGATTCCTCGTCTTTGCTTCTTCAAGGTCACCTACGAGGTTCTCATCACAAGTCTTTGATAATTCACGACCGAGAATTTCGAATTTATCGTCGTTCGAATCGTGACAACGACATGTCTGACTATCGTCTTTATTACTACTTGATCGTTCGACTACGATGTTTTCCGGTATTCCCATCGAATTATTTCGATCTACCGTGGGTCCAGAATCTTCCTCCAGACTTATTTTCAGATCGTCTCTGTCATTATCGTGCGGAAATTCGAGCCCAACGATCGAGCACGAATTACAATCACGTGCCTGACTATTGACGCAATTTCCACTTGATCGCTCAAATGCGGCGTTTTCCGGTGATTCCGTCGAATTAATTCGATCGACACTGACTTCAGGATCTGCCTCACGACTCATTTCCGGATTTTCTTTATCTCTATCGTTCGTGATTTCGAGCCCAACGATCGACGAAGAGCTACAACGACATGCCGGACTATTAACGATATTATCACTTAAAACATTCGAAATTTTTTC
The DNA here is from genome assembly GCA_963662125.1 of Diplazon laetatorius. Lineage (NCBI taxonomy): Eukaryota > Metazoa > Arthropoda > Insecta > Hymenoptera > Ichneumonidae > Diplazon > Diplazon laetatorius. The sequence goes on from OY759159.1 coordinate 8,972,454, forward strand.
CTCAGCTAATTCGTTTGAGTTCCGTCCTTCGTCATTGTTCAATGTACTTTCGGGCAAATGATAAAAACTCGCAGATCTCGAATCTATCGCGTTTTCGTTACCGATTTCAATATTCGAAATGATCGACAAAGCTTCGTTGTTCGAATCTTCGCGATCTTTCTTCAAAATCGTCGAATCAGAATCTTGCAATTCTTTTTCCTTCGTAATTTCGTTTTCCTGGCTAATCACAGATTCTCGTGGAGTAGATTGTCCATTGATCTTGTCAGTCACGATACGATCGGTAAGCAAGGACACTTTGCATCCGTTCGATTCTCTACGAATGAGTTTAAAACTAACGAATCCCGTTGAAATTTCACAATGAAATCGACATCTTCGAACGTCATCTCTGCTCATTCTTGACAACAATTCGTTGATGCAATTGCAGATGTTCATCACACCGGGTTGAAGCTTTTTTCTCGTCGCAGTCGATGACGATCGTGAGATGGAAAGATCGGTTTTAACGATCTCCGCGATCACGTCGTCAAATTTGCAAGGCAATGACAATTTCGTGAGTCTCGTGGGTTTCGCATCATCGAAACTTCGAGGACAAATCGTGGAAACTCGTAATTTCAAAAATTTTCCTTGCCAATCGGTTTGTCGATGATTTTTCGTTCGGTAAGTCGGACAATTCGATGGTCTACAGGATTGAGCTTTTCCGATGGATCTGGGCTTTCTCTTCGAGTCCATGGCTTTTGATGTTCCAGGATTCGTCGATGCCATGGGAAAATTATTTGAAATTTGTAGACTAGAGTTGTTCGTTTCATCGAGATTTGTCGACGTGTTACCGACGTTTTGCCACACAAATTCCGTGGATTCTTCGAAGGCTCGTCGCTTCTGAGCTTTTCTGGGTAATTGGTAATTCCGATCGGTATCGAGTCCCGATCCTACTTGCACGTCAAGATCGCTTGGGCTTTCGATCGAATCACAAAACGAATCAGACACAGAAATTGATCTAAAATAAAAAATAAAAAAAATAAATGAAATGAATAAATAAGTAAATAAATAAATAAATAAACAACTTAACCGATCGGGTTAAGATGCATTCTTTTTCACATACGTTCTTTCATCGTCCTCGACCCAGTAATCCCTCTCGTTAATGAAATTCCAAACAGCCAGACAACCGAGAAAATCTTTTTCCAACCCAATGGCATCCAAATTTCTACCGATCTTGTTGATACGATTATTCATAACAATCGAATTCACGAAACAATCGATCAGACCGTGTTTGACGAAGTATTTGACGGCTTGTGCCATTGTATTTTCGACGAATCCACGATCGTCCATCATCATGGAAAAATCGCCGATCGGTTCGCGCCAATTTGCAACCGCGTCCAACCATCTCTTCAAGTACGGATTCTGCGATTGCACCGAAGAATCTTCGCGATAAACGAAATTCTCGAGACAGCTGTAGATTCGAGGCTCCAGGCTTGGCACGAACAGCGTGCGAATTTTCTCAACGTATGGATCGTACTTGTTGAAGACGCAACCGTTGTTGATCGTCGAGTTCTGGAAAAAAAAATTAAGAAATTGGGAAATTTCGATAATATTAATAATTGCTATCTTCGGATGAGATAATTATCGGTTCGTTGAGGTTAACCACGTGTTTATTATGTATCTTTGAATTTTTTAATGTTGCTAATGATTATTCTACCAAACGTTGATACTCATCGATAGACGATGAGTAATATTGGTCCGCGGTCATTTTTTCAATAACGATTTAGTTATAGTCACTATCACATCATCGACTTTAAATTAATTTTGATAGACTCGGATTATTATATTCAACCACCATTGGCCGCGTATTGTGTTTGGTTAGTGTGAAATCTGCGCTGTGTTTAATGACGTGAAGTTTGACATTTAATCCAACAAACACAATAATAATGATAATAATAATAATAGAAATAAGAGTTGATCGCTTGAATATTTAATTTTCTTTTAATCGTAACGAATCAATAATCATAATAATAATAATAATAATAGAAATAATAAGATTGCAACCGATGTTGCGTCGTTAAATGCTCGTTTATAAATCATACAATTATTCGATCCAAGATATAACATTCATGTTATTCATACGACGTGATTGAAAAAAGATTGATCATGATGGTAACGTCCGACAGTTACGACAAAGATGTTTATGACACGCCGTGCGTAGAATGCGGTTTTACCCACGCTTCGCGTGGGCAAATCCCCATTCACACACGTTGTGACATAAAATTGTATACGATACTCGTGCGAAAAACGTTTTCTGGACTCGTGTGATTGCAACACTCGCCTTCGGCTCGTGCTGCAAAGTCACAGTCGTCAGAAAAACTTTTTTCGCACTAGTATCGTAATATACTATTTTCCATCTATCCTTTAAAATACTTTCTCTCAACGCGATCCATTAGACGAACGTTTTCTCGAGGCAAAGGTTATAGGGGACGACGATCCAAGTCCCTTTTGGGAGAGTAGCTTTGGAGAAGAATCTTCCACTCGGTGGTCGTTCAGGGACAGAAATTGAGGGAGTTGACGAGCGAACCCTCGTTGAAAATTCTCGTCGGGGTAATGCGGTGTACCTGCGTTAGACGGAATTTCAGGGTCTACGTGAAATGCTAATGTGTTTTACGTCGAGTGGTTCGGTGTGGGCGGGACGCGGGTGCGGGGGGAGGGAGGGGGGGGGGGGGGTGACTCGAGTGGTGAAAGAAGGGCGAGATGGCGATGACGTGAAAAAAGCGTGGGTCGAGCAAAGGGCGAGGAGGGTGGCACTCGTTTTGAGTACATATACATGTGATACAATATATGTATGATATCTCAATGAATACACATTTCTCAGAAAAAATAATAAGAACCTTTTTTGTAGAAAATTTAATTCCCTATAAAATAAATCTCATAGATTTTTTCTCAAATCTGCATATTTTATGAGATATTGGAAAAAAACTAACAATTTATAGAAAAAAATTAACTTTAATTATGATTCGGCTCCTGATTGTATCTTTTTTTTCTATTTCTTAAATATATTTCTTTCTGATCCAGTTATTTACGTTCCAGAGATACTGTTATCGTTGAGTGAGTGGTATTTGGTTTTTATATATAAATATAGATGAATATAGATATTGATAAGCTTGTATTGAACCTCGTATTAAAAATTTATCAGCAACACAAATTACTGTAAAAAATCAGTAAAATTAATTCACAGTAAAAATCCAACGAAAAAATGTTGACGTCATGACAAATGAAAATTCAAGCGTCTTCACTCACACATACATCTGTCACCACAATTTCATCAGTCTCAAAGTAACTAGCAAGGATATTCCCCATACTGTTGAATATACATATATATATATATATATATATATATATATTTATTTATTTTCTTTTTCATCCCTCGAAATCGAGTCGTCATCGTGGTTCATCGGGAGCAAACGGAAAATCGGAAGGAAACGTCACCAGCCAGGGGAGAAGAAAAGAGGAATGAAGGAAAATAAAAAAAAAAAAGAAGAAGAGAAAAAAGAGACATGTGCGAATGTAAAATTTCGTTGGTGGAAAAGAGACAACGAGCAACCCTATTTCGAGAGGATCACGCGGGGGTGGCTGAGGCGGGGGCAAGGGCGGAAAAGGGGGATGAGGAGGGGGGCGTAGACGAGGGTAGCCCATTCAGATAGTAGCCCCGAAGCTCGCTCCGCTTCGGGGGATCAATACTCCCGACGCCAAGACGCGGAAGATGCGTTACTTGCGTAGCTTCTCGACCGCTCGTGCATCGTCCATTAGTTCGCCAGGTGCATAACAAAATGCAGGGAACCCGTGGACCATAAATTTTTCGACTCAGATGTAATCGAGTCCACCCCCCTTCTTATTCTTCTCCTTCACGGCCATTGGGACGATGAAAACTGTGTCGAGAGATTATCGAAGGCTTTCGTCCGAGCTTCGCCTCGTCGTCACGTGACTCGAGTCGTGGTTGAGCCGAGACTCGAGTCATCGAGATTGGATAGTTGGAAATTGTTCGGATCAATTGTCTTCTGGACTCGGGATTGTTTCTTCGTTTCTTGATTTTTTTTTTGGAAAATAAATAAAATTCATATGCTGTTTTCAAAATCTTAACCCGTTGGGGGTCACTCGAGGTCCACTGGACCCAAGGCCAACTTCATGGCCATTATGAAATGAAAATATAATTTTTCAACATTATTTTGTCCATTCAAACGTACCACTTCTATTCTTCGATATCGAACAAAAGTCTTGGGTTCAAATTTCAATATAAATACTTTTTTCACAGTCCATGAAAGCTCTATTTTTTTCTTAAAAATATAATATCTCAAGAGCAAAACGGCGTAAGATTTTTTGTCACATCTGACGAAAATTAAATTTTTCACGATTTTTTTTTTTGTAAAAAAAGTCAGATTTCGTGGATTTTTATCTTATCGTGTTTTGATTACTCAAAAATCTCAAATGGAAGACGACAACTATTAGATTATTTAGAAAATATGTTGAATGGAAGTTTGGCGCAAGATTCAAGTCATGTTCGATTTAAAAATTCATTCGTTTGAAGCCTCGCGTAATTTTTTTTTTGTTTTCCTTTTTTTTCTTTCTCTTCATATTTTCATACTTTCATATTTTCGCATGACTTCGTGCGTACAGTGACATGATACGTCAAAGGAACGGATGTATGGGGATAGACGTGATTGTCAGTGGGGATCGGAAAGTGAGATTCGTGCGTTTGAAGTTTTTTTTTTCTACAAAGCATCGAGAATGCTTTTTCATATTTTCGATGCCATCGATGCAAATCTTTTGGGAGCGTAACATTTTTATTTTATTTTATTTTTCTTACTTTTCTTTTTTCCATTCATATTCGAACGATACGAATGATCATTGTCGTGAATCGGGAAGCGAGATTGATTGATAACACGGCACACGCGGACGAAATGTTTGCTGCCAGGTTGCATCGCGAACTTTGGACACGTGTTGCGTGCACGTGGGCGCAGGTGATTTCGAACCGTTCGCACCTGTTCATCGAGACCCACCGTATTGTTCTCAGTCGACTCAATTCCGCCATAAAATCCAGTTGATGAGAAAATAAAAATAAAAAAATCATCTTTATCCCCAAAGTACGACAAATGAAATTCCAGAACGGAACGAAGTACGAAAATTAAAGTGAAAAAAATGTAATTTCGAATTATTCATTTGCTAAATTATATCGTAAATATATTTTTTTCAACGTTCTATAAAAAAATTATAATTATTTGACTGACCTCAATAATTTCTAGACGACGCGGGTGAAAAGTATTTATTAATTAATACAATACAATCAAAACGAGAATGAAAATTCATCGACTTTGACAATCATTTATTTTATATATTTTATTTAATATTTCTTTTACATGTTTATTGAATTTAGTAATAAATAAATAAGGATTTAAAAGATTCAAGAATAAAGTAATACATAGATCGACATTTTGAATTGGAATTGAAAAAAAAAAAGAATTTAACGCGAAACAAATTCCTGTTGAGCAAGACGCGTCGGGGAGGTGAGTTTATTCGGTTTATCGTCGAGAATTCCGCAAATCGTTTACACCAGAGTGACGCCTGGTAGGTCGACGTACACATACATATATGTACATATATCTGCACGTGGAAAGGAATCCTCGTGACGACAAGTCGGACAGAACGATTTTACTCAACGACGGATTCCAAGTAGCGGACACGAGAGCCGTAAAGGTCTGACCCCTCGGCGGTCCGATCAGCTGCCAATTCGACGGAACGAATCGATGAAATTCGCAATTGTCCGAGATTTCGACTCTCGATGCAATTTTAACGAAAGAAATAAATTATTATTTAACTTTTTTAAATTGAATAATTAATATTTTTATTTTTTTCGTGATGACTCGAATCGGTGGAAAAAAAATGGTAATTTCACAAAAACTATGAAAAATGCAATTATTGTGTAAAAAAAAACTGGCAATTGCAATTCGATGGTCGAGCTTTTGGGCGCCGTGGAAATGATGTCGAATGAGGGAGAGTGAAAACGCTAACGCGATCTTCAACGTGCTTTCCGTGTAACGGGGCCGACCGTAGGAGCCTTTGATCTCTCGAACCCCCTCGGAGTTGCCAAGCACCGCAACGTAATACGTTTTACCGGCCATCGTTTGTTGATGGCAAACCCCGCATCCAAATTTCCGTTAACAATTCTCCCCCCCGACTGTTGTGCGATCCGAAAGCTCGACCCGCTCTGCTCTTCTCTCTCTCTCTCCCAATCGTTAAATGTATTTCGTTTGCAAATAAAAAAATAAAATTATGTAACTGTCAAAAATATTTTTTTCTGCATTGGTTAATTATCATTAAGTATTATCTCGATTCTGAATTTATTAACCATTGATATTATTATATCGATCGAGTATTTATCAATTATTATTATTATCTCGATTCTGTACTCATCAATTATTATAAAATATATTTCATTTATCATTCCCAAATCCCAAAAACCAAATTTTGAAAAATTATCGCTTTTTGCCTTCTTCTTTTATTCACAATTCCTACGAAAATGAATATTATTCATAGAGTTTTGGTTTAAATTCACTCGAGAATATCTACACAAAGATATTCATATAAAAGGGGACGGGAAAAAAAATTATTCAATAATTTTTATTGACGATTAAAAAACTTGTTGAAAAAACTCATCTGAATAATTTAAATAAATTTCAGCTCAAATTCGGATTTTAAACGAAGCTCGAACGAAAAAAGTACCGATTTTTAGCCGATTCATACCGATCATAGTTTCTGCAATTGCAACAATTTTGCAATTCATTTCCCAATTCAATTTTGCATTTCAATAAACGAAATAAATCATTTATCCTCATTACGAATGACGTCAATAATTCTATTTCATGTATCGAAGAGCGAGAGGAAAGAAAATTAAAAAAAAACTAATAAAATCATTGCAAAACGACGTTTGGTTGTCTCGCACACACAGTTGCTTTCTTCGTTCCTCAGCAAGTCGATATTTTCGCGGCTCCGCGTTGCCCGTGACGCGGTCGCGTAAAGATAATGTTCGTCGGGTGAATGTGGGTTCGTTGGGCGAAAAAAAAAAAACCCGAGGGTGGATGATCAATACTTTGATGCCTTCAGAAACCGAGGATGGCGCGAGTGGCTTTCGTGAGCGAGTGGCTTCGGCGCGACGATGTTCGTTCGAAGTACGCAAAAGCGACTCGCCGTTACGTAAAACGACGTTCGTCACAATCTCTCGTTAGTGATCCAAATCTCTCGCGAATAACGATTCCAAAAACTTCCCATTTCGGCCTCGAACACCGGTATTTTTTATTCACCACCATTTTTCACAAGTGAAACTTTCATTTAAAAACAGAAAATACAATTTTATCTCTTTCTTATATTCTTCTGTTAAATTATTGAAATATTTTTGTTTATTCATTTTTTTAGGTCAACGCAAACGAAATTTTTATCGCGATGGGTTTCATCGTCGGGATACTCGCAGTCGTGGCAGCTGCACAAGTGACTATGTGCATGTCACCGATCAAGGTGAGCCTATCATGAATTTAAATATCAATCGAAACATGAATTAATGAATATTTATTTGTGAAAAATAATATTTATATTCATAATTTTTGTCGTAATAATGATAACGATTGTTCGAACAATGATGCGAATGATTGGGTAATCGATGAAGATTGATTGATAGTTATCGAAGTGATGATCAATGTGTATTTAAAAATTTTATGAAATGTTATTATTGATTAGTTAACATTAATTATTTTTTTTTTTTTCAAATATTCATATTCGTAAAAAACATTTGTAATAATGATAACGATAAATCAAATGAAAAATATTGGCATAAACTTCAACTTTAGGATGACTGCCTGTCATTTATCAAAATAATTATGAATGTGATATTAAACAATTTTTTTAATGGAAATTTTTAGGAACATCATTTGATTAGGATTATTGTTTGTTATTTATCAATATAATGATAAATGTGATGATCAATAGTTTTTTTTTAATGAAAATTCTTAGGAAGATCATTTGATAACGGAAATGTTGCTTCGCGATTTGATCGATCGAATGGGAAACGAATTGGCCGATGCGGCAGATACGTACTTGGAGTATCAGGACGGTTCGCGTATGACCGGTGATTACGAAAAAATGAAGGAGATGACCGGTGAGATGCCGATCGATTACGAGGGCCTGGAAACTCTCAATCCGAATCCCAGTATACGCGATCAGGAATATTTGCGACACAGCACTCTGGGATCTCATCAGCGTGTCAATGGGAACCTCGACGATCCACACAGAATTCAACCGGCTGGCTTCAAGGGCGTCAAGGACGAGAAAACGGAAAACAGCTTGCCCGCTTACTGCACACCGCCCAATCCTTGTCCAATCGGCTATACCGGTAATTTATAATATTCACATCTTTTTTAAATTTTTTAGATGCGAATTTTTTAAATTTTAAATTGGTTCGGAGATAATTCTTTAGTCCCTCTTTTTAATCAGCCGTCACTGTAATCAATCATCTTGCACTACAGTGAATTCATATCATCAATAAAAATGTCAATTATATTTTCATCAATGATCTAAAATAATTTTTTTGAAAAATATAAAAAAATATGTATAAATTATAATTCGACGTTGATTAATTTCTGTCGCAGATGAAAATCGTTGCATCGAAGAATTCGAGAACACCGCGGCGTTCAGCCGAGATTATCAGAGCGCTCAGGACTGCATGTGCGATACCGAGCACATGGTCAATTGTCCGGTGAACCCGGAAAACGATCGAGGCCTGCCGGGCGGTCATTTGGTCAATTCGGACTTTGAACGAATCGTCGAACAATTTCAGGCACGTGTCGAATAATCGCAATATGGTTGTAACAAACATTTTTTATTCGCTTTTATCACAAATTATTTATCACGTCGACACATTGTTTATAATTGTTATTTTTTTTGTTGTTTTTTTTTTCTTTTTTTTTATTGCAGGATGCAAATCCGTTCTTCCGAGGAGAAAAATTGCCCATTGCGGCGAAAAAAGGCATACATGTGATTTCTTAAGCATATCGAGGGAAAAAAAACTTTTTGTCACGTATATGTCGTTCGTCCCCCCGGTTTTCGCCATTGAATGTCCGTTCGACGTATATATATATTCATTGTTACAGAAATATAAAGAAATTCACATCTACGATCGATGATCACGGTACGATCAGAGATGGGCATTAATAAAATGAAAATTGTCATTGAAATATTTTTTCCAAGATAATAACTCTGTCGATTTTAATTGTTACTGATATAATTGTTACTGATCGATTATCATGTAAAAATTAATATCGACACGTTTCTGTAATAATAATTATACATAATTTACATGAATGATTAATTCACGGTGCATTTGTACTTTCAAGCACTTTGTCGAGAAAAATATTTGAAATACAATTTTTATTTTTATAAATGCCAATCACTGATTAAAATCTGATCTTCGTATTCAATGTTAGACGATGTAGGCGAGACATCAGCTTGGTCCAAAAGCTTGAAGGCGATTCGATCTGCCAATTGCACTTTCACGAAAAACCGTGTCAAAATTACGTGCATCGTCGTCTTGCAAACGCATTAATAATCGTACTACATAAATATGCGATGAATGTATTTTTTTAAAAAACGTTTCTCCTTTGAAATTGTTATTGCTATCAATATTTTTATTGGCCACCGGAATCCGCAATCGAAAATAGTGGTTTCCATTTGAAAAATCGAAGGTAGACCTTCAAATGACCTTGAACGAATTATCTTCGAGGTCGAATCCAAGGTAACCATCTGATTTATCTCTCAAAACCTGGAAACTTCTGTAGATTCATTATCGGTCATTATCGCGATACAAGGTCATCGTTTCGAGATAATCGACCGTCCCGTTATTTTTTACGGGTCCTGCATAAAGGCATGATTGGAAAAATGATTTCACAATTATTCAATGGATAATTTATTTATTGTAAGCTCCATTTTCGTATCCAGAAGAAAACTGGGGTAAGAAAGATTGCGGAATAAAAACCGTGAATTTGTACCATAATTATTTTACATGATTAAGTCACATGGTATCGTCTCGACGTCCAGTATCAAAAAATGAACGAATATTACGAAATTGTATGTAGGGTGAGAAATTAGAATCGTATTCTCAAACTTCCAATATGAATTTTTTTTGGTTATCGATAATTCTACTTATTACGTATGTTGATCACCGATGTACAAAGTGCATCGGCATCGTAATACGTTGTGCAAATTAATTTCAGGCATGTGTCTTTGTAAAATTGATTTTTTTTTCCCCGTTGCTACGTTGAATTATTTATACAAATTTTATCACAGTCACCGGGGGCATTATTCTTGTGACTGATGTTCGAACGAATAAAATAAAATAAAACGAATAAAAACATTTCGATAATGTTGTAACGAAAAATAAAAAATAACAAACTTATCAATAAATAACGTGATGTTTATGTTCAAATGCTCGTGCCAGATCGCTCCGATGATCTGCTTCATCGTGGCTTCAATGCAGCGGATGATACGCGTTATTGTACAAATGTAACGAACAGCTTCGGAAGTTGAACATCTCCAAGCCAATCGTGCGAGGGAAATGATTATTGATCGTCTACTGTTTTCGAAAGCTCTTCAATATAGGATGTATGTTCGTCAGAGCATCGAGTAGTTCAGTCCTGTTTTTTGCTCCTGCAATTGATACGTACTCAATATTAATTCATTATTTTATAATAATAAATAGGATCGAATTTTTTAAGAACAATTTTGGAAATTTTAAGCGATAGTGAGTTATTAAAAAAAAAAAGTATAATTATCATTTGAACAGGATTCATAGAAGACAAAAACTGTTCTGTACTTTATACAAAGGAAATAACAATCTGTTTCATGAGAAGCAGTTTTTTTTTAATTTTATTTTTTTTTTATTTCTTTTTTTAATTCAATAAGAATTGTTTACGCGCTGATTATGCTGAAAAAAAAATGATAAAATGACAAACCTGTTAATACTATCTTTCCATTAACAAAAATGAGAAGCACCACCCTCGGCAAGACCATTCTGTATATCAAACCGGCATACAATTCAGGCTCGTAGCTCGAAAATTGTCCGTGCATCTGATTCAAGTTTTCCAATTTTATGGGAAACTTCAGGTCACAAGTGGCAACTATGTTTTGAATTTTAAAGTTGGTAAATTTCACCTGCGACAATCGAAAAAAAAAAATCACGAACAATCGTAAAATCATCATCGATCCAATAATAGAAACAAAAAAATAATTGAAAAGTCGACGGTCGTTACTGGATATCCAAGCTTCTGAATGATTCTGGCAAATTTTCTAGCCGCTAGAAACGAAGCCTCCTCGCTTTTTGCCCCAGTGCACACCAATTTGCCGGATCTGAAGATGAGCGAAGTGGCTCGCGGACTTCTTATTCTCATTATGAGACCCATAAATCTCGCAGGATTGTATTCAGAATTTCTCGTTCTTATGTTTATGTGAATGAGTTTCAATTCCGTACCCAGATCGACGGTGGACACGACGTTTCTGCCAAATTGCAATCGAATGAAAAAATAAAAATCATAGTTAACCTATAAAATCAATTTTTTATCAACCGCACGAAGATGATGAAACAAGTTGCACGTGACGAATGTTCACTCACTGCAAACAGGGCTCGATAATTTCTTTTTGATTCTGCAGCGGCGCGACTGCACCCATGGCGCACTGTGGCGTAGCGTGTTGCGATGCATTTTGTGACGTCGTCGGTCTGGGCACGTTTGTCTAAAAATTCAAATGTTAGGGAATAAAAAAACCGAAAACAAGAAAAACGTTAATCATGAGATAAGACGCAAAAAAGGGTCAATGATGTAAAAACCGTATGTTAACAAATTGAATCACACAGATTTCAACTCACAGTGAGGGGTGGTGCCATGCTACTGTCTTCGCCCACATTTTTAACCGGACCGTTGAGCAAACGCTTCAACTCGTTGTCACCCTGCACCGTCGACGTCATCGCGATCGAAATTTCGACAAAATTTCAATAATAAATAATCCGTTCCAGTCACATGGACTATCGAGCATGTTGTTCGAGCGTCACCGTGTGAACGATTGGAGATTGGAGGACGCCTCCTGCAGACGACGCGCTCGACGGACCCCTAGCGGCGATTTCGCGCACTGCTCGACTCGTGCTCCGAACGGCAATAATTATCGCCAAACGCTAATAATTATTGTTTTTCAGTACAATTTGCTTTCGTTAGATTGTTTTTATTTTTTTTCAAACGTTTCGCGATTATAACCGAATTGTTATCGCTACATTCTTAACATTCTATAACCAACTCTTAGTACGAGTTCGAAAGATCCCTACATTACCGATATTTTATTGAATAGCAAATATATATTATATAATAATAGATGAATGGATTAATGAAATGGAAAAAGGAACGAATTTGAAATAATTAAACAATGTAAAAAAAAATGATTTTTAATCTCGGCTTAGGAAGTTAGGACGAGGAAAAAGGATTTGATGAAATTCCAGCTAGGTAGTTACAACGTAGAAGGATTATAGTGATCAATTGAAAATTCCCCAATTAATAATAAATCATTAAATACATTTTTTCTATTCAAAAGCAATTTTTATTCGATGAGAAAGGTGATTAACAAAATTTTGAAGAAAAAAAAAATATTGTTACAAGAACAATTATCAAAATGCGACTCGAATAATATGGAAAGGAATGCTTAAAAAATGCTTTTCCAATTGTAGAATAACTAATTAAATTTTTTATTCAATTTCCACACGCGCTAGAATGAATTATTGAATTTATTACATTTTATAGATAGAAATATGAATTATAACGTTAGTTCGAACTTATTGTTAATGAATAATTTTTAAAACAAATAAAAATATATATCTATGGTACGTGGATTTATCGGTGCATCTGTTCGAGAAATTCTTTACACAATAGAGTTTACCCACCAAAGTGGCGCGGCTGGCACGACCAAATTATACGACACTCTTCAACCCCCCTTGTACACGGTTAAATCTCACGTTACCCCATTCAGTGTACAGACGACTGGCGCAGAGGCAAGAATCCACGTGACGATCCAGTCCTGCTGGAATGTACAAAACTTAATCAGTCTCGAACAACTGTGAAGCCGTTTGTGTGAAAAGCCAAAAAAAAAAAAAATTTGTGAAATCACAAAAAAAAAAATCGCACTCCAGGCGAAATTCATCATAAATATTATCGTTGCCATCGCATGGATGACACACGTGAATCGTTCGTAGGTGTGAGTAAAAATAATTTCATCATCGGCAATTGATAATTGCCGGAATTTTTTTTTTCGAACATTTTACGTGTGTGTGATAACACAAACGAATTGGTGATGTGTCTTACTTAGCGTATGTTACGACGTCGTGCTTCGATGAGAATTTATTGTGATCGCGATGGAGTTTTGAACACGTCGGCAGACCGGGATTTGGAGAGACGATACAATATTTTGAAAGCGATCGACGAACCGTATTTTCATCGGATTACGTATAAAGGTGTCGAAAAAGAAAACATAAGGAACACAAATTACAAAATATTATTTAATCACTGTTAATTGACTTCAATTTTTATTACAATTATTTATATATTTTTGATTTAATATTAACATACCAATAAATATAAATATTTGTTCAATAATTAAGATAGTTAAATATATGTATATTTTTCAAATATATGTATGAATTTATTTTTTTCATTCTTTTTCGAATGAATTAATTCTTGTGAATTATTGTCCAAATTATCGGTCCACATGATTATCATTATTTTTACAGAAATGAACGACATTGACAAACTCGATCAAAGTTACGATCATGACCCAAAAATATTTTTCAATAACAACAAAAAAATGGAAAAGTCCACAAAATCGCGAGATCCGATCGACAAAATCGTTCCAAAATCCGTGACAACCACGATCAACGATCACGTACCGTCATACGTGAAATCCTTCGAGCTGGGCAAAGTAAAATGGCGCGGACCATTGGCATCCAATTATCTCAACAAAAGTTCCTCGAATTACAAACAAATCGACGATTATTCCAACGGTTATTCTTTATCCACAAACGAATCCACGCGAACTCCGGAAATATCCAAAAAACCATATCAAACGAACGAACGATCGAAAAGTGCAACAAAAAAAAATTCTCCAAAATCGAAAATCGCAAAAATGTCAAAAGACAACAAACCCGAAGAGATGTTTGTTTTCGACAAATCCGAAAATTCACAATGTTCCACAAATTCGTTGACGTCATTGTCGGCGGTTATCGATGATCTCGACGCTCAGATAAAAGCTCTCGAGCTTGCGCAACCGACGAATTTGCGAACGAAAGCCATCGTTGAATCGCGTAACAAAATTTATCCGGCAATCGAGGACGTTAAATTCGAATCCACGGGATGGACGTTGCACAAGGAACGCAATTTACGTGAGAGAACTTACGACGTGTCGACAAATTTTTCATCGATGATGAACAACGAAGAAAATAATTCGTCGAATGGAATTTTGAAGAATCGTGAAAGGCTCGATGGTGGCGAAACATTTGTCAAAGAAACGTCCGAAAATTTGGATGAGATCACGACGTATCAGGTGACCCCGAAGAAGCCATCGAGAATAATGCCGATCATGGAATCGACGAGAAAATCCGGTCATTCGGATTCGACGAGATTGAAATTTCCAACGCCCACGCGAACCGAAACGACGATATCGACGATCACGGTTCCCGTGACACCGATCGGTCCCGACGATCGTGACGATCGTGCTGCGGGAAAATCGTCGATCGGCGAACCCGTAGAAGACTCGAGCGTGCCACCCGAAGTCGAACAATTTTTGCAAGACGCGTTGGGCGACGAATTGTTGAACACATCCGTAACTTACGAAGATCTTTCCGGTATCAGAGATCGCACTTATTCGCAATTCAACGCGAGCGAATTGATATCCGAAGCTCGGACTCCTTGGCAAAAAAGAATCGCGCATGCGCTTCGGGCGCCATCGACGGAACCCGGACCCCGAGGATCGGGAACGTTCGATCGATCTTTCGGTCTTTATCGAACTTTGTCGCAGAGAATAAAAAAGGTGACGATTTTTTAAAGTTATTTTTTTTTTAAGTTTATTTATTAATTTTTTTTATCGTTATCTATTATATATTATTCGATGGTATGTTAACGTTTATAGGAATGTAAACGTCATTTTTCAGTTCCCTTGCCAAAAATTTCGAGTAGAAAATTCTAGAAAATCTTTTTATCGAATTAAAAAATTTATTTCACTCGAAATGTTTTTTTTTTTTATTTTTTATTGTTGTTGCCTGGTAGTTATTATTCGATTGATTGTAATTGTCGTAGTGTGTAGTCTGAGTAAATTGTGGGAATGTGAGAGCAGCACATCTTGGCGAATCATCGTGGCTTATTTGGCATGTCAACAGCGCAAAAACTCGAAAAACGTGAGACGTGTAAGGCTCTAATCGCTCGACCAGATCCATTATGACAAATGTTATACATATGTATACATACCGTTGCCCCGTCGTCTGGTGAAATTTTGTTGTCGAAATATTCGAGTCAAGTTGTATGTATAGTTATCACGAAACTTGAATACATATATATTTCACGTTTGATACAATATTTTCTTTCTACAACGTTCCATAATAATTTATCGAAACAACTGTCACAACGATGCATTCGTTTCGAAAAAAAAAATCCCGTGTGAGTTGTTTTTCGATAACGCACGCGTGTAATAAAAAACAATGCAATTGAGACAATCGCTCAAACAAAATTTGTTCAAATATGTCTCTGCATCGTGGAAAACATCTATCGGTGTTGTTGAACAGCGCAAAGTCGGATTTTTCGACACAACTGCTGGGTCAGACCCGCGATTACATTCGGTGATTACATTGTCGTAACGTAACGTGACAATTACAACGAATTATCGTTGCAACACGTTTCTTTCTGGAAAATCGTCATACTGTCACTGTTTTTTTTTTTCGTCGAGTCAATGACCTTTTTTGTTTAGAATTGATAAAACGGTAACATCGTGGTCTCGTGATTTCAGAAATTCCGCGGAGCCGTGAAAACAAAACCGGACGACGCATCTCCGAGTCCTCCGAAAATTTCCAAGATGGCCGCCGGTGGTGACGCGATAGGTCAGCTTCTTCACGAGGTCAGCGTGCAACAAACCCTGATGAATCAAGCGTCCAAAGCTCTGAACGTTTGTCACACCATGAAAGAATTTACGGAAAGTTCGGAAAGAGTGGAATCCGATCGTTTGTTGTTGATCGCGAGTTTGCGAAGAACCGCGGCCCTCGAGGAGATAAAACGAGTGTCTTCGCGCGATCACAAAATGGATGAAAAATTTTACGGCGAAAAAGGCGAAATAACGATCAAAGATTTGACCCTGAATCTGCGTGATTGTTTGAAGGGCGAACCTCAGGATGGTCAAGTGGTCGAATGGTTCGTCGTCGTTGTGTCTCACGGTCTCAAAGTTTGGGCAACACGAGCCATCATGTGTCCCATCAACAAGCTGCACATTGATTTTCCGGAAATCATAACGATGCCGAATTTGATGCCAAATTTTAAAATCTTGGTGCAAATTTATTCGTTGAAATTACGACGTGCGACGTTCAATCACGAGGACAAGTACAGAATACGCAGACACAAACGTAGCACTTCGTGTCCACCGTTTTTTGGAAGTTCGACGAAATTTTTGAAATCCAACGATTCGACTCCGTTGTCGCCGAAATTGCGTAGAAGCAATGCGTCGAAGAGCGGTTGCACTTGTTTCGTTTTGGCGGGATTTTTGGAATTGTATCTTCACGATTTGTCACTGGCTACGCCTTGGCCGTTGATGCTGGTGAGTGAGGGCTGTATTTTTTTTTTTTTGTTCTTTTTTTATCGTTTGTTCGGTTGATTTTTTATTTAGCCCGGAAAATAATAACAAATTAATTGGTCGATCGAAAATTGATTATTTTCCTAGTCTAAATTTTTTCATTCTTATATCGTGATAATTACTTGAAGAAGGAAAAAAATAGTAATTGAACATCATATTTTTCTATATTTATATCCTGAATTTGTTTTAAGGTTTTATTTGTTTGCCTCTTTTTTGGATGTTTTTTGATTGACCACAGAAAACAAAAATTGGCCGATCGAGAATTGATTATTTTCCTAATCAAAGTTATTCTTCAAAACTCTATAACTATGACAATTTTCGTGAATACCGTCAATAAATTTTGGAACGATTATTTTCAAGATTATTAACTTCACAAGAACATAAAAATTTAAAGAAAAAGTGAAATAAATATCTTGAAAAACTCTTCCTTTAGTATTATTTATATTTAATATTTATTATTAGTATTGTAGTATTTTTATTATTGTTCAAATTTGAATTTACTATTACTATTTGTTTGTATATTTAATATTTGCTATTATTATTCCAATATTTCGTATCTATTCTAATAACCATTTGTTGCAAAAATGTGTCCTGAAAATTTTGATTGAATTAATTTTTTTCTAGGTAGCGGAAAATTCGATACTCGACCGAACGATAGATCTGAGCTTGTCGTGCAGACTCCATTTGTCGGTGAGTCACGAAGGTTTTTTGAATCACGGCGACGAGGCCGGAGGTTTGGCTACTTGGAATCGACGATGGTGCGTTCTGAAGGGTCACACGCTGATGCTGTGGAACTATCCACGCGATCAGGAGACCAAGGAACCTTTGACCGTCATAGAACTGATAAATTGCGTGTCGAACAAGATAACGACGGCTAAGAGAACGATTTGCGCGAAACCACGGACTCTTTTGATCGAAACGGTGAGACGAAGAAATGCAACGGACACGGACAGCATCGTTTACGAGTGCAGATCGTCGTGCACAATCGTCAGGTGCAATAAAAAAATTTCAATCCATGCTTGAAAAGTTTTTAAGAATTAAAAAAAAAAAATGTCAAGCTTCGATGATTTAAAATAATATTGATTTTCGTTTGTCAATTATTTTTTTTAGAATTAAAGCTTTATAATTAGTTTTTTTAATCCGTAATAGATACCGATTGTGATAATAAAATGTTTAGTAAAATTAGTGAGTTTGATAGAATTTTCGGTAAAATCAGCATAATTAAAAAAAAATCATTTTCATGACCTAATAAGATTATTTAATTTTTTTAAGGAATTTTTTGTCGTGCGACAGCGTTCACGAACTCGTGGAATGGTCGACAAAATTAAATCACGTGGTAATGGCGCTTAGAGAGTGGAACGTCATCGGCAAGGCGAGACGACCCGAAGTTTCCGATTTGTGATATATCATCGCAAATACGTTTTTCTTCGATCGACCACGGATGTATGCGTGAATGTTTTATTATGATTTAGGTATAATAATCTGTCGTATGAATTTATTCATATTCGATAACGATATAATTACGAACGCATTCGCAAATTCACTCTTGACAAAAACAATTGGGTACGTATGTATTTCATTGTTGTACGAATCATGTTGGCTATTTATTTTTCTTTTATATTTTTTAACAAAATTGTTATATTCTATTTCATTGAGCAAAGAAAAAAAATGTTTAGGAATGAATTTTCAAATTTTCTCCGATTGAGAAACAATCGGCACGTCTGAAGAATCAACCAAAATGGTTTATCATTTTTTTGTTACTTTTTTTTTCTGTTACTTTTGTTGATTCTTCGTTTGTTCTTTTATTTAGCACAGAAAAAAATAAACAATTGGGCGTGTTCAGCGCGGTTGTAATATCGACTTGCGGCTTAAATAAAAGATTGTGATTCGCTTCTTTTTTATTATAAACAATTGTGCAATGTTGTGCTAACCTCATTAACACCCAACTGTTATCCTAACCTATTTATCATTGTCTATATGACCGAATGTTGCTATAGCAGTGACCTTCAGTTGTCAAAAATTGTTATCGGAGTGGGATAAAGGACTTTCGCCAAACTTATTGAGAGGATCCCGAACGTTTGGAGCTCGGTCTCGCTCGCTCCGCCGCGATCGCCCATGGCGCTATCTCTCTCGCACTCGTTGCGGACGCTATGCGTTCGGGATCGCGTTAACCTAAGTAAAATTTCAAGCTGCCAAAATTCGTCATAATAAATAATACCTTATTGTTGATAAGTCAACACGTAGTTCCGGTTTATAATTCTCGTGTGTGTGTAAGATCGTAAAACTAAAAAAATGATGTATACGATAATTCGTTACTGACCGAGCTGAAGTTTGCTGAAGTTTTCGGTGGAAGCAGAGCGAGATGCTGAGAGATGCAATAAACATCCTGTAGGGAACACGACGTGCACATGCGGATCAACAAAATGGCGGCGAGACATGTTTGCGGAAAACAATGTACCATAATGTACTTCCTGGTACTTCCAGTACTTCAACGATATTGTTGGCAACCGGTAGACATAATCAACAACATTGAATTTACCGTAGAATGAAATTTCGGTGACCGATGTATGCATGAGTCGAATATATACCGATTGGAATTAATTAATCAAACCGTGGAATTTCATTTATTTATTTGTTTTCTTTGGTACGTATATCGTAATCCGAAATTTATGGAAAACGTACTGTAAAACGTCGATTGTCGTGATAGTTATTTTATTTGACCGAATTCCGACTTGATACAAGTAAATAACCTATAATTTTTTGTCGATACTGAAAAAATACATATTTTAATGATAGGTTATATTCATTTGTAAATAGAAAATTTGAGGTTAACTATGTATCAATCAACAACTTATCATTATACTGGAGGTCGTTGGGGACTCCCCCAACCGAATATATCTGTGATGTCATTCGCAGATTGATAACCCAACCAGTGCCAGAATCTGATTAGTTCGAACTATCGACGTTTCATCGTGTTGTCATGGAAAATCGCATTGTGTCCTAATAAAATATTTTGAACACAGGTATTCTCGCCAACGTTATCGAATGAACCATCCGGATATAAAAAACCATGAATCTGTACACGACCGACGCTCGTCCCGACGGAGTGCTCCAAAATTCCAAGCGTCTGCACCAAGCGACCATCAACGTTCGAGTGTTGGAACAGATAGAACCGGAACTGGAAGAATTCGAAAAAGTGTCGATACTCTTCTTGCTAACCGCCGACCGTCCCAACTCCTACGACACCGTTTTGAGATTATGCAGAAACATGAAAAATCGTCCTTGCATCATTGCCGAATACGTGCAAGATAGTCTGGAGGCTTGGGAAAAAAAGTTTTTGGAAGCACTGTGCATAATCGGTAATTACGAGGTCCTGCAGAATCTCGGATATCCGGACTCTCAAGAAATTTTTGACAATTATCAGGCGCGTACGCCTCGTTACGCGGTTCACATCAATATAGCCGTTAAAGTTCTGTATAAGCTGTTCGAAGCAATGAACGGAGAGAAGTCGGCGTTGCTTCTTGAAAATATTTACAGTGACAGTGGAATGGCAAAACCTCTTCAAGATGTGCATTATTTGGAATTGCACTCGCTGTATTGGTTGCAGCAACGATATATCACCATTTTTCGAGGTGGCTTTGTCAAACTAATGCAATTCACTACTGCAGCTTATCGCTTGATAATAACAAATGTATTTTTTTAAGCAGATGGCATGGCAAATTTTGAAAATTTGTTGAAGCCTCTCAAAAAATTGGGTTTTTGGTGCGAGAGCATCTACCATGACGTCGCTCATTTTTCCTACTCTCGTAGTCCCTCGATCAGTGGAATGGATGTGCCTGATTCTTGCTCGCAAGGCAAAATTGCTGTGTCCGATGAAAGTCGAGAACCTAGTTTGCACAATGATGTACCGTCCCAAAAGAGTACGGAGACTCAAACAAGCATGTCACGGACCATAAAAAAAGGATTGTGCGTCATAATAAACCAAGTTTATTTTCCACCTCCGGTATGTGTTTTTAACTGTCGTCAGATATTTAGGCAAACTGGGATTGCGTTAAAACTATTTGATAAATTCGAAAATAACTAATCTATAAACAAATTAATTATGAATATTAATTCTTTTTGAACACTCAAACAATTTTATTTTCTTGTTTCAGTACAAGAGGAGAGAAGGAAGCGACAGCGATCGTGACAATCTTCGCAAAACTTTCTCCCGAATGAATTTCGATATTTTGATTCGTGAAAATTTGACGAAAAACGAAACGAAACAATTGTTTCAAGAAATTTCAGACAACTTCGACGATAAGAAACACGACTGCTTGGTCGTTGTCCTGCTGAGTCACGGTTACGAAGGTTCGAGGCCCCATCGAATTATTATTATCAAAAAGAAAATTCATAATTGTAATCTTGAAAAAAGCGAATCGGACAATTTTCCAAGCCGAACTAATGTTTTTCTAATTTTGAGTTCACATCAGTCCAGACTCAAAGAAAAATTGAAGTTTTCTTCTAATTTTATTTTTAATTTGCAATCAAGGAACGAACTGATTTTTTATCACACAGGCGGAATAGTAACCTGCGATGGTCATGAGATTCCCATCAAAGACATAGAGGACGCAGTATGCAGTCGAAAATCACGAAATGCCATAAAGTTGTTGATCGTCCAAGCGTGTCAGGGCAAAAACACCGGAGAAGTGTCCGAAAAATCCGATCTCGCGACTGACAGTCTTCGACAATCGGATTTCGCATTGGACGATCACCAGGAATCGGATCTATCGACCGACGGCCCGTCGGAAAATATTCTTCGTTACAAACATTTTTCACGATTCATGTCGACCATGGATCGTTTCGTTTCTATTCGACATAAGATATTAGGTAATTAAAACGAACGCGTCAGGAGTTTAACTAATTTTCGAAAAACTCATTAAACCATCGCAATTCTAGCTTCAATAAATAAAAACTCAACGATACATTTATTTAATAAATGGTTTGAAAAATTAACCGCTGAAAGAAAATGCTTTGGACAAAAAAAGCAATAATTCGTTTATTCAATCGATAGTTCAGAATTGCTCTTAGAAAAATGTCGAATCCATTTGTTTGATTTGTTTTGCAGGTTCGTGGTTCATCGACGCGGTGTGCGAAGAATTTGCCAAAGGCGGCAAGATGTCCATGTGCGATTGGTCGAGAAACGTCATAGCGAACGTTCAGAGCAGAGAAGGCCGTGTGGACGGATTGGAAAAGGCTTCCCAGCTTCCCGAATTTTCGACCCGATTGGCCATGGTCGTGTACTTTCCGCCTTACTCCAGTGACGAAGCGACTAAATCGTCAGTCAATCGTTCGTCGCAATCGCAAAACGACGATTCCGAATGTTGACTCACGACGGGTCGCTTAACAAAGCGCGAAACTGTGATATTATGTTTTATTCGTGTATCACGACTCCCAAAGACACTGAATGAACGAAGCTCCCGTGCAATAATTTATGCTCGAGGCTGCGTTTTTTTCGTTCTTTTAAATCACGACGATAAAAAAAATTAATCTATTTTTTGAAAGTGGCTCGCCTTTGAGGTGCAAGACGCTGTGTATGTGTGTGTTGAATATACAATTTTGACATATTTTAAAATCTCCGTCGTTTGTGAATTTTTTCATCGAATCTCACGATTTCCGAAGTCTCGAGTGAAAAATTTCTTTTTCTCTTCATCGACGCGTCGCCTATGACTCGTATTACGAAGAAATATATCAGCTCGTATGCCGACATTATACTGAAACCCACGAACAGTCCCAACAGACCTCCGAACGATGCTGAAACGATCGAAATAATTATTGCATAATTATTTTTTTTTTTTTTGATGGATCATTTGTTGTTTTTTTTCAATGGATTTTAATATTCCAAAGTCTTATAATGCACGATAATTTGTACATCCAAAAGTACCTACCCAACATATTGAGCCAATTGAAGGAGACACTGCGACGATACTGGATCGACATCAAATCGCTGAAGAATATGTGAACCACACTTTTGTTCCTCACAGTGTCGTTCGGCCTGCTTCAAATCATTTCGATTGATCAAACGTTTATTCGATCGTACGTTGTTTCTTTTTCTTCCGTCTATGAACGTGTCTGGGTACTCACAAGCTTTCCAAATCGCCGTGGGACAAAGATCCGGCGGTCGGACCTCGGGAACTCTCCAACGGATAACGATACAGCCCGCAGTCGGCCTTACATCCACAGGGAGGATTGTTAAGAACCTTCCACAACCTTTCATCGCCAGTCGAACCGACCAGCTCGTAAGGATCGATGGGGATTCCTGGCCACGAATTTTCCCACACGGCTGCAGATTTTAACAAATTAAAAACAAAAAAAATAGTTTCAATTAATTTATATGCCAAGATTAAGTTTGGTATTTTTTTATATACTCACCGCTGTGAGTTCGCAGGCACTGCACGTCCCTCAGGGTGCAAACTCTAGTTCCTTCACAATCAAAAGAATAAATAAGCACGAAAAAAATTCAGTAAAATTAATAATCTCGATTTTTAACTTATATTCAATCCCAGTATTGATATTTGTTACATCGATCAGAAAAATCGATAATTTTCATTGAATAATCGTAATTCAAAGGTGCATTGATGATGATTATGCCCGAGCTCACCTGTTTGATAGTAGTAATAAGGAATGCACTGACACAATTTTTTAATCGTCGTCGCTCTGCATCTGGTCAGACAATTTTTGTACGTGTACTTCACGTAAGTGAAATTAAATTGTTTTATATCCACGTTTTCATCCACGTTTTTTTTGTCGGCGAAAATACACTGACGGGTTTTCATCGGGATATGGCGGACGTCGGCGGCTGAATACATTTCTTCGGGCGACACGCTGATGAATACCTGGGATCCCAAACCTACGAGTTTGTTTTCGGCGTTGTAATCGGCATAATCGTAGGGATAGTGCAGCAACACCTGTCGATAACAAATAGTAATTATAACAATTAGAATAATACTTCCATTATCGAGAGATTGTGGACATTAAAAAAAAATACAAATTAAAAGTACAGTGGGGTGGCAATCACCAAGTGTGCAGGGATTTGGAGCTACTAAGAACTACAACCCTTGATACCGTAATTGAAAGGGTACCTCCCCTGGTACCTTATCAATAATAAAAATGATAAATAATATATAATGATAATTCATTCAATGAAAAGATTTAACAACTTTCTTTCTAGCAACGCTATCTAATATTCCAGTATCAATATATTGGTATTGTCAATGAATGAACTAAATTGAAAAATGATGGAATTTTCGTATATGATGTACAAAACAATTTTGATTAACTGAATTAACCTTGACAGCGTAAGATCCCATTATCGCGGCCATATAATCATCGGGATCGACATTCAGATGCATAGTCAGACCTGTTTGATATCCGCACGAGGGTAGATGCTTCGGTTCCACCCTGAACGAAGCGTTTATTCATCGACATGATGAAAAATAAAAATAAAATTTAAGTCACGAGCCTTCATGAATTTTTACCAAGTCTTCATAATCTATGGATTTTTTTTTACGTAGTGGGTATTCTGGGATCCTTGGTGTCGATGTAATTGAAGCTGCAACAATGACCCTCGCGCGACAAGCTGGCCTTGAAGAGTTCACTACAATTTATCGACGAACCTTTCCACTTGCATTCGTTCAAAAGATCCGAACAATTTTGTGACACCTGAAAATTCAATTAGCATCAATTAAATGTGATTGAATGTACAAATTGAAATTTCAAGGTATCATCGATGGATTTTTTAGGGTTTCGTAGAAAACTAGGTATCCTGTCTGTCTGTACGTCGCATCAGGAATGGCTACGAATATACCTGTACCAATGAATTAACATCATAAGCGACTCACTTTTTCGAGAACTTCGTTTATGGTCCATCTATTGTCATCGAATATGTTCTGCAATCGAGTGAGATTTTTTTCTATGTCGTACGGATGAACTCCGGGTAATATCAATTCGATAAGCAAAGCCATTTCCGAGACCAAAAATTCTTCGGACAAATCTTTCGAATATTTTCTGCGTCACAGATTATGGAGAAGAAAAAAATCAATTTTCATTATTTTCAATTAGAAACAATTTTTTTAATGAAT
Organism: Diplazon laetatorius; assembly: GCA_963662125.1. Classification (NCBI taxonomy): domain Eukaryota; kingdom Metazoa; phylum Arthropoda; class Insecta; order Hymenoptera; family Ichneumonidae; genus Diplazon; species Diplazon laetatorius. The sequence continues at coordinate 8,997,512 of OY759159.1, forward strand.
ATTCGTGTCAAAAAAATCGATTTTCGTTGCAAATTATGGCGAAACAAAATTACGAAAGACACGACTGGATGGATAAAACTTGGATTAGCAGAATTGAATATTTAGAATGAAGGATTGAAAAGAAAATCAGCACAACAATAAGAATAAGCTGAATTTTGATTTATTTTTTATATAATTTTTTTTTTTTTTTCAAATGAAGAAAGTATTTTTTTTTTGTGAACGATAAATGCATAGAAAATTGGAAAATTAAAGGTTTATGCAACATTGGGAGGCTCACAATTGTGAAACGACATTCCTGGCACCTCTCAAGGAAACGCGATTGAGGTTGCAAACGGTAACGGCCGGAAATGGATAATTCCAGATTCCCCGATGAGTCGTTTCGATTACGGTGATGGTTTGTCTTTGGGAATTGTATTCCCAAGCCACGGTCATCAGAGCCACGGCGCAACCCAACGACAACAGCACGATGATGCACCAGACGATTCTGCAAATTTATTTTCCAGTGTTATCTTTCATCGATTCGTTTTTCATCTCACGTTTCTCATCTACTGAAACGGGGAAAAAAAATAATCGCTGTTTCAACAACACTGATATGCTTGAAAATTAATTTCATCGAATCATGAAATTTTTTGTTGTTGTTCATATTTATAAGTATAATGCGTCTTACCTCTCGGCTTTGGAACGTTCGGTCTGGGCTATGTACTTGTATCCATGAAGACCCGTCGCCAGACAAAATTCTCTGGCTTGAGTCTTGAACAAATTTTCCCAATACTTTTCCTTATTTTCCAATTTATTAGCTTCAATCTTTCTCCGCATCGTACAAAAATCTATAAATTTTTATGGTTGAGCAAAAATTGTTTTCTGAATTTTGTTTTACAAATGTTTTATTTATTTATTTTGTTTATTTATTTATTTATTTATTTTATTGCACAAGGTGGATTGGATGCGTCCGGTGCAACTGACGACTATGTACTGATAAAAGAGTCCCCGAGCTTCCTGACAGCAGAAAGCACTGCTTTGCTGTATGATTATTATTATTATTATTATTGTTATTATTATTCTACGTAGATGACGGACGTGTGGCTGAACGAACGATTTTGATAAAATATTCAAGTGACCTGGAGGTCGAGCAAATATGCGTTCACCGCGTGTCATAAATTGTCATCCGCGATGACGTTGCTACACGTACGTTAATTCTTCCAAAGGGCTTATCGGTCGTGGGATATATCGACTGGAATTAGCCGGGATATCGTGACACGCGGAACAAATAATGGGACACACGCTTACAACTGGGGGAATCAGATCGTGAGATCGATCTGATTATAATTGCTTATTGTCTAATCGACAAGTTGTTTTTTTTTTTTGTTACGTAAACGTTGGGGAAAAAAATTATCACCCTACAACATTGGAACAATAATAGTTTGACACGATAACTAGGATAACAATATTCTTATGTATATTTTGTTCTCGTAGTATTCATACCTATTTTATTCATAAGCATGTATTCATATGTATAGTTTTTTTTTTAGAAATATGAACAACAATTTGTAGAAACATTTGTACGTGAATTTTTATTTAATAATCAACTACATATTTTTTTTCGTATTTCTTTGAATAAATATTTAGCCTCGTCGATTTCTATGTATATTCAAGTACGTGTAAAAAATATACGTATACATATATACATATATTTTTTTTTAAGAAATACGAAGAAAAATTTATAGCAGCCAAATAAATGTTTTTTATAGTACATTGTGTATCAAGGGCGCAAATAAGGCGATGCACACGATACTTTCTGTCCGACCCCCCTTGAAAATGCTGATTCCATGCACGTGAAGCTCCGATTAAAATCATTCACTTTGCACCCGCTTCGCAGGCATAAAAAGACGCGTTTTCGAGGGGGTTCTGATAAAAATGCTTTTTACTCCAATCACTATTTTCCTTTTCGATATCGTCCGAGAAAATACATGAATAATTGTCCTCGAGTTCAGCGACAACACTCTCTCATTGATAAATAAATTTTCAAAACATATATATCAACAACAACAATAATAATAATAATAATAATAATAATAATAATAATAATAAAAAAATACGAAAAGCCTGTGGCAAAGTTAATGACGTGTGTCGAACATCCCCACAACGGTGTTTAACACTTTATCAATGCTCCTCGAAGTTTATTAATGACACTTGCTGAGTCAGTATGCCGTGGATGGAGCATAGGTGCGGGGCGGGGTGGAGGCAAGGTGGAGGGGGGAGGGGTGAGAGAAAAGCGGTGGCGAGAATCCGGCACGGGTTAGTAGCGTCGTGCGGCATCTTCAAAGTTTAATATCCCGAACAACCGAGTCACTCGGCCGCACCGACTCGAGTACGACGGACGATAAGAGTGCGGGATTATATATACGCGATCGAAAATAAAAAAAAAAAAGCAAAGAGAAAAGATACAAAAAAAAAAAAAAAAGTGAGAGAGTAAGCTGCAAGAGCGAGAGTATATTATAGCAAGACGACGTCGCGGGAACTACGTGCCGCGCCAATATTCTCGCCCTTATCGAAATCGAGTGGCTCTGGGCGAGCGACCGAAGTACGTGCGGGGCCTTAATTTCGTCACGAGTGCCGGGCGGGGCGGAGGGAGGGAGGGGTGAGGGGGCATCACTGGGCACACAATTGTGCGACTGCTCGTTCGACGGGGTGATCTTCACCCAACGTGTACCACGATTGCCATCGGATTTTCACACGTCTACGAACTCGACATTCTCCAAACGTTTCGCAACTCCCCCCTCCGCCCCACCCCCCCCCCCCCCCCTCGCCCAATGGATTCAACAACCTGGAAATATTAACTTTTTCAAAGTGGCCAAAGAGAATTTTCTTCGTGAGGTTTTTCAACCTTTGGAGAAGATTCATCGTCTGATTTGGTGATGCTGATTCGAGTGAACTATTGTCGACTCGTTGAATTGTCACTAAAATAAATTAATTAATTGATGCGTTAATGAATGAATGAATCGACTAAATGATTGAGTGAATGAAGAATTGTAATACAAAATTTGTTGAGTCTTGGTTGAGTGACTTACCACGAAATTCGTGGTACAATTATTTACGTCTTGCTTTTTTATGAAATAAAATAAAATAAAATATAAAATGAAATGAAATGAAATAAAATAAAATAAGATAAAATAAAATAAAGTAATAACTCCAACTGGCTACAGCTTGGTGTATTCCAAAGTTATTGAAGAAACTTAAATCTTACAATTTCTTGATTTGTTTTTAAAATCGTTAAATTTATCAATTCACTTGCCATTATCAAAATTCGTCCGAATGTTTTCTCCGGAATATTTCAAAGCCACAATAAAATTTGAATAAAATTTACAAATACAAAAAAAAACATCCCACGTTATTAAAAAATTAGTCACAGTATCGCTTGACTCTCGAATTCGATTTAATCAGAGCCGAACCGAATCGAGGATTGCGACCCGCAGGTCTCGCATCACCGACCCTCGATGCTTTCGAATCCGTCGCTTTGAAACTCGCTGGAGAGGGTGCTGCTGCATCAACCCCCGGCCGAGATCGAGACATACACACACGTGCGTTGCCAGAACCGCAGCCCCGATAATTCCTTCGAGGATGTCTCGGCGGCCTTGGAAAAAATTCTTCGCCGCACCGACGAAAAAAAAAATTTCGTCCAACAACGATGGCATCCTCCTCCTCCACTCCGTATAATCGTCAAATATTTTCGCCAGTGATTCAAATGAAACTCGATAAAAATAAATCACCGGCATTTTATACGCGCCGAGAGATGAGCGTTAAGTTAATTTTAATTATGTGTGGAGGGTGGCCGGGGGTTAGTTATTTTCGGGTGCAGTGACGATCCTCGTGTAGGGGTGACACTGGGTGAATTACCGGTTCAGGGGTCGGAGCCGACGCTCCGTGGGGCAGATGGGCTAACAACGTATTATATATATATATATGTACCAGCAGACCGAACGACCCCTCGTTTCAAACCGCAAACCCCTTTCCATTCTCTCCATCCCTCTTCCTTCTTCACCCCCCCCTTCCCCGGAACAATTTGTTAAACTCGTGTGTCCCTCGCACCATACAAAACCCCGACCATCGAATTGACTCCGTCGCTCGTGACGGCAATCATTTCGTAACTCGCGTAAACGTTATCGTTAGTCAAAAGTTACATTGATTACGAAACAATCGAAATCGAATCGATCGATCTACGGCGATCAAACGTCTCTGTCATAATCCGCTGTACGATTATCGTGCAGTTTAGACTTTCAAAACCGTCGCTATTTTTTACATCGAATACCTCAAATCACATGTTCACCGAATTTTTGTTTATTTTTTGTTTTGTGTTTTAATGTTTGCAAAGAAAACTTTTTTATTTCCTACATTTGGTTTTTTTTACGATCTAAGTCTCACGTATTTGCATGAATGAAATAAGGTATTGATAATAGGATTATATATTGTATTATTTAAGAATATATATAATATATTAATTGTTCATTAAATTTACCAAGGATTTTTTTTTTGACAGGGCACTGATTGTGAGTTTGAGCTTGACGTCTCTCCGGTATATGGACGGTCTGACTTGCATTTGGTCCTACTACTTGCCTCGAGAAAAAAAATTATAGCAGGCTTTCGAGATAGGTTGGACTAAAGATCGCACGGTCTGACCTATACCTGGCTTCACTACTGGCTCCGAGAAAAAATTAACTCAGGGCTCCACGAAGGTTCGTATTTAAAATCTCACCGTCTGACCTAAACCTGGCTACATCACTTCCTCTGCAAGAAGAATCAATCGAAGGATTGTATAAAAAATTAACAAAGATTTTGCATCGTCTTTGGCTTATTCTATCGGACAAGAAACAAGCCCGATCCTCTCGTGGTCCATCGGACCATCGTGAAACACGGTCGACAAGTAGATACGCACGAAAAGAACCGTATCGATCAGACGCACGTGAGTGGAGCCGGAGAATCATTGTAACCCGAGACAAGAACATATCGAGAGACGTCTAACGTCAATGTGAAAACGCGTGTGGAAATAAATATCCACAATTCGAACGGATATGCGAAAAAGATGGAAATAAGAGTGAGAGAGAGAGAGAGGTGAAAAAATATTATAATAGCCGTAGCATATTCGTTGCGCCCTTGGCTCGGAATCGTGCCCCGAGGGCGAATGGCATACGTGATCTCAAACGTGCGAGCCCAAAGCCCTTTCGAACTCACACGTTTTTTTTCATTTTTTTTTTTTTTTTCATTTTTTCTTTACTCCCGTTAAAATTAGCCTTGTTTCGCGAGGGTGTTCTCGCGCCCTCTACGCCCAACTCCTTTGCCCTTTACACGCGGGACTCAGCATCCACGTGCCTTATCGCCCTTTCGTTTTTTTTTCTTCAAACTGGACCTCCATCCCACGACATTCTGTCTCGCTTTTTCCACATTCTCACACTTTTTTTTCACTTGTGAGACTTGTTTCGCAAGTCTTGACCGGACACCCTCGCGCTTTTGATGTTTCACACAAGACCCTTGATTGCCAAAGGCCGGACTATGGAATTTTCCCGAATACATTTTTATCGGACTTCAAAAATAATTTTCTTCGACGTTATGAAGAAAAAAATAGTACATTGAGTATTAAGGACGTGAAGAGGGCGATTTAAAGCTCTTGACTGAAATCGGTCACTGAAAATCGAGAAATTGCAATTTTTCTTATGTTTTTTTTACAATTCTATTGCCGAACTTCAAAGTTATCGTGAATTTTGATTGAAACAATTTTTTTAGGACATATACCGTGCACATGAAAAATCAATCTCGAAAATATGCAAAATTTTGTTTCTTCCTCGCAAATAAACAAAATAATAAAATCTTGTGAAAAAAATAAAAATTGGTTTTATCTCAGACAGATAGTTTCGATGTTTTGATAGTTAACGAAAAAATTGTTCCAGTGATACAGAAATAAAAAAACACGGCTAATAATAATAGCACAGCATATAAAAACCTTTTTTTCCTTTTTTTCAATCATTGCATTGATTGTTTCACAATGGCGATGGTTCGAAATCGTGATTGTTCCACGTAATAACGTTACAACCGATTCCACCGGTAGATGATCGTCGTCGTTCGTGTTACGCGATACCGCAATTAACGCTGTCGTGATTTAGGTGCATCGCCATGCACCACAAGCCGAGCAGAGCTTCCCGAAGGGGGCGCGGGGGAGCGAGGGGGACGGGCTCGAGGTTTGATTTATCGCGAGCCAACGAACTACCGAGGTTCCAACGCGTTCCACGCTATAGAACGCTGTACGGTAAATTAATTTGAATTTCCGTAATATACGAGAAATTCGCGCACGCGAGACTTGCCACGATGCTTCTCGGTTCGCGGTCGCAGTTGCATCGTCTCGTTCGCTGGCTGGGGTCCAAACGTCTCCCGCCACGAAACGTTCAACTCAAAAGTGTGTGACATTCTTTTTTTTTTTGTTTTTTTTTGTTCCACGATAATTTTACTTTTGAAAATTGTGGTTGCAACAATTTTATTTAGATAATTCGTAATTATCTGTATATTATAATTATAGGTTCAGTTATTTGTATTTAAATGAACAATCCGTACTAACATTTCATAAATAATATAATGAAAATAGTTTGATAATATTATAATAGAAAAATTATCATTAAAATATAAACCTTCGATTAATTTTTAATCTTATTAGATATTTTAGTATCAAGACAAAATAAATACAAGTTCAACTTGATTCAATCTCCCACTCAACACCGTAAGACCAATATCAAATATATATTTTAATTGCATCGATTGTGCGGCTTTGAGAATGAAGATGATGGAGTAAAAAAAAATTGCGAATGGATTCAAAGTGAAATTAAAAAAAAATGTGAAGCCAATACACAAACGTGATCGAAGCTTAAAACGTTTGCGGACTTTCCGCACAAAATCTCGTTACCCCGAAGGGGTGACTTGCATGGGGTTTGTATGTGTGTGTGTAGAAACACACACACACCCTGCAAACTTTCATGCAGGAATATCGAAAGACATCTCGCGGACGTCGTTGAGCTGTCTGAGGATCGTCGTTCTCGTCCGTCAGAGTCTTACGATTCGACTCAATCTTATTCCCATTGGCGGTCATCCAGCCGTGAGTCACCCATCCCGGCTGGCCCTTCGGTCATTTTGAACCTTCGGAAATTGAAATTAATTTCGCCTTCAAAGTTGTAATCTCAACGAAGATCCAAGACGTCGTCTCGATGCGTCTAAATCATTCGCGTTTGTACTATGCCCCCGCCCACCCTCCTCCCTCTCCTTACCCAGCTGCAAAGTTCACACAAAGTCTTATCGACGTCCAGTCGAATTTTGAAATGACCGCAGGTCCTATCGATACTACACGATTTTCCAGTCGTCGGAGAGAAAATTATTTTTTTTATTTTTTATTATTCAGTGATGGTTGGACGAATGTTTCCTTTTATATAATAATAAATCTAATCTGAAAGAATGAAAGGATAATTTCCTCCATTCTTTTTGATTGTTTATGCGTTTTTCAACAATTTTTTAGAACATTTTTATATTTGATTTTTGTTCTTTGATTAATTTTAAGAAAATTATTTCATAATTCATTTTATATTTAATTTGAATATAAATCACTACATCCATAATCATAATAATTTACATTATTTTATCATTTATTTAATATTCAACTAAAATATAAATAACTGCAATCGTCATCACAATAATCCACATTATTTCTTCATTTATTCCCATAGTAATTAATTATTATTATTTACTATCAACAATACAAATCACCAAAATCTAAATCGTCGAAAAAAAAACAAAAAAAAAACCACTTAACTCTCTCACATACACATCCTGCCCCAATATAAATTGTCCAAAATCCACAATATCCTCGATTACGAAACTCTCCCCGGAAGAACCACGAAAACGTTTTTTTACTATTTTTTTCATCACTTTTTTTTCGAGAACGGGACTCTCTCTCTCCCTCTCTCTCTCTCTCTCTCATATGCGTATGTGTGTGTGTGTGTGTGAGAATGCCCGCACATGATTTATTCTAGTGAGAAGCATCCACCAGAAATATCAGATACCGCTAATGAATTTCTGGCCGTGGTCGTTGGTGAGTCGCGGTTGTGTTCGTGGTGGGGGAAGGGTAGAAACATAGAATCGGTGGGGCAACGAGGGAGGGGGTGGTACGTTGAACTGGGCAACGGGAAAGAAATATAGGATATGAGGGTGCCATTGTGGGTGGAACAAGTCGTACGTGCTCTGTGCATTCCACAAACACACACACACACACACACTTGAAGATACATACATATACATACATACAAACGACGAAAAGCGGGAAGGAGAAAAGCTCGCACATAGAAATCTCGTGTTCCGATCTTTCTATGCTACTCCACGCTCTTCCACGCTGCTGCTCGTTGGCTTTTATAGTGTATGTAAACGACGACGAGAAACGTGAGGGGGGAGGGGGTTGCTGTAACCGATCAACGTTACCGCAGTCCACGTTACCCACGAACCCGATACGTGCACGCGTGTACAGGATTCAACATTGTACAGCCCGGAAACCCAAAAGTTTATTGAGATTGACGGAAATTGTCGACGAATTTTCACGTACAAACTGCAACGCGTCAAAGTTCTTTTTTTTTTCTTCTTATTTCGTTTCGATGCCGTGAAATCGTGAGTGGCCCCGTTACGTTTCGTACTTTGCATGGGTTATGAGGTTCCAAGCGGGATATCGAGACGTTGACCGGAAACGGTGGAGGAATGACCTGACGTGTACGCGTCTCAAACGTCTTCGGATAGTTTTTTTATTTTTATTTTTATTTTTTTGGTTATTTTTTATTTTTTTTTATCGGACATTTTTTGGTGGGCTTTTTTTCAACCATTCAGTTTTATTCTGTAAGCTCGAGTGGTTACTTTTTTTTTCTCAAAGAATCGAATGTGAAGAATGAGAACGCAGAACTGCGAAGCACGTCATTGCAATTTTGTTATTCCTTCGTGCTGAAGATTGAACGTTACGAACAATACGTTTCCTTGCAGCAGTGAAAAAAAATGGTATATATGTGCATGCATGTGTGTATAATATGTATAGATATATATTCGAGGCACATGGCAGTATTTCACGCCTAATTTGTTGCGCGTTCGGTTCTGAATATTCCGCAACGCTCGACGGAATCATGCGGGTCTCGAGACATTCGTCTCACGGTTCTCGCGAGAGGGTGATTTTCCAGCAACCCCCCGTCCCCCCTCACCAATGCCTCTCGTGCTTGAAATTTCGTTCTTCGCGAACAAATTTTTCCAAGAATCGCGTCAACGACTAACCGACGCGAATTTATAATTTTTTCGACGAGGATAGATGAATAAAAAAATATCAATATAATAATATAATTCAGTCTCAACGGCCATCGAGTAATATTGTTTAAGAAAATAAAATGAATTGAATCAATAAAATAAATAAAATAAATAGTACAAGGTCTGATGAACTTTGATAGGTGGTTCTTTGGCAATGAAGAAAACCACTACGAATAAGTCTTGTCCAAAACGGCAATATGCCAAGAAGAAGAAGAAAAAAAATAGAATCACACATTGTCAATAAATTCCTCTTCCTAATTTTAAGTGAAATAAACAAAATAAATAAAATAAATGAATTTGACCAAAAAAAATTAGTATTTCGACTCGTACAACTATATTATCATCAACTCTGCCATATTTCTCCGAACTTCCTAATTCTCTATTCCAATCACAAACACCAACAACACTAACCAACCCTTATAAAAATAAATTAAAAAATCAAAATTTTTTCAATTCTCCATTTTTCAATAACATTCCACAAAATTTAAATAATTATGAGCAGCGCGTTACATCGACGCGACAGGGTGGCAAAAACGAGGGCGCGGGCCGGGAACTCAGTGCGAGCGGGGCGTCGGAAGAAGGGCCGGGCAGGGGCGGCGTGGGGTGGGGGGAAGAAGAGGCGACGGGAAGGAGGATGGCAATAAATCCGTGGTGTCCAGCGGGACGTTTGGCCATCCCACCGTTCGTCCTAACTACCCCCGCGTCTGTGCCGATGGAGGGTGCCCGGTGATATATCGTCTTCTCCGTAACATCCAGAATCAAAACAGCATACGCGGCCATGCGAGGGAGATGTTTGTTCCGATGTTGCTCGAGAAATCACGATTCGATGTTTCTTTTCCTTTCACATCCAACACAATTCCGCCAACATTCCCTCCACACACACAAACACAAATACACACACACACATATATACATGTGGAAAATCGAGGTTCGGGTTATCTTTGCAAATGCAAATGTCCGAGAACGCGATTCGAGCTGACCCCACTGTCCCCGTCGTGCGAGTAACTTGCGACATTATTATAATCTGTCACGACGTGGGGTGGGGGTGGGGGGTGGGGGGTTGGTTCGTACAACGTGCTGTATCTAGCTGTGGACCGAGTGTACGGGTGTGGACACACTGTGGGTCGGTGAGATTAGAGAACGAACGAAGATAGGGGATGGCTCGACGCTTGACCACACACGGTCCCATTAAAACCCGTTACATCGTAAACGACGTGTTCACGAAGCTTGTGAAGCTCCACTGCCCTTCCCCCTCCCCCCTGTTATCAGTGTACGTGTGAGTATCGTCAACGATAGTTTGCATCTTCGTGGAAATGGACCATAAAGGGTTACACGTGGACCGGCTTGAACGTGACCCAAAAACGAGTCATCCAGGGCCCTCCGACGTGAGCCGAGACTCGTGAGGTGCGTTCTCGTTGCAACAACACCCTTTTCCCCATCCGCCAACCCCTTACCAAGTGTTTCGGGAGAATCGGGGTTGGGGGGAGGGGGTTTGCACACGCTGCTTATCGTTGAATATTCACTCTTCGAACCTACGTGGCGGGGCCCTTGTGGACCCCCGACGAAGAGTCCACACGTTGACCACGACTCGGAACTGAGTTTGGTCGGCCGGCTGACCATTCGTCGGTGTTTATCACTTGAGGGGTTTTTACGGAATGTCGGGGTTTTTTTTTGTTTTGCGGGGGCGTGGGTTATGGCGGGCGGGATAATGAGAGGTTTTTAATGGAGAGGGGCTGGATTTGTCAGGAGGGGGTGGCAGATTAGTCGAGAAAATTTGAGGGATGAAAAAGATGTTTTAATTATTCATTTTTTTGTATTGTATTATATCGATTTTTTTCTGGTTCTTCATCGTTGATGAATCTGCTAGAAATTTTTTTTGACTTCATTTTTTACACATCGTAAATGATAAATATCAATAATAAATATAAATGGTAATACAATATGAAATAAGTTTTGTATAATTTTTTAATTTTTATTTTCATTGTCACATTTTTGGAAAATAAAAAAAAATGTTATAACAACGATTCAGAAATTTATTTCCGGGAATGTGATTCGTTAGTTCCAATCATTATTGCCAAATGTAGTATTCATGCGAAAAAAAATTTCAAAACAAGAATATTCAATTTCATCGAGTGCAACATCCCCAAAAATTATATTGCATAAAATTGTTTTATCATTTTGAAATGTCTTCAAATCGATTTCGATAATATTCATTTGAAAGAAAAAAATAATCAAATTGGTAATTCACACACCCGAATTTCCGATTATTATTATTTTTTCTATCCAAGGGACGTCGGGGGATGGTTGAATATCTCCACACACTCACCCTATGTCACTACTCTGCGAGGCTCTTTTACCGTTCTTCTTTCGTTTTTTTTTTTTTTTGGTTCTTTCCCCGCGCCGCGACGATAAATACGACGGTGGGACCACCATGCCGGGGCTCACTATCGCCAGAGGGCGGGGGAGAGGGTGGGGATATGGGGGAGACAATAAAAATAGATTTTCGTTGCGCACGGCCCGTAGCCCGCTCTCGGTTGCCGCGAGTTACGATTAAAAGATCGGCCCGTTTGCTCCGCCCAATTCGTGTCTTTCGAAATTCTCGGATTTCTCTTCACCGGGCGATATCTTTTGCGGGGATTTTCGGTCGAAACACGAGAAGGTTCGCCTCGTGATCGCGCGTTTTATTATCCGGCCGTTGTCAATGAATCGTCGTCTCTTCGAAAAATTTTCGTCTCGAATCGTGCCAGGTGAAATGCTCACGAAACTTATGACAAAGTGGAGATTCGTTCTTTTCTCTTCGGTGGGATGAAAGTTCGAGCGACACTTTTGAGTTATCGTTGTACAAACGATAACTCAAATCATGATAATAATCGAGGATGCAAAATGAAAAAAAAAAAATGGAATAGAAATAAAACATAATAAATAGATGAGGAGTAGACGGTTGAGGTAAAAATATTTCGTGGAGAAATCACGGTGGTACTTTGACGAACGTTGGAGTGTGTGTGTCCCCTTCGATTAGGCAGTACTTGAATGATAAAACCTTCTTTGCGTGGATTAGTTCGCTCAATCAGGAAATATACTCGGGGAAACCCCCATAAAGACGTCCCCCCACGTGGGCCACGTTCACGTCGATGAGGAACGAAACGAAGGAACGAGAATGAAGAAGCGCCCCTATATGCCATTCGAGTACCGACGACTTATACATATGTATACGTGTATATGTATATATATATATATATATATATATATATATATATATACATAAACGACAAATTTTATATCTCCCTCCCTCCCTGGCCGATCGTCTTTCTCGCCCCATCTTTCTGCCAGACACTCTTGCTCTTCGTGAACTGCAGTAAACTAACCCCCCCCCCTCACTTCCATTCGAATCCGATAGTTGCGACACGTGCAATCGAGACGAGTTCAGGTCATTCCAAGAAGCCAGGAATGATACCTGCAATCAAACTGCAAACAATTGAAAAATACATAATCACCCACTAATACCTCGATTACTTTCTACTCGCAGTCTTCGATCTCGTAAAGAATGCAATGTGAGAAACAAAAAATTATTCACAATAAAAAAAACTGTTATCGAGATATGACTCGTTCTATGAGTTCGAAGAAATAAATTGAATCCTCGAACAGCTTCTGATGAGGTTTCAAAGTTGGATTCATTTTCGACATACTATATATATACTTCAATCGTTTACGCGAAAAATTAAATTTCATATTAAATTTTAATATTATCAAATTTTAGTATTTTTGAAGAATGTTAAATTACATAAAATATACATTTTTCAAAATTTTTTATTATTAGTAATACTAGATTTTATATTTTACCATTACTATATCTATGTAGATACAGATATATCTATAGTAAAAAATGGAATCAATCATACGAGGCCTACATTCTCCTCGCGTCAATTTTCTCAAGCCCCAGCCCAGAAACGAATGGGGAGTAAAAAAATTTTTAAGCGACGAATTTCTCAAAACTATATCCCCAACTCTCACACGTGTGTGCCTATGTGTATACGTATATATAAATATCTATATATCCATATAATATCAGTAGTCGTATAACAGAAGCTTTTCTCCGGGGCAGAAAAAGGAGGGCGAAGGGGGTGGGTAGAAAGACCGTGAACGACAACGACGATGACTATACGATGGCTTATAGATATGAAGAGATTTCCGGGGATTTGTAACCGTCCTATATGCTATCTGTATTATAGGGGTTCCACTCTCGTGGACGCGAGTCTCCCGTGTCCCGTACGTCGAACGCGGAGGGTGGGTCGCGCGGGGGGTTTGTAACCCGGGTGCCACATTTCGCGGCACATTGAGCCTACGGGACTTTAAAATGCCCTCGAAACCGAATCTGACCCCATCCCACGTCGTCAAACGTGGGCCAAGTTCTTTCACAACGTCACGTATCCTTCGATTTGCCTCGAATACGGTTCTGGGGGCTGCTACACTGCTAAATATATATATATATATATTTATATATACATAGTACAAGAGAGAGAGAGAGAGAGGAAGCGTTCCGTGGATTGTGTTTTCGAGAGCCCGACCGATTCGGAGCTCCCGGGGGTTGTTATGTCTGACACGAGCGGTCACCCTTTTTTTTACAATATACGAGCCATATGAAAAAGCTGTAGCGAGATGGATGACCCAGTTATTAGCCATTTGTCGGTTAGTCACACACACACATACATTTAGATAGTTACTTTTAATCGTGTGTTTACAAACATGCACCATTGTATATTTATTTTGTTACTCAATAATCAGAGATGGGCATTCATTCAATGGAAATGTATTTCAAATACTTTTCGAACCAAATGATAATGAATTTCATCAGATTTATTAAATATTTAAATTCATTGTATAATAATAATTTACGTAAATTGACCATAATTATTGCGAAAATGTAAAAATATTCATTCATTCATGATAATTAATCATAGTTATCTGTTCGAAAAAGTATTTGAAATACATTTCAATTCAATGAATGCTCATCCCTGCTCAATAATTCATCAAATTTATAAGTACATTTACACATTCAATGATTGTCCAAATAAATCGATTAATGACCATTCTCCTGCATTACAGATTGATGCAAAAGTGACAATAGCCCCACAATTCGTGATTTACGCAATTGGCCGTTGGCCACTTGGTCTATTCTCTTCCAAACGAGGTAGAAAAAAACACAACAACAAAAAAATAATTCACAATGTACTCAAAAATCTCCAAGAATATCTGCACGTTTCATAAATTTATTCTTTCGTTAAAAAAAAAATAAGCAAGAAATGAAAAAAAAAAAAAAAAAAATAGCAGAGAGGCTCAAGCCGGACAATCAGTGCTCAGTGGTGGTATAGTCGATAACCGAGTAAACCGTCGTGAAAGTGAGAAGATTCACGGATCGTGATACAGGAGTTGGTCAGGATTGCCGGGAGTCTCGATGACGATTGTGTGCTTCGGTGTCCCTTGTCCGGGTCAGAAACGAGGGTAAAAAGCCAGAAGGTGGGGGTTGGGAATTGTTGAGACGCAAGAGAACGAAAGAGAGAGAGAGCGAGAGAGGGAGAGAGTCAGACAGAGGGACAGACGAATTACTAGCTGCAGAACCGATATCGTGTACGCGTGTGCGTGTGTGGAAGGGAGGTCGAAGAGAGTGTGGGAGGGGGAAAGGGTCCGAATCGAAAGGAAGGTGGTTCGAATACAAAACGTTGTGAGCTACAGAAAGTGGGAGAGACAGAGAGAGAAAGAGTCCATCGATAGAACGAGAGGACCAAAAATACGCGTAAAAGCACGGTCACAATTGTACACACACACATATATATGTATATATCGCAACGAAAGAGGAGATAGATGTCAAGATGGAGAATCTTTAGAGGGTGCGAGAGGGTAGAGAGGAGGAACGCACGTTGCTGTGACCAGCGAGCCAGGGTGGACGTAGAACAATGAGAAAGACAGAGAGAGAGAAGGAGAGAACGAGTGTGGGTGTCGTACATGTGTGATCGGTGTGTGGGGACGAAGAGAACAGAAAGAGAGAGAAAGAGAGAAGTATAGATGCACGACATCGTGTGTCCATCGGGTCAAGCGATGGGACAAGAGTGTGGACGTTGAAGCAAGCGAGAAAGAGACAGAGAGATAGCGACGAAGAGAGAATTCGACGATAGCGTCGAGGGAGAAGGAGTGTGGCTAGTGATTGGATTACAGTCAGGAAGTCCCGACGGACTCGCCAAATGACCGGGACAAATTGCCCCTCGCCTTCGGGAATACTTATATATCCAACGGCTACGACGATCGACGTTCACGTATCGTCCTCTATCTCTCTCTCTCTCTCTCTCTCTCTTTCTCTTGTTCTTCTTCGCATTCTCGATCTCACTCGCCACGTCCTTCGTTGTGAATTTGCTCTCGGCTACCGACCAATCCCACATACATAAAATGGACACACATACTGGACCGTGGGGCACGGAGCTATGAGAAGAAATAGAGAGAGAGTGAGGGAGAGAGAGAGGGATGGAAAAATTGTCAGAGTCCATCGTGCCTTATAGCTTTCGCATTCTTTCACAATCGAACCCGTGACGATCTCATGTACCCTCGAGACAAACTTAATACCGGTACGGACACACCTTATTCACCCTCTCCACCCTCGCTACCCCCCTCCTGGCCTTTATTCGTCGTTCCCGATAATAACGATTCTGGGTGATCACGATGATTTTTTTTTTTTTTTGTTATACAGGACACGACTGGTTACTTACACGATAACCCGACGTTTACGCATTGTTTATGGGTCCGTGAGTTCGTGCGCGGATGGTGGCCGCGGCGTTCGGTCGTTCGATCGAGACGCATCCGGCTCGTGATCGTGTTTATGGAACGGACGGCACGTGAGCGGCAAGAGGGAGCGGGAACGTTGATGGGACGGACGATGATGAATGTTGTTACATTGCATCTGGTCGACAATGTGATTTGTACTGTTGGAAGATTCTTCGGTGTTTAACGATTTGTTTCTTTCTTTTCGTTTCCCATATTTTTTTTATTTTAGGGGGAGGGGGTGGGTTTTCATATTTATGAAAAGTTATTAGTCAGTGAATTTATATATTTTACGTTTGTATCATTTGGACGATGACTAGATCCCTCATCTATGTATGTATATTTGGATATATGGAAATTTGTTGATTCAAAATGTCGGTAAGGTAGAGATTTTTCTCACTCAGACGAAAAAAAAGAGAATTTCGAGGATGAAGCAATTTCGAAAAAATAATTCAAGACCCCTGGAATGATAGTCAGAGCTGAACAATAAAATAATATAATAAAGACCGAAGGGAATTGATAACTGGAACGTTTGATGATTCTTTGAGATGCCTAAATTAATTTTCAAGCATCAGGGTTATTGAAACAGCGACATTTTTTATTTTTGTGGCTTATGAATTTTTATTTCGTGGCTGCCGCTTGCCAGCCGGATTTCGGTACACAGAGGATACGTCCACGGTGTTTGGACTCTGGACAGACGGTCTATCGGCCGTTCGACCGTGTTCCGTTCGGCTGCCAGATGGTAAGCCACTCGGTTATGCGATGTACCCGGGATAGGATTCGATCCGACCGGAATTAACCCCGTGTGCGTTTAGGAAAGCAAAAAAAAAAAAGAAAAAAGGAAAAGGGGGCGGTTCAAGTTCGCCAACGACTCTCTCAGGGGTTAGCTCGGCGATCAAGAGCAACGTTGTAGACCCTGCTTGAGCACACGGGGACGGTCTTCGAGCGCGTGAAACAGCGTGACGGGCATTCGTATCGTCTCGTTGATCGACGACTGAACTCGGACAGCTCGTTCCGTCAGGTCAATGATGGCAATGATGCTCTTGGCTCCCGGTTAAATTACGCACGCCCACTCCCCGCCCTCTCGGCACCCCCACTGATGCACCCAGGAAAAAAAGAGAATGAGAAAAGACAAAAAAATGAATTGCAACGATCATTGTTCCCTTCCTTTTATTTTTTTTTTTTTTCGTTCCTTTTATATTTTTTTATTTTTATTGTTTTTTTATTTGTTGCTTTTCGAAAATATCGTCGGGGCTCTCGAGGGTGAAACGGGGAAGGAATTTGTTTGTCATGATCCAAGTCATAGCTTCCTTCAATTTTCCTTTCGTCCATTAGAATTTTTGTTTTATGAAATAAAAATATATTTATTCTTCAACTTTTATTTTAATAATAATTATTTTTTTTTATATTTTCGCAAATATTGTCAGAGCCCTAGGGGGAATGGGATATAAGCGAGGCAAATATTCTCCGTAATCCCAATTGATTTTTCATTTATATTTTTCATCCCTTAAATTATTTTCGTATTCGAAAAAAAAAATTATTTTTCTCAAATTTTATTACCATTTAATTTAATTTAATTTTGATTGAGCAAATTTTTTATAAGGCGTCTGGAAAATATCGTCAGAGTTCCACAGGGTGGGATAATTGAGGCAATTGTTCGTCGTAATCCCAATCACATCGTCCTTCGAATTTTTCCACCCGTCAAAATGTCATATAAAAAATGTCTTCGTATTTTTGCTTTTTGAGAATATTCATCGTGCGAATTGAAGATTGGTCGCGATTGCGAGAAAGAAAAAAAATAAACGATGACGAGGGAGCTGTCGTTGAAGATGCTTTGGCACGTTCGTTCTTACCTTGGGTGACGTTACCCGACTGGACGGACGCATTTTAACGTCTTACGGGGTACCAGCAGCAAAACGATTAGTTTGGCCATTAAAACCGATCGGGAGACAGCGGCGAGAGAGTCCAAACGAGAGAAACGAAAACGCGAAAGGGGTCGCGGGCTAGACAGTGGGAGGGGGTGGGGGTCAAAGGAGGGGGAGGGGGTTAGGGGGAGAGAAAGACGAGGAGACGTTATTACCCGCGGCGCGCTCAGGATCGGTGGCGTTATCTCCCCGCTCAATTAGATCCGTAAAGAATAGCGCATGGTCCATTGGTCCTAGCCGTTGTTCGGACCCTACATGCTACATATATAGACATACATACAGATATAGTGGCACACAAGCCTCGAGGCCATTTCTTCGTCTGCGTCCACCTTGTGTTACGATCATCTCTTCTATTCCCATCGTTTATCGGGTAGGGGTCGATGCTCAGAACGATCAACGTTCAGAACGACCGAAATTTCAGAACGCTCCGTACTTCGAAATTACAGAATTCTGAATTCGCGCCGTTGCCCACATTGCCCGACTTTCGAGCTTTCCCACGCGCAAGCTATCAATATTAGACACATGCCGCAAGGGATTTTCTTGTGGGAAATTTAATTCTCTGTAACATTGGTCATGTAAGATTTTGGCCTATATAGCGTTGTTCGGCCAGAATTCGGACGGAAAGATAAAAATGTATTTATTTTTTTATTATTTAAATTTTTTCTTGAAACGATTGAATTTGAACATTTTTGAAATTTAATTGAAAACTTTTGTGAGTTATTTTGGTTGAAAAACCCGAAATTTTGGATTGTTAAAGCATTGGGCGTTCGAAATATTGGTTGTTTGAAGCATTGGGCGTTCTGAATTTTTGTCGTTCTGAATTTCGATCCCATTTGCAAAGAAAATGAAGGAACGTTGGTTGAGTCGCCCATGAGAAGGTCGAGTTTGTTTTCCGCGGCTGGTCGGAGCGATGGCTCGTCAAAACGATAGTGGCAGGGGGGAGGGGGAGGTTATCGTTTCGGAAACTGTAGTTTTGATGTGATACGAGACGATTTCGCGGTACGACGATACCGACTAGGAGGAACGAAGCCGTTTGGTTAGGTCGATTGATAGAGATCCGATCTCGAGACGATTGTTATAGATACGAGTCGCGGTGATTTTTATCGTGCAACGGGGCATTAACAGCGTTTATTTTAGGGATCGAAGTTTGGAAACAACGAGATGTTGAATTGATATTACTACGGCAATTCAATACTTGCTCTGTCTTTTCTTTTATAATGCAAAGACAGACGTTAGTTTTTTTTTCTTTCGTACAAAAAATATCAATGATTAACTCGTCACATCGGTAAGGTAGGTCGTTTCTAACGCAGATAAAAAGTGATACGAAAATAAAAATCTAGATCTCAAAAATGCATTATTTCGACGATGACAAAAAAAAATTCATATAAAGAAAAGTTCCAAGTAATAAAAAATCTCTTTCGAGATATTCTGACACTCACCATCTCCCAAAAGTAATTTAAATCTACATTAGCATCATCAATTTCATCGACACCGATAAATTAATCCTCCGGATAAATTAATTTCATACAATTTTTATTTCCCCTACCAATTCCAAAATCTCCAATCCCAATCCCACCCCAAAATTATTATCTTCATCCTGCAAACAACACAATCGCCATCTTCGGTCAAGCATCAAACAAATATCTCATAGTCGTGTCAAAACGCGAAGGGGTGGGGGAGGGGATGGAAAATCAATCCCCCAGTCGAGTTACACGAAGATACCGTAACGAAATAGACCCATCGACGTAGACCGCACAAATCATCGTTATCCAATCGACTCGAAGGCAAAATGTACGATCGCGAACCGGCTCGGACAATTAAGTCACCGTTGTAGGTCGTTCGAGTTTGTCCGAGGGGTTGGATTTACGGATGTTTAACCTTCCCCCCATGCTTCGTCTCTTCACCTCCCTTGCGGAAGTTCGCCGATAAATAAGCCGTACACAACTGGTCCTTGGAATCGGATCGAAGGAAACGAGAAGCCAGAATGGCGGGGGGGGGGCGAAAGGGGAAGGGGGATGGAGAATAAGACGCGAGAACGCGTGAGAGCGCATGAGAGGGGGAGGGTGAGAAGAAACGGAGGGAAGTAAATATACGAAAAAAAAAAAAAAATAAGATGCCCACGGATGGCGAACCATGTAGCTCGATGAAAGACTTTCGAGAGGGCGGGTCACGGTTTGTTGTCCCAACAGAGGCCTTCCTGATTGCCCGTTAGTGGGAGAACAAGTTAGCACTTGGAGTTTTCGTCGAAAGAGAAGATTGAAAGAGAGACTGAGGAGGGAGAAAGAAAGAGAGATAGAGAGAGACTGAGAAGACAGAAAGTGAGAGACTTAGAAGAGAAAAAGAAAGAGAGAGAGACTTGGAAGAGAAAAAGCAAGAGAAAGACAGAGTCAGACAGAGATGAGGAAAAAAATCCAAAACTCTCGACCAAAAGAAAAATAAGATAGAAGAGCCCTGAAGTGTTACTTGGAAAATCATTCCATCCCGTCCTCCTCATCGCCACCCCTGCCCAATCCATCCCCCGTGGCCTTACAAACCTTCTGATTAGTTGACTCCACCGACACGACGTACTTCCTCATACACGACAATCGACGTCTGATTAACACAAAGTACGAATCACCAAACTCAACTAAACTTTGCAAAAAAAATAAATAAATAAATAAATAAGTAAACAAAATAAAAATAAATCAGGAACGCGTACGAGTCGCTTTGTCGTAGAGGAATGACAACAATTCGTCTTGTTTTCTATTTCTTTTCTGTTTTTTTCCGTTGCATTGCAACGTCGTTTGTCTTTTGTAATGTTTTCAACGAGTGACAAACTTCCGAGCTTTTCTCGTGGGACCATGGTGGCCGAGGAGGGGTGAAGGAGGGGGGGGGGGGAAGAACGGGCAGCTACCGAGGAAAGATGCATTACCTAATTGCTCCTCTAACGATCTTCCGGAAGAGCGAACACTCGAGAAATCGTTCGGGCAACGTGTGTCATCCGACTACGATTCGACATCGACGGAATACGAAAAAAATAAAGAGAAAGAAACGATGAAAAACACAAAAGATAGAGAATGACAAAAAAAAATCGAAAATAAAATTTTGAAAAATTCGTGATGACGAAGAATGATCTTTAAGACCGGATCAGGGTTGGTTATTCATTCAGATAAATTGTACTTCAATGATCTTTTCATGACGAATAGCATTTTACCGATCGCCATAAGTGTACAAAAATGTTATAATTAAAATTTAGGTAATTAACTAAAAAATATATATCTATATTTTTAAAAATGGAGACTTTAAATTCTAATATTGAAAATTCTAATATTAAAAAAAAACTTCTAATATTTAAACAAAATTATCAAATAGACATTTTCGAAAAATTATTCATATTGCAAAAAATAGAAAATTGTTATTTCTGTCCTCTCTTATTTCACATCGTGAATAGTTACTTTCAATGAGAATCAGAACATTCATAAGAATTTAAAAAATATTTTATCTCAAGTTAAATATGCGACTGAAGCGTATCCCCAAAATTTTCGAAACGGCCTTCGGCTCATCGTTCCACAGCAAACAGAAACACTTTCATGTTGAAACATATGTGTCAACTTGAAAAATTCGTTGCCACCGCGTTATTCGATAAAATGAATTTTCAACGCGCAACAAATAGGCGATTCTACATCCGAAAATTTGGTGAGGAGTCGATCGAAAATGCGTACGGGTAATCTGAAAGATGGAAAGTTACAGGCGATATGCTAACAACAAGTACACCTGAATAAATTTTTTGATCTGAACGAGCTGATCATGTTTCGACGAATTGTGTTTGTTGTGTTGTATTTTCACGGTTTTCAACCACCCGCTGCCCCCCTCACCGTTCCATTGTCGATAAAAAAAACGGAGTCATTGTTGGGTATAAAGAACCTCGGGCTTCCGTTGCCAATTGGTATCGCTCGGGGAATCGCAGCAGTCGTCTACGTACGAAAATTCCGTTTCCACTTCTTCAAAAACTGGATTCGATCATCTTGCGCGCCAGTCTAGACCCGTGGCAGTGAGTAAATTGTCACATTGTAACAGAAGTTACAGGTTTTTTTTTATTTTTCAAGTTTCTCACAATTGTACCGCTTTCACAATCGCCGATTCGTTTGTTTCATTTTAAATTCGACTTTTAAGACTTATCAACGTTTAGTCCATTGTCATTGAAAATATGGTTGAACGAATTATGGGAAAGAATCGGACTTTGCAAAAAACAAAAGAAACCTAAGGAAACAAAAACAAGCTGCAAGTTGGAACTTTTCCAATTTTATCCATCTTAACTCGATTTTTATAAATTTTATAGACATCAGTCTGGATTTTTATTAAACTCGAATATGAAAAATTCTTCGACGTAATTTTATTTATTTTTAAAATAATTTTTTTTTCTCTTCCACGAAAATCGTTCGAAACAGATCGTTCGAATTCGAATCATGAGAATCGACGAAACGAAGACGATGTTGAAGATCATCCTGATTTCCGCGGTCGTCGTGGGAAATGGGTTCGCAGCTGCGGACGAGGGGACAGTGCGAGAGAATATCACAAGTGATTTTTCCGCGAACAAAAACCAGGATCGTTTCGGAATGAGAAACGCCCGAGACATTCGATCGAACAATAAGACAGGACTACAATTGTGCACTGATGGTAAAACGTTTAAACAACTGGTCTACGACGTATTATCGTCAGATTGTGTATTAATACACGAGGACCAGATGGACCGACACACATTTCCGCTCTATCTACGAAACTTAGATGCGACGGAAATCGGTTGGTATCGTCTGTCGGAAAACCTCGTAAGATCGTTAAAAGTATCGGAAATTGAATTTTTGTACCCTGAGAACGATGTTGTTCTTCGTCGGCTGGTAAACGAAGTTCCATCGTACGTCGAGATCGTGACGACCGTTTCGCCGAGATTCGAACGTTTTGAAACACGAGTTTTGACCAATCCCCATACGATGAGCTTGAAAATTTGGGACGGTCGATTGAACGAGATTGCGGATGATGCTATTGACATGCCAATTCTCGAATACTTTTCTCTCATACACAGCAGAGTCAGAGACATGAAATTCGTTGCGAAATTGTCGAAAAATTTGACCGACTTGATAATCATCAAACACAGCGGAATTACCAAAATAACAAGAGGAACGTTTGAAAATCACACAAATCTGAGTTATATCGATCTAAGGAAGAACGCAATCAATAATATCGAGTCAGGTGTTTTCGATAATCTTCATCGTTTGAAATATCTCGATCTTCGATTCAATCAGATTTACAAACTCGAGCTTGATGTTACCGTTGCACTTGTATCGCTGAAGATTCCGGTATTCAAATTAGATAACGTGCGAAATTTTGGCGCTGAAAAATTTAACATGCTGAAATTGCAAACTAACGATTGAAATACTGTGAAATTCAATGAAATTAGATCATAGGACATCTGAATGAGAATAATGCCAACGATAAAGACAGAAGATTAGAAAAATTCCGGACATCCGACTGACACGTTGTATTTTCATAGACCCACTGATCAATATTGAAATATAAAAACAGGATTGAGAAAATTATAATTATCATAATTTTTATGACAATAAAAACTTTACAAAATATTTCTAATATTATTATTATCAATCATCTTCCAATATATTTTCTCCTAGAGATCCTTTATCATTTTCTTCCTACTATTCATCGATATTCTTTGTTCCTAATAATAATAATAATAATAATAATAATAATGATAATAATAATAATAATAATAATAATAATAATAATAATAACAATAATAATAATAATAACAATAATAATAATAATAATAATAATAATAATAATAATAATAATAATAATAATAATAATAACAACAATAATAATGGATAGGATGTTCGAGAATATTCAAGTGAAAATTTATTGGATAACCGGATCGAAGGGACGTTGGAGTTGGACGAGGCGCGTGAAACGAGGGGTGCGAGGCACTCGGTCGAGAGACTTGCACCAAGAGTGCTTCTACTCCGTAGCTCATATATACATACATACTTTCCCGTTACAGCATAACTCGAACTCTCCCGGCAAACTCGAAGGATCGTATGGTACGAAATTTTCGTAAGCGTTTAATACGGTGTCAGTCACTTTGGTCCGGATATCCACTAGATCATAACCCAAGAACAATCCGCTCGGGCCCGATGGCGGATGACTCGGATATATATTCCTCGTCGTCTGCTGTCGAGCCTCGAAAGGTCGGCCGCCACGTGCGAAGGGTACACCAAAAAAAATCTTATTATTTCATACTTTCAAATTTAAACATTCCACCGTAACTTAAGTACATTCGAACGTCATACAATTCTGTTTTTATATCAATTGAAAAAACTCATATGCAATTCGAAATATATTATATATTATAAAAATTGTACATAGACTGTACAACAGTAATTATAATTACAATATAATGATATATATCACTCATAAAAAATGTATATTAAGTTACGTTTGACTCGATAAAATAAATTCCATTCAATTCCATATGTCTACATCGCATACATTCCAAATCCAATCAATTAAAGATATATATAAATATTACATACATATAATGTAAAATATAAAAATGAATCTTTTTTAACATTTTTCACATAGTTTATAAACATATTTTTTTTTACTAGGAAGCGGTTGAAGGACTGGATCCATTGGGACCAGTACCTGTATATGTGTGCATGTGTTTGCCTCTGTATATGTATGTTTGTTGGTCGGAGGAGGGGGGGGGGAGAAGAGCCAAGGGAACGGGACGACGATGGGTACGTGTGTAAGGGTTGATGGTTCGGACAAAAGAGCAATACGGCGGTTGTTCTTGGTTGCAAACGGCGAGGGGGTGGGTCGGGGTGGGGGGGGGGGGGGGTGACAAGAGTAGCGAGGAGGGGGGTGGGGGGTTGGAGCAAGGGTAGGTTGGTTGGTACGGAGTGGGCGAAGGTGGATACAGGGCCATCGTTGGTCCGTGATAGTAGTGTGTATTGTCACTTGTCGGGACAGAGGCACGACCACGAGGTGTATTGTCCCCGCGGCTGGGAGTCCCACTTGATCACGATCCACCGCGGCACTCGAGTTCGTCGCTCGTCTCGGCGGAACCCGATAAGACGTCGATTGAAATTCATGCGGCAAAGCTCGAGCCCGAACGGCCAAGAGCGGCTGTACGTACAGGCCGCGTTGTGATGAAGCGGGTCGGGGTGGGAAGAGAGGGGGGGGGGAGGAAAGGAGATCGCAAAAGCTCGAGCCAAATCTGTATCGTCGTGCGGGATCGCGTATTGTCTCCTGCGGATTATCCGGTCGAGATCTCTCGCGCTCTCTCTCTCTCTTTATCTCTCTCTTTTCATCCATCTCTACACATCTCTATCTCTATCTCTCTCTCTCACTTGTGCTCGGCGTGGAAATCCGTGCCTCGCCGATAGTCGATATACGTTTGGGCCGCTCGAGACACTCTACGTGGAGACAATCTCTCGGAGATCAGAAAAAAATTACGCCTTCGGGGAAAATTTCGGATTTCACGTTCGTATTTCGAAACACAATCGCTTGCTCTGTGGTCGGGAATAATATCTGGAAAAAAAAACTGGGAAAGAATAAAGAAAAAAAGATTCGATACGAAATTTTTTTAATTGCACGAGAATAATATTTTATTTTATTTTATTGAATTTTATTTAGCAGCGTATAGTCATCTTATTTCGATCGTTATCTTCGTATTGTAGCTACTGATTACCAACAGCTTTATATCGTTTTACATCTTTCATTTCCTCAAAAATACGTCTCACCGCATAGCCAAAAAGAATCGAATGAATTTCAAATGAAAAACCGAAGAATCGCAGATTCTGGTGTCCATGGCGTGAACGTAGTGGGACAAGAACACACAAAGAGAGAGAGAGAGAGAGAAAGAGAGAGAGAGAGACGACATCTTCGAGGTTTCCCGAATACGCGAGAGAACGTCGTAACGGCGTAGGGTCATTCACGACGGTGTACTACGGGGCCCGTCGTCTCGGCTCTTTCTTCGGACGGTTGGACGATGGTCAAGGGGGTATATCCCCCGAGGAGTAACTAACCGAACGAGACCGAGTCGACCGGGGACACCCGGAGGGGCGTTAAGGTAATGTTCCCATTAGTATGTGGAAGATGTAGCGACACGGGAACTAACACGACCGCAGACGAGCACCCGCGATTTTTTTTTTTTTTTTTTTTTTTCCGTCGACGTTTCGCGTTGGTGTGGGTCAAGCTTTTTCGCCTCTGGAATACTCGAATACGTTCCACACACATAGACACACGTATGTATATATATATATAACGAAGGATACATCACACGTCCACAAACTGAGCGGCCGAGTGAACTCAAGAGCTTACGTACTTACACACCGGCCCAATCCCCCCCCCCCTCTCCTCCGCCCTCCTTGCCTGCTCCCATCCCCCCAGCATCCCCCCATCTGCTTGCACACTTTGACACGTCCAAGCGGCAGGGTTTTCCTCTATCCGCAAAGCAAGTCGAGAATACCAAGAGAGAGAGAGAGAGAGAGAGAGAAAGAGAGAGAGAGAGAGAGAGAGAGAGAGAAAGAGAGAGACGCAAAAAGTCCTGGAGAACCGTCAATAGCCGGCTTGTTACCGCGACAATGATCGGCTCGACCAAGGGGGACGCATATCCACCGTCCAGGCGAAAGAAAAGAAAAGCGAAAGAAAAAAAAATAAACAGAAGAAAAAAAAAACGAGAAAATGGAACCTTTTCCTTTCGTGCCCCACACGAGCGCCAAGCATACCCGGCCACCATGAAGATCCCCACCGACCGGTTATTTCTTCGTACGCGAAATCGACAGATTTTATTTTTCACGAAATTTATCGAATTTAGTTTCGTCGGGCGGGGGACACGCGCGGCTAGAGAGAGAGAGAGAGACAGAGAAAGACATCTTTGGCTCGGGGTTGAGAGAGTGGCCTGGTGGATGCGAGAAACGCTATATCCGGTACCAACGGAAATTGTGTTTGGGATTTGTTTTTCTACTTATTTTTGTTTTTTGTGGTCGTTTTTATTGTTTTTCTATTAATTTTTTTTGTGTGACGGAGGTTGGTAGAGAGATTTCTATGAATAATTTTTTATCGCTCATCGAAATGATGCTTTCAACAAACATTATAGATATCCATCTCTAACATTTCAATAGCTGGAGTTTGAAAAAAAAATTATTGACGACTTTGAAATAATTATTTTGAAAAAAAAGTAAATAAATAAATTTTAAAAAATTCGATTAATAAAGAAATATCAGATCTGAGCATTGGTGATTAGGTTTTGAATGGCCAATAGAAGAGGAAGAAAAAAAAATATCCATGGATGGTTGGGTTCGTTGAAAATACGCAACCATAAACGTTTGCGCGGGGCACTTATCTCGGTTCGGCAAGGAATACGCAAGTCATCCGAAGCCCCGTGGCGCAGATAGGAAGACGTTGATGTGAATTAATGGGGGGCTTAGTTGTAGTTAGTAACCGGGCATGACTGGAGGAGTGTCGCGGACCGACTATCGAACGTGTACGAACCCCACGCCACGCCGATGCGACTATATTAATTAACGCGGCCCCGGAAAATCCCCGTCTTAACCTCTGAACTCGGCACGCTCCGCTCTACGCCACTGTATCATTCCCCATTTACCGGGGGGATGCGGAAATCGTGGGAGGGGGGATGGAAAGTGCGAGAGAGAGAGAAGGGCAGAGGGAGCTTCTTCGCTGTGATTTCCGAACGAATATATATATATATATATATATATATATATATATGTGTGTGTGTGGGTATATATATATATATATATATATATGTATCCTATAAATATTACTACCCCTATATCTGACGCCAACGCCAGAGCCCTATGATAGCTCTCTATAGATACGCCAAAGGTGCAGCGATTTGTCCGCTGGCTCACTGCGATATATATATATATATATTCCACTGACGGAAAATATATATTCAATTACCCATAGGCGATAAGCAAAATTGATTTGCATCAAGAAAAATAATTCAAATTCAAATTCTCACTCATTTACTGCAGTCGAAGATTATATGTCAACAGTATCACAACGTTGTTTTTTTTTTTTTTTTTTTAATTTTTAATGGGGAGACTGACGGAAATAATAATAATAATAATAATTGACGATATTCGTGTGGTATGTAGTATGACTTGAAATTAACAGATCATCGTAGTTATGGAGAGAAATTGAAAATTAACTCACGTAGGAACTGTTGTGGAATTTCTCTGTCCCTTGCACTCTAGAAATGGAATGAAAAAAAATTGTAATTCATAGTTTTTTCGGGATACCGTGAATTGAAATTAATTTACGACCTTCTGTGACACGTATATTACATCGTGAATATTCAAATTTTGAATTAAAACTCATCGAAGAACCGAATAATCATCGAATAATCATAATTCAATTCTGGAAAAAAAGACCATCGCAAAAAAAAAACATTATTCAATCAATCGATATCAAATTCTTATGATTAATTCACGAAAATCACGTGAAAAAATTGTCGGTCGATTAATCTCTCTCGCTAAAAAGAAGAAGAATAAGAAAAATCGTAAAATAAAAGATTCACGAAAAAATCTCACAACTTTTCTGCAACAACGATCGAAGCTGCTTCGAGTGCGACCTTATTTTTTTCTTATCCCTTTTTTTTCTCACAAAAGAATGAAAAAAAAAAAAAAAGAGTTGAACAGCCACGGGGGGATAAAAGTTTTGGCCCGGGGTTCCGGGTTCGGTGCGCGGGAAGAAGTGAAATTTATAATCCGTAAAAACAATTATGGAAGCTCGGAGGGTTGCGGGGGTGGACGGGTGGTCGGGGGCGAGAGGGTGGATGGCGCACAGGTCGGACAGAGCGAGTGCGAAAAAGAGTAGGAGAGAGGGAGAGATCGAGGTTCGGCCTCGGTGAGCAAAAACGGCCAATATCTCTCGTTTGATTTATATGGCCGCACGAAGGGCCGGGGGGCGGGGGAGGGTTGCGCGACGAGGCGAGTCGACGGGGTCCCGTGGCCGCGTAACGTCCAAGGGCCGGCGGGATATTAAATGGAATATTAAAGATTTAGCGGGAGAGACAACAGGCGGGTGCTTCGACTCGAATTCGTCGGAAAGTCGTGGAGAAACTTATTCCTTCCCCCCACCCCAATGGAAGGGGTGGGGGAGTGCTAGCGATTCGACTGACCGTTTGCGAAATCTTCGACGTATATATATATATATATATATATATATATATATATATATATATATGTCACTTGGTGAGTATATGTATGTGACTAGATATAACGCACAAGAGAGAAAGAGAGAGAGAGAGAGAGAGAGAGAGAGAGAGAGAGAGAGATGGGCTACATCACTCGGGGAGTTATAGTAATCGTTGGACCCAGGGCTGCTGTCGAAGCCGTTTCAATAAACTAACCTTCATAAATCGTTCTCGTGGCCATCCATGGAAAATCTTTTTCCCTGCTGCGACACGGCGTCTCGAAGGGAAGAAAACAAAAAAAAACCATCCGCGGCCGCAAAACTTTTTCGGCGGACGAAAAAAACCACAATTGGATTGCGAATTGTTTGGGGCAAATATTGTGAGAAGGGTTTGTGATGTTTGTTTATTTATTTATTTATTTATTTTTTTATGTGGTCGATGAGGATGGAGAGAATTAATTTACTGATAAGAGATTTCAATGACTATCGGTTGCTGCAGAACGCGGACGGTTATTGTTGTGTGGGTTTTTTTTTATTCGAATGCAACGCATGCGTGAAATATTAATTGATACATCGTTTTTTACATTTGAATTTGATTAAAATGGAGAATTAATCTTGGTTTTATTTTCCGTATTCATTGTACAAGTGGCGATGATTATTGGGTGGAATGTAATTGATTTTTTTGCATCCGACAGAAAAATGAATGTATCTTTCGAAAATAATTTTTAACGAAATTTAATTATATACACTTATTTTATTTTACTTTTTTTTTCAACTCTCGTCGATGAGCTTTTTTTCGGATTGCGAAAATAGGCATATAGCCGATGCGAAAGACGCATCGAGTTATGCATTGAAAGACAATAACACACCCCATGAGATCAAGGTGGCGAGAAAACGCCCCCCCCCCCCGACCAAGCATTTTTCTCGTCCATGGAAATGCGGATTTTTTCGTGTACTTTTTTCATCTCTTTATTTTTTTACACCTCATGAGGAAGACGACGGTGGTCGTCGTTTTTTTTTTCTTACGTTCGTTCCTCGTGATACGGCAGTATGCGGTCGAGGCGATAAAATTCGGCTGCGGGCAGTTTCGTCCAGCCGGGGACGGACGCCGTATTGCATGTAAAACATTTATGTCCCTTTCTTCGATATTGCAGGATCTCACGTGGGTTACGCGATCCCTTCGATTTTTTTTTTTTCATCCGTTTTTTTGGTTTCTAAGACTTTGCCGTCGGGATGTGAAAAAAATTGTATTATAATGCTGATGCTAACTCAAATAATAATGATAATAACGACAATAATAAGAATATTTAATATTAAGAAGGAAAGATGTTAAATCCTATCAATAAACAAAATCAAATGCTGAAAAAACAAAAATTATTCACAAAAGTCCTGAATTATTAAAATATCAAAATATCAAAATATTAAAATATTAAATTATCAAAACATAAAAATATCAAAATATCAAAATATTAAATTATTAAAACATTAAATCACAGAATCGAAACGAACGATACCAGACGTCTCATCATCGATTGAACGTGAAAAGTAACGAGTTTATCAACACGATTGTGTTACGGATTTGAGTGGGGTACGTGTTTAACGTGACGTTCAACGTGTTGCTCTCGTGTCGGGGGTGTCAGTGTCGCGGACGTTAATAGAGCCCTCGGAGTCTCGCCGGTTTGACGTGTGACGGACGTATTAGCCTCGTTAAGGCTCGGCCACGATGTTTCCACGTCGGGTTGTTGCCGCGCCCCCCCCCCCCCGGCCCCTCACCCTCCCCCCACCCCTCGTAACAGACGACAAACCTGGGATTATCCCTTCGGTCCAGTTCGCTACAGTCTGCGCTGAAATATCACAACCCTCCGGGGTTCGTCTCGATGGTTGGTCCACCCCCGAGTCGTGCAGCGCGACCTACCCCCTCCGCCCCATTCACCCCTTCTTCTCCGCGCCGCTTGCCAGCACCGGCAACCCGCGGGAACGTTCTGATAGCGATACCCAGTGACAGAACAAACGTACCAACGCAAATTCAATTTGCTACAAAGTCGTTCCTCATGAAAAAAATTAAATAAAATAAAATAAACCCCATCGGAAGAAAGTTCAAACGACTATTGGACGTATTTCTTTATTTTTTTTAAAATTATATATTTAAAAGTCGACTCAAATTAATTTCCCATTCGAAATATTAAAAATTCGTAGTTTGTGATAGTCGCTATTTTATTTACTCCAAAATAAAATTTTCACATTTATATTTACAATTTTTTTTCGAAGTTAAGTTAATTTATTTTTTTTTATTTATTTTGAAATTTTTTATAAGTTTACATTTTTGTTTAAGGATTTAATTGTTGGTTTAAATATGAAAAATGTCTTGATACTAACTCTGCCCAGAAAGAGAGAGAGAGGGAGAGAACAAACGTTCCAACTCCAAACAAAAATTCGATTTGCTGCAAAGTCATCCCCCATGAGAAAAAAATGAAATAAAATAAAATAAACCCCCGTCGGGGGATCGTTTAAGCGCCCTTTGCTTCCCATTTCTTTCTCTTTCTTTTTATCTCACATTGTATCATTCTTTCTCTCTTTTTTAAACAATTTTCGAGTGTATGGGTGTGCGTGTGTGTGGGAGGGAGAAGGGGGGAATAGGGATATAAATCAAAACCGGTGCGACGAGGGCCGCTGGATTGTAAGTTGATTCGGATGGATTTGAGGGTTATAAAATTTTGTAAAACGATGTGGGGAGGGTCGTCGGATGCGACGGAAAATGGGATGACGCGATGGGTGGAGACGTCTCGTTGCCTCGTTCGAAGTCGCGTGTCGGGGGTGTTGAATTTTTTTTCGTTCCCCGTCCTCGTCGGTTGGAGATCACAGTAACGTCGAGAGGAGTGAGCATGATATATACCAGAGGGCATTTTTTTTTTATAGTTTCGAGTTTTTATAATTGCCTCGAATCCTTCATACATTTTGTACAAATTACTTTTTATTTTTTTTTTTTATTTCCCATTTTTTCTCAAATATAATCAACAATTAAAAATCTATAGATAGCTCAAATTAAGAATAAAAAATGATAACCCAATTTCAGTTTGACAATCAGAAGGAACTAAAATCACACGAAGAAAAACTAAAAATCAAAATAAATAGAAAAAATAAATAGAAAAAATAATTGACAGGATTTGTGATTCTAAGTCAAACAATATCGTGGAAAAACAAACGAAAAATGCATAAAATTAAAAAAAGAATGTATGAAAGCGTTTTGCATCGTCGTATACACGTGTAAATGGAGTTCGAGAGTTGGCGAGAGTGTCAAGTATGATCCAGTTAGAGGCGGTGACCCTCGGCCACGTAACCCCGTAACACCGTATACTATTGGCATAATAGCCGTAGTAAGTAGTTGGGTTGGCTCACGGGCTCCGACTGGTATCCATAGCCCCCCCCCCCCACACCCTCACACTTGCACACACACACATACGCATATATAAAGAGATACATATATGATACCAAGTTGAGCGAGAAAGCCAGAACGACGGTATATAATACGATCCACAGAGTTGCGACCACGCGCTAGGGCTTCGACTCCGTACTTCTAGTCGGCGTAGACCTCGAAGACTCGCGGACCCCCCCTCTCGCCCTTCCACGCGCAACCCCCCCGCCGGGCTCGTTCCGCAACCCCTTGTCCGGCTTCGCGACTCTCGACTCAATCTGCTCCTACTTAGCCTTATTCAGGCCCAGCTTTGTGTGTATGTATGTGTGTGTGGGAGAGGAAGAGAGAGAGATAGTGATTCCTCCATGCACTTCCCAACTTTTTCTACTTTTATTTTGCACTCTAAAACGTTCGACTCTAACGGAAATATTGAAAAAAAAAACTAAAAATAAGAAAATATAAAAAATAAAAGGACGAAATGAGAAATATGATAGAATATAATTTGGTAATAAGAATAATATAGATAATAATAATAATAATAATAATAATAATAATAATAATAATAATCATAATAATAATAATAATAATAATAATAAAATAAAAAATAAAATAAATAGACGAAATAAGAAAAGGAGGAAAGAAATAAAGGGTCGAAATAATACAAATAAGAAAAAATAAAATGACGAAAAAAGACGAAATAGATAAATACGAGAGACGAAAGTGAAAAATATTTATTTAAAAAAACGAAAAAAAAAACAAATCTAAAAGCTATAAAGACAAAAAAAAAGAAAAAACGAAGAATATAGAAGGGGATGAAGATGCGATCGAGCGTCGCGCGACGATCATCGTTCGGACCCTTCTCGTTCGAATGTATCGGCCATCGGACCATCGACGTAACAACGAACCCCCGTGGACTTCCTTTCGTCTCTTTCTTCTGGCGTTCACTAAATTCTCCTTTACGACCACCTCCCCGAATCTGTGACATCATCGACACCCATAAAACCCCAGCGACCTTCTTCTTCGTCTTCTTCTTCATCGTCTGGCTTTCGTTTTTGACTCGAACCAAAATATACTTATTTCATTTATTTTGGAATGATGGTTGCATACTTCTCCTCTGCAGCAGGGAAGCTGGATTCTCTAATGTTTAAGTTAACTTCCGGTCAATGATTACATCAACATTTATCATTATTATTGTTATTTGTCAAAGACTTTATTGTTCGAAATTTTATTTTTGAAATCGTGCGAAAATTATTTTATCGTTTTTTTCTCAGTTTTGAATGGATGAATTAATGATTGTCCGAACAAATTTGATGATTAAGTAAATCAATTAAATCACAGCTATTTGGTAGTAATACACGTCCAGGAGATTTGTATGTATATTTTTTTTTATTACTTATATTTTTTTCGTTTTTCCTTTGGGGATGTCCCATGCGTCGAAAAAAACAAGCAAAAGTTTTCGTAACTCCGTCCTGGCAATCTCGATGATCGTCTCCGGCGTGCTATCTTTATGGCGATAGACCGTCGCGTACACATGCATATATACATGAAAATTCGTATAGTTCGGTGGTACACGGTAAGTGGTGGACAGCGAGATAGCTTGACCCCGCATGAAAACATTTTTGATATTGAATTCAATTGATACACATACATATCTATAGCCATATATAAATGTATTTGTGGGTATGTGTGTACTTTCGTATCTTGGATATTCATCGATATAAGCAACTTGATATTAAAATGTTATATCAATCCTCCAGTTCATTCTAATTCAAGTAGTTGTATAATTATATATTACAGATAATATATTCAATTGTTTTCAATGTTCAACAATATTTTTTTTTTTCCAAAACAAACTATTAAATTTTAAATATTCAAATGTATATATTTCACCTACATTTGATAGTGTCAACAGATGGCTTCCAAACTTCGGCAATTTTCATTCCAAGAACCGTCAATCTATTGTCCAAAAAAAAAAAAAAAGAAAAGTAAAAAAAACAACAAAACAAAAAAATCCGACAAAAAAGCTCGCAAATACAGTAACCCCATTTCTCTCACTCAACATTATTTCTTCCGTTCTCCCCTTCCGAGTCGCACAAATCGCCGCAGATGTCCGTCCCCCGTCCAGCACCAGCAGCATCTATAGAGCAGACCAGCGCGAACGACGTTACCCTCGCAGCCCCGGTACCCCGTCCATCGGATCAACCGACAGCACCGGACAATCCGCGCGCCCGCTCGTTCGCCGCAATAATACTAAAAAAGATAAAACACGATCATGTGCGAGTGAGGTTCTTCGTGGGCGAGCAGGGCGGGGGGGGGGGGGCATGCGGACCCTCGAACGGGCCATAGCGCGAAGAAGAGACATTGCAACGAGACGTCGATAGTTGGGGAATAAAATAGCCCCCGGAAATGTCAGGCTGGATGAGCGAAACACATTGAAACGTCAACGACACACGGAATACGACAGAAGCTTCTTCTCGTTGTCCTTGGGCGAGGGTTCACCGCGAAGGGGGCTAAGGGGGGTGGGAGGCAACTGCGAGAACGAAGGGTGCTGGGTGGTTGAAGGGGTGGGATGTGGGGGTGGTTGGATGGGAAATAAATGCTAGAACCTAGGAATATAAGAAGAGCTCCTGCGGCACGAACATTTCCAAGTGTTACGGCGGTTGCATACGTACTGCCAAGAAGGGTAGGCGCCCTTTCTAGGTGGAGGAGGAGTAGGTGAAGGGGGGATCATGGAACGACCACTGTGAGCTGTGCTAATAATAGGCGGGGAAGCTCCGGTAAGCTAGTTGACCGTGACTGGATAAAAAAGTAGCTGGACGACAAAGAAAGAAAAAAATGTCGGTGTCTCGCTGGAAAAACGAAGATTCCTCTATGAGGAAACTGAAGATTCGACAAAATATGAAAATACTTTCTCACAGAGGAATCTCGATTCACTGTCTACGATTTAGATCCAGCAATGTTCTCTAGTTGGATCAGAGCCCACCTTTGGAAAAAATGTTAGGTCCGTAATATACTGACAATCATATGAATTGTCATTAGAGGGGTTTTTTACAGTAGCGAATTTACCAGCAGGCTGAGTAGGCTTGAGCCTAAGGCGGCAGATCATAGGGGCGGCAAATACGAGGACCTAATTTTTGTTTTTATAAAAATAATCTATAATTGGGGAATGGGAAAATTCGACACTGGTTTCTGGGGTGGATTCCTGATGCCGAATAGCGTGGGTGACTGACTATAATTGACTGATCAACAACACACACTTCTGGATCCCAGGGAGTTGCGACCTAAGACAAGGCAGCAATGCACGAGCTGCTTGCAGTCATCCATCGCTTGGACTAGCTTCGGCAACATGGAAGAAAGTCCAAATCCACGACAAGCTAGAGAGGTGACTAGTTTCCTGAGGTTCAAAACGGCCGCAAAACTTCTAGGATCGGTGTAACACCCATAACACGCATGTGTAACACAAACTATCCGTTAGGTGCTGCCTACCCCACACTGCGTGGTCATGCTAATCCTATACGATCGCCTACCGCCCACCGCATTGACGACATCCGGAGTCCGGCTCGGGGTCCGGACCCCATGACGACACTCTTTCCTCGCGCTTTACGGTTCCAACGTCTGGCGGGGGCGTTCATGGACCAGCGGCCCATCCGCACTGAAATGAAGCCCGGGCAGGGCAAGGAACATCGGAGCCGATGATGCGAACCAAAAGGATGAACCGACAGGGTGGATGTTACCCCCCAGTTACGTTTCACGATCGACAAGACAAAAAAACGGGCGAAAAAATGTGAAAATGTGAAAAAATGGTCTCCGTCAGAGGACAGTAGAACGAGAAGCTAGAAAAAAAAATAAAGGAGGGAAAAGAAAGAAGCTTGCATTTACAAATCGGATTTTATGGTGCCGGGGGAGAGGACGATGGGAGATCGCTGGACACACTCGGGGGGTCGGATTATATGTGCTGTGGGGAATGCTACGTGCCGCGAGGATCACGACAATCGGTATCCCCGGGGCCTCCTGTCGACAATGTCACCCATGAGCTTCTGTCCTTCGACATTTTTAGGACGCTGACAACGTCTCCCTCACTTTTCTTAACCTTTTCTGGTATCGTTCTCTCTCTTTCTCTCTGCCTCTGTTCTCTCACTCTTTCGACCTCGGATCGCCAGGGCACACACGCTGCGAGTGTTTTACGTTGTGACAAAAGTTGCAACTGCAGAACAGCGAAAAGTGCTTCCTTTGGGAATTGATGAGATTCTGAAAATGAAGCGACTCAGATTGGTCTTTGGGGAGAAGTTTTGAATTCGTTGTGAGATTTAATTCATGTGATCGGATGGTATTTGGATGATTTTTCGTTTTTAAAACGACAAAGGAATTGTTAAAATTGTATAAAGTTGATGAATTAATTAAATCTGTGAATTGAGTTGATGACTTCATCGTGAGGTTCATAGAAATTTCATTTGACTTGTGATATTGGTCTGAATCCATTAACTTTTATACCAATTTATTCAATGAGTAATCACAAATTTCCGTGGAACAATGAAATTCAATCGGAATAAATAATCAATCGGAAAATTAATTTTCTCAATGCACTTTCCGTGGTCGAATGAAAAAAAAAACAAACTTTGCGGACGGGCAATTTTCCACACGCAGCGCGGATCACACACTACGGTATAGAAAGCACTGAATTACGATCCGATATCAGATTCGACAGACGACGTACGACCGGTCGAGGGCTGACCACCAACGCCGGTGGGTGATATAATAAAATAAACTGTCAGCGGCAGCTTGGCATAAAAATGCTAAAAAGGGACGTTCGTGCTGGTCCGTATTGCGCTCCTGCGAACCAACGACGATGTATTCACACACGCCGCACCTAAGTAGGCTTTCTTTAGTTTTTTTTTTTTCACATTTCCGAAAGAACGTCTGGACCGGCGGGTCCAAAAAGCTCATATATATATTTATAGGAAATTATTTTCAAAGAATAAATTATAATTATTTTTATGTTATAAATCACATAGATCGACTGCAAACAGCAAAGTCGTGCGAGAAAGAATAAGTAAACTTTTTCTTTTTGTCTCAAGATTTATATTTATAATAAAATGATTTCCTTGCGACAAATGAGAGACAAGACAAGACAATCATGACCCAAGGCAAATATATATTTTCAAAAAAATAAATCTCGAGACAATATATTATATAGAAGTATACATAATGTATATGTAGTATATATGTGTGTGTATATATATATACATACACGCTCCGATGGACGAAGCTTCGACCGTCAGGTAGTGATTTTTATCTCTCGGTCGTCGTTTATTTCCAATGTTAAATCATTGCCGAGACATTTAACCGCCATGCACGGGGGCTAGACGACCGAGCGATATCTCGATCGTGCCCCCGTGGCTGTTACAACACTCTCCGGCTGCCAAAAGTAACGATCCCTCATTGACGACCCGATCGATTTATTATCGGGTGAGCTGAGAAAAAAAAATCTTCATCGCATCCGTCATCCGACAAAGCTCACACGTGATCGCAGAGAACAAAAAATAACGAAAAAAGAAAATCACGACAAAGTCTTATTTTTTTTTCGTATAGATAATGATTTTTATCCCGTGATAACCTACACATTATACATATATATATATATATATTTATTTATATAATTCCCAATATTTTAGTTCATATAGATATATTATTAGTCAATATAAATGTTTCAATTAATTATATAGATAATGTATTAATTTATATATTTACAGCATTTTTTTGTAATACTAATTTCCGGTGGATATATTGTCGAGATGGTGAAAAAAAAACGATGTTCGACGATTAACAAAGTGGAGAGGGTAAGCACACGGTGAAAGAGCATATAGTGATGATAACAATGATAATGATAACGTGCCCACGGAATTCGTTTGGAAGTGGGGGAGGGGGGGTGGTTGTATCGTCGTAGGCGTGGCCAGAGTGGCGCCGGGTCGAGAGAGCCACGACGAGGACGTACCAAATGGACTCGATAGGTATGGCTCGTATATATATATATTTATACATGCCGTGTTGTGTGATATAGGTAGAGGAGGTGCTTTGGATAGGTGCGCGCGGTGGAATCGTCAAGAGCGACGGCGCGAGAACTCGGGTCGCGAAGCTCTTTCACCAGACCAGCCTGGACACCGAGAAACCACCCACTTGGCTCGCCACCCCTCTGTCGCCCTGCCCCAGCACAACCTCGACGTTTCATTAACCCTCGTTTCAATCCATCTCCGGCAATCGTGAAAATAAAAATTGATCCGCAATGACCCACATCGATTTTAAGATCAGTATTCTGAATTTTAGGATTGATATTTTCAATCCAAATTTATTTCTGACAAGATTGACTGGAAATAAGAAGAAAACGAAAAATATGTTTATGTTCTTTATTATCAGCGTTGAATGACCCCGAACGATGTGAAAGTCAAGCCCGAAGATTTTTTTTTTTCATCCATGAATGTACCACGGACTCGTTGAGATGCTTTTTGTATTTTTAAGATGATTTCAAGACACTCAAGAAAATATATTACAAAAAAATCGGAAAATTATGTCTTTTTCAAAGTGGAAAAACGACCCCTCCTGGTAATGGCCAATTTTGAAGATGGTGGACTGCTAATTGAGGAAACTTTTTTAAAAATTATTTAGAACCAATCTAGGGGAGGGGGGGGGGTTAAATTCGTTCGAGTCCCATTGGTTTTTAACCAAAAATTTAGAAAAAGTTTATTTTTGGTGAAAAAAACGAGGACTTTATTATTCCTGTAAAAAAATGGCAACAAAAGTGCGACGTCACGATGAAAGTCAATTTATTTCATAAAATTGCAAGTTTTTGGGGAATGTCTAATGAAGTATGTAAATTTGCAAAAAAAGAAACCCTAACAATTCTTCGATAGGAATTAAATTTTTCTATAAACAAGGTTATAACCATTGTTTTCGAAAAATGTGTATTCATAAAGATTTTCATTTCTCGTTTCTGGCTGCTGGATGAGGGAATTTCAGAGGTGATGGCAAGGGCGGGATTCCAGGGAGAAACAGAATTGGGGGGGAAAGAGCCGAGAGTGAGAGACGAGTAACGAGATCATCGCGGTGGATCGCACGCGAGTACGCGCGAGAGACTAAATCGTTTAACGATATCCACTCGTCAATCAAGTTGATGATCGTTGACTGATCGCAACTGCGAAGCATCCAATGCCGTTAACGCCACGAAAGACTCGAGGCACAAGAGCGTCGCTAAAGAAAAAGAAAAGATAAAAAAACAACAAAAAGGCAGAGACGAAAGAAAAAAACACGATGACAAAAAAATGGAGAACGAGACGAAAGGAGTTGAGTCGCGTAATACCGCGAAACCCGATCAAATCGGTTCTCGATGGCGGAATGGGGCGAAGGGGGGAGGGGAGAAGGCTAGGGGTTGTGCAGTTGTGCGAGAGAGGGTGACTACTCCGCATCAACGGGCGAACAAGCCGACGCGATACTTGCATGAACGACTGCGAATTAAATCGTCTCATTCTGCTGCTCCGGTTTCAATGAGGGAATCGATTTTTTTTTTCACGTTTCGCGTCTTTCGACCGGGACTCGTCGACGTTGTAATGAAATTTCTCACGATTTTCTTTTTTCAAATTTTTTACATCGTTACCGATTTTTTAAATTTTATTTTACGTATTTGTGAAAAAACAAAATCGGTTGATGAAAAGTGAACTTCAATCGCTCGTTCGTTTCTTCCAATTCGAGAATCCCCGCACACACAGGCTAATAAACAAGTTGACAAATATTTTTAATTGAGAATTCAATAATGATAATGATAACCAATAATAATAATAATCATTATTACTATTATTATAATAACATTCTTGTTTCAAAAAATTTGCTAACTCGTTTGTTTGTGCGTGTGTGTGTGTGTGTGTGTGCGTAAATATTCAAATTGGAAGAAACGAACGATTGATCCAGTTGACTAATTATTAACGGTTTTTTTTAAATCAAATAATGATGGTTATTATCATGAGAAAATTTCGTATCAAACAAATCTAGCACACAATCCGCTAATTCCGTAATCGACGGTGAAGCTCAAAGGAATGTATCAAAGTACTTCATCGATATCTTGCTAACAGCTCGAGTATCATTTTACAAAGTACCAAAGTACTCTGTCTCTGTCTCGTAAAAAAAATCTTGATTCCGTCTCTCTCTCAGCATCCACAGTTTCTATCTCCAAGCGAGCTTCTCCAGGCATCGTTCCACTTAAACGTTAAAAACCGCAATTGAGCTGTGCCCCCCCCCCCCTCCCTCCACCCGACCCCCGTCATACTCGGCCCCCTCGTGGCACCCCGTAGCGTGTTTGACTTAATTTTACGACGGGAGAGGGAACGAGTGGCAGAGCTTGCAAGAGCGAATTGTGCGTCGTGAAGAATCAGGAGGCGCAGGGGGGGGGTGCAACGGGGCTCAACAAGGGAGAGAGATAATGCTGAGAGAGAGAGAGAGAGAGAGAGAGAGAAAAAGAGAGGAAAAGAGAGGGTTGAAGCGACGAGAGAATGTTATAAGCCAACCGAAGAGAGAAAACCCGAGAAGAGAGGATCGTCGGATAAAAATTATCCCTTCAAAGTCGCGAAGAAGCGCTATAAAAGTGTAGTTAAGCCAGCGCGGAATCGTCACCCCCCCTCCCCCCTGCCGCTGCTTACCGCGTCCACCGGAATGGCAAGGCAGCCCCGAATCTCCTCGGACGAGAAGAGACTTCATTTGCCCCCCCCCCCCCCCCCGCCATGCCGCCAAAATTCGCCCCGGTAATAACTATAATTGGTAAATAATCCGAAGCATCAGCTTCATCGCCAGTGGAATGATGAAATTTTCGAGAATCTCGCTCGAGTTAAATTAGTCGCGAACGACTGAATTAATTCCGGAGTTGATATGCATCTGGGAAAATTAATGCAGTTTCGGGTCTACATATAAAAATAATAAATATATATAAATTTAAAAAAAATAAACATACCAATTTATATATAATTTTTCTATTCATTGTTTCGATTAATGTTATTGATTCAAGAATAATGATCAGGGTTGTAAATTCATTAAATTATTCATAATCATATATCATGAATGTATATTAATGCTTGATAATTATTTTTTGTTGATTTTTTGCCGACAATTTATTCCCATGATGATTCAAAATTAGAAAAATTATAATTAACGAAGCTGAAATAATAATTGATTACATTTGTTTATTGCGTTTTGGTAGTTCACTCAAACTGTTCGTCGCAATTATTGTCAAGCCCAGTAATAACGTCCGGGGATTGAACGAAAGGGTTTAAGACACGGATATATATCGTGAAACATTGACGATTTCGGAAAAAATGGATCTTGCATCGAGAGACATGGGAAGATTATTCCGATCGAAAAGACACAGTGGGCAGGGTTGTGGGGCTGGGAGGAAGGGGTGAGGACGAAGAAAGTATCGCGATCAGGATGAGAAAGTCGAGACAAAGACGAGACGAAGGAAAATAAGCCGAGTTCCAAGACCGCAGAAAAAAAAGGAAAACCGATTGAAGCCGCATAGACATCGATGCTCAGACGGAGCGAGATACTTCGGCGGCATGAGGGAAAGAATGTAGGGGGGGGGGGGGGGTAGAGATTTTGCACGGGATGCTATCGCGTATAAGAGAGAAAGGGGATTTCGTGAATCCCCGGAATTGAAAGAGAGATCCGGCGCGAAAGTAGCGAGGAGGGTTTGTGTCGCGCACGACGATGCAAAAGGAGAGACGGAGACCGATAGAGGGACGGATAGGGAGAGAGAGAGAGAGAGGGCGACTGGGAGCTTGCGCGGTAACGAGAAGACGAATGCCGCGACCAGCGAGCTTGACTCCTGGGGGTCAGGGGTGTTACATTGTTCACGAGCGAGACCGACTATCCACGACGTTAAAGTCCCGACCAAATCTGAAA
The DNA here is from genome assembly GCA_963662125.1 of Diplazon laetatorius. NCBI lineage: Eukaryota > Metazoa > Arthropoda > Insecta > Hymenoptera > Ichneumonidae > Diplazon > Diplazon laetatorius. The sequence continues at coordinate 9,040,166 of OY759159.1, forward strand.
TAGCAAAACTAGAGAGAAAGAGAAAGAAAAAAAAATAGAGATTGCCTTTTTTTAAGATTTAAAGAGAGAGATTACATTTTTCGTGAATATTTATGGAGAGAGAGAGGGAGAGATTAAATTTGTTTTAAGATCTAAAGAGAGAGAGATTACATTTTTTGAAAATATTTAAACAGAGAGAGAGAGAGAAAGAGAAAGAGAGATTGGATGTTTTTTGAGATTTTAAGAATGAGATTGATTTATTGATTGATTATTTTTATGAAGCCCTAGTAATACTTTGAGACAATTTTGTGCATAACAGTGGTGCAACAAAATATTAACAAAATTGAGATGCAATTAAATATTCACTAAAATTTCAAAATAACGTAATAAAAAATATAATCTTAATAATGATAATAATTAGATTAGATTTTTTTTTATATTTAAAGAACGAGAGAGAAAGATTATACTTTTTTCTTAGCTTAAGAGAAGGAGAAAGAGAAAAAGAGCGAGAGAGAGAGAGAGAATATCGAACGAGTGAGTGTGAGAAAGAAAAGCAAAGCGACACATCAAAAGAAAGAAAGAAAAGAAAACCAAGAAAATCGAAAAACTGCGAGGGAATGAGAACCACGTGATATTTATGTTCCGGCTGATTCGAGTCTGGATCGAGTCTCAATTTTCGTCCGTCTTTCTCGAGGCTACGCGACGATCGGATCTCACTAAATCACCGGTCGGTCCCGAACGACCGTACAGCCCAAGCTGGACGCGGTGCACGCCTAGGAAGGAACTGTCCGAGATCGGCGATGGCCATCACTACATCCGATACGAAGCAGCGAGAGCCTCGAGGCAAGAGATTCGAAAGAATAAAAAAACCCCACTGTGTGTGTGTGTTTTTGTTGTTTTTTTTTATCGTCCTAGGTTCCTTCTGCTTTCTCGAGAAAGTCTCGGACCGGAGCGTATTGACTGGAAGGGTGGAAAAAAAATCATGGAAAAGTGCACCGATGGAAAAAAAAAACAACAACGAAGTCTATAGGTTCACGAATGAGTATTGAAAGATACATGAGTTTTCATTTTTTTTACTTTGATTCTACGTTTGTGTTATTTGCTTGTTGAGCTTTTTGTGCAAAGGATTTCCATTGTATTTTGCATTTTTACATATTTAAGATTTTTTTTTAGTGAGTCTAAAAGAAATAATTTTCGTCTTACCGATGTTTTGAATTGAGTATTTTTTTATTTATGTATTATATTTTATTTAGTTAACTATATATTCTTTTTACATTATATATATATATATATATATATATATATATTATTTATATATTCTCTAATTCTTTATAAATTATCTTACTCATAAAAAAGATATATCGAGTAAAATATTGATTCATTTAATATTGGAGAAAATTTATGAATTTACATGTTATAAATAATTTTGTGACCAATGTCTCAATGGAAATCATTTTTCATGAATTAAATAAACTTTATTTCATCAATATTTATAAATATGGATGTTCAAACTATGACCTTGTTAAGCTAAAGATTCGCTCATTGGCATAAACAATCGTGTGTGTGTGTGTGTGTGTGTTTGAGAGAGCGAAAGAGAAAGGGAGTAGGGAAGTAAAACCGAACGGGTCAATCGAATGTCGATGCTCGAAGATGTACGATGCAAATACTCGCACGCATGGGCTGGTCCTCGTGCGTGGAAACCACGCGGGTAACCAAGTCCGGGACGGAATAATTTTCGATCGTTGACAAATGTATTTGAGCTTTTACGATCTTCGCGACGGTTACAAGTCGAGCTTGGGCTTGTGCGAAGAGATTTGTGGGGCTATCAACTGATTGCCTATAATTTCCTTCGCGCTTCGTTGCTCACCATTATCCACATCCTTCCACGAAAACGCATTCTTTGTCCTTGTCCGGGGGCCGCTACGCCTTATTTCATTCTGTTACCCAAAAAAAAATCAGGAAAAAAAAGGGAAATTTATTTAATTTTTTATCAGCAGCATCTTTTCACCCCTGAAAATCTTGTGCCACGTACAATGCAGTCTCTTGACTTGCATCACTGACCATCGTTCATTATCACAATTTATTAAAAAATTTTTACTTTTTTAAATATTTTTTTTTTTGGTCCCAAAACCATTCGATTGACATTCTCACTGCATTTTCTCATAGCTCCATCAATTTTCGTACAAGAGGATCGAATGCAATTGTCGGTCGACCGCAAACGTTTTCGACGAGAAACAGGGTGAAAATTGACGTCACGTTCGTACGAACGTACAATCGTGTTTCACGATTAGACGGATGAAAGCCGATGGGATAAAACCCACCGAAGAAAACGAAATCATCGAAGCACCCCATGGTCGAGGGGCCTACGAACGCGCGCACGCGTGCTCGGTATCCATCGCCTGCTAAATATCCACTCGCCGGTTCGTATCACGTACGAGTTAATTGGCGTTACCGACATCGTTCGTCCGATCATTCTGATCATTCGGAAATGAGGATGTGAAACCATCCTTACTGTAATAGAATAAAAAATGGTAATAAAAATAATTGAAAGAAACGTTCTTGAACAATCTAGTCACAATAATGATAAAAATAATAATATAAATAAATACAAATATATAATAATTATTATTTTAATCATAATATAAATGAATACGATTAAAATGACAAAAGAGGATACCACGATTCCAAATCCTCCCTGGCAGACTATCATCCGAAAGTTCGCGATTTCTGGTCTCGAGAACAAAAATTAAAAAAAAATATTCAAAACGTGAAAAAAAAGAACAAAGAGAATAAGGTTTTTGTGTGCGAAATTGCGAAATGCGTGAAGCTATCAAAGTGCGTCGACCACGTAACCGTGCGGGTCGTGTATATATCTCGGCTGAGCGATGTGACGATAGCCCCCCCCCCCCCGACCCTTCGTATCGATACGGTCATCGTCGCTTATACAAACTAAGTACGAGACACCGGCGTATGTGCATGTGTGCATGAGGGGGAGTTCGCGGTTTGATCTGATTAGCGTCGACTATCGATTCTTCGATGACGAGCGGATGAACTGACTGGGTCAGGGTGGCATTCTTCCACACGATGGGGGAAGATGGGGAGAGGGGGGGGGGGGCCGCTCATCCGTGAGGAAGGCACCACTCCGCGAACCAACAAAAAAAATGCCAAACAGAAAATATAATTTTATAATTATTTTTTCTTTCAAAATTTTTTTTTACATTTTCAAGTCTAAAATAAGATCGCATTCAGGGATGGGCATCCATTCAATGAAAATGTATTTCAAATACTTTTTGAAACAAATAACTATGATTAATTATCATACAAGAATCAATATTTTCACATTTCTGTAATAATTATGACCAATTTACGTAATTATAATTTTACAATGAATTAAAGTATTAAATAAATCGGGTAAAATTCGTTATCATTTGCTCCGAAAAGTATTTGAAATACATTTTCATTGAATGAATGCTCATCCCTGATCGCATTGGATATTATATGAACGATGAAAAAAAAAATATATATATATGAATATATTTTCTTTTTATTTCGAAGACGAGTAAATAAATAAATAAATAAATAAATAAATAAATAAATAAATAAACATAACTCTAACCGAAAGCTGGTTCGAAATGATCAAAGATAGCTTCTGAACTATTTGTAAGGGAATCCACTGCCCCCCTCCCTCTTTCTCCTATCGGAAATCGTGCAGTTCGAATGACCCGAGTCTAACCCGACCACGAAAGAAAAGAAGCTGCGTGAAAGGAAGAAATAGCCGAGCCATAAAGCAACGCGGTTATCGAACTCTCTCGCAAACCGAAACCTCGAAATCGATCGACCCCGCGTCTGGGTCAGGGTGGCCTTGTCATCGAAATCGCGATCTCATCCCCCTTCCCCTTCCCCCGCAGCCCCTTTGGTCTCTCACGTCGGCGTCTTTCTCGTCGTTCCGTGTAATCGGCCGGGACTTGTCTCGCATGTGGTTGCACTTTCGTCTCGTCGAAACTTTTTCTTTTTTTCCCACCCTGTGGACATTTTTTTTTTTTTTTCGTCGAGCGAACGAATGTGACGTTGTCCACGACACGTGTCCAGGGGGAGGAGGGAGGGATTTGGACTTGGACTTGGACTTGGATTCGGGACTTGGTGTGTCAATGCTCATGTGTGTCATCGGTATGTTATACGTACAGGTATAGAGGACTCGTCGGGGGGTTGTAAAGGTAGTGAGTGGAGCTTTCATTGGGTTTGGGGGGGGGGGTAAAGTAAAGTAGGATACGAATGTAAGCTACGTGCCTCATCATTGCAGTTCAAAGGTGGAAGAGGAAGGAAGCTGACTGAGAGCAAGGAAAGGCGAAAGGTGGGACAAGAACCAAGAGCAAAGGGGCGATGGGATGGGAGGGAGGGGGGTAGGGGTAGTAGCAGAGGGCTGTGCGAGTCGACGTCGAAGCTACGTCGTCATCAAAAGTGAAAGATGCTGGCGTCGCCGAATGTTTCCCTTTCTATTCCGGGTTTCGACATGAGCGAGAGTAAATGTGACGTCACATGGCCAACACACATACACACACACATAGACGCGAACGTTGCACACGGGGGCCACGAGGAATCTGCTCGGTTAAAGCTGTCCGAACGAAACGAATCGGCAAGGACACGTGAACACGAACGATCGAATTCATCGACCACGTGAATGGGAACGGACCGATGGCACAGTGACCTCCTGGGCCAGTACTATTGGGTATCGAGTAACTTCCTATGTCGAGTACATGTTCGATTATTTCATTACCGGTTGGATCGAAATAGGTGCTGCCATTTTCGTTGTTTCGTGGATTGAAGATTTTGTTTATTTATGGATTTTTTTGAACTAGGATTATTATTGTTGTTTTTTTAATAGATCTGGTTGAAAGTGATTTTTTTTTTTTGATAATGAGGAATTTATTTAGTTGAATTGTATTTTTTGGAAATCATTATTGTTTTATTATTATTTTTTTATTTTGTTGAATTGATTCATAGTTTTGTTTGTATTTCTGATTTATTTATCTTAGTTATTTATTTATTTTTTTTTTTTTGAGTTATTAGTATCGAAGAGATTATGGGCATGAATATTAATTTTACGGAAGTGATTTTTTGAGAATGATTAACTTATTTTCTGGAATTGCAGATTTTTCTTGATGATTGTTTTTTTTTTTTTTTAATTTCTATTTTGTCAAATTAATTCATTGTTTTTGTATTTTTTATTAGTTTTTTTTGTGATCAGCATTAAGGGGATTATGGAGATAAATATTAATATTTGAATTAATGAAGATCTAAAGAAAATTGAAATTTTATTAAATGTGATATCTATCTCGAATCTTTCGATCCAATACGTTAAAAAATATTTGATTCAATATTAAAATTAAATTCATTCTGATCGAAATGTATATATATTTTTTTTGTTTTTACCTTTTCATATCGTAATGAAGCAAGTGACCGGTGTTTGAAAAGTGGACCGAAAGGGTGTGAGGTGTGATAAATCCGTGAGCATGGCATTCGTTATACGTTCGTCGTGGTACCATACTACCATATCGGATAACCCAATTTCTCGACAGGAAGTCTCGTTGATTAAAAGACCTTTCGATGGTAAACAAGTCCGGGCACGCGTCATTGTACCACTCCGTATTTTCGCGCCACATAGTAACGATAAGAAACAAAACAGGCCCCCCCCCTCGCGTCACGATAAATTACGAGAGAAAGAGAAAATAGAAAACAAAATGAAAAAAGAAATAAAATATAAAAATCAAAAGAATGATAAATAAAAAATAAATAAAAATAAAAACGTTTGACGTTGTCGGTCGCATGGCACTTCGAGACCGGAGGGCAACTGGATACCCATGCAATCTCAAAGCGATTATCACACAGTAGCGTATCATCTCATAACTCGGTTACGTTATACGACCCTGTTTATTCGCGGTCCGTATACGATAAAGCAACATTGTCGCCTCGGCTAAACGAGCCGTGATGACTTTTTCGCACTTCTGTATCGCGACGTTCGATTGTAATCGCTTCGCGAAACCGTCAGACGTAACAAAACACGTGTACGGTGTACGACGGAACATTATCGTTATTCTAGGACCTCCGTGAAGGTATTAAACACCACCGATAAATCACGATTAGATCGAGTACATCAATAGAAAGATTATCAGAATCCACACACACACACACACACACATATATATATGCACACAAAAACAACGAAACGTTAATGTTTGAACTGTAATTAAGAGAATTAAATTACAGTCGACAACAAAGTTTCTAAATTTTAATATACTTTTTTTTCATTTTATTCTATAAGCATGGGAAGCAAACGCTGTTGTGCTGTGGCTCGAAACACCACATTATCACACACACATGAACACATTTCATCCGTGAAAGTTCACGAGCCTAATGTCTAATGAAATTTTTCAAATTTATGTATCGTTTTTTTTTTTTTCAAAATTTTCTTTATTCTTTTCTTTTAACCAGAATTATTGAAAATTATATTGATTTGATTCTTAGCCATTCGGAAGTTGTCGTTGGGATAAGAACTCACAATGTATTTTTACTGAAGCCAAAGAAAAATTGTTCCACAAAGTAGTTAATCAATGAAACAATTATTCTAAAAAAAATTCGAATAATTAATATTCCTTACCGACTGATGAAGAATACGAATCAACTGAATAAATAAATAAATAAATAAATAAATAAATAAATAAATAAATAAATAAATAAATAAATAAATAAATAAATAAATAAATAAATAAATAAATAAATAAATAAATAAATAAATAAATAAATAAATAAATAAATAAATAAATAAATAAATAAATAAATAAATAAATAAATAAATAAATAAATAAATAAATAAATAAATAAATTCAAATGCAGTGAACCGTCAGGTGACAGATGTCCGGAGGGCTTTCGGGAAGGCAGCTTGAACCTCGTGAGCTTTCTCGTAACACAGTGCGACGTGGGAGCTCGTACTTCGCGCGGTGCGAGTAACCCCGGACGCAGAAACAACCGCATCGCCACAGATAGAGATAGGTCACGTTAACGTCGTGCCTCGACAATGAAGCAACCCCGTCTCTCGATAGTTCAGTCCCCGACGAGACCCCAAGGCTTTCGTCCCATTTCCGTTTCATCGTGAAATTCTCGGTCGAGCTTCACTCGCCCGAACCTCGGACACGGATAAGAAATAAATTCCATATCTTCCGATCCCGCTATCGGGCTAGTGGAAAAAGCACAAGACCACAGTATCCCGTCAGACAAAATTTAAAAAAAAAAATAATAATAAAAAAATAGTCAAGTGCGACCTGACCCTCTTATCTGTTTTTTAGAAACGGACATGAGTTACCAAAATTAGCGACAGACTGCAAATGAAAAAAAATAAATAAATAAGTTTGTGAAATTCGATTTCTAGAAGAAATAAGTGAAGTAAGACGAAGGACCTGTTGACAACGAGGCGAGTGATCAGTCAATCTGTCGCTTAGGTAACTCGAGAGCGCGAATTCACGTCTATCTCTTTCTTTCTCTTTTGAGATCCGCCCCTTGGACCCTTGTTTCGAGCACGAAACTCACGATGGGAAGGGTCGTTCGGGCTGTGGCACGGGGTTGTACGGTGGGGTCGCGAGGACCAGAAACCCATTGTTAAACCGACCCCCCGATGTGGATTCGAGTCGTTTAAATCCTCGTTACCGCTATATCCAACTACATTATTGTATGTATGTGTATATATATATATATATCTATAAACGGTTTGTATAACGGTGTAGCACACTTACCTCCGACACCCTAAAGACAAAACCTCAGATTCGACCTTATTGTTATAACGAAGTTAGGACGAATCACGAAATGGGAAAATAAAAATAAATAAATAGTATTGACTTAAGGAGCATTGCTTATTAATTATTATAATATTGTTAATCATTAATAACGATAAGACTTGTTAAGAATAATAAGACCAACAGAAGTTGGGACTGTGGAATAAAAAGAAAATGTTAGAAATAATCATTGTTAGTATCGAAAATAATTTATCGGTCAATTGAATGTTTGGAAAATAATCAAGCATTGGGATAGTCCTCATTATTATTATTATTATTATTATTATTATAACGATGATAATTTTTTAATCGTTTTTCAAGGCTGAAACTTTCTTGAAGTCCACGAGCGAATATTCAGGTCACAGAAGTTGTGATCTGTTTATTTCGAAGGAATACAAAATCGTCATCGTGTCGATCGAATATTTAAATGATTATGCAAGTAGATAATGTTCCGTCGGATCGTGCAACGAAAATGTGGACTTTTCGTTTTTTCGCTATAAAAAGAAAAAAAAATCAAAAAAATATCGACTTACCCACAATCCCGTTACCGCAGAAATTTTTTTAGCAGAAAGAAAAAATTAAAAGCCATGAGAGAAGCGTCGAGCGCGAGGAGAAAATTGTAGAGAGGAAAAGCAAACGAGGGCCACGTTTGTCGGTGCATATATACTCGTGTGTATGTATGTGCGTGTGTAGGTGGAAAAGATCGTAGCACCCTCGGTTGCGTCGGCCGGGCGCACGGTTTCGCCACGGCCCAGAAGTGTAAAAACGCTGAGCTTGCAAGTTGCACGTTGAAGCGTCCGGGGCACCGCACCGCCAGTCGCGATAGAACCCGAACACGGTTAAATTCAACGCGTTGAATATCGGTTGCTTCGCAAACCGGGAACTTTCCATTCCGCGTTTGCCATTCCCCACTTTCTCGAACTCGGTTGCTCGGAAACTCCAAGCTCAAAATTTCTCTCTCACGGTTCAATCTTATTTATTCTATAAAAAAAGTTATTCATTTATTTCAAAAATTATATTTTTATTTCAATTATCACGAACTTGATTGCTCGACAATTCCAAGCTCAAAATGTTATTCTCGATGTAAATTTTATTTTTTTTTCCGAAGAAAAAATTAATTATTTATTTGAAAAATTGATTCTTATTTTTATTTTTTTTTATCTTGAATTAATTGAAGTGACGTGTCTCGACATTGGGATGGTAAAAATAGTATTTGGGAGAGACGGGGGAAAGGGAGGAACGTGGAAATAAATCGAGACGATTGGACGAAGACAGAGAATTTATCCGAAACTGTCGATGATGACGTTTTATTATAATAATAATTATAATTCATTTTATTTACACATATGTAACGGGAATAAAAACTTCTTTGGGTCGTGTCTTCTCGGTCATCGCTTTCGGTTTTGTTTTTTGTTTCTCTTTTTTCTCTCTTTCTTTTTACGACGGAGACAGACTCGTCTCCGATCGCGACACGATTTAAAAACAATAATATTATAATATGTGTAGAGGTACATTATGTATAGGAATAACGAAGCCTCTTATCGCACAACCACCTCGAAACAAAATGCATGACGATATTCACTATAATAATAATAATAATCATAATAAACAATGAAAAAAAAAAAAAAAAAACGATGATGATAACAAAAGTGTCGAAAAAACGCCCCAATAAAACCATGATCGCCTAAACTAAGTGCGTAAACTTAAACTTAATTAATCAACAATTTGTGCCTTCATCCGATGATTTCTTTCGATGATTCTTATAATCTGTCCAAATAATAATAAGAATAATAATGATGAAGAGGAGGAACATATGAATGAGAACCCATAATATTACCTTAGACCTAAGTTTCGTTTTCGTTTTTTTTTTTTTTTTTCGTTTTCTTTGAGCTACGACAATGTTTCAATGCATTTTTCGTTTAATTTTTTTAGTACAATTTATTTATTCGTTTCGTTTTTCTTTTCGTTGATTTGATTCGCTTCGTCGACGATAAAATAGTATTTTTATCCGACCCCCTTCGAAGACACGTCATTTTATGCCTGTGAAGCGGGCGTAAAGTGTCCGATTTCAGTTCAGAGCTGCATGCATGAAATGAGCGTTTTCAAGGGGGGTCAGACAAAATATCCTTTTGGAGTCGCTTCGTAGGACTGTATTTTTTTTTTTTTTTTTTTTTGCATCGCGAGAAATACGCCAGATCAGATGGAGTCACGCTCGTGTCCATCGTGCGTGTGACTGTTTTAATGTGTGTGAGTGTGTGGATTTTTTTTTAAATTGTTTTTTATATTTTTCGTTTAAAAATGTTTTCACTTAAATCTCTTTATTCCTAGATCAATTTCCGAATTAGCCTAGTGATACTTGAGATCCTTAATGCGACGATACGAAGAGAAGGGAGAGTGAGTCTGGATGTTCAAAAAAGAAAAAAAAAATCGAAACTTTCATTCTTTAACTCGAGTCGATGTGGAAAAAAATATTTTTCAATTGCGATAGAGTTATTCGTAAGGCAAATTGATAAATTTATTAATTGTATCCTATGCCATCTATTTAAATTTGTTAAAATCAATCAACACTAAAAAAAACTACTCGTCAAAAATGTTCTGCCTTCGAATTATCCAAAATGGTGAAACTAAAAAAAAAAAAGCTCTATCGACAAAACCAAACCATCTCAACAACCACCCTCACCCTCCCCCCTCAACCTCCCCGGCCGTCCGATGACAATCACAAATCATCCCTCTCCCAACCCCTTCCCCAGCGAATAATATATATCTACAATCTGGACTATTGCACCGACCGTTGCTTCGTCACAAAAAAAAAAAAAAAAAAAAAAAAAAAACGAACCCCAACAATTCGCAATTCACAATGTTCCATACACCACACCTGTGCAATCACCCCTCGCAATTTTACAGCCTCTCTCAAACCATCATCATCATCATCATCATCACACCTCACAAAATTGCACTTACTCACCCTCGCGAATCCACGTCAGCTTCACGAAAAACAAATCGAGCACGAATAATTCGCGCACGAGAAAAAAAAATAAACCTAACGTCGTCGACTTTGGTCTTTGGGAAAAAAATTAAAAAAAAAAGAATAAAAAAACGAAACAAACATTTTTGTTTTTTTTTTTTTTAGTTTCGAAACTTTACGACTCGAGGCCATTGATTTGTCTTCAAGTCCAGCAAGTGCCTCCCCGTCGTTGTCTGTGTCACAGATACACTTCGGGACTCGGTGGTGCGGGTTGATGTTGTTGATGCGATTGTTGCGGATGTTGCTGCTGACTCGGCGGGCCCTGATGATGCGGCGGTGGTTGTTGTTGTTGTTGTTGTTGTTGTTGCTGCTGCTGTTGCTGCTGTTGAGGGGCGACCGGAGGATGACCGTGACCGTGCCCGTTGTGATGATGACTCTGTCTCACCCTCAGTATCTCGCATCTCTGTTTGTAAAGATCACGTTCCTGAACGACCCGCGACAATTCCACCTTCACTCGTTGCAACTCGTTTTGCAAATTTTTGTTCGTCGTCTCGAGATCCTGACGTTGTTGCAAACGTTTGCTTCGACAATTTTGGGCGTAACCGCGATTCTTCAGGGTCCGTCGCTTCTGCTTGAGTCGCACCACCTTCGCACACGATACAAGTAACAACTTTATACGACTTGCTTTCCACGGCTCTCGCAAGAGATTGTTTTTTTCTTTCTTTTTTTTTTTAATCTTAGGGTGGAAAGGGTAGTTTGCTTGTTGTTTTTTTCAGGTGTGAGTATTTTTTTGTTTTTTGAAATAATAAATATGCTATATTGTTGACAAATGTATTTTACAACTACTACGACTATTGATATTGATTGATGCAATAATTTTAATCGTTTGTAAATGTCAAATATGCTATGGAAATATGATATGACACGGTTTTATTGTATTTTAGCGTATTTTTATTTTATTGTATTGTATAATATATTATCCCATCGTTTTACTGATGCATTATTCGTATATTTAATAGTCAAAATATCCGAATGTTGTATTTTCGGTAATCCAGCGGTTTCTCAAACATGCTACCACTTTCAATGCTACGCAAAACTATTATATTACATTTACAATTATGAGATAGGGATAATTAATATCGAGAGAAATCTTTTTCAAGAAACGAATGAATGATTCAATATGCAAACAATGTATTTTGGGTCAATGAAAGGCTGTTTTACGATATTCTCGTGAGACGACAATCATTTCTTTTAGGAAATTCTGAAATTTATTAGGTAATTCTGGAAAAAATGGGAAATATGAAAACAATATTTTTTCGGTCATCCACTCATTTTTCAACGAGACATCTCGTATATTAATATTCCTCCGAGACATCAGTCATATTTTTTAGAAAATTCAATGTAATACAATATTTCGAACACGATATATCATATTTATAATTATCGAACAACGACAATTAATATAAAAAGAAACCGGTGCCAAAAAAAAAAATTATGACATATAAGTTTTTTCTTGGTTATTAACCTATTTTTTAATGAGACATCTCCTATGATATTCACATCACTGATAACTCTTTCAATATAAGAAAAAAAATCAATAAAACTTCAATCTCTAACAAGCAAGAAAAAAAACATAAAAAAATGTTTTCCTTAAATTGCGAATATCGTTGAAAATAATCAATGCAGCTGTATGATAAGTACAGCTCAATAAATAATGGAAAATAAATTCTGCGAGGGGGGGGGGAGGGGGGTACGACGTAAAAACGTGATTGCGAAAGAAATGAGAGACCTCACTCACCTCTTCCCGCGGGCAGCCGTGCAGACGTTTGTTGAGCTCGCGCACAGACAGCGACATGAGAATTTCATCGTTCATTAGTTCGTCCTGGGCCTTGGAATTGTCGCCGCAGCTCGAATAATGACCGCTGCTAGAACGATGAACCGGGCTCTCACCGGCGCCGCAAGAACTCACGGAACACACGCTCATGGGCCGGGCGTAAGCCTGTGCCATGCATTGCTGTTGCTGCTGCAGCGAACTCACTAATCCGGACATAGAACCAGCTGCGCCCGCGGGAAGCGAACCGCCACCCTGGACCAAAACCCCACCGTCGCCTCCGCCACCGCCACCGCCACCGCAATATTCCAGATGACCTGACATCGTTATGTAACCCCCTGAAAAATATCCGTCGTCCACCTCTACATCCCCACCAGATATTCACGAGTCACGCTATTAAAAAACTTTGAAAAATATATTCTGCGATATGTTGCTGTTTTTTTTTTACATTTTTTGATTTTATTTTTATTATTTATTTTTTTTATTTTTTTTTTTTTTGAGATGTTTATTGCGACGACCCTCATCGTACCAATTGTCTTGTGTGGGTAACTAAGTAAGTTGCTGGGATGGGCTTGGAGATCAAATTCGAATTTTTGAGAATTTTTTTTCGGGTTCAAAATACAACTGGTGATTGATTGATTTTTTATTTGTTTGATTTTCTTTTTTTGGTTGTTCGTTGATTGGGTGCGTTGGAAATTGAAGTTGAAGCTCGTTGTTTTACATTTCTTATATATTTTTGTTTGTGAGAAAAATTAAGTTTTGGGATATTTTGATAACTATTTTTTAGTTGCAACTTTCGATTTCGTCGAATGTTCCATTCATATCATAGTTCAGTCATTGTTCAATTTTTCAATATATCATTCCCTTAATCGAAATAATGACGATAATGAATTAATCTTGTTCCCCCTAAAATAATGAATATTAAAATCCCACGATTCAACGTTATCTTTATCAAAATAATTCGATATTCGATCAAATGATCAATCCGATGAAATTATAAATTCAATCAAATTATCGATTCCATCAAAAATTACCAAATCCCACAAAATACAAAAATGAAATTCATCGCTGGACTTTCTCCAAAAATCGCAAAAAAATTTCATCAATTTTTACGTCCACCAAAAAATCATCGGCAAAACTTTCATCCGCCAAATTTTTTGGCACGATAAGGGTCAAACATGACAAATCAACGAAAATTTAAAAAAAATGATATTGAAAGAAAAAACAAAAAAACAATAAAATAATATGAAATAAAAATAAATCAAAAAATCAAAAAAAAAACAAATAATAAACAAAAAAAATGAAAACTCACCGGCAAGTCTGGCGTGTCGTGGCAAATGTTGAATGTCCTGAAAATGATGATGCGACGGTGTGGAGTGCCACGGTTCGGAATGGGGTTCGGGTGTTTGATCCTGTGGGCAATGTGGCCTGAGATCGAGAGGTTCCTGTCTGAGTGACTGGGTGAGCCATCCCATGCCGCCCGATCCTACCTGCATATCGTCCGAAACTATGGAACCCGGTTGTTGAAGATGCACCAAAGATCCGCGTTCCCGCGAATCCCGTTCACCTCGATGCAACTGCAACGGGGGTGGCGACGCGGACACGGGGGGTGTGTCCGGTGGTGTGCCAGGGTGCGAGAGCGTCGTTAGATGCGAAGCCGCGCCCGGGGGTGCTTTCACCAGGACACCGTGTTGCGCCTGTATGTGGGGCTGACCGTACAGTGGATGGGGCTGTTCCAACTCGTGGGCCGGTGGGGTCAGAGGCGCCAACGCCAAACCCTGACCCGCTACCTGGCCCTGCAACTGCATCACGCTTCCGTTAACCATTACCGCCGGCGACGATGGCAATCGCACCTGCAAACGAGAAAACAAAAACGAATTCCACTTGAATTGTATTCAAATTGATATGTTTATTATCGAATGAAGCTTGTCGGAAATTTTGAAAAAATTGTGAGATGTATGGTAGAGTTGTTGATCAATTTTTGTGGGTCTTGTGAGATATTTTTTTAAGGACATCGATGAGAACGATTTTTATTTGCAATTTTTCTATGTACAAATTCCATTCGAATTGTATTCAAATTGATATGTTCGTTGTCGAACAAAGCTTGTCGGAAAATTTTAAAAAATCGTGAGATGTGTAGTAAAGTTGTTGATCAATTTTTGTGGGTCTTGTGAGATTTTTTGATTGACTGGGATTTTTTTGTCGTTGGGAGATTGATGGAAACGTGTTGTGAAGAATTGTGATCATGATAAAACTGTGATGTTGCATTTGGAACCGAAAAAAAATTGGCTTCCATTGGTTTCAGATCGATTCGTTTGTTCTCAAACACGTCTTCGTCTTCGATTTTGAAAAATTGTGAATGAAAAAACTATCGCTCGATTTTTTTGTGGCTTCTCTGTGATTTTTGATTGAATGAGATTCTAGTTTATTGGGAAAGCGATGAGAAAGATTTTCACGTGAAATGTTCGTATATGAACTCGTAGCTTTTGGGATATATTGCAATTGCCATCAATGAAAATAAATTTGAATTGAAATTTTATCATGACCCCCGAAGTAACCGTGAAAAATTGATTTCAAGCGTGACAAAAAAAAAGCAACGTACTCCCTAACTAGTCAAAAACATTAACAAATTCACATCCGCATAATTTTCAATTCGACTCATGAATCATTATCACATTTTCCACAAGAAAACATTCAATAAAACAATTATCACGATCATCTCCACAACATTAACACAATCGGTTCGACCGTACAATCAATAAAAATTCAACGGCAATAAAAATTCACCAGAATGCAGACAGTGACTGAACGATCAAAGTGGCGAATGATTCGAGAGTCGTGTGTGATCTTTACCGTCCACGAGTGCACGAGAACGAATGAAGATGGTGAAGAAACGAGAGATGCCACACTTGCTCTTATCAATAACGTATTATGTAACAAAGAGCAACGGGAACGCGTGAGACCGTTTGGAGCATGACTATGATAACGTCACGGTCAGCTACTTGCACAATATATATTCATTTAATACTAATAAATCCATCTATGTATATATAGATATGTATAACACAACATTGCAACAAATTAATCGTCATAAAGAAGACATTGAAGAATAAATACGACAAACAAACGTTTTTATATGGAGACATATATGTATATATTTTTCGCCATATATGCATATATATATACATATATATATATATATGTATATATCGCAATCGCAGAACGCAAAACTAACGAACGAAACGAATCTGCAAAGACACTGAGTAGCATTTATTTTTTTTTTTTCATTTTCATCATCCTTTATTATTATTATTATTATTATTATTATTTTATTTAATATACGAATTTGACGAAATTGTTTTCCGGATTTATTATTATTATTATTATTATTTTCATATCGCAGACAGAGATTTGCCGGCGGTTGGGTTTGGTTTACGATAAAATTTAAATGTTTGTTTTTGTTTTTGGATTTTTCATTATGCGTCTCACCTCGCGCTTGACGTCCTCTGTATCGAGATGATCGAGAACGAACTCCCTGACGTATTCCCTGGCGAGATTGTCCTCAGCTTCCATCTTCACCTCTTCGGCCTCGATTTCGACGTTCTGCACATTAACCGCCGTTGCCTCGGACGAAGCGGCGGTTATCCTCGTCGCATAAGGCGAACGTTCCTCCGCCTCGTGACCTTCCCCGTTATCGTAACGTCCCACGGCGCTACCGACGCCTCCACCGTTGCCGACGCCGACGCCGCCGCCGCCACCGCCCCCACAAGCGGGCCCCCTCGACGATCGAAAAGGCCCGACCACCTTGAACCCTGTTTCCAAACTCGGATCACCGTTGAAAATTATCTCACCTTTCTCCACGGTCCAAATCGATGTTAACCTTCTTTTTGTTTATTTGATTTTTTTTTTTTTTTGCAGTTACGAAGGGTAACTCAACCCCCTTGCCACCCCCGTTTCACAATTCGTTCGCCACAAATCCCGCCGGGCCGCAAACTTGTCACGCAGTCACGACTTCCGGTTTGGCCGCTTGTCGAAAAATATTTTATTTCGTTTGTGCTTGTTTTTGATATTTGATTTTGGTTTTTTTTATCGATAATGCCTTTGTCAAATGATTTCACGAAGATTCTCAGTGTCTTCTCTCGGATCGCTCGATCGTTACTTCTGTCTTTGAAATAATTTCGTATTTTTTGTTTATGTTTATTTTTCTTTTTTTTTTTAAATCAATTTTTCAATTTTATTTATTTGTTTGTATATATCTATAGATGTGAATAATTTTGACTAATGTCGAAATTCAAATTCTAAAAAACACATACACACACTCGCGATAAGCTGCGTTATCACGACACACTTCGATGTACGGATCGCTAGATCGTTAAGCGATTTTTGTATTTGTTCGTTTTTTTTACGTATTTTCTTCTCTCTCTTTTTTTTTTAATTATTCCATTACATTTTATTATTATTTTTTTTTTGGATTGGTAATATTCACTCACGGTCGCGTTGCACGATAATCCGGATGATGAACCGCGACAAACGACACCGACACAACCCTTTTCTCCGATGGCCGATCACCCCCGTGACGAAACTCCTTCGAGTTACGAATTATGCTGGCGATGCAAAAACGATAAACGGGTTTCGACTTGGGGTCATTGACGCGGAGGAATGTTTCGACTTCGACTTCTTGTTATACACATACATATACATATATATGAACGTGTATATGTGTGCATGTGCAGTGTCACGTCATCCGCCAAATCCAAACAGCTCGACGAATATATCTATATATATATATTTTTTTCCTCTTTTTTTTTGCACACTTTCCTTCACTCCGATTTACGAAACAACGTGCAGCCGCACTAACGACGATAATCGACGAATCGTAGATAACGAAAAAGAAAACTTAAAAAAAGAAGAAGAATAAAAAAACTGAATTAAAAAAAAATAACAAAAAAATAAATGTTGATAAGAACAACCGGAACGTTAGTTGGAGAACAGTGTGGAATGTTTTTACGAGGTCGTCGCGACCCCGGTCGATCAATGACTGTGACCCGACCCCAAGACTCGAGGTTTTCTCGATCCTCCTTCCCCTCCTTCCTCCGCCCCTCACACTCTTCTCAATAATCACCTCGAACCAACCATCCACACACACACACACAAACAAACACGTCAAACCACCCTCTGTTTACAAATATATGTTCTTTCCACGTTTTGGTGACCGTAGAAAAAAAATTGTACAATCATATATTTAGCAAAAAAAAAAAAACAATAATAACAATAATTCACGTTGTAATAAAAATCCGAAAAGGGGGATGATTGCGATGAGAGATCCGTGAGGGGGGGGGTTGATGATCGTTTAATATTCGCGTTACGCGACGAAAAACGTTTCGCTCGAAAAATTGTTTGTTTTGATTATTTTTTCTATTTAATTTCGAAAAGTTTTTTTTTCGCGAGCTTTCAGTGCGGTCACGATGCCGGATGGCGATGTACAGTGATAGCGGAGGGGGTTGTCTCGCGACTGCGACGGAGTTCGGTGGTTATGCAGGTGGCGCGTCAGAGGGTGGGGGTTGTGGAGGGAGAAAGGAGGAGGAGAGTTCGAGGGAAGGATTTTGAGTCGAGTAAAATGTTGTTTTTTTTTTTTTTTTATTTTTGGCGCGTAGGATGAGAGAGGAGAGAGGAAGAGAGAGAGGGAGAGAGGTTTGGTCGGACCAGGGTGCACGGGATTCGATGGTACGGAGGACCGTGGATCGCGAGCGAAAGGGGATGAAGCGCGCGCGTGACGCGGCCCACAGTAGATACGCCGACCGAATGGTAACTGGTCGGACGAGAGTGGTGGAGAACGCGTCGGCTGCTGCTAGCGCGAGATTTGCCACCGGTCGCCGGAAAGGGAGGGGGGGGGTGGGGGCGGCTCGTGACGTCACGTTTTGTGCTAGTAGGTGGAGCCGTGACTGGTTAGACCTCCCGGGTGCGATGTCATTGGTTCGTTGGGGGTGCAAGACGCCATTGGACCGACTCCCACGCCGACGTGAAAACGAAAGAGAGAGAGAGAGAGAGAGAGGGGGAGAGAAGCAGAGAACCAGAAATAGAGAGGTAGAGAGAGAGAGAACGAAAGTTCGCAACAATTCCATCGTCCGAACAACCGACCTGTACAATCACAATTTCACCTCCCTTCGACGCGCCTCCACCCTCCCACTTCACCCACAACATTGTTTTTTTCTCTCCGTCGCACCTTTGGGTCAGCTGCTGCCACCCTCTTCCCATTAATTTGTGAATTATTATAATAACCATCGTTATTATAATTTTTTTTTCTCGACGGATTATTATTACGACCGTTTTGCTTGGTTTTTATTTTCTTGGGAATTTTTTTTTCTTTTCTTTCGTGGTTGAGGTTTATTTTTTGCTTTAGTGTTTTTTGGGAATTATCGTTGAAGGGGTTTGTAAGGGGTGAGATTGTTGTGTGGCAATATGCAATGAAACGAAATAAAAGTAAATTTTTTTTTCAAGTACCTACCTCGTTCTCGGTTCACACGCATACTTCGTAAGGTACATTCAAATGCAATTGAACAAATCTGTCATTGTTCAATTGCATTTGAATGAAATGAAATTAAATAAAAAAGATACAAATGGCATTACAAATACGATTTTACTGTTGATTTATCAATAATTTTATTTATAATTTGTAATTTATATTTGTACGATTATAATTTATATTTATATTTCCAGTTATAATTACAATTTTATTCATAAATTTGACAAACTTTGCTCATTACCTGTCACCGTCGGAACAAGCCATTTATCGCCATACAAATATACAAATCACACATTTTGCATGCATCGTAACGATATTATCTCTATTGGCGCACGTGGAATAATTTTTTTTATTTTTTTATTATTTTTTTCATATTTGGTTCATACGATTTTTAATAAAGATTACAGGATCGTCGGAAGAACGATTGTCGAGGAATCGGTGACTCGCATCTAAATGGGTTTTCGCAGACGACTATTGCGAGGGCGAGAAAGGCCGTGAAGGGGGTGAGTGGCGAGGGGGAGGGGGTTAACTGTGGCGTCGTAGGTAACCTCTCGTACCTCGAAACCGCGACAACGAGGAGACAAACGCCAAAGAGGCGGACGGGGGGCAGAGGGGGTTGGGGGATGCCGAGGTTTTAAAATGTCTCATGAATATCAAATTTTTCTGTGTTCTCCATGACGCGCGCTCGCGCACCATCGTCGTCGACGCCTCGAGGAGTCCGGGGGTGACTCTCCCGCCCACCGACGATTTTTACACCCTCGATACCAACCTCGAACTACCCCGCTTCCTTTTTCGCATTTTTTTCGACACCGTTCGATGCAAATCTATAATTCTTTTTCTCTCGCCAAACGCTTTCGTCAAACGCACAATTTTTTCCCATGTACTTTATAAATGTTTCACGACCGATTTTTATTTTTTATTTTGTGAGGGAGGTGTCAAGTGGTGAGTGAAGAGTTTTGGTTTTTTTTATGGTGTCCAGAATGAGGTCGGACATTTGTATTTGTCTACAAAAAAAATATTAAATATTGAATTGTTCTGTGATTTTTTTGGTCACACACGTTGATGAAAATTTTATTTGCATAATAAAATTCTGTTGTGTTGACTTCGTATTCAAAATTCTGTTTCACAGCGATACATTTAACTTTCACGATCGCACGCTTGTCAATATTCAGAATTTTACTTTTACCACATTTTAATTTACATATATATAATTTGTATGTACGTATATAATTTCAATTTTTAATTTGACACCGTGGCAACAACAATTTCGGTCAGCACGTGAAACGTTTCAGACGTTTGACGTATCAGTTGCATGAACCCGAGTCCGAGAGCGAATGCATCGTCGGTTATCATATAGCTCAACTATTCCACATCTCGCGTTTCACACGTCGACGTCTTAACCTCCGTCTCCATCTCGAATCCCGCGATAACTGAATAAAATTCCATTTAGTTTGAATCACTGTAAGCCGCGACTTTTTTTAAGATAATTCGTCTTTTGGTTCCAGGACCGGTAATCCTGGTTCGATATTACAAGTTTATTTATATTCGATGTTTTACTACTATTTTTATTCTTATTATTATTCAGTACACGCGAGCTATAGATAAAACTCGTGAATCCGTCCCCGTCTGACTATAACGGAGCATACCTACTGGCCCACGCTCCTTTTGCTCTGTAAGAGATACATTAAACTTTCGATATCCAGGCAACGATTAAGAAATGTCACCACCCACACACATAACGCATCTATAATCTTAATCATGAACAATAAAAATGCATTAACTTACTTAGAAAAAATAATTATAAATAGAATAATAATTAGTTTTTATTTGTTTTCACAAAACTCGATGAAAAATAATTTTTGTTAATGAAATTTGTGATCCCATAAAATTAGTAAAAATACGAAAGTACGAACATCTATAATTTCAATCAATAACAACAAAAATGTATTACATTAAAAAAAAACAATACAAATAAATAAATAGAATAAAAATTCGTTTTAATTTCTTCCCCAAAATTCATTAAAAAAATTATTTCTTTGTGAATCGAATTTGTGATCGCATAAAGTTTGTGATGAAATGTGAAAGAAAATATTGACGGGGTTTGAAGCGTGTGTAATTGGCGCGTATTCGTGTAGGCGCGAAAAATAGATGTATGTAGGTGTATAAATTGTTGACCCAGTGGTCACGGTCATAGAGACGTTTAATTTCATTTTGTTTTTTTTTTCTTGTTTTTCCTTTCCTTTTTTCTTTATTCATTCGCGCGAATAGATTGGTGGGTGGTTTCATTCGTAGATGATTTGGCTCGGTGCTTGACTCCCTGGCTAGGTGGCTGGCTGGATGGCTGGCTGGCTGGCTGGCTGGCTGGCTGACTGCTTGATATCGATGTGCAGGCAGCGAGGCAGGCTGGCGAGCGAAGCTATGCTGGCTCAGCACTCTCCCTCGTTCCTCCTCTCGCCTCCTCGTGCACCCTGGCCTCGCCCATGGCCTCAGCCGATCTACCTCTCTCTCTCTCTCTCTCTCTCTATCTCTCTCCTTTGCTCCATCACACATAGTTTCATCGTGTGTGTGCAGTGTGTGTCCCAATCACCTTCTTAACTTTGTCCTCAAACTTTAACCCACCTCGCAATGTCGAGTGTCGTGCGGAACAGAATTGCGCCAAAAAAAAAATTGATTTCCTCCTTGTCCAATCCTATTTTATTTTTTTCCTCATGAATATTTCATTGATCCACGATTTTGATATGGAAGTAACATTATAATCGATTTATACAAAATACAAGTAAGTCTATAAAATTATAACAAATAAAAATAAGTCTCACCGAATTATTTTTCGTGAGACTTATTTTTATTTTGTATAAATTTTCGGATAAACAGTTGAAACAATACAAAATAATATGGATTATCGAAATTTAACTAAACAGATTGCTGAGATTTTTTTTCTTTTTTCGAGTGCAAGATTTTGATGACTCTTCGAGATTGGATTTTTTTTTTTTCACGTAGAATTGAAAATTGTTGCAATTCGCAATAAACTCGCAGTGACAGAATTTACTTATTTATTTTCGTGATTATTTATTCACACAATCAATTTGTCAATCGATTAATTTTTTGACAATTTTTTGACAAATTTGGCATTATTTAAATCAATCGAGCCTCGAACGATGATACAACAAATAAATACAACAAATAAAAATGTTCGACAAACGTGACGAAATGTTTTTCCGATGTCACCGATAAGAATAATCTCGCCGTGCGGTGTCACTTTCGTGTCCGTTCGTTGCCAAAAGCGTATTTCCCGAAACTTTTACCGAAAAATATGGGTATTCAAAGGTCGCGGCGGCGTTGCCGGCACATCGAGTCGTGGAAGATGGATAAATGGGTTTGAGATTGCACATTGGGCGCGGAGTTAAGATGAAGAAAACGCGAGAGAGAGAGAGAGAGAGAGAGAGAGAGAGAGAGAGAGTTTGGTTCGGTGGACGGTTGTGAAAATGGATTCGCCATCGGCTAACTCCTCACGGTTTACACACACACACACACACATGCTCACGAGCCTCGTATCCCATGTCTGCATCGTTGTTTGGCTTACGATTGCTAGATCGTAAATCACGATGGAAAAAGTTTGTTGCCCGCCAAGGACTACCGGCGGATGTACCAAACGGACATATCAACCTCCTTCTAACTCTTTCCCAGATTTTTAAAAAATAAAAGAATATCAGATTCTCAAAAAATTAAATATTTTCGCGACGAAGATGAAAATCAGAAAAACCATTATTCGGAAAGAACCGTGAGTGAGAATGTTTGTGGGCCAAATTCGTTTTACAATTTATCGTCTAGCTAGATTTCCTAATCACGGTTGATCGTGGAGTAGCTGGATAATATAATCGTCGGGCGTTGTGTGAAATCGCGATATACGATTGGGGAAGACGCGAAACGAAAGTCGATGAGGATACGAGGAAAAAATTGCAACGTCGACGAATAACTCTCGCTCGTCGACGAAACCGCCCGGACATGGGAACCAATGGGTCATACGATCGTCCGACTCTATTCTTAGCTTTCATTGCGTCGAAATGTGAATGAATACATTGATGAGCATATGTGTATATTGTATATATATATATGAATAAAATAATAAATTATATTGCAGATTCTAAAACTGCTAATTCATCAAAGTGTATTATTTGTCACAATTGAATAATTTGAGGCGTCGTGCAATAAATAAATAAATAAATAAATAAATAAATAAATAAATAAATGGATAATTTCGGGAATTCGGTGTGAAAAAAGTAAGAATAAAAATAAAGAAATATGAATGAAAATATCTGATATTAATAATTCCGTCTCACTGAAATGAGGTACGGAGAATAAAAAACCTGCAAAAATTAGGACTTTCAATGTGCTACCAATGTGCTACGTTTTTCAAACTGTTGAATTGGTGCAAAAAATCTGAAAAAAAAATCACGAAAATGTTCTCCAAGCCTTGAATTCGAAATTTCAATCATAAAATTGTAAAAAATACATTTTTTTAAATATTGTTTCTCGTAAAAAATATAACGGACGAAAAAATAAATATCGGACGAAAACGACCCAGGTTTCCAGACCATTAAGTTGAGACATTTTCAAACATGTCGATATCAAAATCCCGAAAAGAAAGTTTCGGACCGTAGGCATGGTTTTATCTGTGAGGAAGCAAAATCGTCCTTTCGACAGGACTCAGGGGGTCGAGAGGACCCCCATCCATGTGAAGATCGAGTTTTGTGGTTTATGGGAATTTCGAGTACGAGAGTGGCATCGAAGGAGATTCCGGGAAAATAATATTCCGAATTCATTCACAAGATGATAAAGAATGAGAGACGAGAATAGAGTGAGAGAGAGTGAGAGAGGAAGCAGAGCCGGAGCATTCGAGGGATAATCCTCGAGTCATTTGTCCGGGTACTGTTGAGACGCTCATTTATTCGCGGACTCGTCGCGGTCGGGGTACGTCGGGGGCTTGCGGCGTCGAGCTTTCCGATGACAGATGACAATGCGATGCACCAAAACCCCCCCGCCAAGGGGTTGGGGCGGGGGGGGGAGGGGGGTCGACTACCACGGCTCGCAGTTACACAGCCACCGGGGACACCCCGACGACCGGTCCCCGAAGCCCCGCTCGTTCGTCGCACAATCCAAGACTCGGGCGAACGACGAGTGGGTTGCCTGCCGCTGATCTGTTTGCCATTCGTGCCCAATTATTATCGGATAATCGCTTTGTATCGGGATTGAAACGTTCGTCCTGCACGTTCGAAACAATCGAATTGCTCATTTATTCGTCATTCGCTGTCGCGATTTACCCGTTGAAATTTCGAAAAACAAAAAAAAACGAAAAAACATAAACAGAGAGAGAGGGAGAGTGAGAGGAAGAGAAAGAAAGAGAATGCATTTTGGGAGAGTCACGAGAAAAAATTCGGTTTTGAATACGTCGCAGCTGGATTTAAAACTTGTTTTTTTTCTTCAAATGAAAAAGTAAATGACCAGAAAAATTGGGATATTGTTTTTTGGACGAATGAATGAATTATTAATCGCACTATCGGGAATAACATAGAAACGACTTAGATTCATCGTTTTCGAATCAGAACTGATTTTGGGAGAAAAAAAAGAAAAAGAAATACAAATAAAAAGAAGAAAAACGAAACGCCGATGAAAAAATTGTGGAATAACATTTTTTTCTTAATAACAATAATATTGTCTTAACGCTGTTGTATGTGAGTTTCTTGTTCAATACTCTCATCGACGATAATTGATTATCAATACTTTTAGAATTGAAAAAAAAAATGTTTTTTTTCATTAAAA
This sequence comes from Diplazon laetatorius, assembly GCA_963662125.1. Taxonomy (NCBI): domain Eukaryota; kingdom Metazoa; phylum Arthropoda; class Insecta; order Hymenoptera; family Ichneumonidae; genus Diplazon; species Diplazon laetatorius. Next base: position 9,065,104 of record OY759159.1, read on the forward strand.
TCAAAACCAATGAAAAATTATTAGAAAATCTGTATCAATAACCGCAATATCAATTGCACACGTTTCTATATAAAATTCTTGCCGAATTCTCCGTTTGACAATCATGATAATCGAACATCCACATTCTTCTCTATCAAAAAAATTCTCTATCAAAACAATTTCGTTAACCATTTCCCAAAAAAAAAAAAAAATCTCGAAAACCAAATAAATAAATTAAAGTGCGAGATGGTTCAATCGTCGTTTCCGCCGTTCCGCGAACCTTTCGTCGGTCGTTCGCGTTCGAAATAGCGTCGAACGAAAATAAGAGAAAGAGAAAAAAATGACAGATCGGAAAACCCGCGCGACAGCCATAAGCACGAGGCGAGGAGGGGGTTGGGGGGTGGCGGAACGAAGTTATGAAGATGACTATGAGCGAAACGTTATGGCAAAGCCGAGGACATTGCCGGAAGCTCGGGCATTTAGAGCTTTTCCGTCCGTGCCGGAAGTCCCGCCATATTTGTCACTCCACAGCTTGCCGCGCGTTATTAATGCCTTCTCCTCATTGTTTCGCGAACCCGGCGAGAGGCTCGGGGTCGGAGGTCGGCGGGGGTGGGTTACATAACACCCCCCCCCCCCCGCAAAGCCCGAGGGAAAAAGTTGCCTCGAGCTATTGGAAGATGAACGTGGAAGTGACCCGCGGGCCAAACGTTTTACTGTAACGTCAAAAAAACGGGACAAAAAGAAAAAAGAAAAATGGCCCCACTCGGTCGCATCGTCCGCGCGGCTATTAAATTTAATAGCCTGACCCCTGTGGTCGCGGAGCCTTTTTTTTAGTTTTTTTTTAAATCTTTTTTTTTGTCTTCCGAGCTTTGCGTCTTTCCGTCCTTCCGGCGGACCTCCTTCCCCTCCGCCCCTTCGACCCCGAAGAGGCAACGCGTCGCTCGTTTGACCACACGAAAAGACGATAATAACGGTCACCAAGACCCATTTTTCAGATTCGTCGTTCAAGATACAGATCGGATAATATCGATAATTATTTTTATTATCTATATAAATTTTCTAATATTTATTTCATTATTTTTTGCCTTTTTTTCTATATTGAGGACTTCGATGAATCGTCGGTGCTATTGCAGTCTTTGTTTGCACGAAACGTTAAATTTATCAGTAAATTTTATCATGAAAATTGCGATATTCAGTGAATTATAATTTCAAACGTTCCAAATATTCTGTTTATCGTATTTTTATATGAAAAACATTTCAATTTATTAATTTGTTTGTTTTTTATCATAATCGATAACATTGTCGAGATATGAGTTCAATTTTGCGGAGTAAAACTCGATTTAATTCGATTCAGAGTTAAATTTTACGGAGTACAATTCAATTCATTTCAGAGTTCCAATTTTACGAATTACAATTCACAATTCATGATAATTCACAGGTCAATTTTCACATAACTACAATTCTCACAATTTTAATTCCCAATTACCACAATTTTTCCCATAAAAAACTCACCTTCATCGTTCCGATATCTTCATTCCTAGATCGATCGACGATGCAACGAAGAAAAAAAAAATTCGCGACGAAGAGTTCCTCGTCCCTCGACCCCCGCGTCGTACAATCGATCCCGAGTCCAAGTGCAAGGTCGCAACCGAAGAATCCTTCGACCAATACGTGAGACAATGTCAAAACTCGATGCCTCCGACGTTTATTCACAATCAGCTCGATTCCGCGATCCCGGTCAGCATTTAATCATTTTATTCTAATTTTTTTATTTATTTTCTCTCTTTTTTCTTTTTTTTTGTGTGTGTGTGGGTGTTTTTTTTTTCAAGCTCTTCGCGTTTCACGGGGCTGCGGGCGAAGTTGGTACGACGACGACGATGGACAGTTGACTCGGGTGTCAGGTCGCATCGAGCATCTGCAATCTGCACGCGCGCGCCCGCGCGAATCGCTATAACCGTGCGACAATGGCAGAACCCGGGGGCCCGAAGGATGACGTCACATCCGGCCGGATTGCCGATTAAGCGAAAAAACTCGAGGAAATCGGACTCTATCTCGCGCCTCGCCGGGGACTACTGTTGCTTGTCGCAGACATCCGCGTGGAATGTCGAAAAGTGAAAAAAAAAATTGAAAAAGAAAATTTACTTAAAAAAAAATGCGAATTCGACACTCGAGCACGTTCGTAAATATTGTTTCGAAAAAAAAGAAGAATCTTTTACTAGAAACAATAAATGAATAAATTAATGGAATAAGAATAAAAGAATCAATAAATGGAATAAAATCAAAAATATGTACCAATAAATTTAAAAAAAGGAGAGAATCAATAAATAAAGTAGAAAAAAATAATAAATATTATCACCCACTTAATGTTTGGTTGTTTATTTTTCCATCTCGTTTTGAAATTAGAAAAAAAATGTTCTACTTCCGTTATTTTTGGGTAGGCCAGATTGTTTTGGAATGAGAAAAAATAGAAGAAAAAAACGGCGGAGATGATCGCGACTGATGGATATTCGAGAGACTGAGTACGCGCGCAACAGTTTCCGACCACCCGAACGTACTCGGACTCCGTGTGTGAGAATTTATTGCAAACGATTGGCAATTGGCTTATCGACAAACTTTGGATTATCGGATTTATCGAACGCGCGCAACTCTGTCGTCCCACTGGCATTGCTTCGTGGATGAAACATTGTCATCTGGTTTGTCGTGGTACATATGTACATTAGGGTGGTCCTAATTTGGATTTTTTTCAATTTTCGCAGTCTCAGACGATAATATGGTTCGAAATAAATTTTTTTAAATATCCTCAAATATAAGGTCCTTATTAAATTTATTTCGAACATACTTTAAAATTTATTTCGAACCATATTATCCTCAGAAAACGCAAAAAAAAAACAAAATAACGACCACCTAATATATATGTAATATAATAAAACAGGTTAGTCCATGTTTTGGGTTTTTTTAGAATAACTTTGATGAACCATTTTATCAGCTCGATCTCATTTCCAGTCGTAAATCATCTCAATCCGTGTCATCGTCGAGACTAATAGCTAAAAAAACAAAAAAAAAACACAACGAAAAAATTCGACTAAAAAAATTGTATCGAATATATCGCAATCATTCTGGCAATGACATTTTATGATAATTCATCCATCGCATAAAATATCAAATCGTAATTGGATCGTCATTGATTACCATTGAAAAAAAAATGCAGTCGCAACAATGTTGAAGTGTATCAAGAGCGCGATCCTCGCTATCGCGGTCGCGAATGATGATAGTAATTCACGAGTGCACGATTGTATAGATGTGCGCGTGCAGTACGCAACATATTACGATTACAAAAAAAAATGCAAATGTCACCGAGGCTATCGTAAACTGGCCTACGACCGGTTCAGCCTCGTAATCCACGTTTGACCCATCAGCGACAGAGTCGACTATCAAGACGCACATGCGTCTCGTACGTGTAACGAAATAATCGTGCGAAATCGTTTTTTTACATCTGTACACTCAATAAAAATGTCTGACAAAAGTTATTTCAGCAAAAATTCGTTTTGCGGACGATTGCTGTGCTGCTTTAGCAGCACGAACAATTAATGATAGACAAATGGACTGTTCCCCCAGCAAATGAAGATTTTTTATAGAATCGTTACAAATGTATGCTGTGGATTAATTAAATAATAATTGCAGACAGAGATTCGAGAGTTGGTTTCATAAAAATGTTTTCGAAATTATTTTCAAACTGAATTCATCAAATAAACTTAATGAAATATTAAATACAATTGATGGATAAATTATAAGATCTGTTAAATATTGGAATCCTTTGATAAAAAAAAGAGAGAAAGAGCAAATGGAAAAAAATTCACAGAACAGACAGACATTCGGAGGTTAGTTCGATGAAAATGTTTTTGAAATAATTTTCAAACAGAATTTTTGAGAATAAAAGAAATTAAAAACATTGAATAAACAATTCAAAAATTAAATACAATTGATGAATAAATTATGAGACCTGTTAAACATTGGAATCCTTTTCGGAGAATAAAAAAAAGTGAAAAAAGAAATAAAGAAAGAGTAAAAAAAAGAACGAAACCCCCGTCGAGAAAAGCGTCCGAGTACCCTTCACGTTATTGCTCAAACCCGTGGCGTCAAGACTTCCACGAGGATACGTAACACACCCATCCGACCATCGACGAGGGTGTACAGTCTCGTTCGTTCGCGATGCAAGCGCGGACGAGCGACGAGCCCGTCGTCGGGGGCTCCGTCGAAGGGCGAGCGGTGCGGGAGGGGGGGGGTGAAGTTGGTTGCACGTAAACGAGAACCAAAGAGGGCAAGGGTTGAGAAGCCGGAGCAAACATCGTTAATTCGCACGCAGAAATTTCGCGGCGGACGCGATTGTTGAGAGGCCGCAACCCACCCCCCTCCAACCCCTCTCACTCTCTCTCTCTTTCCACCCCCGGGGTGCCGTGAGCCCCCGTCAAGAATTGCACCGGGCGTTATTCCCGCAACCCGAAAAGGTCAACATTAAACGTCGGAGGGGTTGATGCTAACCGACTAACTCTCACCCCCCTCCACCCCCGACGGGCTCTTGGTCGGTGAGCCGCCACCCGTTCGACAAATAATTCCCGCTGGACCGTAACGTAATTCGTTGACTCGGTTCATCATCGTTTTGTCTTCGTTCGTCTCGGATGCAACTCGTGCGATTATTCCGCGAGAGAATTATGGCTCGACCCCCATGGCCGAGCCTGGAAAATGTGTGTGGGGGGGGGGGGAGGGGGAGGTTGGTGTTTGTGTGCGTCAGGGGGGGTGCGAGACTGCGGAACAGCGGCTACCCCTTTTTACCCGGGCAACCGACCCCCCGCCGAAAACGCGTATATCACATCTCGTCAATCGTCTAATTGGCAAATAAATCCCCCGTTGTTTTACGGATGCGTTATCAGCGCGTTCGATCGATCCGTACACCAGAGACGAACGTCGAGCGAATGATAACGTTGATTCGAAGCGAGGTACAGGGGGAATTTCGCGGTGGGGGTTGTGGCGCGAATTTTTGAGACGATCGCGTGGAGAGGGCGAATTCGAGGGTAGTTTTGAGTTGGTCAGTTTATAGCGAGGAAATATACGTTTGGGGTAGGATCCTAGTTTTTCGAAAAAAATGTATGCATGAGGAAAGACGGCTCAATTCGAACCGGGCAAGACCCTCGCCCCTTCAGAGATGGTAGTCAATTTTTTTCTTCAGTTTGCGGTAAACCAGACATCTCTTGATTTTTTTGAAAATTTTCCCACCACCCCGCACCCCCGAAAAATTTAGAGAATGAAAAATGAGAGAAATCAGGCGGAGAGAAATTTTTTAAATTGATCAAGTTTTTTTCCTTGTATTCTGTGATTGAAAAAATCAAGTTCTTATATCAATTTAAAATGGTTTTATTTTTTTCGCTGACATTTATTTTTTTAATCATTACTTTTCGACAAGAAAACATTTTTATTTTCAATGTTTTTCTGAATTTTCATAGTTTCGAAAAAAATTTATTTGGCGCAGTGAAGGGGCGGATGGGGGGAAGGTCGGGGTTAATAGTGAATGAATGGGTGGCGGTTGGTGGTCGCGCAAATGTGACCCCAATGGGTTCTAGTGTCACCTGCGGTGAATCTGAAAGGAATATTCTCATAAATAAATAAGACTGCGAGGTTGGGGGACGTTTCGCACCGTCGGCGCGATGCTTTGGTAAATCAAGGTGACTCGATGAGGTCCGGGGGAGGCCTCGAGGCTTCATCGACGAGCGTGACCTTTTGAATCTATTTTTTTTTATAAATTAATTTCTCCTTTTTTATTATTTGTTCGAGCACTTTTCATCTGTATTTGCGGGGCACCGCGGGGGTGGTGGTTTGAGTACCGATAGCCAACTGCTTCGACGGATGCGTATTATGTTTGAACGATTGAACTTTGGGACGTTTGTGAGTCGATGTGAAACGGAGCTGAAATTATCGAAATAGATTGGAGTTTGATATAATCTATGTATATTCCATATGAACCCTGACCCCTGCCGATTAGGTCGATGATTTTTTTTTTTTTTTTGGGATTTCATTTGACCCCAAAGTACCCCTGATTTTTTTAAAGAATTCTCGAATCCTTCTACAGCCCTTAAAAAAATTAAAAACTATTCCAAAATAAGGAAAAAAAGCGTAACTTGAACATAATAAAAAAAAAAAAACTTTTGTGATTTCAGTTGGTCGAAAAAAAAGTTTGCTAAAATTTCAGAGTAGAATCTTCATTGCAACTATTTTTTTTTCGTCTCCCATTTATATTTTGAAATTCCTATTCTTATTTCCAGACAAGAAAAAAGGCGGCTGTCTCAAAAATCATAATTGACAAATGTCAATCGAATGATCAAAACAACAAAAACAAAAACACCAAAATATCTATCATCCATCAATCAGATTCAACAGATTCGACGGAGAATTCGTCTAAAAACGATGTCTCCAACACCAACAAGATGTTCTCTTGCGAACGCTCGAAAATTTCGCCCGTACCAAGAACAATTAATTATCCGGTGATTATTTCGGTTCTCGAGCACGTTAACCGAGCGAGCGGGGTCGCCCGTGTGTTTCGGGTGTGTCGATTGTTAAGGGTTGGTTGGACACGCGAACGACGGAGAAGGAACACACGGGGGTGTCCCGTAACCGAGTGTGCGTCAGACAGAGAGAGAAAGAGACACACCGAGAGAGAGGAGAGAGAGAAAGAGAGAGAGAGAGACAGCTGCCACGTTAAATTGCAGAATTAGACGAAGACAGATAGCGAACGATTATCGGACAATAGTTTGTTAGTGGTATTCACCTGATGTATTGTTCAACGTGGAAGTGTGGAATCAGCTTCATCCTCATTCCTCTTCCTTCTCCCCCCCCCCCTCGAATCACGTGTCACCTTCCACCAAAATTTCGCTCTGTCGCAAACCAACACGAGACTTTGGCTCCCCCCTCGCAAAATCCACTCTCGAACCAAAACTTTTTGTGAAAATTCGCAAATACACGTTTACGTCGTTAAAATTTTATTTATCAGGCACAATAATCACCTCTCGTATTTGCGTAGCTCGGTCGGACGTGTTCAAAACAACGCAATGCGTATTACAACGAATATCGTATATACATATCATCATTGTGCATATTTACAGTCAAATGTTTTGTGTAACATATTTAATATATTTATTATCATTTAATTTATTTAATATTTAAAATATATATTTATGTATATATATATATTATTTTTTTGGAGTCAATCCTCACAGCAATGTGTGTGAAATGATTCCGTAGCTTGAAAAAAAAAAAAAATAGTATGTGACTACGTTGATTATTTCGTTTTGGCAACCAATCGTTGTTCCATGATTCGAAAGCTCGTGAATCTCGTTGATTCGTAAAAAAAAGAACAAGTAATAAAGCGACGCAGCTTCTGCAAGTGATCGTGTTGTTGTGTAATTCAATAATCGATGGTCAACCACTTGTCCGTCGTGTTTTCGATTTGTTTGGTGAGAATGGGATTCCTCAGACGTATCTTCACCTCCAATTTACCCCCAACGGCTTTACGCCCGTCCATGAGAGGAAACGTGTCGTGTAAAATGCATTGGGTCTCGAGGGGTTGAAGCTTTATCGTCACCGTGCCCACGAGACTGTCGCTTCTGAAGAAACCTCTGAAAATAAATGCGACAACCCAGGTTGGTCAACGGGGTGTGAACCCTTTGTGCTTGTTATGATTAATCGTTTCATCATTCGTGTATACGTCGATTGGCTAACTAATTGCAGGCAGAGATTCGTGCTTTAGTTTGATGAAAATGTTTTTGAAATAATTATCAGAGTGAATAATAAGACCTGTTAGATATTAAAATTCTTTGTGAGATAATTATTCATGTAAAGTACCCACACTTATTACAAAAATTGAAAAATATTACATATTACGTGATAATGAATCATTGTCATCTGTTTCAAATTTTTTTTTTTTTCGATACATTTTTATCGAACGAATTTCCAATCTCTGCTCGCAGGCATTCATTGTTACAGTTTGCTCGTGTAACAGCATGCTAAGTTGTCATGTGAATTGATGAATAATAATGGTGCACGACTATTTATTTTAGCTACATGGTCGATCAACGAAAAAATTAATTTTAATTTAGATATTCACGTTGACTCTTATTTACAAAAAAATACAAATTTTCAAGGAAATTCAAGACTTACAATCTGTAAGACAAGTAGCTAAAAATTTATGAATTTCAGTAAATCAGTCTCGAGCTGTGGCGTCGAAAATGAGAGTTCATAAGAAGCAGTTCATTCGCTTGTGTTCAATCGTTTATTTACGTGAAGATGTTTAATGTAACGAATGTCCAATGTTTCTACGAGTAAACGATACGTGATACATGAGCATGATCGTCAAACTCGATCGAGTCACGTTCGTCATGCACGCTTTCTAATCATTGTTCGTACCTTGGGTGAGTGCAACACAGGATGGGGTTCATCGAGCATCTGCAAGCAACGTACTTTGATCTAATGACTAAGATAATCTCAGAATAAACGTGGCATACGAGGGATTCGTTCGATAATTAACCCGCCGAGTACATACCGGGTCAATTTGACCCATACCTCGACTTTAGTCGGAATAATTTTTTTTCTAACGAATTTATCTTTCAAGTTTACGATGATATTTACACTTCTGAACCACATAATCACATCCTGAGATAGTGGAAGTGTCCCTGAATTTCTTCAGGTAAGCTGGGACTCGTATATTTAGAATGGTGACCAATCGAAGCCGAACAGGGTCATTTAGACCCAGTGTGTACTCGATTATGGGGAAAATAAGTGTGTAATAGGCGGGTTAAGCAACGAGGGAACGTTACAGACTCAATCGATTTGACTGTCGAATTTCGAACAAATTTCTAGCGCGCCCCGAACCATCACTGAGATAAAAAACATATTTCACTTCATCAATTGAAAAAAAAAAGAAAATTGAACAAAAATTCATTCACATGGGATGAATTCGCTATTTCATTGGTTCCATAAAAAAAAAAAATCTAATTTGAGAAGTACTATCGGATGAATAGTGACAGCAATTGCTAAAAAAATTAAAATTCGTAAAAAGCTTGACTCTCAATAATCGTTCAGGAGTTAAGGAAATTCTCATTAAAGCGGGACAAAATCGTGAAAAATATTAACATAAACGAAAAACAGTTGAATTAATTAACGCCAGAATAAATTGTAATGAATAAAAAAAATGTATAACAAATTACTCACCCTTTGGACCAAACTTGACACTTGAGAGCGTGCCTCTTGAAAACTCGTTGACACTGTCTGACTGTACGTTCGACCGCGTTGTTGAGAGTAAATACCGCCTCGTACTCCGGATTGCTCGTGTCTCTGATCGTACTCGTACGATCGCACTGCGGACTGTCCGTGGGATAAGGATACTCGAACATCACGTACGTATCCAACTCTTTCGAGTAATTTACACCTCGAACTATCGATATTTCGGCGTCTCCGTCTCCCAAATCCGTGCAACTCCTTCGAAAAAAAGTTCAAAAAATCAAATTTAAGAAAAAAACAAATCGACGAAAATTAATAGACGCATTTTAGTGATTATCGACAATTGAAAAGCTGCGAGTTAAGACTTGCAATTTGTTTTCTTTGAATCGTACGTAGTACACAAGGTCCTTCAATGAGGAAGCATTTTTATTTTTTTTATGAGGAGGAACGAAGGTCTAAAAAATCTTTTAAAAAATTTGTGAGGTCGTAGGATCCAAAACATGCTAAAAATATCATCAACCTCATCGAGAGATAGAAGGATTCTAATCCCGTGATTTGGGACGTTCTCCCCCATATCTACTGCTCTTTTTTTTTAATCTTTCGCTTCCTCGTAGAAAAATGTTTCGTTCGCTACGGACGATTCAGAAAAAGCAAATTGCAATTTTCAACTTGCAGCTTGTTTTGATATTTTTTTCTTTAGCTGAATGAGCATACAGAATTTCCGTGTCTCCTCAAATTCCAACGCGTGACAGGATTTATACTAAAATTTTTAATTTAAAAAAATGAACTAAGAAAACAAAGAAAATACTAACTGAACTATGGCGAAAGTTTTGACTTCGTAATGATGCTGCGGCGGTGGTAATTCCTCTCGTTTGCGAACTCTCAGCATGTCGAGATCGCGCTTGTAACCGAGTGCCATTCGTTCCCAACGATTGTAACCCGGAACATCGCCGAGAGCTTTCGAATGATCCCTCGTCGACAGACACATCTGGAAAAATATTTTTTAAAATGTTTTTTTTTTTATTAAATTGATAACAACATTTCTACAATAATTCAACCAATGAAATTATTTATCAATAATCAATTCCAAAAAATGGTCATTCAATTAAATCGAAAATCAGCAAGTCTATCGTATTTCTAATCTGTTTCTCTCGTTTATCTTCTATCATCACAAACAAACATTTGATTGATGACATAGCAATCGATATAAAACGAAAAATTTGTGATATTTTACCTTAATCTGCTTGATCAGTTGTTTCTCCATGTTGTCATAGATCTGGGTATCCGAACCAGCGGCTTCTTCGAGACAATCGTCCGTGGACACGAGAGTAAAACTATCGTCGGAATTGGCATTGCCAAAGCTATTGGCGTCGAGTTGTATCTTCGCGTTTGGCGAGAGCGGTATGGAATTGAGATCGACCGGCAAACCGCCTTTGCTCGCTTCGATCAACGGTGCGATTCCTTTGGCTCGTCGAAGATAATCACGAGCTAGATCCATGTCACCGTCTTTTTTCGCGGCCAGAGCGGCTTGTTTGAATTCCGCCTGACGCTGCTCGAGCACCAAAGTCTGCTTCTCCGCACGAGACATTGGACCAGTGGCTTTCTTCATTGCTGCATCATTAACATAATTCATATATAAATACAATCATATTATGAAAAAAATGTAATTAGAAAAAACTCAATTTTTTTCAAATTAATTCGTAAACTTATAAAAAGACTAAAAATTATTATTTACAATGAGAGGTGAAATCATTGAAATATTTCATAAATAAATATATATCATAGAAAATAAAATATTGAAAAAAAAAAACACAATTTCTTTAAACTAATTAAAAAATTTATAAACAAAATAAAAAGAAATTTAAACAGAAATACATATATAATAATAGGAAAACAATAAAAAAAAAGAACGAATTACCTTGTTTCGGTCTGGGAGGAGGAGCCGGTGCTTTTCGTTGTGGTTCAGCGGGCGAAGCTTGTTCTTGGGGTTCGGGTTCGGGAATGGGTTCAGTCGGAGCATCGTCGCTCGTCGTAGCGACAACCGGAGGCGCGGCAACCACGCCGATTGGTGGAAATCCCGGTGGTACAGGCAATTCCTCAAAAGCAACCGGTTTTCCCCGTCCGTGTGATTTAATGGCATCCTCGAATTGTTTGCAAATTCTTCCGTATCTCCGGGCTTTAGATTTGTTTCCCTCGTCCTCGGCGGCGGTCATCGATCGCCTATAAATTTCCAGGCGTTCTTTCAGAGCTCCGGCTATATCGTCGCCCATGATCGGCGCCGGGGCGACTTCCGCTTTTCATGCAATAACAACAATCGTGAAAAATTCGCGCGAAAAATCACAACGATACATTTTTTTTTTTTTTTTTTTTTAGAGTGAGAGAGCAAAAAAGAATACTTGACAAACATACCTGGCTCACTCGGTTCGTCGGACGTTTTTTGTTGAACCTCGCTCTCTTCCTTCGCGTCCTCGTGTCCCGGTTTCGTCGCAATTACGGAATTTGGCAGTTGCGGCGATGGTGGCATGTCCGAAAGATCGATAGTGTCACCGGCTTCAACGGCTGCCAATACGATGTCAAATTGTTTTGCAATTTTTACATTTTTCATTGCCTCGTCTTTGTTTCCCATTTTTTTCCACGTCATTGCCGCGATTTTGTACTCGTGCTGACGTTTTTTCAACAATTCCAGAGACTCCTGGTCGACGCTCGGAGGCTTGGTCGGCTCGGAAGGAACGTCCACTGGTGCGGCAGCTGCGACTTCCGCTGGAACGGGAGACATGTCCGAGGGTGAAGGTTCGGCTTGCGGCGATGACTTCGGCTTTTTGTCGCCAATGGCCGACGGTGGCAACTCCGGTGGAATGTCGGCTTCGTTGACGGATCTTCCGGCATTCGCACTGGACAACAACGATTCCAGAGTCTTTAAGCCTCGTCCGAAACGACGTGCCTTCGACGTCTCGTTGTCGCTCTCGGCTTTGGCCACCGCAAGTTTGTACATGTTCAGCCGGTCGTGCAACAATCGTATCGTTTGGTCACTGCCTGCGTTGTCGGTGTCCTGCTCGCTCGCAGCCTCGGGCTCTGGTTCGACGTGCTCTGGAGCAACTTCGTCGTCACCTGTGATTTCTCGCAATTCGTTCTGAAACCGTCAACATTTTTTCAATGCGGATGAATACTGATACAGAGAAACGGTGAGCGAACTATCGACTACGTCACTGGTGTGGGGTGAAAGGGAACTAGATACGTGAAGAATATAGTGTATTACTATTTTTCATATGGGAACTGAAGAGGAAGGGTTGCGTTTAAAAAATCATTTGTATTTCGATTGGGAAAATTTGGTGTAACTATTGCAAAAGAATTATTAATATGAATAAGATTCAAAAAAACAGAAAGAAACAGTCGATGGTAGTGATAATAATTATCTCAAAATAAAGTTCTTTCGAAATTAATTCCATGTCAGAATTAGGTTATGAAAGAACTAAATGTGAAATTAATTTTTACCAGTAGATCCGGATCATCATCGTCACCGGACACATCCTCATCGGGGTCTATGTCTTTCATACTTTCGCTGACCATTGTGTCGAGCTTGGCCGTAGGAATGGGCGGAGCTGTATTGAAAAAACAATTGTTAAAAATATCAGAAAAAAATAGAAATCTGAAGCTGATCGGTCACAAGTCACATTACGGAAAAACAAAATTACCTTTGCGTCTAGGTTGTCGAGGAGCATCTTCGCCGCTCGTCAACCTCGCCAGTTCTGCTTCCAAATCTGAGTCATCGTCGTCTTCCATCGAAGTGCCTCGTCCAAGATCCTCCAATTTTTCTGGCACTTCGAAGATCCCAAACTGTGAAATACGACACAATTGTTACTTGCACAATAATTATAACAAATTATTGGTCGATGGTAAAAATCTTCGAAAATTCTGGAACTCGTCACCTGCTCCAGACTACCAGGCGGTCTTGGACGTCGTTTCGCTTCTTTCTTTTTTCCAAACATTTCACAATCCTTCGCGTTTCAATCGATCTGCTATGATAACCTCAAAAAAAAAAAATTTCCAATTAAAACTCAACGATTCGACACCACCAAAATTGTTTCGTTATCACAACCAAAGTGTTTCTTCGTAATGTTGTGAAGATTCAATAGTCTGAAGCATGCAACATTGAGTCACAATTGACAGCTGAACGTCATTTTTCGATATTTCGATCTTTATTACGCGAGATTCAAACCGAGCAAAATGGTTATCGTGAGTAAACACGAAACTTACTATAAATTGCTATTTAATTACATAAGGTCGTTGGAAAAAGTGTCTTTTACATCGTATTCCGAGCCAGGTACATCAATTACTCGGTTAAATTACGTGCTAAACGATTCATCGATGTGTCATAATAGAAAACGCAAGCTAAGCCCCTCTTCTCGGCTCTTCGACCCCGCTCAGTCGGTAACGAAAACTGTAATTCATTTTTCTCAAAGACTCCGAACATTTTCCGATAAACGAAACACTCGCATTGTACAGAATCACGATAAGAATTATTTTGTATCGATCGTTTGTCAAGAAAAACTCGTGAAAATCGCTAAAAAAACGTGATTCGAAGGCAGTGTCCGTTACCGACCGAGCTCGTCGGGGCCTTGGCACATACGTCACACAAAAAACGACGACGCGAAGACCTCGAAACTCGTGGCGCTGTTCGCGTCAGTCGGTCATATGATCGTCTCGCGAAAAGAGGGCGAGTCCGATATTTCGTGATCCGTTTATTAACAGGAACGGTCGACTCCCGTTTTTTTTTTCCAGTCAACAATTCCAATTGTAATTAGATCGAAAATATTTGTTTTTCATCGATCAAAATGAAAGGTTGTCTGTTCAACATCGATGGAGGTTATCTCGAGGGTCTTTGCCGTGGTTTCAAGTGCGGAATATTGCAGCAGAACGATTATCTCAATTTGGTTCAATGCGAGACACTCGAGGGTGAGTTTATAGCCATCAATAATGATCCATTACAAATTTCAATTTTTTTTTTGTTTTATTTTTGAATTTTTTTTTTTTTTTTCATCACAAGTCATGCAAAGCTCGCATCTATCGACAAAATTCATCATCAACTCCGAAAAAAAAAATAAATTAAAAAAAAAACATCACAGATCAGTCTTTTGTGTATTTTGACAATAATTTTTTCTTGGCAATCGTCTTGTTCCGATATAGATCTGAAGTTGCATCTAGCCGGTACCGACTACGGCAGCTTCTTGGCAAACGAGCCGTCGCCCCTGGCGGTCAGCGTCATCGACGACAAACTCAGAGAAAAACTGGTCGTTGAGTTTCAACACATGCGCAATCATTCGGTCGAACCGTTGGCACAATTTTTGGATTTCATAACCTACAGCTACATGATCGACAATATTATACTGTTGATAACCGGAACTCTCCATCAGAGACCCATTTCGGAGTTGATACCCAAGTGCCATCCGTTGGGTAGCTTCGAACAGATGGAGGCCATTCACGTGGCCGCTACGCCCGCCGAACTTTACAACGCCGTTCTCGTGGACACTCCTCTGGGTAAATAGTTTGTGATCTGTCTCCGTGATTTTAGAAAAGTAACCAAAAAGTGATTTGGAGGCCAATGTAATGTTTGCTAACGGCGCTATTGGCTCCCGAACGAGTCTACTCGCAAAACTTTGAATAATCAAAATGTCACATCACATTCGATAGAAGAAAATTAATTCTTAACAATGAATTTAATTTTTTAATAAAAATATTGTCAGCTCTGTTTCCATCATTGATTGAAAAATATTTTTAATTCATGATTTTGTTTGAAAAAAAAAAACAATAATAAGCAACTTATCGATGACAAAATGTTCGCAGCTCCGTTCTTCGTCGATTGTATCTCCGAGCAGGATTTGGACGAGATGAACATTGAGATCATCCGAAACACTCTGTACAAGGCTTATCTCGAAGCTTTTTACAAGTTCTGCAAAGACATCGGAGGAACAACCGCCGACACCATGTGCGAGATTCTGGCTGTAAGAATTTTTTTTTTTTTTTTTGCGTCCCTCGAAATTGCAAATGATACTACAGTGTAATTTTTATTTTTCTAAAATGACGGGTTTTTCCAGTTTGAAGCGGATAGACGAGCCATTATAATAACGATCAATTCATTCGGCACGGAGTTGGGAAAGGACGATCGTGCTAAACTTTATCCTCGCTGCGGTCGATTGAATCCCGACGGTCTGGCTGCACTGGCACGTGCTGACGATTACGAACAAGTCAAGGCTGTAGCCGAATATTACGCCGTAAGCTTTCCAAATCTTTCTCAAATAGATTTTTTTTTAATTCAATTTTATTTTATTTTTCATTTTTTTTCCATAATTTAATCTCTTGTAATTTTTTTTCTACCGCAGGAGTACAGCGCACTTTTCGAAGGCGCGGGCAACAATCCGGGCGACAAAACCCTCGAGGACAAATTTTTCGAACACGAGGTACGTCATCGAAGATTTTTTTTTCGCGGAAAAAAAAATTTCGGCAACAGATCGATTAATTTTATCAGCTGAAAATTGAAAAATTGATTGACTAAATTGATTCATTCGAAATTGATACAATTTTTTCGTTTAAAGTTATAAAAATTGATTAACGAAAAATGGCGAAGATTTTGTGAATTACCGATTCGAACCAGAAATTTATGATTATAAAAAAAACTAAAAATCATTGTTTTGCTTTCAGGTGCGTCTGAACGTCCACGCGTTTCTTCAACAATTCCACTTCGGCGTGTTCTACAGTTATCTGAAACTCAAGGAACAGGAATGTCGCAACATCGTGTGGATAGCCGAATGCGTTGCGCAGAAGCATCGCGCAAAAATCGACAATTACATCCCAATCTTCTAAATGAAATTATCGGTTAAGCCCAAAAAACGGCATTGTGTATCGCATCATCGTACGTATTATCGTGAAAATTAATTTTTGATTTTGACCGTGTATGCCAAACGAAAAAAAATCACCAACAAAAAAAAAATAACAGAAAGGGTCCTGGCATCAATTGCCCTATCGCACTAATCGTCGATTTCTTCGCCCAAATGAAAAAAAATTATATCGCTATTACGAATGCAAAAGAAAACGAACAAAAATTCTTACAGTGTTCTCTCCAAAAGAAAAAAATAATAATAACAATAATATTTGAAAAACGAAATTATCGTTTTCGGTTGTAGAAAAAATAATCCGATTATCTTGTAAACCCCGTAACTGGTGTTCAAGGCTCTATTCGCAGTTCGTTTGAATATAAACTCGATGTATATAGTGTATTTTATGATAATCTGTGCTGATAAGAAATATCATCCATAGTATTATTCCACGGTATAACTGTTAATTTATTAGATGTAAAATGTTACAAAAAAAAAAAACGAAAACGAAACGAAAAAAAAAACAAAAGTAATAAAGTTACGACGCATTCCACTTTAATTGGCAATAGTCGTATGAGCATGATTTATTGAAAATTCGTCGTGATGAAGGTGCTGTTATTGAATGATCGGTGAAGATGCAGATGGTTCTTTGGACGATTTTTTCGTTCCCATAATTTCCGGATTTTCACGCCAGAAACGTTCGCCGATTATGTCGTCCGTGAACGGGACCACGGTTTTACGAATTTTTCCACTCTCGTCGGTTATGCTTTTTCGCAAGAGCGTCGTTCCTTTGCGATAATACTGCGGCTCGTTGTTGTAATTTATATCGAAATCTTGAAACAACAATTCGTTTTTGTCGGACGAGACGGTGCCCTTCAATCTCTCTTGAGCCTGGAAATAATAATTAAGGATGTTGGTTTTGCTCAATGATATCGCTTGCAATGTATTAAACCCAACGCTGCAATCTTAACTTCCATTGCAATGATTTTTTCAGCTTCAGAACGAAAAATTAACAATCTGCTTTCTGTATAAAAATTAATCCATTTTTGTTTTTAATTTTTTTTTTTGATTAATTTAATTAATTCATATTATTTAAATGAAAATTAATCAATTTTCGATATCAAAATAAAAATGATTCCATTTTGTCAATAAAAATGAATCGATTATTTAAACATTTAATAAATATTGCCTGTGTGTGAATTCAATCGATTCAAAGTACCTGAGCGGGTGTCATGTTCTTTTTTTGGACGAGGTTCCAAAAGCAGGTGTTATATAAATTGTTAATGTGAACGTCGGCCTGTCTCCAGGCCAGATAATCCTTGAGGTTCTGATCGGACGGATACAAAACTGTTCGGGCGTCGAACGAAGGTGGATACTGCAACTTCACATCTCCCATGTATTGGCTCCAATGGAAAACGTACGAAGATGAAAACAGCGAATTCACATTGGAAAGAATTTTTGCAGCTGAAAGAACAAAACAATAATAATAATTGTACAAGCAACAAATTTCCAAAATGTATTTCACGAATGAAAAATAATTATTCAAGCGTCGAACAATTGATTCTTGATAAGTAAAAAAAAAAAAAAAAGAGTTTAATAATGAATCGTTGCAAGTTCCGGAGCGATTTGCACCTCTTCTATTGTAGACTTCGGTTTCTTTCTTGAACACGAATGAAAATTCATCGCTCTGTCCGTAAGAAATGACTATTTCGTTGAACGCTTCCATAACAGTGGTTGCGGCCTGTCGCATGAGATCAAGAGCTCGTGAATCATTGGGTTTGGCGAACTCGTGAACGTCGGAAAATTTTGAAAAATTTTTACCATCCACCCTGATGACGATCCAACAATTCATGAGACAATTGTCCGGATTCTCAAAACGTTTGACGTATTCGTACTTGCTCTTCGCCATCGATGAAGTTGTCGAGAACAATTTACGGATTATTTTTCGTGCAGGGCGAGGAAATAACCTTGTGAGCGTGTTAAGATTCATTCACGGCTATTAAATTGATGATTGAAGATATAATCAGAGTCGCGTCAAAGCAGAAGAGCCGGAGCCGGGTGTGAATTTTGAGGTTAGGGCGGTTTCCATCTGTCACGCGTGCACCACGTGCCACCACTTGTACATCCGGATCAATGGCTGGTATCGACGAACCCATTCAAACTACAAACGCAAAAGGGTTCATTCGAAAATACAATAAATAAACATTTTCGTCGAACTAACCTCAAAGGAAAATGGAAATACACGATCGTTTGAGAGAATTACCGACAACGGGGATAAATATCCTGGAAATCGTTGCAAGTAACGCAGACAAAAAGTCGTCGATCATCCACGATCTCGTAGTAACGTACAATGAAAAAATATTCAACGGTACTCATGATCTGCGGACTCTCGAAACGTTTCGCATGATTTTGGCCTACGACTATCAATGTCTGACAAATTCCCTCGTCAAAGATGATTCGTTGCGGTGCAAGGGACAGACTCACATAGATTTGAAAAGATTATTTCCAAAGGACAAGGAGTATGTAGAGAGAGAAGAATTTTTTGTACTCTACGATATTGTAGTTTTGCAATTTGTACTTTATTCGAACAAAGAATCGTTGCTGGAGTCCTTTAAAAATTTCTGCGACGATTCGGAACTGCTGGCGACTCCGCAAGGCAAAGATCTGGCTATGAGAGTTTCTGAATGCTTTGCCGATTCTTACAATCTGCACAATTATCTGTACAAATCGACGACGAGTTTGGCGGAGCTCGAAGAGCAGTCCGCTCGAATCCTGACAATCGTACAACGATGGATGAAGCAAGAGGAAACTGTAGATTGGAAGTTATTAGCCGTGCTATTACCAAAGTTGATTATCGCCTTTGATCCTGAAAAAATCATTTCTCCCCTCTGGCTCGGAGTAATCGGTTCTCCGACAGTTGTACCTAAAGTCGACACGAAACAACTCGACGATTCGACCGACCTGGATGAAAAACTCACGGCGCTGTGCGTTTTGGCAGACGTCTGCTTTCCGACGGACAAAGTCAGAGTTCGAACTTTTCACTACGAACAATGCGTACAGTACGAATTCTGGTGGATCCTGAATCGAGGCATGTTGTCTGCGATTCCTCAGCAGCGAAAGCAAGCTCTCTATCTGATGAAAAGAGCCATGGAATTTGCAGATTCGCACGAATCTCAAATAGCAAGGCAAAGCTCGGCTGACGAGGAAGCTGAAAGAATCAAAAAGCCAGACAAAATCGGCATGCCTTTCCCGTGCGCAAGAACAAAAGCTGAACAATCTTCGCTGGGGAAAATGAAGAAAATTTTTTTTCTCGTACTAGAAGTGCTGGAAGAGAAACAAAAGCACCTTGTTCTACCGACATTGTCGCATCTTCCTTATCTTACAAAAGTTCGGGATGGTCACGAATCCGATCTGACCCACTGTTTAAATCCCATTTGGGTTCGTTGCATATTCAGAAGAATCGTGCAGCACGACAACTACTCGATCAAATTATTTGGACTGCAGGAGATTCTCAAATGCGACACCGCCATCTTCCTCGACGATGAGTTCCTTCGCTTTCTCGTTTGCAGTCTCAATAATACTTTTTCGTACAATATCACCGACGATTGCGAGGAGCCACAAATTGTGATGCTACTGCGGGAATGTCTGTGCAAATGGGAAAGCGATGAAACAACATTGATCAACAAGTTCGTTCGAGAAGTCTCATCGTTATCCTGGAACCAGGTTTCGATCCACTGGATCTTGATAGCTCTCAATGGAGTAGGAAAGCGATGCCAAATAGTCACTAACAAATGGTCAAATTCGGAACTCCGTTGCGTGGAAAATCTAGTTAAAGAAAATTTGATCAGTAATTGTATGAAAATGCGAAAATATTTTCACTTGTTGATCAACGATTTGTTCCAATCTTTCACGTCCATGTCTGCTGATCCATTGAATTGCGATTGTATCTTCAGCCTGTTGTTTTCGTTTCCCGAGGACAAATACTGGAAACGAGGCAGCACGTTGTGGATCCGAATTATCGAAAATTTGCCAAATGTGATAAAAATCACGAATGCTCAGCGATACGTTGTTGAAAAATGCGATAAAATATTGAAAACCGAAGAAAATCTGCAATCATTCGGTCCAGAGATTGTTCTACTGTTGGATTCTCAACTGATATTCGTTGGTAATGGTTGCCCCGCGAAACTAGCCCTTCAAAATTTATTTCAAAATTTGGTGGACGCTGATATGCGACCCTACGCCGATCAACGTGTTATCACGAAAATTTTGGAACTCGCTAGTCATCTCAGTCTCGCGTTGAACGATTCACACCTATGCAGAAAAGATTTGGAATTATTCATGACGCCGTATGGCAATGAAATTTTCAAAATTGTCACAAGAAGCGTTGAGAAAAAAAATGTTTTTAATTATGAAAAATATTTATTTGCAATTGAGATTTTGGGAAAAATCAATGGTTGGCCTGGGTGCATGAGAGATGGTTTTAAACAATTGAGAGAAAAATGCATCAGGGTAATCGGCAGACCAATGGATTCTTGTCCAATTCAATGGTTGTACGCTGTAAAAATGTTGTATCTCTGTAACGAAATTATGCAACAAGATTTTCACAGCCGAGAATCATTGGAACCACACGTACCGCTGTTGTTGAATCATTATGTAACTGTAATTATGACGATCAACGATGGTAAAAATTATGATCATGTTGCCCATGCGGACGATAAACCAAGAGGAAAAATCATTTCGGATTATTCGGAGATTGTTGGTAAAATCATGTGGCAATCCATGCCATTGAAATCCATGACCGTGGAATCATGCCGAACAACGTGGCTCGATGAAATTTGGTTCAACGCCCTATGCCGCCTGGTCGAAATGGCAGATGAACGAAATGTAATTACCATGTCGAGCATATTGCAAGAATTATTGAAAATAGGTTCGTTATTGACCAAGAACAATGTTTTCATGTTGGATTATGCGATATCGGTATTGTGGCGAAACATTTTTCACTTGCGAAGAACATCGGCATTCACCTCGGCTATGCCGTCGGTCATCGAATTGATAATCAATCGAGAATATTTGAAACTCGACGGAGCACGAGAATTCGTGGACGACGTAAGTTGCGACGTAATTATTTATAAAAATTTTTGAATTTGTTGTTCATTTTTTTTTTCGATAATATTGAATTTTTTATATTATTTTTTTATATGATCGTGTTTATAATTTTTTGGGATAAAAATATGTAGCAATGGTCTTGACGAAAAATGTTATTGACTGATTTTATCGACTGATTGACCAGTTATTTATTGTCAAAAACTATTAATATCATATTACAGCTTAAAAATATTTTGCAATCTGTTTATTTTCATATTTCAATTATTATTCTTCGTTCAAACAGAAATAAAAATTAATTAAAATTGAACTGCAACATTCTACCTTTTTGTATTGATGAGTAAAGAATTATGATTAAAAAAATTTTGACAACTAATTGTTCCAGTGCATCTGCAACATTTTGGAAGCCGGAGAACGCGGATACGCGGTTTGCGATCAATTTCTAAAGGCTTTGTATCATTGTGACGAGAAATACAATCTTCCTTGGCACAGAGTTTACATGAATTGGCTTCGTCACGTTGTCGAGTCAAACGATCAAAAACGCGAATTTGCGATGCTGTGCCACGGTCAACGAACTTTTCCCGATTATCCGATCGTCTGCGATCATTGCGTCGATCCCAAACGAAACTTGCACAAAAATTTTCCATCCAACGATGAAATGTACGAAAATACGAATCACGAAACCGATCATCCGAAATATTGTGGAGAATCTGGCAAACTGTTATCATCGATGAAAAGAGGATTGTCCAATTTTGAAAAAACAATGATCAACGAGTTGCTGGAAATTCTTGAAAGTGTCAAAAACAAACGTTACTTCGACAATTCGATTCTTCACGGATTGAAGAATCGAGTTATGCAGAATTTGCTGATATTGGAGCCCCAGCTGGACGATGTGAGACTGCAAAAAAAATGAAAACTCTATTGTCACTGATACTATTTTATTTTTCAATTTTTTTTTTAAATAATGCAGATGGAAGCGAAGAGGCTCCACGATGTCCTGTCCGATCTTTTGATAGCGGAAAGCAATCAACCGAGTGTTCGATTGATGCACGAGTGGCTGCTCGTAAGATTGTATTTGGGGAACGAAAATTTGCGAGACGCCATATGGACGGTTTTCGAAACGGTATACATTTTTGGAAGTAGCAGCAGTGAGAAACATTTATTGACAATATGTTACATTGACATTTGTTTTTTTTTTTTTTTTGGGTTACGTACGTTCAATGTAATTTTCAATGTAACCGTTTGAAATTAATTTCAACGATGCAGGCCGCGGAAAAGCGACCGGGATCTGTGGTTTCCCTCGCCGGAATTGTTTTTCACGTGGCGAGAAAACTTTCGGGAAAAACGCAGATGGAATTTATCGGAAAAGCGATAGAACGACTGCTGCCAAACTGCATGGGTCAACAATTCAACGTTCGTCTGTACAGTCAGGTTTGTAATCGCGATTGTTCGTTCGACCGAAGTTCAGGCAGATTTATGATTGAATTGTACAATTGAATTATTCAATTATGATTTTGCTCAGGCGATTATCGTGAAAATTTACGAAATGCTGCCGGACGATTCGCCGCAAGCTGAGACGCACAGAGGAATTTTCGTCGGTGTGAGAGAAAGTCTCAGACGTGGAAATTTGATGAAAAATTTTACGCGAGTATTCGACGATTTTTACTTCGATGTGTTCGATCCTGTACAGGACTTTAATACCGAGGTAAATTATTTTTTTTTCACACGAATGTGAATGAACAGGATAATTTTAATTCGTTTTCTTTGGCAATTATTCAATTGAGAATTTTTTTTTATTCAGAACTGTCTCTTTTTTTCTTTTTTGTCTTTTTTTTCTGTTCTTTCTCTGAACACACAATTGTGAATTTTTTTTTTTTTATATCTTTGAGATTAAAAAATTCCAATTCAAAAAGTCTGGCAATTGATTGAATTTAAAAAAAGTTATGCACGGTCGACTTTTTTTTTAAATAACAGACAATTTTTATTTCTTTGAAATTTCTTTAAGGTGCTTCAAAATTGTACAAGTTTTTGCTTTTTTTTCAAATAATACACAATATATAATTTTTTTTTTAAATAAGATTAAAATTCTCGATAATTCTCTGTGACTTGAAATATAATTTGGCTCATTCGCAGACTATTTTCCACGAATTACCACGATTGACAAACGTAGTGGCCTACGAATGGATCTCCCTGGAAACCCTGCAAAACACTTTTGCATCTCACGTTCCGAAAAACAGCCGCAGAGAATTGCGCATGGCGAAATCATCCGCAAAATCGTGCAAACCAACTGGTAAGTTATTCTCCAACAATTATTTGCGAACAACGAACATTCATCGATGACTCTTCGAACAATTCCCACAAATTTTTTTGTTCAGGCGATCTGACTGAATCCGTGAATTCGAACGCAGATGACGGTCCCGGAGACATTCAAAAAAAAATTATTCCCTGGAAAACGATGATTCCGTTTTACAACGAACTGTCGGAAAATTCGAGAAACGAATTGTCGCGCGGAAAATTCGCAAACGATGAACGGGGAATTATCGTCGTGGCTTCGTTGATCGATCGACCGCCGAATCTCGGTGGACTCGCGAGAAGTTGTGAGATTTTCGGAGCTAAGGAATTGGTGATCGGTAGTCTTCGTTACGTCGAGGATCGCGAGTTTCAGACGTTGAGCGTGTCCGCCGAGAAGTGGATAACGATAACAGAGGTTTTTATTTATTCTTCTTCTTCTGAACTATCATTTGAGTGAAAATAATAATAATAATAATAATCATCCACAAAATCATTAAAATTAATAATATTCGTCTGTGATAAAATGTCAATTTTCTCCTCTTATATTATTAAAATCGGAGCCACCCCTAAAAATGGTCCGATCGGGCTTGTGTTTTCATTTCTCTTCGGGCCTTTTCCTTTTTCCTTATTCTTCTTCTCGATAAATTCATAATCACGAAATTGGACGAATTATTTTTTTTCTTCTGTTCTTTTAAGGTCAAGCCACATCTTTTGAAAAATTATTTGTTGGAGAAGGAAACCGAGGGATGGAAATTAGTTGGCGCAGAACAAACGGCGAATAGCCATAATTTGGTGGAAATGAAATTTCCTGAAAAGACTATTTTGGTGTTGGGGTGAGTTGGAATTTTTCGCTCGAACGTGGAATCGATATTGTGAGTATTTTTAATAACTTCTTTATTCTTGTTTTACGTTTAATAGGAACGAAGGAGATGGTATTCCGGCAAACTTAATTCCGTTGTTGGATTCGTGCGTGGAAATTCCGCAACACGGGGTCGTGAGATCGTTGAATGTTCACGTAACAGGCGCCATATGTTTGTGGCAATACGCGAAACAGCACGTTTTCGCGTGAAATCCAGTCCGTCCTTGGATTAATAATTGATAATTTTTGTATTAAGGGGTCATATTATTTTTAAACTATATGTCGAATGTGTGATTGTATCGACGACATTTTTTTTATCGAATGGCTATTGTAAAACTGAAGGACAGTTATATTTTTGAGAATAATATTTCCAATTTAATTTTGTAATACCAAAAAACGTATTCTCACAAGATTAATTCTTTATCAATGATGAAACCCTTTCCACCCCTCAATATTCTGTACATAAGAACGTCTTTTTACTAAAGCTCAACAGCATTTTTGGATTTTCGGAAATACATTAACAAATTAAATTATCACACTACAAAAAAAAAAAAAAAATAGTTAATCGACTATTTATTTTTGAGAAATTTCATGAAACACAAGTCAAAATTGTATTAAAAAGGAGCTAATTTTATTTGAGGAAATTTTTTTTTCAATCTGGGATTCGGCACAGTTCGGACAATTATTTTTTTGGGCAAAACCAATGAGTATTGTTCCATCAGATTTTTATTGAATACTTCAAAGACGAAGCGAATGGGATATAACAGCTATGATTATATATATTACAATTGCCTAACGAAGGTCGGGATACATCTCAAACCCTTAGACATCGTAACCGATGATGTTTCTTTTGCCGATGCATTCGCCGATGAAGAACCAGCACCAGATTTCAATTCCGATGAGGGTGTTCAGCCAAGCCTCTCTGACCGTGAGCTCGCGGTAACGTCCAGTTTTGGCGCTGGTGATCAGCCTGGAGATTCCGCTTCTTATGGCAGGAATATCGGACAGGGTGGGCGGCGTCAGTTCGACTTTGGCATAACGAGAGAAGGTGATGAGCCTCGGCGTGGCTTCGACCACCAGAGCTGAAAAATCAAGAGTATCCTCTTTAGTCCATGGGCTACATCGTACAGTAGCGTTGTTAGCAAGTGCGATGGAGGAATGCAGGAAATATGGAGGACATAACCTCATCCCTACAGAGTAGGTCAGATTAATCGAAAGAACGCAAATGTCGTTGTCAAAAAGTCCTAGGAAACATTTCCATAGTGGTTAAACCTTGTTGAGTGTGTGTGTGTGTGATGGGTAATCAATCTCAGTTATGTAATAACGTCTATAACCTTAATTTGTAAGAATTTACGAATTTGACGTGTTCGAACGCCCGAAGGCTCGCTATCGCAATTGTTGATTCGTTTTAGCAGTAAAATACTTACTTTTCGCGAGAGCCGCCGTTTTCTGCACGAGTTTTGCCATTTTTCGAGCTCGGTCGTGAGCAAAAAAATCGTTCTGAGAGACGGTGGTCCAATTCCGTCGTTCCTCAGTGACGATACGTGAGGCTCGTGCAGCGCGCGGTTATCGACTAGCGGCGACCTTTGGAACTACCGATCGAATGATTGCAGCGAGATTTTAGAACTACAATACACTGCTAATAATTCTCACTCGCCGCTCTGACAAAGCACGCAATTAGGAATTAGGAAACTCGTTAAAGACCGTTCATATAAAATCGTTATGTGTACGAACAAAACCACATTGTGAACGAAAAATATAATAAATATAAAATAACAAAAATATTTTGTGTGTGGTTTTAATACTTGACCCTAACAGTAAGACCGTTATTGCGAGACTTATTGTTTATAAACAACGTCTTTAAAGAACCTCCACAAAAAAAAATCCAAAGGCGTCACGACCTGACAACGACAAATAAACACTGTTCGGACAATATTTGCAGGACAGTAGAATAGTAAGATTACTATATGTAAGCGATGTATTCCTTTGAAGAGCAAACCGATATGCTTCTTATTTACGGAGAATGTCAGAAAAATTCAGTGAAAGCCAGAGACTTATACGCCGAAAGATATCCTGAACGTTTACATCCTACACGCCGTACATTTCAAATTTTGTACAATAAATTGAGAACAACTGGATCCTTAACCCGTCCAAAAACTCCCCGTCGAAAGCGAGTCACTAACGAGGAAACAGAAGCGGCTATTCTTGCCGCTGTAGTGCAAAATCCTTGTGTTAGTTCGCGTCAAATCGCAAGAGAATCCGGCGTAAGCCAGAGAAGCGTTCTTCGTGTTCTACATAGAAATAAATCCCTTCACCAAGAATTAAGCGGTGAGGATTTCATGAATCTTGTTGGATTCTGTCAATGGGCTCAACTCCAGATTCAGAGAAATAACCAATTTATTAATTTGATTTTATTTACTGCGAACAGAATCCACGGATTGTAAGCGAACCACGAGGAACCATTGAGATCTGACTTCGTTTCCAGTTCTATATTTAAGTCTGAGGTCTTAACCACGCTCCAAGGTATGCCAGAGAGAATTACTGTAGCATGTGCATTGCATTGTACAATTAGTAATTATTAGTGCCTCACCCTGTATGATAATTTTTATCGTTTGAATGATACATCAAAGCATTTTCAGATATCAATCGAATTGTTTTTATACACATTGTTAACACTACATTTAAACAATAACGCGATGAAGGTTGCAGAAGGAAGGATTGATTCATTATCAGTTTGCGACAATTTCATAATAACAGACGTACAACTTTATGAAAATAATATATTTTATTATTTTCCGGCATGCAAACCGATTTGAAACGACGAAATATCGAGCCTGTACAACGATAACAAAAAATACTAGAAATGTTATACGAATGTTACTCCTTTTCCTTTTTCTTAGTTTCCTTAGATTCCGCGGCTTCGGGCTTTTCGTCCTCGTCTTCCTCCTCACTGACGTCTTCGTCCTCGCTGCCGCTCGTTGTTTCGTCATCGTCGTCGTCGTCGTCGTCATCGCCATAATCACCGGCCGCATCGTTGCCGTAACTGTAACTGCTGCTTCCGTTTCCGTAATAACCGTAGCCATCGCCTTCCTCGTCCGATTCGCCAGCGGCTTGATTCTGTCTGCCAAACTTGTGATTGCGCGCTGAAAATTTTGTCAACATCGTTATTACGGTCTGCGAGAGTGAGAGAATAAAAATTATAGGGTGATAGAATGCAGATTTGTTTCTTACTGGACATGCTAAGATCCTTGGTTTGCGAGGTTTCGTAACTGCACTTGGGGCACGGTATGGCCTTGTTTTTCTCGTACTTGAAACCCTTCCTGCGAACGTGATCTTCGCAGTAACAGGTTTTGCATCTCAAGCAAGAATACTGGCCCAGTTTGTTACACGATTGGCCTGAAATTGATTAGAAGAATAATTATTTCTACCCTATCGATTCTTACAATTTATTCCAACCTAAAAGCGCGAGTTTTCCTTCCAGTTTTGTAGGTTAAGGTCTTTTTTTTCCAAAATAAAGATAAAGATCAGTTTCATAGTTACATTTGAAGCTCTCAGCTTCTAGAACTTGGCAGGATGCTTGATGCTCGAATTGATCGTCCTCGCAAAGAAAGCAATCGCAGAACGAACATCTGAATATTCTGCCGCCGTGATCCCAAACTCCTCTTTCGCATTCGTGACAAACCGCGTCCATGAGCGGACAGGTACAGGCGTGAGAGGTTAGGCAACGTCTGCCGTGGCACACCCAAGCTTCGCAGTGGTCGCAAATCGCGCCCTTGAAAATAAAAGAAAATTCATCCGTATACGACCCCAAAAAAAAAAAAGAATACTTTCGTCGTCAGACAATCGTCGCTTACCACCATGGCTTTGCCTGTCGTGAACACGCCGGGATGTCTTATGACACAATCTCCGGTCTTCAACATGCACTTCATCTTGCCGCAGTGAGCACAGATTGGCAATCGTTGAATGCTCTGACAGAAGTAACAAAAAGCTCGACTTTTCTGTTTCCTGTTGCATTTGTCACATTCCTGGATTGAAAAAAAAAATGTCTCATTGTTATTCGGAGAAATTTTGCAAAAACGAGTAAATAGTCGTGAACAACAAAATCACGGAGCCACGACAAGAGAGAGATGGACGAGATGTACTTACCATGACCGAATTCGATGGAACTTTTGCCAAATCCAACGCAACCTTCGCCGTTCTTATTTCCTTCTGTCTGAGCTTCTGCTTCTCCGCCTTTCGCCTCTGACCCGTTTTTTTCATCGGCATTTTGTCGTTGTTGTGTTTTTTTCCCGATTCTTCTAAATTATTTTCTACTTCTACGCTAACAATGTACCTTTATATTGCAAGCCTAATTCTACGTGACACGCGAACCCCCCAACATTGAGGTTAGGAACGTTCAGCTGTCGCTCTCTAGTCAAATGAGTGATTGTGTACCACTGAAGTCAATGAAAAAATCATAGTACGAGCATTTACAACGTTTACGTTGTTAATAATTCCGTCTAAAAATGGATAAATGCTTCGAGATGCATAGAATTGAATCTAAACTAATGAAAAACTATAGCTCATGTGGTAAATTCATGGAAATATTTTCTTGTTATTTTCCTAACCTAATCAACAACTAATCGCAATGTTTTGTTCTTACAAAATACTGATTCTTCAGTTTAAATCTTTCTTCGATTCCCTCAACAAATTATATAATTAAAAATTATTATTTATTCATAAAAATTACAAGCTATGTAATCGATTATGCATTCGTCACAAAACGCAGATCTTCGAAATATTCAGCAGCCACGCCTTCAGACTTCCGGCCACGACCTTCTTCCGGTCTTCGAAATAAAATTACATTCCTCCGTAGATAAAACATTTATT
This sequence comes from Diplazon laetatorius, assembly GCA_963662125.1. NCBI lineage: Eukaryota > Metazoa > Arthropoda > Insecta > Hymenoptera > Ichneumonidae > Diplazon > Diplazon laetatorius. Next base: position 9,094,339 of record OY759159.1, read on the forward strand.
ATCCTTTTTTTTGTCTTCACATCGTTATATATATATATATATATATATATATATATATATATATATATATATATATATTTCGTATGCTTCGCAGCCTATGGCTCGCGAGTCACATTACGAAAAATGCATTACACATGTAATTGGTATATACAAAAAATATTGTGCTTTTGGGTCGTGCCCGCATCGCGGTGAAAATTAGCAATATCGAAACCGTCAATATAGATATATATGTTGTTGTTTTTTTTTTGCTTTTACGTGTCATTCAATCAGCGATATTCGGTGCAACCAGCCAGGCAGCATAGTACGTAGTTCTCACGTATATGAGTAGTTCGAACTTCCAAGTATTTTTAATCGTAACAAAAAAGAAAAAGTTATCATGATTATTGAGAGGGGGCGAAATTGTAGACCGGATATCGTGGCGCAAAGTGTCCACGAAGGCCCAAAATTTGGTCAGACTCGCCGGGTTCCCTCAAACTTCGAACCGACCATTCCGACTCCTCGTAAGACGGTGGTGCTGTAAAACAATAATAATTATTATAATATTACCAAATTTGGTTGAACATTCAATTTATTTGGACTGTTTAATTTGAGTTCTGGCGAATTCAATAAATTTTAGTTCCGTTGATCTCAACACGAATTTTTTACTCCGATAATTAATTATGATAATTATCCGTTGTTTGTTTTTTTCTTTCGAATAGATAATTTTGATACTCACGCAAATTTGGATAGATGTTGGATTGGGGTTGACTTTTCGGAGGTCCATCGTTGTAGTCGGGCGGAAGTTCGGGTGCGGTTGGCGGTACCGACGGATATCCACCGGCATCGCCACCCGCAGCGTAAGCCGGATAACCGCTCGGATAACCGCCGTACGTGGGATCGGCAGGTGTCGCCGGATAATCGTCACCGACCGGTCCTTTCATTTCCGGTGCCGAAATTGCACCCTGATAACTCGCCAATGGCACAGTACCAATGAAAACCACCGTGTTGCTCTTCAAATTACGATGGTACCTTTGTGAAAAAAAAAAACAACAAAAAAACAATGAAAAAAGCGTTATAAAAAAAATGTAACTTCACCTCACATTCGATTATTTGAAATATATTTCCGAATAAATAATTGCAACGAAGCAATAAAAATGGTCACTTCAACGATTATTTTTTTTTCCATTTAATTTTTAGTAATTCCGAATTTTTAAATGGCAATTCTTTCAATTTGAAAATGGTGATTGTTTGGATGATGCATTTTTCAAACAATTTCCATTCGATAGATGAAACAAAATAATATTTTAAGATAATAATACAAACATTTTTTTTCAAATTGCTCAAATCCCAAAATTTCATAATTTAACTAAAAAAAAAATATTGTCATTCGTCGTCGATTATAATGATCTTACCAGCCGGAGACGCAAGCTTCGACCTTGACATTGTACTCGAGATCGATGATGCCGCAATTGGTGAGATTGGACGGTGGCAAAGGTGGTATCTCGAGTCTCTGTTCGTAATCCGAATTGCCACCCGCTTCGATCGGTCCTTTGCTCACTTCCGCGACCACGATTTTGTCCCTCTTCGTGTCCGCGCGTGGGGTCACAGCCCGAAAGGTCACGACCTTGCGTAGAATGAGTTTCACGGTGTCGACGATGACTCCGGATTGATTGTCAACGGTCACACGAATCGGCATGGATTGTCCGGGAACGTATCCTCGAACCGGAAGCGTCACGTTCATCGTCAAAGGTGGCGAACCACAACAGAGACAGCAAAAAGTTTTGTTCATCTGCAGATTGACGGGTTCCGTGGCTCGGGGTTCGCGATTAAGATCGAAATTCGACACAACCGTGAACGCCTGTTTGACTTCCTGATCGAATTTCCACGGACGATCGAGTATGGCTTTGACCGTGTAACGCACGTGTCCGTACTGGGCCTCGAAACTGCTCGGCAAATTTGGCGGCAATGTACACGCGAATGGATAGACGTGTTCGCCGATCGGCAATTCAATTTCCGAACCTGAATTCATCGTTTCAACGAAATTCATAATATTACAATAACAATAATCATTGATAATATTTTATTTATAAAAAAAAATTAATAACAAAATTCATTATATTATAATGATAATAATTCGTAATATTTTAATAATAAAAAATTAGTTTTCAATATATACATTTTTCTAAATATTTCAAAATATTTGAAAAATCGTGTTTATAAAACATTTAAAAAAAAGATCATTTATATTGTTCCATTAATTTTTTTTTATCAATAAAATATCATGAATAAAAATAAAATAAATATTATAATACTAAATAAAAAAAATACACTGAGATAAAAATGTTGCAGGATCAGTAACAATTTTTCTTGTTTCTTTCTATTGTTTCTTTTGATACAATTAAAAAAAAAAAGTATATTAAATCAGTGTATTTTTTCTTAAATTAATGTTTCTATATTATTAATTGGCCATGCGATAAGCTACTTTCATAATTCTTTTATTTTTCTTTCTATTTGTCGACAATCGTTATATTCTCGACCCGATGATCGAAAAGTCCAAAAAAACAAATCAAGAAAGAATTGATTGTGCGCGTACCGCAATAAAATGCGGCTTCAGAATCGTCGGGCGAAAGCGCATACGCATTGTCACGCAATTTTTTTTATTTTTTTTACCCGATGCCGATCCAACGAGATAATATTGTTGGGAAAAGTATTCCTCGTGACCGGATACCGTTTGCGATTCATTCTCGTATCTTCCCTCGTTGTTCAGATCCTGTCTGTCGGTTGACCAGCACGTGTTAGCTTCTCCCTTCACCTTCAGATTCAATCCTGGCGTTTGAAAAAACAGACGAAAAAAAATAAATATATCAATTTTTTGCAATTATTTTTATTAATATTATTATGTTTTTGAAAAATAATTATTGGATATTCTACAAACTAATTCATTCAAAATTCAAGATAACGAAGATCAAAGAGTATCTGCTCTCCAAGTTCTTCGTACATTGATGATTCTTTCATGCAAGAAAATCCAAATTTTTTGTAGAATAATTTGCCGAATTTTCAAAATAATTGAATTTCTCATAAATTATTATTTTTTGTAAACACGAAATAACTAAATTTCCTCATTAATTATTTCTGAAACCCGATGACATCTGTTTTTTACTAATTTATTGATAAAAAAACACATGAACAAAAAAAAAACAATCATCAGCAATCGATAATACGGTTCAACAAACAATTTCGGCAACTGTCTGATGTCACGTCTATGTCCATCGATTCTTTAATTAACAATGACTGGTTAAGAGAAGGCGAAGTAGGGGAAAGGCGGAGAATGGGTCAGAGAAGGAATGAAATAAGACGAGCTCGTGAAAACCGTTCGAACTTAGCGTGTTGCAAAATAACGGATAAGCCAATCGTCGGCAATATTATTTCAAGGGAGTCGAAGCGCCATGAGAGACGAGCCTCTCTCTCGTTCTTTCAGCGACTCTGCTCTGGAAATAATCCGTCGTCGTAACGAGTTAGTGTGTGAAACTAACAAGGAACGAAAGCTCGTGGACGTATGCGAGATAGAGTGAGAGAAACAGAGACAACCAGAGACGAGACCCTTGACGTCACGAGTCAAAATATACTCGTCTTGTCGGTTAGCTCGGACGTTAGTACACATGCACAGATATATATAATTAGTGGTTCCTTAGCAAGAGCCATTTTTTAATTAAAATTGCGTCAACTCCCACATAAGGCCCAAATAATTTTTAAAAATATTTAACCATGCTTATGGAATTTTTATTTTTTAAAATTATATACCCTGAAATGTTTATCAATTTTATTTATCATACATCGAATATCAACGTGAGAAAAATTTGCTTTGTTCATCAGAAATATGGAGCAAATTTTTCTCATATTGATATTTTAATTATGATAAATAAACTCAAAGGCGAAAATCGAATTCGTGAAAGCGGAACCTTTGAATACAGTCCAATGGAGTTTTAATTTTGACAGATGTCTCCTGGTGGTATTTACTTCAAGTGCAGGAACTGCCAGAAGAATGGAAAGAAACTTTGCTTTTTTTTAACACACCCTAATATATATATATAGATAGAGAAGAAGAAAATATATTTATATATATATAAATGATTCTTCGACTCCGATAATCTCTCCACATAACGTCGCGTAATACGATCAGCATAATTTCCTCATGCTAAGCTCACGATGAAATAACAACAACAACAACAAAAAAAAAAACAAACATATTGCAAACGATCGAAAGTGCGTGGTAATTCAGCACGCGTATAGCGATACTCAAGAATGCCGGGATGCGAGATTATGCGGGTGGTAGCCGCTGGACGTACACACTGACAGCACGATGCTATAATTAAACATTTTTGCGGGGGTGTATAGCGCGAAATATACGCGGATTTGTTTGGTGTACTTGGGACGTATTTCGATACGTAAATCAAAGCTATTGTGTTATTACCATTATTATTACCATTATTCTCATTATTATTATTATTGTAAAACAATAGACGGGAAAAATTAATACGTTCGCGTGAAATAATAATCTCACACGTATCACAATCTATGTAAATATATTTCTGTGTTTTTTTTGCTTCGTTGAAACAATTGTTCATCAATAACAATAAATGAATGATGATAAAAAAATAAAAAATAAATAAAAAAACAATAATAATAAATGTCAATGTTGAAATTTGCGCAACGAAATAATGTTTTTGTCAAGCACAACGTTTTGATTATTTTGATTTTCATTAATTTCAATAAATTTGATTATATTTAAATTCGGATCATATTTTCTAATCAAGTTGATAAAATCAATGAAAATCGACAGGGAATGTTTAAAATAAGAAAAACTTATTTTCAGATTATTAACAACGTCGATCGTTGTTGAAATAATTCGAATATTAATGAACGAGTCAACACACGACACACATGTGTATGCATGTATATATATAGATATACGTATGCACATATACATGTATATTATTGATTGGGAGTGAACCGCGGGGACGGAACTCACCGCGAATTTTCTTGATCGAATTCAATCCGACGATCACACGTCCCGTCACCGTTTGTCCCGGATAATAAGTGCTCCAGGGATTGTCAAAAACTATTCGCAAATCTTTGAGGCCCATTGTGTGGAATGCCCGACAATATATAGCCACGCGTAATAACACTCTCTCTCTCGAGGCAACGAGAGTTTACCGACTAACGAACGTGTCTTCACGTTGTAGTTAGCCGATGTCGCGGGGTACCGCGGTTAGTCGCGACAAGAGACTCGTCGCCAGATGCTTCGTCTCTCTCTTTCTCTCTCCCTCTCCTGCCGTTTCTCGCTCTATCTCTCTCTCTCTCGAATTCCCACCTCTCCGGCTATTCGCTCGCCGTCAGCTTCACCGTGTCGCACTGTCCACCAAGAAAATCCTTTCTTCTGTCCTTGAAAAAAAAAAAAATAGTAATAATAAAATATTTGAAAAATCTTTTTTGTTTTTCGGAAATATTTTTTTATCTTTTATTCACTGGTTTGTTTTTTTTTTTTTGTTTTTTTCTTTATATTTAAGATGGTCGAAGACACGCGGCCGTCTATATCGAGCCTCGGTTCGTGTAGTAGCGACGTAGTATATTCGTTCCCCCCACCCCGCCGCGCCGTGCAGCTCCGAACGAATGTGTACGCATGCGCTCCGATCGGTTTTCTCGCCCGGCGATGATGATTATGTGTGTGACGTCATCGTGATGCAAACGATGACGATTTATGACGTCACGACTGTTTTTTTAATGTTAATTCGACATTGTAGGGTCGTTTTGAACATCGTTTGTGACATTTGACGAGGTCGTGGTCGAATCTGAATTTTGGGAGGCAGCTTATTTTGGGTCGGAGAACAGGACGAATATAATTTTTTTTTATCGAAGATTTTTTTCCATTATCTCGTGTGGATGATTTATAATTAATTTGCTATTGGAATTTATAATTAATCGGCTACGTGACAGATGTGTTGTCATTGTTTTTTTATGTTGCTGATTTGGGGGGGGGGGGGGATGTCCTACTAATGGGAGATATATCTCTTATAATTTTTTCGACAAGATCGTGTCGTACCATGGCACGTTATATTCCGAAAGAATTAAGACGATCCAAATGTTAATCAATTGGATACTCGATGTAACAATCATTTATCTATTTTCCTGATACATTTTTTTCTTTTCTACCATTTTTTTACTCCAGGACTAGAACGATAAATTCGAATTCGACCTCAGCTTATTGTGTTGCAGTTGCAACAGATGCGCCTCCCCATAATATCATCCCCTATATCCGACGTTATATCCGCGTACGCGAGTCATCGAGGAAACGGAAATCCCCGATGGGACGATCGATGATTATACTCGGCACGATCTTTCCGGCTACGGATCAGACTCTCCGACGGAAAAGCAAGCCCTCCGGAGACGCGTTTCCCGGGCGGTTGTTTTTTTATTCTTTATTTCGATCGACCGTGGATGACCCACATAGAGCAACGACATATACGAGATATCACGTGCATCTGTGACTGCGATTAGTCATACCTGGAACGCGAGGGCAGGGGGTTGGGGGTTAGGGGGATGCAATTACAGCGAGCTTGCATAATTTAAAATGCAGCATTATCATCATGAGAATCTTGGAAAAAGTTCGATACATTTTTTTCAACCCTTTTGCGAGCGAATAGACGAGGGAAAGAAAAAGCGAGTGGGTAAGAGTGCGAGAGAGAGAAAAAAGGTAAAAAAGAGAGACTGCGAACGAGAACGAGAGACAGAAAGAGAGAGAGAAAAAAAAGAGATGAAAAGAGAGAGGGAGAGAAAGAGAGAGATAGAGAGAGTGAAAAAAGAAGGATAATAGAGAGTGAGAGCGAAAGAGACAGTGAAACAGAAACAGAGACAGGAGGAGATGGAGAGAGAGGCAAAAAAATAGAAAGAACGGGATAGTAAACAATAGAAGGATAGATAGAGGGAGAGAAAAAGTAGAAAGAGAGAAAGAAAGAAAAAGAGAAAAAAAGAGGACGATAGCGAAAGAGAGAGGGAAAAAAAGAAAGAGAGAACGATAGCGAAAGAGAAAGAGAAAAAGAGTGAAAGAGCTGAGAGAAAGAAAACGAGAGCGAGAGGGAAAGAGTGGAAGAGAGTGAGAGAGAAAGAGAGAAAGGGAGTGAGAGAGAGTGAGAGAAGAAAGGAGAGTAAGAGAGAGAGAGAGAGAAAGAGAGAGTAAGAGAGCGAGAGAAAGAGCGATAGAGAGAAAGAGTGAAAAAGAGTGAAACAGAGAGAGAGTGAAAGAGGAGGAAAGAGTGAAAGAGAGAGAAAGAGAGAACGAGAGCGAAAAACAGAGAACGAGAGCGGAAACAAGAGCGAAAGAGAGCAAAAAAGAGAGAAAGAGACAGAAAGAAAGATAAAGAGAGAGAAAGAGAGCGAAAAAGAGAATGAGAGAAAAAAAAGAGCGAAAAAGAGAATGAGAGAGAAAAATAGGGGAAAAGGGTGAAAAAGAGAGAAAGAGAGAACGAGAGCGAATAAAAGAGAAAGAGAGTGAAAGAGAACGAAAAAGAGAGAAAGAGAAAGAAAGAGAGAGAGAAAGATCTGGATTCGCGACGCGCGTCTCGCATTATTGTTAATACAAGAGACCGCGGGGCAGGGATGAGGGGGTGGATGGCGGAGGGTTGCGGTGGGGGGCAAAAAGCTTCGGCGCGCAAGCTCCGTCAACGACGGCAGGGTATTCTATTGATCTGTTTCTTCATTGGTGTTGCTGGACGTGAAAGACTCTCGGTGCACGGTTTCACGCCGTAAATACCCGCCCAAAGCGTGCGACGAAACGAAACAGCCCTTACACGGATAAAGTGTCGTTCCGGGATAATACGGCCAAAATGGTCGACGGTGTGCTGGAGGATGGCCCTCTGATACGGCCTGTCGATTCAGGTGAGCTTCATCGACGACAATCATCGTCGAATCATTCATCCACGACTTTTCCATCCCAGCTGGATTATTATTTTATTTTACTTTATTATTTCACCCCAACATCGCGCATCAACCCCCGATGAGCTTCTTCGACGTTTGCGAAATTCACTCGTTGTCACTCGTTGTTCATCATCGATTGGTCGTCCTCGTCTTCGTAATTCACGATTGCTAACAATATTTTGACATTTATTTTAATTTTGGTATTTTTATTTATTGATTTGAGAAAAAAAATTATTTATTAATTGTGAAAAAAAAATTGCACGAAAATATGAAAGATCTCGCGAGTCACAACGATGAGTCATGTTGCAACGCGAATGAACCCGAAGATGGAATGTCTTCCGCACGAGAATTTTCGATAACAATGATTTTTTTTTTTTTTCAATATCGTCGCAATATTTTTCAGTGCAATGATTATATTAAATAAATTTGCAGAAATTCACGTTTTCTCGAAAATTTATCGTAACATCTGTCACAATTTTGAAAATAACAATTGGATTTTTCATTGCTAGTTTTTCGAATAAGACTACTTATTACGATTATTTTAATATTTAAAAAATTTAAAAAAATTTATAATATATTTTTTACTTTCATTCATTCGTATTTTATTTCCACCATCAAAATTTGTGTTTATGGAAAATTTATCGTAAGATTTGAGACTTTTTCGAGATACATAATTCGAAGTTGAGTTGCTTGTTTAGTTTAATTACGATTGTTATTGTTATTATTACTATTTTATGTGTGGTTTGCTCTGGCCGTGACGATTGTTCGGTTGGTTGGAGTTTTGGTATCGTCCAGAGTCGATGCCCTAACAAACCTCATTATTATTATTGTTATTCAAATTATTATTATTTTTTAATCCCACACGACCGTATTTTGTCAAAATGCAGAAACACTAGTACAATTATTGTATTTCAAAGTAGAAATTTAATTAGTATAATCTACGATAAAACAATTAGTTTATTTTTGAAAAAATAATGTTGTATATATCACAAAAAACTGCCTCGGCTCAGAAGTTATTCCATGATAAAAAACTATTCTACTCTAAAATGAAATAATTATTTTATTGGAAAAAAAAAGGTGTCATAAAAAATTGTTCCGGTTTCAAAAGTTATTCCACGATGAAAAATCCCAATAGACACGAATGACCCATGGATGGTTCTATTGTTCCATTGGACGGTTCTTGGGTTAATTTTAATATTTATCATATTCGTGAAAAATGTGTCACACATCGATGTAATTTATTTTCATCTCATAATTAAAACTAAAAAAAATTTTTTTTTTCAATTTTCTTGTTTTCCAGTGTCGACAGCCACCCTCGTCGTGCTATGCATCGGTGTGGCTACGGTGGTGTGCGCCGCCGCGATGACCTGGTGGCTTTGCCGTCGGCGCCGCGAACACGTGAAGTTGAGCATCGACAAGTCATTGGCATTTCGTCCCCCGCATCGAAAACCAACGGCGGTGAAGAGTCCGGGAAGTACGAGTCATTATTTGAAGAAGAGTCCGAGCCCGACGGGACCGGCCAAGAGTCCACCGGGTTCGGGGGGACAGACGACACCGAGCCCCACGGGTTCACAACCGTCGTCCCAACACTCGAACAATCCGTCTTCGCAACCCCGTACACCCTCGGGTTCGGGCACACCCGTGCAAACCCCATCCGGTGAAATCACATTGTCGTTGGAAAACGAGAAGGACAAAGCCGAATTGGAAACGAGCGAGAAATCCGAACGCGGTGGTATCGCGGCTAACGACGCGAACAGAGATGGACTTGGACAGCTGGTTTTCAAATTGCGTTATCAGGCCGATCAGAATGCACTCGCGGTCACGGTTGTCAGATGCAAGGGATTACCGGCCAGGGGACAACAAAACGGTTCCAGCGATCCTTATGTGAAATTGCAATTGTTTCCGGACAAACAACATCGAGTGAAGACTCGGGTGTTGCGAAATACTCGCAATCCGATTTACGACGAGGATTTCACGTTCTTTGGCATTTCGCAGAGTCAGTTGCAGGTGAGGATTCGTCGTGATTGTGACAATATTATTTTATTTATTTTATTTATTTTATTTATTTTATTTATTTTATTTATTTTATTTATTTTATTTATTTTATTTATTTTATTTATTTTATTTATTTTATTTATTTTATTTATTTTATTTATTTTATTTATTTTATTTATTTTATTTATTTTATTTATTTTATTTATTTTATTTGTTTTCGAATTTCAGAAAATCAGTCTTCACTTTGTGGTCCTGAGCTTCGACAGGTACTCCCGTGACGACATGATCGGCGAAGTCGTTTGCGATTTATCATCGGTTAATGGTCTCGAAGATGCGGACAATCAGCAGATATCTCTCTGTCGCGAGATTTGTCCGAGAAGCCTCAAGGTCGGTCCAATCGCCAAATTCACGTTTAAATAAAAAAAATAAATAATTAATCAATCGAATATGTATTATTATTAATCAATAGTAAATTGTTATAATTATATTTCTTTACATCTGGATGTATATTTATAATTATTATTTATGAACGTATAAGAAATAAATTTGACATTACATATTGATAAATTATTATTTCCAGATTCAGTCACAGGGCAGAGGTGAACTGTTGGTATCGCTTTGCTGGCAACCGGCTACAAATCGTTTGACCGTGGTCGTTCTCAAAGCCCGAAACTTACCGAAGATGGATGTGACAGGCCTCGCCGATCCGTACGTCAAGATATATTTGTTGTGCAATTCTCAACGCATCTCGAAGAAGAAGACGCACGTGAAAAAACGCACCCTCAGTCCCATCTTCAACGAATCGTTCAGTTTTGAGATACCGAACGGGGCCGACGGTATGGCCAATATCACCCTCGAATTCATGCTGCTGGATTGGGATCGCCTTACGAAAAACGAAGTACGTTCACGAATTAAAACATTTCATTGAAAAATCATTAAATCATCTCATGACAATAACGAAAATAAAAAATAATAATTTTCAAAACACATTTTTTTTTCTTTCTAAAATGTTTTTCTTTTTTTTTTTTTCATCGTGCATTAGTCTAATTATTCAATATGACCGTAATATAATTTAGAATATTATAAAACATAAATTAAGAAAAAGAGATTTTTGATGCAATTTTTAAACAAATATATTTTATAATTCAAATATTTTAAATATATATTTTTAAGAATTTTTTTTTTTTTGTCAGGCCTTGAATGTTTTTTTTCCTTTATTTTATTCGTTCGATTTTATTTATATTCAGGAAACACTCGAGAACGCGTCAGAACAGAAATCAAGAGAGAAAAACATTTACGAATACATTTATTTTTTACAAATATTCAAAGATTTTGATGTATTAAATCAATATTATTAAAAATGTTTAATATTTCGAAATGAATTTTTTTTTTATTTTCGCAGGTAATCGGCCGATTGGAGCTCGGAGGTGCAAAGTGCGAGGGCCCGGCGCTCAATCATTGGAACGAGGTGTGCAGCTCGCCCCGACGACAAATCGCTTATTGGCACAAGTTGAAGGAGTAACCGGTGCTCCCTCATCGATTCCCGAAAAAATTTCAACTTTCTTCCCATCAGATCGATCGGCATCGCGATGTCTGCGAACAAAAAACGAAATAACAAATTCCTCCCTGTGTCTATATCCCATCACCGACCATCCCCCCACACACCCCACCCCCATTTCCCGCCCTGAAAAAAAAATGGGCCCGCGAGATCCGGACGGCACGAGTCCATTTTTCTAACCGTTAATCACGTACTCGGTGTGCATCAGGCTCGTAGATAACAAGAGCGACGACAAACTGGTGAGAGAAGAATTTTCATTCAGTCGCTCAATAATCGACACGAAATTCTTGAAAAAATTTTAAAAAATAAATAAATAAACAATAAAAAAATTATGAATCAATGCTTATCGCAAGATCGAACATTTTCAAACACATTGGCACGACCGAGTCGCGTACAACAAAATTAAAAATCACACAAACACACGAAAACACACACACACACATACGAAAGCTTCGAGTCTCTCGCTCACTCACGCAAAATTTTTCTCGTAGCCTCGCGCTCTCTCGCTCCGAAGGAAACTTCTCTCGCCACGATGTATAATATTAATTTACAAATAAAAAAAAATACAAGAGTTTGAAAAAAAAAATACACAGATGAAAAAAATTAAATTGAAGAAAAAAAAAACAAAAAAGCGCTCGTGGCTCATACCAGATGCTTACTCGATATGAATATAGATGTAAAATTATCGAAACGAAACGAACCGTTATAAGAATTACACAAAAAAAAAAAACAATTAGAGAGCTAATTATATATTGATCGATCGATATCGTTTGAGAATTCGTGCTGACGGGACGAAAAAAAATGATAAAAAACAATAAACAACAACAAAATTTTACGAAAACGTACGTGATTGTCACTCATAATCATAAATATATTCGATGTAATAACGATGCAGAAAAACCATCACGGACTTCGTTATTTTATTTTTACATAAATTCATTAATATTGTATAATTTGTTTGTTGTTGGTTTTTGCGGTTGTTTTTTTTTTTTTAATCTTCATGTCGTCGAACGATTTAACGAAGTTCGTATTATTTGCAAAGTGGAACGAGACCCGAATCATTGTAACGGTCTACATCTGCGATTGTACATATGTAATTGATGAATGGGGATCGATAGGAAACAGCTCTCTATTCGTATTTAGTTTGAAAAAAAATTATTTTAATAATCATAGAGACGTGAATGATTTTATCGGATTTCGTCTCTGACTCTCTGTCTTTGTCTCTCTCCCTCTCTATCTCTGTCTGTCCTGATTATACAACGACATCGCCGAACCTCTTACCCTGAAGCATAATCGTACACCCTGTTGCGACAATTGTTCATGAATTATCACAACAATACAACGTACGAACTTTCATTGAATCATTTAAAAAAAAATTATTTTCAATTTTTTATTTCTTTAATTTTTTAGTTGTTTGCTTTATTTTTTGCCGCACGCAAGTCAATAGACAACAACGCAGTCAAACCCATTGTGACGTCACTCTGCGTGTGAAATGGGGAACGAAAAAAAAACTAAAAAAAAAACAAGTTTGTATAAAAAAAAATGCATAAAACAAAATTGCAAAAAACAAAAAGAAAAAGAAATGAAAAGAAAAAGCTCGACAGAGACTCGATATCGGCGAGACGTACCGATTTGAAAGTAACCGAAGTGCAGTAACAAATTTCAAAAAACCAAAACGAAACAACAACAAAAACAAAAATTAAAAGAAATAACAACAAAAAAACCAACACGCATTATCGACCGAAGACTCGAAGGAATACACCGAATAACGAAGTTTGAAAAAAAAACCAAAAAAAAAAAAAAGAAAAACAGAAAATAGAAAGCTCACGGTTTCTATGCGTATAACGATTAACTATTAGACGAATTGATTCACGACAAAGTCAGTACGTAACCAAGAGAGTGTATGGATATTTATTTAATTAAACTATACAACATGTCGATAATAATTAAGTTTTATCATAATATATATAACGTTATTATATAAAACTTAATCATTATGTAGATAATTATACGAAACGATTATAATTAAGTAGCAGGTAGTTTAAAAAAAAAAAATTATGCTTAGTCTCTCGTTTTCACAGAGGCTGGACCATCTTGTTTCTTTTTTTCTTCTCTCAACAATTCAACAACTCATTGACTCATTAATTATTTCGTTTTCTTGTTTATTTTAAAATTTATTCTTAAAAATCAGTGCGATCAAGATGCGTGGAATTCTCACGGCAGGGCCCGAGAGTTTTTTCGTGAAAGCGAGAGAGATTCGCCGGTGTATTATACATAATATTGACTCGTCGGTACGGAATGTTAACTAAAAGCACCGTAACTCACAATTTTGATCGAGAACGAATTACAGAATTGACAGAAGTGTCGCGCGACATTTTCCGTTCGTTCGTTTTCTTTTTTCGATGGATAATCAATTGATCCGTTGAAAAAAAAATAAAAAAATTAAGAACAACCGAAGAATGAATAAATAAAGCGTCTGACACGTTTGTCGCCATTTGTACGTTCCGCAGCGACTGATTGAGACAGGATAATCGAAGTTACGTACGACTCGCTGTATGTAAAACAAATTTTGAAGGCTGTGCGGTCAATAAAAATATTGAAAACTGTAACAACTTGATTATTCTCATTTCACCCTTCATAAGAAATAAAATAAAGAATTAAAAAAACAAACATTCGAATTCCCATGTCGAATAATTAATTTTCAATTAAATTCCGACTCTCAAAACAGTAATTTTTCCTTTCTCATCCATTATATTGTCGATATAAACATTGTTCGTGCGAATTCTTTAATTTATCATCGTCCAAATAAATGGCATTTATAGTTTTTTGTCAAGAACAATAACAATTGTACTTTGCTATAACGCTGTTGAAATTTTCCGTCGTAAAAAAATCTATTTCGCTTTATTTTCATTTTATTATGCAATTCGAGTGACTCGATTGGCCCGACAACGGTTATCGATTGGCCGGTAACAATTCTCGTAGAAAAATACTTTATTCTGTTTTTTTTTTTGTTTTTTTTTCAGCTACCGACTATAAAAAGAGTTTGGAACCACGCGCGTTACAATGGGAATGCAATTTTTAAAATGCATGAGAATATTAAGACCGAGATCGATGATTGTCTCCGAGTTTTGTTACAATTTATATTCGTGCGACTGGGCATCGATGAAAAAAATATATATAATAATAATAATAATCAATAATAGCCGTCGCAATAATTATATTCATTGTTCACCGTTGAGTGAGGGAAGGCTCGTGGCAACTCAATTATCTCAATTGTACTTTATCTCGTGTGGAAATATGCATTTCATCATTGTACGAGGATAACGTTGCGCTCTCGCGATGACCTTTCGTAAAAATCTAATCCTACCGAACACCACAACTATATCAATACATATTCACAGATAGAATTTCAAGTTAAAGGTTTTTTGATTAAAATGGAACATCAGTCGATTAAATTCACCCCAAGAATAGTAATAATAATGATATTAAATAAACATTGTCGTTAAGACCATCGAGACGTTTTTCTAATAACAAAATTATCATAAAATAATAATAATAATATTAATAATAATGATTTGTTCAACATTGGTGCGAATTTGTAATCGCATATAAATAAGTCTTATTCGTCTCGAGGCTTTTCCGATCGAGTGATCTTTGATCCGAATTCATTTAATATTTCGTTGGACACGATAGCTCGTTACAATTTTTTTTTTTGAGCTATTGTAAATCGTTATCATCGATATCTGCTTTCAAACTTGCATGGCAGTTCCAAATTCTCGAAACGTAGACAAATCTTCGTATTCGATTGTTGGCTGTTTTTGTTTTGTTTTTTTTCTCTTCTTTTCATTATTTTTCAGACTCAACAAATTTCATTTTTGCGAAAGAAAATTATCAAAAACAAAAAGAAACAAACGCGAGTATTTTGTTAAATTATGAGACAAAAGTACATGAGGAGAGGTAACGCGAGATTGTCGACTTGATTCGTTCTCGCTTCGACGCACGAGATGCCGATTACGGCGAGAGTGCATCGAACGAGGGGCCAGAGCCCGTTCGTGAAACCTGAAAATATAAATAAATTGTTAAATAAATAAAAACGTTAATGGAATTTTTCGTTACGCTGGCCAAACGAATACTGTTAAAAAAATTGATTTGTGAGTCGTAGTTTGTCAATCTACGGTGACAAAAAAAATTGATAAAAAATAATGACTTACCGGCAGCTCCGAATATATAAATTAACAACAATTGACTGGCTATGCAAGCGACCGTGCCTTCGATTGATTTTTCCGAACCCGGCCATTTGGTCTTTCCCCATTTGGTTCCGAAGATGCTGGCCGCGGAATCACCGAGACCGACGGTCAGAACGCCGCTCAGCAGAGGCAATAATTCGAGCTGGCTGGTCGGCATCCAAAGCGGAAACGACAGACCGCCCAAAAGATAAAGCGGTGTCAGAGACAACAGAGAGTCTTTCTCATCGGCAAACGCCGAGAAACCATGCTGCAGAGCTTCGCCTAACGGTGGCACCCGCAGAAAACGCATCAGCTGGAAATTACACAAAAAATGTCATAAAATAATTTTATAAATTTGTAAAATATAAACCATATTAATTTTATAAATAAATTATCTGAATTTTCACTTATGTGAACATCTCAACGGGGCATACTTCGAATTAAAGTCACTTGCTTACGTATACAAATTTTATAAATTTTATAAATAAATTTATAAAAATTAACATTTTTCGAAATGTTTAAATATGTTTTGTTTTTTTTTTTGGATTTTACATCAATACAAACCTCCAACATGACGAAAATGCCCATAACTATGCCACTGGCTAAATGCAAAAACGTCGGTTGCCACATCAGACCGGGAATGTAAACGAATACCGCCAAAAGATGGAAATTCTTTCTGGCAGCCGTTGACGCACGATTGCCGGACATTATTTGATACGTGAGGACACCAATGCCAACCAAAAGACAGAATCCCCAGTACACGACGAGAGCTATCTGAAAAAAATAAAATAAAACATGAAATATCTCGCTTTAATTTATTATAATATTATATATAATTTAATATGATATTGTCAAATCATATGATATAAATAATTCGAGATTCGTCAGAAATTGAGGTTTGTCAGAGACATTTCGAGTAAATAATAATGATAAACAAAGTATTGCACATTCACCCGTGAAAAACTTCCAAAAACGTAGACGATTATCCACACGAGTGGACTCCGGTCCAGCAAGATGTGGAGAAATGGAACAACGACGAATATCAGAGTTCCGAAGGTCAGAAGATAAAAATTTCTCGTGGAACGCAACGTGGCGAATAATCCGCACAGCAAGCAATTCATTCCAACGTACAGAATGCCTACCTGAAGAAACAAACAAAAAAAAACGACAAAATTCGGATGACAAACTTTTTTTTTTTTTTCGAAAATAAAGGATCCCACGTTGAAACCCAAGAAAAAAAAATATAGCTAGGAAAATTGATTGATTAATTAATTTGAAAAAAAAAAATTGGAGCAATACTCACTTGGAGTATCGTGGTAGCGATATCGTCATCGTGAATGGGTGGCAAATGGTACCTCAGCGGTATATTAGTCACGGTCGATAGGACAAACAAAACAATGCCATGCATAACTGCAGTCGCCTCGCCGATGGTAAAACAACCGGGAAAATAAGACATGGTCTGGAGTACTCCCCAGGTGCTCATCGTCCCGACTCCCATGCCCCAGGATACGCTCGTGAGCAGTCCTGTGCTTCATTAATCGTAATATAGTAACGGCGGATGCGAAAAAAACTTGGAAAACATGCACGAAAAAATAAATAGACGAATAAACAAAATAAATAAATAAATAATTCTGAAGTAAGAATCCTGCTTTGCTCCTCGATCATTTTTTTTATTTCGTCATTTGTGGATTATCATTCTCTGTGAGAAAGTAGACGGATCAAATTTGACCCTCTCATGGACAAAGCTTTGCCAATGATATGGTGAAATAAAAATACAAAAGTCTTTGGACAAATTTAAATGAATTAATAATAATTTATGTATATGATATTAAATAAATGATAATTTGAATGGAATCTATTGATTTTTGAACTTTCAGTTGAGTGTCGTGCAAGTAGTTGGGATTTGAATAAACATACATACCTTTACTGGCCCAGAGAAGAAATAGCGCCGACGAAATCGCCGATGGTAGGAAATACAAAATTTGGAAATCTCGGACGTCGACTTTGTCGCTGAGTAGAAATAGTCGAGCGTACAGACATAGACAACCTATGATCAAACCTACGCCCGTTATTCCCACTATGAGACATATTTCGGAGTAACTGTTGTCTTCCCTGAAGATGGTCGCCGCTGCGCACAATCCCATCAGCGGTCCTAGCCATAGTCCAGAATTGGCTTTCTCTCTGGAAAAACATTTCAAATGTCACATCATTGACGTCCCTCGGCGGTACATTCTAGCATATCGTAAGCAAACAATAACCCCAAGGTGAATTCAACGAACCTGAAGCTTTCTCTCAAACCAAAATAAAAAATAAAACACGATACATTGGACAATTGAAACATTTTTTTTGTTCACCATTGAAATTAATTAAATTCTTGAAATTCACGATTAGGTTATCTTTAACAGTTTTTCCTCCGTGTTGATAATTAAATAGAATACATTTAAATATTGATTATCGCTCCGAAAGGAATTAAGTGGTAACAAGAACACAATCTACATAACAATGAATACATTTACAGCGTGGCTTTCTCGAATCGACAAAATGGATCCACCCGACCCATTCATCAAAAATTATTTCATCAGAAATCTTGTCAATCGAAAAATCAAACAAATTTTCCTATCGCTTCGATGATCTCCATCAAATCCAAATCAATACACACGTAACACACCGTCCAGCTCTAAACGACCATCCAAAGATCGACCGACGGACCAAGACTCGAAGACAACCAAATATTTGTTCCCTCTTCTCCAAAATAACAATTCAAAGTAGCAACGAAAAAAATGAAATTCTTGTTGATTAAATCAAAAGTAATCGAATCGTGCAAACAATTGTACGGCATATCGGCTTAACAGCGACATCTTTTTTGAGGTTAGAAACATTCGCACTCGTCGTAATGATAAAAAAACAAATTTGTCAACTAAAAAAACCAAAAAAAATTCTACATATATCTCACCTGTGCTTTATGTCACTGGCTTTCAAAGTCTTTAACACATTTTCTTCGAAAATATCGTACAACGTCGTGATCACCTCCATTTTTTTTTTCGATCGTCAACAGGACGAATAAAAAAAAATAAAAAAACGATATCGCGGTGACAACTGTTGGCCCACTCCGCCGCCGAGCGATGCTTATACACCTGTATTCCTATATATATATGTATAAAGGTGTGTGCGTGTACTTCGCAATAGAGATAGAACGCCGAGGCAATCGTGCATCGCGTACGATAACTACGTACTGCTACGTACTCGGTATCGTGCGTAGCAAGCCGATTATAGATGCAAGTTGATGACACGACGAGGCAAGATTTATTTTCGGAACCGTCGAAACATAATGACACGTCCCGTCAATTTACATTCGACAGTAAAATTCGATTTCCTTTTTTTTTTCTTTCTTTGCTTCTTTTACCTCGTGCTTGCTTGGTAAATCTGGAACGTTGAAATCGAAGCGTTCGTAAATGCATCGGTCTTGTAATTAGTACATTTTTTTTCCTTTTTTCAATCTCGTAAAATCTATTGATACGATTAAATCACACTGGATGTAAAATATTTTACTTTTAGCAATCTATAAAATTTCTAAATAATAAGAATTTAAAGATATTATTTAGTTGAAAAAAATTTCTAAATAATAAAAATAGACAAATGTTATTTCTTTGTAAAGTTCAGGATTAGATAATGCTGGATAATATTGTTTGTTTGTAGAATTGATAAGCATCATCAAGATTAATATAAAAATTCGACAAACGATAATTAACATGAGACGACGTATTTGAAATACTTGAAAGAATTGTTATCTATTTTTTTTTCGTCAACCGCGTTTGGGATCACAATCAGTCGATACCGAATGGAAATTAATTCTTTAAATTAATTCACTAATCGTTCCAAATTTGCCTATCGTCGGAGGTGAGTCAGTCAATCCCTGAGGCTACACACAAAAAAAAAAAAAAAAAAAAGAAATCAGGATTCTCAAAAATGCCATCAAGAAAAAATTTAAAAAACTCAATTCATTTTGAAAGCTATTTTTTTCTATTTTTTTGTTTTTTGTTTTGTTTTTATTCAACGTTAAAATATTTTTGGTACGCGACACAAGGACACATTGTTATTTGTGCATCGACGATTCGAACCGGTTAATCCGACTATCAACGATAAACCAGTCGACGATTGTACATACACGTGTTTATAATATTCACGATAAATCTATGACATTCAACATGATTTGCATTTACAACGACGTAACGAACAATAAACGATCGATCGTGTGGTTTTTCGAGAGATATTTTTAAAAAATGGGACAAAAATAAAGTAATAAAAAAAAAAGCAATTAAGAAACTTTCGATGAGTTGAGCGGTGAACGTATAAAAAAAAGTTGCATACGAGTGAGCGAGTGGTCAACACAAGCAAGGTTCTACGCATCGAGAGACTACGGGAAAAAGAAAAACAAGGAAAAAGTGTATCTGTGACGTCTGAGGCCGTTTCGCATACGCGCAATGTTGTAATTGTATATCCTCGGGGTCAGGGTGGGGGGGGGGGGGGGGGGGAAGGGGTGTATCGTGTTACGGGTTTGTTAATTTCCGAGTTTTACGTAGGTTTCAGCTGTTGTGACGAACACGTGCGACTCTGGATCGTGGACAAACGCGATTGGGCCCAATGATCGACGTGGATCTTCTCCCGGATGACGATCGTGTTTTGTTACACGAAGTACAGACAGTAATCATCGCTGCTATTATTTATTTTTCCACTTTAGACGCTGCACACTACAACGGTTCAGGGACAGAGACGATTATATGGCGTTTGTGAAAAAAAAGTTTATGCGCTTTGAGCTTTTATGAAAGCGATCAAGCCGTTCGTTGACGAATCGTGGCTGGTGATTTTTTCGCTGTTGTTCAGTTCCGGCTCGATTGCCTTTGCCAACTGCTTTCCCAATTCCACACTGCGTTGAAGAACACATTTTTCCAGAATTATTTATTTATTTTATTTGGTTGGGGAAAATTGTGGAACAATTAGTTTGAGGAAGGTTTTATAACTTACCCCCATTGATCGAACGAGTTTATGTCCCACATGACTCCCTGAACGAAAATCTTGTGCTCGTACATTGCTGCAATGCATTTGAAATTATGACGCAACGTTTCTTCATCGTAACTCATTGAAATTTAACGTTTACTACTTTAAAAAAATTGAAAGATAATCTAAACACAGGAAAAAAATTGTCGAAAGTTCAGACGGTTCTATCTCTGCGAAAAATGGTTGGATTCGGATGATTCACCGCTCATTCGAAAGCTTAAACTTTCTTGTTATCGAATCGTAAGGTCAACAATTTTTATCATCCCCTGCTGCGCCGTGTCAAGGGTTAAAACAGTCAAAAAAATTATCTCTCAATTTTTTCAAACTTTGAAAGCTCTCATGGGGCTCAAAAAAATGTTTAACCGAAAAACCAATTTTTTTTGGCTTTCGAATCGAAAACTATAAGGTTCAAGCTTTCGAACGAGCAGTGGGTCATCCGAATCCAACGATTTTTCGCTGAGATATAACTGTCTGAACTTTCGACAAATGTTTGCTGTTTCAAAATTATCATTTAATTTTTTTCAGTGTATTTATGCGATTGGAAAAATAAAAAAAATGGAAAATTAACGTTTTGACAAATGACTGACCGATGAGAGCACCGAGAGTGAACGGTGTGACGCGTTTAACGAGAATGCTGTTGGTCGGTCTGTTACCCTCGAAGACTTTGTGAGGCAACAACTGGTTCACCTGTTCCCCATTCAATCCCGACTTTTCCAACTCGTCCTTGGCCTGTTCGGGACTCTTGCCCTTCATCAGGGCTTCGGTTTGTGCCAAGAAGTTTGCCAGGAGAATTTTGTGATGAAGAACACCTTGAACCTGCGAAAATTTTTCCCATTCAATGAAAATCGAATCAATAAAAAAAAGTTCCATTCTTTTTATAACTTAATAAAAAAAGATTTTGTTATATGTTCAATAAAATATACTTTGTTGTGCGACACAGCGGGAGCGATAAAGTCAGCGGGAATGAGTCTTGTGCCTTGATGAATCAGTTGATAGAAAGCATGCTGTCCGTTGGTTCCCGGTTCGCCCCAAACGATAGGACCTTTGAATAAAAAAAATATATTTTACACAAAATTATGAATCCGGAAAAAATATTCGAACAAAATTATTTACGGAAAAAAAAAATTTGCAAATTAATCACCGGTAGAATAATTCACGGTTGCACCCGAACGCGTGACGTATTTTCCGTTGCTCTCCATGTCACCTTGTTGGAAATACGCGGCAAATCGGTGCAGGTACTGGTCGTACGGGAGCAGAGCGTGGGTCTCGGCTTTGTAGAAATTGTGGTACCAAACACCGAGAACGGCGAGGATGACTGGAGCCTGTTTTTTTAAATTGTTTTTTTTTTTTTTTTTTTTTTTTTTTACAAAGATAACAAAATATACTTTTGTTTATACCCTAATTTTTCCAACATTTCTACGGTAAATACAGTAAACATAGTAAACTATTTCAATAAATCTGATAAAGTTTATGCATTATGATTCTTTATGATAAAAACTTTATCATAAAATTATAAAATATGATATTCATAAATAAACTTTAGCGATGACAACAAATTCGTGAAATTTTGGAAAAAAAATCTTTTAAGTAAAAATAAAAATAAATAACATTATAACTTTCCGTGAAAAGTAACAAAATGTAACGAATCAAAGCTGAAATTCAATTTAAAGAAAGAAAAAATATTACAATATAATTTTTAGTTTCTCAAATGGCAAACGTTTGAAATTTTTGGCCTGTCTCGTATGGCCGATATCCGATAATTTCTATCTTATCATTAGTATTGCATTTTCGTACGTTTTTTTCCAAAGGAGCGGAACGGAAATGTTGATCCATGTAGTGCGCTCCGCTGAGTAATTTTTCGAAATTATCGAAACCGATGGACAAAGAGATGGACAAACCGATGGCGGACCAGAGTGAGTAACGTCCACCGACCCAGTCCCAAAAGCCGAACATGTTTTTCTCGTCGATGCCGAATTCTTTGACTTTTTGGGTGTTGGTCGACAGAGCAACGAAGTGCTTGGCCACAGCGTCGGCCTGTGGACAATTTTTCAGTGGATTTGAGTGTATTGTTAACATGGTTTCAATGATGCGTGAATAACTCGTGAGGATGAATCGTCTTACGCTCTTGAGGTGCTCCAAGAGCCAGAGTTTCGCCGATGTCGCGTTTGTAATGGTTTCCTGAGTCGTGAAAGTCTTCGAGGCTATGATGAAAAGCGCGGTTTCCGGATTGAGCTTCTTCAGGGTCTCCGCGATGTGGGTACCGTCGATGTTACTGACAAAGTGAACCCGTGGACCAACGTGATACGGCTTGAGGGCCTCGGTGACCATGAGGGGTCCCTGAAAAAAAAAAATCAGTCGCATTCTGCTTCATGGACATCGAAATAAATGTCAAACTTTAAGGATTCGATATTTCGTGACATGAAAATTCCAGCATTATTTAATGGTATTGATAAACATCCACTCAGATTTATTGCAGTAAACCGTTTTTTTTTTTTTTTTTTTTTCTAAAAATTCGTTTGAAAAACCTGAATAACCGGCAACTCTCCTCTTATTCTACGATAGTTACCAGGTCGGAGCCTCCGATGCCAATGTTAATAACATCTTCGATTGGTTTTCCAGTGTGTCCCTTCCATTCCTTGGAAATGACCTGAGCAAACGATGAAAATCAGAATTGCTTTGCGGAAAAATGAAAATATTGCACCGGTAAGCGCATATATTTATACAACGACAATACGCACTTGATTGGTAAATTCTTTCATGTGTTGCAGAACGGCGTTGACGTCCGGCATCACGTCTTTGCCGTCGACCATGATCGGAGTATTTTTTCTGTTGCGCAGAGCTGTGTGAAGAACGGCTCTGCTCTCGGTGAAGTTGATTTTCTCGCCGACGAACATGGCGTCTCTGGCTTGTTCGATCTTGCGAGCTCGAGCCTGGATGGTAAATAAATGAAATTCTCAGTCTTGTGGGTTTCCAGGGTTCCGGATTTAACGAAACAATGCTTACCAGGTCGAACAGGAGACCAAGGGCTTTGTCATCGACTCGATTCTTGGAGTAGTCCAACAGAATGGGTCCATCATCCGGAGTTTCTAGAGTCAGGCTGGTAAATTTTTTTTTTTCATTTAGCAATCGAATCAAGATATTTAGATTATCCAGTCTCTCAAATTAGAGTCGAGGCGATCTTATGAACAACAAAAGGCAACAACTGATGCAACGATTGAAAGTGAGATGCAATTTTCATCACTCACATGAAATTATAGTTTTATACATGTCACGACATATAGATGAGTGTTTTTTTAATCAGTTTTTTCTCAAGATTGTCTCATTGTTAATTTGTTTTGTAAATGTCAAAGATCAAAGTGCCGGATGATAAATCTCGCGTCGAGAAACGAACTTCAATCAAGGTCAAACGAAGGTCACGGACAAACGAAACTTACCTCAACTTTTCGAAACGATCGGGATTCTGTTTGAACAAATTGGCAATGTTAATTTTATCGCCATTGTCGTTAAAATGGGTTTGCAACTGTTTCCAAACCGATTCCTCAGTCAATTTTCCTTTGGTTTCCATATCGGAGAATATTTGTTTTCGATTGTTTTACGTGACAGAACCGAACGATGGAATTCAAATGTGTCCCGTAAAGTTTCCACAAAATTGACACGAAATATTTGTGTCTGACCGGTTGCCCTTCAAGCGGCGGAATGATAAGAAAACGTGATCTTCGCGGCTCGTGCGATGGGGAGGTCTCGTTGAGAACGGGGTTTTACGTTCGAGTTTCGATTCTACTTGCTGCGCAGGCCCATCGGCACGCTCCTCATTGGATGAAACGCCGAGAACTGAAGTCGGCCGGACGGTGTTATTGGTCGAGCTTGCTTTGCAGCTGCAACAATAGTTTTTTTTTCAAGTGCTTCAACAGGATTTCCGTATTTTCACGTTTATTGAATTGTTTGTGCAATCGGTATGCTTATTACCAAAGAAGAGAGATATCTTCTTTGTTATTACGTAATCTCAACCAGACGACCATGGACACCATAAAGAGCAAGAACAAGAAAACCTCCTGCAGGGAGCGTTGCGTACGCGTGCAGCATCCAAAATGGCGGCAGCGGTTACGTGAAGTTAGCCCCGCTTCGGTCATAGTTAATTTCTTTCCGTTGTCGCGTCCACCCTGGAATTTCAAATTTCACAACATGCATCATCCCATGTGAAAAAAACGGTTTCCCGTTGCTTGTTGCTTGTGGCCCGGCTTTGTATTTGTATTGAAAAGTGCATCACAACAGTGTCTGTTTGGTTTATTCAAACAAAAAAATAATTTATAGTTTTCGAACGACGAAATTGTTCTATTCGGTTGCCGTACGTCGGCTTTAGGTACAAATAATGAATTACGATTTCTCGAATTTCAATGTGGAAAGGATTCTCGAAATTCCAAATTCGAATACTGGAGACGAATTTGAAGTTTTGACGGCGCTACGTGCTTATACTCAGGAATTTCGTTCGAACTTCGAGAAAGGGTTGGAAACTTCACTGCATAACGAAGAAGGTACGTAACCTCAAATTTGACGGAAACGTTAGATTTGTATAATTTAACAATAAGAAAAGGGACGCAATGGCATTGTGGTAACGTGCTGTGCTTGCCATCATTTGGATTATCATCAAAAGTGTTTGGGCATCGATTCTTGATGCCGAGTAGCCTGACGACAAGTGGCTGGCCAACAACGAAGCTGCGGATACAGGACGTACACCTTACGACTGTAGCGGTGCGCTAGTTGTTTACAGCCAGCAATCGCTTACGTTAGCTCCGGCACCTTGGAAGAGAGCAACCTTTTCGCAGGATCGAGTTTCATTTGTTTCCGTAACTCATTATGTCGCAGAATATGTTCGAAAGTGCGAAGCAATTACCGATCACACAACACAGCTGCACGAAGTCAAGAAGGCCAAACTGGAGCAGCTCGAAAATGTTTGTTTGGAAATTAAGTTGAAAGAGAAAAAAATTGCATCGGCCGACCAACAACAGGTGAAGTTGAAGCAAGAAATAGAAGAGGCAAAGTCTCGCAAAGAAAGCATAATGCTGGAAATTGTTGATTTGGAGCAAGGTTAGAATTTTTCAAACTTCCCAATTTCGATTCGCATTAATACGCATTTCTCTGTGTTCACCCCTGTGATTGATTCTGTGTATTGCGCAGCACTGGACACTAACAAGAAGCTGAAGAAAAATCGATGGAACGCCATAAAAATGGCGTGTTTGGTTTACAAAGAAAATCTAAATTTTCACATAGATTACGAGGACCGCGAGGACCACGATCTCGTGAAAGTCACGTTTTTCAGAAGACAAAGATACGACAGGGATAGCTACTACGTGAATCTGTCAAACTACAATAACAGTTGGAAGGGTAAGACATATTACGTCATTGTCAACATTCATTATAGAATACATTTTTTTGAAAAAACTGTTTCATCTAATTTTCTATTTCAATACTTATTGCAGTGGGTGAGATTGAGCCTCAGCTCAAGGAATCCCATTTGGAGGAGCTCAACACCGCAGTCGATACAACGAAACCACTCGATGTCCCAAACGTCATCGTTTTACTGTGCAAATTAAGAACTATCTTTTCCAAACATTATTTCAATCCACAATGACCACAAAAATGTTTCCCACGATCTACAGTACAACTTGTTCTCACTATTTCTTGGTTTGGGAAATTCGTTGGAATGGTATCGACTTCGCTTATTTCAACCGGATTATGTATAAACTCGACCGGTCAACCAGACTCATTCTCAGCCCGGCCGCGTATCAAGCTGACTCGAATGCGCGTCACACCAACGAGGACCCAAACTTTTGTGGGTTGTATGGCCCAGTCGGACTGTACAAAAATAAAAGCTGAAATTGCATTAAAGTCATCGCGGAATTTTTTTTCTCTAATTGTTGGGGGGAGGGTGGCAGGGGGGGGGTGTGAATTTTTAGTCGAAAGTTGAAAATGGGTGAGATATTTAACAATAACAAATTTTCTTCAAATTCAAAATGGCGTTCAATGCAAAAGGGTTCAACAGCCGATTAGAAAAAGAAAATTTCCCGATGACTTCAATGCAATTCAAACCTTCATTTTTGTACATTCCGACTGAGTTATAGCCGGGCGAAAACTTTAGAACGCATTGTTCCAATGCTTCCCAGGGATGGGGAAAATTGAGATACACGCAAAAGTTCGAGTCCTCGTTGTTGTGACGTGCGTTCGAGTCCTTTCGATACGCGGTCGGGCTGACAACGAGTCCAATTGACCGTTCGAATTTACACAGAGTCCGGTTGAAATAACCGAACTTCGTACCATCCGAATTCGTTCGCATTCGACGTACGAAAAAAAAAATTGTAAAAATAAATTTGTTAGAAGAGTAAAGCCTTTATTGATAAAAATTAAGATACCTAAAACCTCTCTGTTACACGACCACAAGATTCGTTACATGTACAATTCAACTCGTCGTTATGTTCAATCCTCGAGGATTCTTATCAAAATATATTTTTAACCTTCGATGAACATATTTTCCATCTACATTCTTCTTCCCACCTTCGTTTCACATCCGACGAATGTTTTTTTCTTTTTATTTTTTTTTTTGTTTGCATCAATACATCATTATTAATATTATTTTTTATTCGTTTTTTCGGTTTAATTCTTTTACGTTTATCGGCCGAATCGAAAAAAAAAAAAAAAAAAAAAAAAATTAAAAACTGCAAATCACAGCGTTGATAAATTACTTATAACCTAACGTTACATACAGGTCACTCCTTCGATTATCGTTGACGCGTATGTGTCGCGATACCCTTTCCCCACGTGCCTTCACGTATCATAAATATTTCGGTAATCGATCGACAATCGTGGGTAACATCGCCCATACGCGCCAACGTTCACGTATACTCGTTCAATTATAATCCACACTGTCTTAAAATACTACAACAGTTCGATCGATCGGTTTGACTTTCGAATTTTTTTTTCTTTTTTCCTTTCCTTCATTTATCTTTATTTTTCTTCTTTGTTTTCTCATATTTTCTTTTTACAAATCACAAAACCGGAAGTCGGAAAACACCGACGTCTATAATCCATTTCCATTGCTCTCAAATTTAACGGTTGTTCGATTCGAACAATCGTGTCACATGATTGAAAATCAATTTAAAAGATAAAATAAATAAAAAATAAAAATCCATTGTTAAATTGAAATTATTTTTTTTCTATTTATATTGTTTTTTTGCCAAATCAATGACGATGACGATGACAAGAAAAAAATACAAAAAAAAGAGAGAAAAAGGAAGGAAGAAAAAAAACAATGATCGAGCTCCGACGGATTTATATTACGTATGCGCTGTGCGATTCGATAGCAATTCGTCTCTATTGGCACGAGTCAAATGTGGGGTCAAGCGTTCCTCGCCCACTGCCAATTAATCGTTCTCGTAAACGCCGAACGGGCAGCCCCCCCCCGGCCCCTCCTCCCCTCCCCTTTGACTCCACGGATTTTCATTCGCCTCGTTGACCCCGCTGGGCCGTGCGTATTTGTACGATCAATCGCGACAACTTTATTAACGTCCGAAATATCGACGATTGTAATCGATATTAATTTTCTACGTGATGAAATAAAACCAACCGAGTGCTTCATCTGTCCGTCATAACTGCATAACTACACACACACACACACACACATATGCATATACATATACATATGAGCGATTCGACCAACTCGGGACGTAGTTTTGGATAAGCAACACTCGGAAGTTTAATTAATTTTTTTTTACTATATTGTCCTTGCAACCGATGTTAGCGCACGCGCATAGCACAAAAAATTCACGTCGCACTTACACAATGACACTTAATTATACAACAAAACGAAACAACACAAAAAAAAAAAAATTGAAAACAAAAAAAAATGTTGTATCGTCGTATTCGCATTAAAAATTAACAAGCCAGTCCGAACGTTTGGTATCGTCGTTGGGGATACAGGAATAATGGTAACTATTTACAATGTGCACATATATTAAAAAAAAAAAAAAAAAAAAAAATTGCCTATCACTAAAATGACATAAATTCGTTTTTTTTTTTTCGGATTGATGAATCGACGTTTTAATTTTTCCAACGTTTGATTGCCAATTGAAAAATACCAATCGCGATCGGAATTCCATGAGTTTTTCCGACCCTAATTGACATTTTTCAATCGTTGATCCGACTGACGGATTGGGGAGGAAAATTGCTCACTATATAGATTGTTGTTTTTTTCTTTTTGTCAACTCGTCACTTTCAATCAACTGCGCTACGAGGATATGTGTTTATGGGGGTTTAGTTTTTTTCTTCTCGTTTTCTTATTTTTCTTCTCTTCTTCGGATAGGTGAGGGGTAATAATACGAGCTCTCTCTCTCACACACACGCAGACGCATACGACACACATACATAAGCGCACCCATATATATATATTTATAATATAATTATATATTATTACTCGAGGGTCGCGGCGAACGATACATTACCACCAGCGGAGGCCGCAGCCGCTGCCGCATGGAACAGCGTCTGGGGCAGCGGGGGTCGTGCTGACGTCACCTCTGTGGGGGTCTGCGTCGTGGTCGGACAGTCGTTCGCCACGCCATAGACCTTGGCGTGATTCACTTCCAATGCAACGGTCAGATCGGCCAATCCGGCGTCGCAAAGCACTGGATTATCTGTAAAATAAAAATCAATCAATGGACCAATTAGTAAATAATAGATAAATGAGTTAATCAACAAACGAATAAATGAGAAAATGTGTTGATGAATAATTGAACGAATGGATCAACGAATAAATGAATAAGTTGCAATTTGCTTCCTGTGAATCGTAGGTGGTGAGATAAGATCCTTTCTTTATGAGGAAGCATTGTTTTTTTGTTTTTGAATCTGGATTTTAGGTAGGGAGGCATTTTGAAATTTTTCAATTCCTTGGATCCGAATTGCAGGTAGTGAACGATCTTATTTCTCCATGAGGAAGGATTTTTAAAAAATCGTTTAGGGTTCCTCATAGAGAAAGTCAAATGATTTTCAAATGAAATCAAATAAATACATTTTTATTTGAAGAGAAAAACGTAAATAAACAAATATGACAAATAAAACAAAACGTCAAACTCTGAAATGACGAAGATTCGTGTCGCAAAGTTGTCGATAAGCAAAGCCATAGAGACGACGATTATATTCACGCGACGTCTCTTCGTTCTTGCCAGTTCTACCCTGTCTCTGTCTTTCTCTCTCTCTCTCTCTCTCTCTCTCTCTCTCTCTCTCTCTCTCTCTCTCTCTCTCTCTCTTCCTCTCGACGATTGGGAAAAATTTTATTTATCGTCGGACTTTTGCGGTCACGCGTAAATTCACGCGCCGTCAGTGGCGCCTGTTGATTTTCCTTTGGATCATCGAAAAGTCACAACAGTCGTACACAATTTCACGCGTGTACCAATATCCACACGCACATACACGCGTACGGTGACTTTTTCACCATACGATTGAATAATTTATCAGCGACCCCGTTGATAATATGTCGTCAATTAATATATCGTCGAAGTAAAATCATATCGTGTTCGTGTTATCGTCGTCTAGGAAATTTCGACAAGGGGTCTCGTTGTGGGGGGTGGGGGGAGGGGACAATAATCAAAAGGCTCCCCTCGAATTTCCCCTCGACGCCACTCGTCCCTCGGAGCGTCTATGAGGGCGAATGTCTCTCGTTATTTGGCAACCGACATACGGATCGCGCCTTATCCAGGGTCAAACTCCCACCGGTCATAATAATGTTTCGTCTCAATTGCCGCGACGAGATTGCGAAACTTTTCGTTTTTCGTGTTTAGTTTGGCTTATCAAGTGAACAACACAAACGACAATGTCGACCTCGATGAAATTATGTGAAAACCACGTGACGAATTTCAACGATAAGACGATTAGATTGTTTTTCTGTTTTTTTTTTTTACATAAAAAATATGTATTTTTGTTTCTTCGTTTTTTTGGCGATTTTTTTTTTTTAGGAATAGAATTTTTATGAGCGTGAGAATAAGTTTTAGTGGATGGCCATCTGGCAAAAAGATAGTCCAGAAATGGGCGAATCGTGGAACTTAACGTAATCGGTCGCTTGATCGTAAATCTTGATGATATAAGATTCTCCGAATTTACTGGAATTCAGTTCAATTCGTTTTGCAACCATCAATGTCTGTTCAATGTAACTTATAAATTGTTTATTGAAAAATTGTAAAATAATCAATGTATTATTATTCTAACGAGAGTTGCCATTCCTCACATTTTTCATGAATTTCTGACATTTTTTTTATATTCGTCTAGTAATACCTTAAGGTCGAAGACGAAGAAAGAAGATGAGAAAAAAACGGATGAGTTGCAGGGTTTGAATCGGGAGAATGCCGGAGGTTTCAATTGTTCGTTTCGTTCGTGTGAATGGGCCCCTGTCGTAGAATCCTCGAGATGCCAATTGAGTGAGGTGGGAAGGCTTCTCTGTCGTGCCGAGTACTTATATACCAACCTCGACCGTTTGAAATCCGTGTAATGTCAATTACTGGGTCAATGATTATTTTATCATACTTCGAGTCTGTTACATTTGAACTTTTGCAGGCTTCGATGAATACTTCGACGTATATATATGTATGTCAAGGTGGCCCTTATTTTGAAAATCGCAATTTCTCCTCAAAATCAAAATTGTCCCAAGCATGATTCTCGATCGTGATAACAAAACCACTCAAATTTCTAGAAAATTATTTTTTTTAGAAACCCTTCAACGCAATCGCAATCGGGTAGATGGCGACGATTCTCATAATCATTATCTTTCCGACTCGTCGACGAATTAACGGAAAATTAATGTCGCGACGAATGTTTTGCCGATAAAAATGCGCTTCGTAACGTTTGAAAAAAAAAAAAAAATTTAAAAAAAAAATTAAAACAACGATCGGAAAAACGGAGTGAGATGAAGCGACGAGAGACCAGAGTCGTTAAAAGGCGACGATGCTCGCGATGGATATGTCCCTCCTCCCTTTCACGATGTAATAAATGAATCGATGGCGCCAAGAGCCGGGTTATCGTCGGGGAACGTATGGGCTCTAGTGTATAATACATACACATGTACATATATATATATATATATATTATATATATACATATAAATGTATGTGTACGTGTGAGAGTATGCCATACGCTATAGACGTTTGCGGAGATCCGGCGTACGGAGCCGGGTGACTTTATCAACGACAATAATTTATTCACTCGGCTCGGAAATCGCGCTCGTCCTCCTCCCCCCTCTTCCCCTTCTCCCTCGAGCCCAGGCGCTATCCGCCATCGCGTTTATCCCGTTAGACTCCGCATTACGCAGATGTTTATTAATTATTGGCGTCTCCCGAGTGCATGCTCCACAATCTCGGATTATCTCGTTCTCCCATTCCCCCATTTCTTTCACACAAAATCGTCCAAATAAGTAAATAAATAAAAAAAAAAAATAGATAAATAAATAAATAAGTAAATAATTGTCGAAACGATTTTCTCAAATTCCGAACGAGTCAATTTTTTTTTGTACAAAAAACAATTGGGAAAACTATTCTTCTTCTTCCTTTCTTTTTTAATTTCGACAAAATAATCATTCCCTGTTTTTTTGTTAGCTCTTCTGATGCTTTTTATTTATTTTTTATTTTTTCACCTTCGACGAATCGAATAAAAAATCGATATGTTCGTAAGATCGTCGCAGCTCGATGATAATTCGCGAAAAATTCGTAATAACGATGATAAAATGTACGATTTTTGTTTTTCATTTCGCTCCTTCGCTTGTTCGTTTTTTACGTGAAAATGGTCGAATCGATATATATATCTATCTATACATATATATGTATGTAAATTTATTTATTTACCTTGTAGTATAATCCGTAAAACATCGAGCACCCCGTGTACCGTGCATCGGGTGTTCGCCACGAGATCGGAAGTCAGCGATCGCACCTGATTCGCGCTCACGTCCGCCCAACAAAGAATCGGAAAACCACGAAAATCTCGTTCCGTCAGTGTCACGAGACGATTGTGCGAAATGTTCAATTCTTCGAGGGAAGGCAGCCACGTCTGTCGAATGATCGCGAAAGAGAACAACAACAATGAAAAATCAATCAATCGATCATTTTTAATACTAAAAATATGCAATTAAAAAAAAGCAAAGCCGATGCAAAAATGTATTTTTCATTTGTATAAAAAGAAAAATCAATTTTTCTTTAAATGTGGCGATAGCTGGGACTGATAATTTGAAAAATATGTAAAAAAAAAAAATAGGCGAGGCATTGAAATTGGGAGGATCGAACGTACCTCGGACGT
Organism: Diplazon laetatorius; assembly: GCA_963662125.1. NCBI lineage: Eukaryota > Metazoa > Arthropoda > Insecta > Hymenoptera > Ichneumonidae > Diplazon > Diplazon laetatorius. The sequence continues at coordinate 9,127,444 of OY759159.1, forward strand.
ATTCTGGAGCGTCTCGAGATCGTTGTACGACAGATCGAGAACCCTCAGGGCGTCCAGACCCCGAAGAACCTGAGGTCCTATTGACGGTCCCAGAATGTTGTTACTCAGATTGAGCCGTTGCAACCCTCGCATTCCCACGAACAACGAACCGTCCAAAAATCGCAACTTGTTGTGCTGCAGCTGAAGCTCTTGAATACTCGAACCCGCTGTATCCTCGCCCTCCTCTTCCACCAAATTCTTCAAAATCAATGGAAAGAATAAGTATAACAAGCACAGCAATGATTTATTGTAAATCTGTATCTCTTTCTCTCTTTGCCAATTTATTTATCTTCTTTCGTGCAAAAATTTTTTTCTCTTTCAGTTCTTTGATTATTAATGATTTAATGATAAATCTTATGAATATGTCTCTCACCTCGGTGGGCAGTGTGCCGCGCAACAGTCGTATTTGATTGTTCGATAGATCGAGCAAACGCAATTCCTTCAAGCCTCGCAGCAGAGCGAACGAAAATTCGTCGAGTTCGTTGTGAGTCAGATTGAGACACCTGAGCGATCTGAGGGGCCAAAGAGCGCTGTTACCGATGTTACCGTCCGCGATTATGCTCGTACCGCCACCCAACGATTTTAGAGAATTGTGCCCGAGTTGAAGATCCTCCAGGAGTTCGGCTTCCGCGAAGTCGTCATCCGTGAGCTGTTATCAAAATATTTCAACGATAACGCAACAACAAATATAAAAACACCAATAATTTTTAATTAAACTCTATCGACAATCGTCATCGACTTCATCATTAAAATGAACAAAACCATATAAATAAACAAATAAATAAATAAGTAAACAAACAAACAAATAAATAAATAAATAAATAAACAAACAAACAAATAAATAAATCCAACCGATAATAGACGATTGCAAAACGTTTGAACAAATCGTCCAAACGTCATCGAATTTATTTGTCGAAAAAATCGTTTTGGCGAATCACGCGAATGAAGATGATGAACGCGTTGACGGAATTTTTTTTCTCTCTCAACAATTAAGACGGAACAAGTCAATTGTCAATTGAAAGTCTGCCCACGTTTCTTTGTATCCAGTTGCATCGCCGATCGTCTTACGTTCGAGTGGGACGGACGATGGGATGAGGGTGAGGGGGGGGGGACAGGGGATGGAAGGGAGAGATGAGAATTGAGTAATCCCCGTGCGATACGAGTGGCAACGGTTTAATCCGATAAATCGTCTAATCTGCAATCGCGAGGGCACCATGCGCGAGCGCGCGCGCTTCGCCGGAAGTTCTCGACCGGCTCGTACGACCGTAATAAACCGAGTTACCACCGTAATTGGTTTAATGCGCGGCACGCTCTTCTCCGACGCCTCCGTTCTTTACGCCCGCTCGTAATCTCCCTTCGGACGTGTCCACGCGCGAACACGTGCGCTAAACTAACGTAACGTAAACACACTTCGCGATGCGCGATGCGTCTTCCGTGCTCGATTGTCACCCGCTGACGAACCTCGATCTCGATCGGCCCATCGGGTTTATCGACTTTTCGACGTGTTTTTCGGTTTTTTCGACTTTGTAACGCTCAAAAGTTTTGTGAGAGCAAAAAAATTCGATAATTCACTCACCTCCTGCAACTCGTTGTACGAAAGTTCGAGAAATTTCAAACGTCGTGCCTTGTGAAGAGTACCGTCGAGACTGCGAATTTTGTTTTCCTGAAGATAAAGCGTCTCGAGACGATGAAGATAACGAAACTCGGCCGGCAGATGTGTGAGTTGGTTATCGACGGCGTACAGCATCTTCAGATTGTGACCCGAGACCGGAAGTTCCCCGTCCAGGGACGTCAACTTGTTTGCATTGATGAAAAGCCACTCGAGCTGATTGAGATCGCTGTTGAACAATATCCAATTTGTTATTATTTTTTTTTTTCATTTCAATATATCCACGGAGCCGAAATAGTTATTTACATTTTTTATTGATTGAATTTTGAAAAAAAAAAAAAAAAATCAAAGTTGACGCGAGTTATACTGATACATTTAATTTTTCGAAAAATTTTCAGATATCATAAAATCAAAACTTTTATAGATCGATTCGGCCCAAATGCAATACCAACCGACCCTGAATCCGAATCATCTTATCAGGAACTATTTTCGTCTAAAAAGTTCTGTCGGTGCTCTATAGTCTGGATCCAAATCTCTATGTCGAGAACTATTTAGACGAAAATAGTTCTTAACAAAGAATTATCCTGGGGCAGTTGAACGAGATACGCAACTATACACATTTACACACACACATATACATGGTCCCAATTCCCACCCTTTGAAACATTATCATTCGAAGCATTGTTCGTTTTGAATTTTTGTCGTTCTGAAAATTGATCACTTTGAATAACGACCCCTACCCGGACATTACATTATCCGTGGCGGTCGTGTTCAATCGTTGAAGTTGTTCGTGTCACGTAGCGTCTTAAACTGGGACTCGTTGAGGGGGGTCGAAATTGTCGGCAATTAATACGAATTTGCATCGACGACGAATCGTTGAATTATGATCGTGAGTGTGTATATGGATTGTCGGTCAAGCGATAAACAGGACGTCCGGATCCGCTCAAAACCGGTTTCAAATTTTGTCCTATTCGTTCGTTGTCAAACGCGCATGTATTGTCTTCGTTGTTTCAATCAACGATGGTAAAGTTGCTTACCGCAGTGTGCGATTCAAGGTCTTCAGGTGATTTCTTCCGACGTGAAGATGTTTGACGAGAGGCGGCAGAGAACCCGGTTCCATCTCCGATATCGAATTTCCGGCCAGAAACAGATGCTGCATCGCCGGATTGTACTGAAACGGAATGAAAATTTTTTTTTCCTCAATCGATTTTAACTTCCGGTCTACGTACATTGTCTCTTCCGGAAACAACGTTTGTACACTGACCTCGAAAAGTCCTGTTGATGTTTTTTCTTTATTTTTTTTTTTTAATTTTTTTCTTTTACAAAGCATTGGAAAGATCTGAAAAAATTCTGGAATATTTCTTCGAGATTCTGTTTTGTGTTCCAAAAGGTTCTTTCAGCAATGTGCTAAAAATTGATTTTTCTACCACGTGTTGCAAAATAAATTCGTCGATTTTACGTTAACGAATATGGAAAATTCATCGTATCTCAAGAATGCTTAAGTTAAAAATCGTGGGAAACGCCGATGACCGTGACTCACCTTGAAATCGTCGGAATCGATGCGACTTATGCGATTTCGGGATAGATCGAGAGTCCGTAGTAGCAAAAGATGCGACAGTATGTGACGCGGTACGGACGGGACCTCGTTGTCCGCCAGGCTCAGATATTGGGTTCGATCGAGACCGGCGAATACTCGAACGTCCACGGAACTGCAATGTGAAAAAAAAAAAAAAAAAAAAAGATCGTCGAGTTATTGACAATGATTATTTCAAACGATGCATCGACATCTGAATCGAATCGAATATATAATTTCTCCACTTGGAATCCAATGAAATCCAATGAAATATAAATTCTATAAAAGTTAAATCGAACGAAATGTGAATTTAGAAAAAAAATTAAATCCAATGAAATGTTAGATGTGTACAGAAAAAAAAATTTATTGTCAGATCAGAAAATAAAAATTTGAGTTTGAAAAAACAAAGAATTGACGAATTTTATTGTAAAACGGCTCATAGACCGCCTTATAAAAAACGTTATAAACCCAACACACACATGCACACATTTATACGCGTAAAATACATTTTTATTTCATAAAAAAAAATAATTTTCATTTCGAAATTTCGAAGGAAAAAAAAATGTCGGAGTGGTTATTGTCGTCCGATTGGTCAAATCTCGATGATCCGAGGGAGCGAGAAAGTAAAACAACACGACCAAACAATGTTGTACTATCTGCTGTGGCTTATCACTTATCGAATGCAACGCTTGCACGCGTGCGAGACGGACGCATTGCGCAGACGCGCGATCACGATATATTTCCCAAAGTCGTCCGAGGAGCTCGAAAATATTTGACGATTGCAACAACATTTGAATTTTTACAATTTACAATTGCATTACAATTACAATTACAAAAACATTGTATTGGGGTTATGCTAACCCCAAAATACTTCCAGACAATATTATTAGCTGTAATTATTATTATTCTTACATGAATTTGTTCTAAATGTTCGTCTAAATACTGAATAAAAATTGATGATCTACTTCAATCAAATAAAATATTAATTTGTTCCTAGGATTAACCTACATGACCCTACCTAGACTCTCATTGTTCGCTCTCCGCAATTTTACTACGTAGAAAGAAAATATCGACATTCGGGGGAGTAATTAGGGTGAAAGTTAGGGTGGCTCGAAAATTGGGACTCGGGGGGGGGGGGGGGGGGGGGGGGGGAGTTCGAGATACGATTTCTTACACACACCCGACAAACGATGATTTCGTTCGCGGGGGCTTGGACTCGCGAAATTGCAATCGAAACAAAACTCTTTGGATATACGCGGTCGTTCTCTTTATCGTCTTCATTATTCACTTAATACCGGTTCGTTGTGACTTATTATTTAATTACTACCAATGATAAATGTAGCACGACTCACGATACACAGAAGGCCGATTCCACGCGTCTCTGTCACTCGCGCGATTTTTTTTTCTTTTTATTTTTATTATCCAGCGCGACGTCTCGGTCGTTCACGGGGTCGCGTTCCCTCGCGCCGAACTCTCGGCATCGTGCCGAAAAGGTCAGCCACATGATTTTGCCGCGCTTATCGACATTCGGTTTACGGCTTTACGGGCAACGATGGTTCACGTTTACGTTTTTTTTTTTTTTTCACGTTTTATTATACCGAATCCAAAACGCCATATTTAGAGATCTACGATTATGATTGTTTTTTTGGTTTTTCTATTTTTTTAAACAATATTTCGATCTAGTTTGTGGTTGGATTTATTATTATTATTATCATCGTTATTTTTATTATTATTAATTTTTTTTTCATTTGCTCTGAGAAATATGGTAGATTAATAGCTGTGAGAGAATTCAATTTCAAAAAAGGTTTGGTTCAAAGTTTATCTAATAGCATTTTTGTGCACTTCAATTTTTTTCATTGTAATAGCATAAAAAAATTCATGTAGGTACTCGTGTATCAATCTGTAGGTTATATAAATATTCTCATCTGCGTGTAAACAAAAGAATTGATTGGAATTGAATGGTAGAAATATTTGTGCCAGGTACGTAGATGCAACGATACACGCGTGAGAAGTGAAACGGCTACGCGCAAGTAGTCACGGCGCTGTTAGGTCAGACGGCGCTCGAAGTACCGGCAAAACGGACTTTGTCGACGCTTACCCCAGTTGGACGTGCAATATCATTCACAAGGAGCCACAAGGAATCGCCAGTGTCGACACGACTTCAAACATATACGCTCAAGCTTTTTTTCTCTTATCTAATTTGCACTCTATACAATATTTTATGTTCATATTTATATTAATATATCATGAAAATTATTTTAAAAAATATGAAACAATAAAATAAAATTATTACAAGTGTTTTCCAAGCTTTGACGATTACGACTGAATTGTTTTGAAATACTATATGTAATATTTTTTTATATATTATTTATTCCTCCTAATTCTAAATTATTTAATTTCATTAACTAAAATTTTATTTTCATCACATTTTCTTTTTCATCCCACAAATTGAATTTTACAATTCCACACATGTACGAATATTCAATATCGTCCATTCAATTTGTATTAATCGGTAATCCAAGCAAAGTTCGACGAGGCGATACGAAAATGAAATAAATCAATCGTTCAATTAATCGAAACACAAAGACACTGTGAGCCAACTGCTCTCGATCGATAGCATATATAATAATGCACGTTTGAAAACGTGACTGTCATATATATATATATTGGCCATCGAGCATTGTGAAGACATCGTCGTAACTCGACTGAATAATGGGATAGATTGAAAGAAGAAAAAAAACAGAAGAAAAAAACAAAAGAAGAAGAGAAAAAAAAAACAAAGCCAACAACTGGTTGACCGAGGGACGTGGGAACCGTTTGACGAGTCGGTCAGACCGTGTAGCATCGTCGATGCTCGATCGAGAGGTCGGATTTTTCCGGAAACCGGGATTTCCTGTAACAAACGTTGCAGAGTCTCGAGCATACGACGCGGGATTTTCCCCGCGGGGGTTCCCCCCGCGCGCACACGTGCGAGTTGCGTTACGTCGAGGTTGTAAATCGCTCGGGGGATGCAACTGAACGAGAGACGTAAAAACAAAAAAAAAAAAGGCAGGCTCGTAAAACGGAAACCCTGTACTCCACTCGACGTGAAACGAAAATGTACGAATTTACCGAATAAATATGTTAATCAATTTCACAACCATCCAACCCTCATTCGTGCATCGCAGATGAAAAAATTATAATAACAACAAATGAAAGAAATCCGAAAATGTGAAGGAACAAACATTGTGAAATGATACAATAAAATAGAAAACAATCGGGTGAAAAAAAAATCCATTCCGAAAAAAATAACAAAAAATAGGAAATAAAAATTCTGAAGAAAAGAAAAAAAAACAAACGAACAATAACAAAACATAGGAAATGAAAATTCTGAAAAGGCAAACGAACAAACGAACAATAACAAAACATAGGAAATGAAAATTCTGAAGAACAGAAAAACGAAACGAACGAACAATAACAAAACAGGAAATGAAAATTCTGAAGAAAAGAAAAAAAAACAAACGAACAATACGAAAACATAAGAATTGAAAATTCCGAAGGAAAGAAAAATAAACAAACAAAGAAACGAAAAGAAAAAAATCAGAGAAAAATAAGAGAGCAGTGGGAGAAAAAAAATGGGAAGAGAAAAAAGTAAAAAATTCAAACTTACCCAATATAATCGTGATTGAGATCGAGTCTCGTGATGGACATGCGTAGCTGTTTGAAATCATGATTCGATATATCCTTGAGTTGTGAATGCGCCACTTTGAGGGTTATCTGTTGTTCGGGGGTGAATTTTCCTCTGAGAGCATCGGCAACTTGTCCAAACGATTCCATTCTCTCGCAAACCACTTCGATTCTCTCGCTGTGACCGTGTATCGGATTTCCGGAATTTCCATTGCCATTGTTGTTGTTGTTGTTGTTGCCATTGTTGTTGGAATCGGTGGCGAGGGAAGTAGCGGTGCTTGCTTGCACGACGGGGGTTGAAAAATCTTGCTGACGACACGTGCAAGGACTTATCTCACGACGCACGGCGCAGTGCAAGCTCGAGCTTGCGGCAAGCCCGAGAAGCGTGTACAACAGTCCCGACATTGCTTTATTAATAATATTATCGGTTTTCTTATTATTATTATTTTGCTTATTATTATTATTATTATTGTTGTTGTTGTTGTTGTTGTTGAAACGTTGTTTCCGGAAATGATTGTTTTGTCGTCGGGCTAACGATCGTTCCGTGGTTGACGATTGCTTCAGCATCCAAATAATATCGAATAACGTCATCCGCGATGATCCGGAACGGACCATGCGCGCCGCACAAAAGCGCCAACCCTTTCTCCCGAGCGTTTCGAGCCTCGATGAGTGTTTTTTTTTTTTTCGACTTCTACTCCGACAAGACACTCTCCACGATCGCGACAATGAATGAACCTCCTGCTGCTACTGATTTTTCGTTTTGTTTTCCACTATTTTTCCATTTATTTTTATTATTATTATTTGTTGAACAATGTTTTCGTTTTTTTTTGTTCCCGCACGTTGTGACACACTTCGAGTGAGCTTCTACCCCCGTTTCCGTATGCACTTTTCCCGCACAATCACTTTCCACTCCTTCACCGTGTGTATTTGAAAAAAAAGTTATTATTTTCGAGTTTTCGCAAAAAAATTGTTTGGAGTCTCTTCAAGGATGATTATTATTGTTATTGTTTTTTAAAATTGATGAACCTCGTGATCCGCTCCCACATCCTCAGGTATAACTGTCATCCACATCCACTGCGAAAAATAATTCTGTTCGAGTCTAAAAGAAAAAACGATATATGTTTATCTCTATATTCAATTAAATTATTCGGATAATAAAAATGTACAAAATCATAAATATTGTAATGACAATATTTTTTCTCGTAACTCGAAATAAAATTGTTCGTCACTATTGTCACACCGTGTCATTATCACGCGAGATCATCCATTCAACTGCACTGCACTTTGGATAATTAATTTTTTTTTCTAAATTTCTAAAATTATTATTTTGCGTAGTTCTTTTCTTTTTGGTATTGTTTTTTTTTCTTCTTCGAATTTTCAACTTTTTGGGGTTTGTTTGATTGGCGACGATGAATCGTGAGTATGAAAATTTGGAGGACAAAAAAAAATATTATTATTATTTTTTTGGTTTGTTTGCGACTGGTCGAGATTGACGAATGATTTATTGTCAAACGTAATTAAATGTGTGTGTGTGTGTGTTTGTGTTATCGTGTTGAAACGAGAGGGGGTCCCGGGTGAAGAGAGACAGATGCGAAGTGTCGCGGGTCCGACCTCTTCTTGGCGCCACGAACGCGGCAACGACATTAAGCCGCGGCTGGCCGAGCGAGACTTACTTATAGCTCCCCCCTCCGTTCCCCCTCTACCCCCTGCAACGGGTACGGCGGCTCGGTGACGCGCCGCCCGCCCTCCGCCCCGAACCATCGACGCTACACTTTAACGCAGATTTTTCAATACATGTCCGTGCAATTTTCACCAACTCGAGATGCATCATTTTGCACTTAATTGCATTAACGATTATTTCTATGTTTTTTTTTTTTTTTTTTAATTTTTTTTCAATAGTTTAACATATTTTTATTTTTCGACTATAATGACACATTGAATTCAATCGTTTTCATTATTTTTTCGTATGTTCTTTCGTTTTTAAGGTTGGGGGTGGATTTTGGGGCCTACGAACCCTTATAGCTTTGGTCTGTGTTGTCTGTATGTGTGTCAAAACACTCTCCTCCGCTCATTTGTGTACCTATTGAGATGAAATTTGGTTTAAGGACGTAGATTGATGACCCAAAAACAGTAATGATGAGATTTTCGAAAAAATAATTTTTTCGGATCCTCCTTTGATAGATTGAAATGCGTACTCGACAGTTTTTTTTTACTTGTCTTATTGAGTGGGGTGTCATTAAATGGGTCTCGTGAAATGCGACGAATAATGTATGAGGACCTTTTGATTTCAACCGTTCAGTCACGAGATATTTGCTTCCAAAGTCGTTATCAGGGCGTCTCTCTCAAACCCTCCAATTTCTAAACTATCTATGCGAAAAATCTGTAAAAATGTGCAGAATGTTGTTTTCGATGAGTAGTTACAATGAAAATTATAACGAGGACTGTGGCGTAAATTGTTTTTGGAAAAAATTATGAATAACGTTTTTTTAAGGGAGCAAATTTGTCAAGGTGAAATAATTTTTCATTCGTATTATAAAAAGTTGAATGTCAGTGATAATATCTGATAAACCCTATGATGTGGCTGCCCATCACGCTTTTTTCTTCCCTGATTTCAAAGCAGATTATTTCAATAAGCTTTTGATTATGTCTGTGATGGTGAGTATGTGTGTTCACCTCAACAACGTCGTTGCCATTGACGTTATTGATTCCGATCGATTGAGAGAAAGACGGAGGAGAGCGATTGAGAGCTTCGAAGAGATCGAACGTGTTTGCGATTGATCCTTATTAAACGTTTTGTTATTTCCAAACGGTGTGTCTTGAATTAATTCACACTTGAGGGAATTCTGACGAACAATCTTCGAGATGAATTGCGACAATTTTTTTTCCACTTTGATTTTTCAGACACTTTGGCGACGGACTTGAAATGAGTGTAGATTTAGTTGAAATTAATTTAATTTAATTTTTTTTTTAAATACTATCAGTGGCCGAATTATTTTTCGTCGAGATTATTCATTGGCAAACATAAGGTCAATTTCCGTTGGTCCCACAGCTGTGTGAGCTTCGGTGAACATCGGCTCGCGTATTATAATCAAAGATGATTAATTATGTTCGTCAACCGTCTGAGCGATGAAATTTTATTGAATTGCAGTTTAATTTTTTTTTGTTTTATCAACGATTACCAAATATCCGTCTTCGGTCCCGTGTGTGCGTGTGTGTGTGTGCGTGTGTGTTTCCGCTATCATTGCATTTCAATGCGCAATCGTACAAGACGATGAATTGGAAATTATAATTTTCAAAAAAGTGCAATAATTATTGCATTTTGTTTGTATTCGGAAGGTAATCGGAAGCAATAAAATACGATGAGCCCAACGTACAAGGAAGTGATATTTCACGGGTAATTTGCTAGCTGATCGATCGACTGTCGAATGAGTATGACAATCTTATCAGTCGCGCGGAATTAATCCAAAGCGTTGCAGCTGGAACACCGAAAAAAATTAAATAAAATTAATTGAAAAAAACGAAACACGAATTTACGAATGGAAGATTTCAAAACCACGAGAAAAAATATTCCCAGCTATTGTAAAGCGTAACGTAATTTTTTAAATAGAAATTGTAATGTAATCTTTGAAGCGAGATGTTTGCTTCTCAAAAATATGTTAGATTTGAAAAAAAAACAGTAAGACCAAGTGCAATGGGATTAATTTAAAAATTGTGTTTTATTTTGATATTTTTCGCTTGAAAAAAAAACAGTATCATGTTGTGATGGGATCCCTTTTTTTGTCACAGACAGTGATCAACGAGGTGTTAAGGGTTGCGACCCTCGCGACCCATCCGCACGAGCGTGTAGACATGTCACGGGTGTCCTTGAGCCCCCTACCCTCGCGCTTGTCGCTTTATCACTTTAGCCGCCCAACATCAGCCCAGGATGTAACACATCCATCAAATTTGAAAAATATGTAAATCGATATAAAAATGCTCTCACGACTGCATCGAATGAAATCACATGTCGTTAATCAAGGAATCAAATTGAACATTGAAATAATGATTCATCCAAACTATTCGTAATTATTGCAAATTCATAAGAACCTCTCAATCGTCGATGTGATCATTAATGACAATGGTGAGTTTGAAAAAAAAAAAAACAATTATTTTCAATACATTTTCATTGAGCGAATGCTCATATCCGACATCGAGCATCACTGAGCATCATCAGCAGCACAAGCAACATCGGCAACAGGCGTCGGACAGTCGTTCACGTCGATATAAACTCTCGTATTTCATCACCACAATTCATTATCTCACGCATTAACATGTATTACACAGTGAATTTATCATCGTTTCACGATTATGTTGCCGTTTCTCGGAAAAATATCGTATCGTATCATCGTAACCACGACACATCGTAACAACTGCAATGGCGATAGAAGACTGGATAAAACATGATTTGATTAGGATTAACAATATATGTAAACAAGCCATTTGAAAAAAAAAACAAGAAAAAATCTATCCCCAAAAAGAACACCAATTTTTTCAACGTGTGATAACGTGAATTAATCTTCACACATTTTTATCATCGTTCACATTCTACTTGTTTTTTTTTCTGTAAACTTAATTTATTTAAAAAATGTATCTCATTCTTTAGTATTTCTTTTTCACTCTTTCTTCACTCTTTCATTTTCACTGAATCGTCGAGAGAGAATGAGAGAATGAGAGAATGAGAGAATGAGAGAATGAGAGAATGAGAGAATGAAAGAATGAGAGAATGAGAGAATGAGAGAATGAGAGAATGAGAGAATGAGAGAATGAGAGAATGAGAGAATCAGAGAATCAGAGAATGAGAGAATGAGAGAATGAGAGAATGAGAGAATGAGAGAATGGGAGAATGAGAGAATGAGAGAATGAGAGAATGAGAGAATGAGAGAATGAGAGAATGAGAGAATGAGAGAATGAGAGAATGAGAGAATGAGAGAATGAGAGAATAAGAGAATGAGAGAATGAGAGAATGAGAGAATGATAAAATGAGAGAATGATAAAATGAGAGAATGAGAGAATGAGAGAATGAGGGAATAAGAGAACGAGAGAACAAAAGAATGAGAGAATAAAAGAATAAGAGAATGAGAAAATGAGAAAATGAAAAAATGAGAGCACTAGAAAATGAGAGAATGAGAAAAAGAGAGAGGGGACAACGGCGTAAACAATGTGGGACCGCCAGACTGGCCGTGAGTCGTCCGGTCGAGAATCTGCGCCCGATAAGGGTGATAAAAACCGATAAAGGGGATAATCCGCTGGTGTGAAACAGAGATGACGAAAAAAAAAAAAAGAAAAAAGTTGTGGACGTGGGAGACGCATTGCTGATCTCTCTGGGACAGCCTTGAACAGTGTCATCAACATCACGAGTTGGCTGTTCGTCTCACTCGATGACACACGCACTGTGGCCAAGTGACTAATGAGGTTCTTGCGGATATTATAAACATCTTTAATTCGTAACATATATATATATATATATATATATATATATATATATATATATAATATATGTCTGAAGTTCGTATACGCTTATTTAGAGATTTTTTGTTTCGGGGTCATGCACGATTCCACGTTATCCACTATTTTCACTTTTTTGAAAAAAAAATAAACGTATCCAAATATTGAAGCGACTAAATACTCGTTTTTATTAATTGAGTCGATTGAAAGAAAATCTTCAATTCAAATTTTTTCGAATTGATTTTTCTTCAATCAATGTAATCAATAAAAACGTAGTTCTCAAATCGCACATTAAGAAATAAAAAATATAAAAAAACTTTGGATAAGAAAAAAAAACAAAGTTTTGAATGAAATGTTGACAAACGATAAAGTCAACGATAACACACGCAGAGTTCCAATGAAATTTTTCATTGAGAGTCGAACATAAAATATGTTTCGTTTAATCGTGAATGAATAATTTCTCATGCACAATCACAATGCGCCAGAGGTTCATCGGAGGTCAACGATGGAATTTACTGCACATCGATGATTCGTGGAATTCGTCATTTTTATCGCAATTTATGTGGCATGAAAAAAATTGAAAAAAAAAAAAAAATTCGGTTTATCGCACACGACGGACTTGGGAAATCTCAATTTCCGGGTTGGACGAGAAAAAAAATTAACAAAAAAAAAAAGCAGAATCAGAAAATAAAAAAAGTGTACACGAAATTACAATTTTGTAAATTTGTGTCAGCGTTCGTCAAAGTGAATTGAAAAACGAGTGCGATGGACCGTTGAACGTGCGACTCTCGTGTCGTGTGAACATTTTCACGATCGTGCGACGATTATCGTGGGTGTTGAATATTCGTAACGTCGGAAAATAATTTTCGACAAACGCATGGAATTGGCCTTGGGCACTCGGACGAAAACGCATAGTCGAGCATCCGAAGAAAACAAAAATTGAAAAAAAAAAAAAAAAAAAAAGTCGAATGGCGAACGACGGAGAAGATGCGAAAGCCCGCAAAAACGTTTTTTTGTCGTTAGAGACGACATTCCACGAACGCCCGTAGGTTCGTCCACCTCGCGAAAATTTCTCGGCCCCGTGACGTCGACGAAACTTTGGCGCGAGTCACGTGTGGGCGCGCGACTCTCTCTCTCTCGCCCGAGAGATATCGCTTTCGCGCACCCCACGAGGGATTATCGGCCCAGGAACGCGAGCTATGCAGCGCCTACGTATGTGTGTGTGTGTGTGTGTATATATATACATTGGGGTGGTTCTTATCTGGGTCACGTCCGAATGTATATTTTGCCGGAGGCTCAATCAATCAAAAACATTTTTTTTCAAATTTTAAGTCTATCGCGAACCTCCTAGTCCAATTCTAACCACCGCCCAAGACCAGGTGAAGTTTACCATTCGAAAAACATGGAATTTTTCTATACACAGATTATTTTATTTCATTGGACCACTAATCATTGCTTAAAAAAATTCACTTCTGCACGGAGTTAACGGGAATGAAGTCTACTTGCACGGAAAAAATAAAATGCATGTATGGGTCGTCTCATGCCACATGAACGTGTGGGCATGATGATTGTCAGAAGAACGGTATAAAGCTGCGTGGAAACATGACATGAGATGACCCATATATGTATTTTATTTTTTCTGTGAAAGTAGATTTCACACTTTGACTTTGATGAAAATTATGACAATTGCGAAGTTGGTATTTTTTTCGCAATTGTCGAGCAGCGTGAAAAAAAAATCAAAAAGCCAACAAAATAAGTTAATTGGACATGGCAAATCGATTGATTGATCGACGTAATAAAAATAAACGACGGACGTAAAAAAAATCGCCAACGATGAAAACCTTGAAAATCAAAAGCGCAAATATGCCAGCGGCAACCTCCCCCACCCCCTCCCCCCCTCCTCCCTCATGCATACCCCAAAATACAATCCACTGCTTTTGTTCCTCCTCACGTTTAGTTTTTTTCTTGTCTTCTTCTTTTTCGTTCCGTTCAATCACTATCGCGATCTCGCGTGTTTCAATTTCTCGTCATTTTTTTTATTCAATCTCTCTCTCTCTTTTTATTTTCATCTCCCAGTCTCGCGCACTTCGCGATTGTCAACATCACCGCACGAATTTCGCTGCACTAAAAAACTATATATCCATGCGCACTAACCATTTGCACTGGTTACGAAAAAAAAAAAAATAAAAACACATACGATAATCGAAAATTTTCGAAATCAATGAAATAAAAACAACAAAAACGAAAAGATAATAAACATACAAACACTTAAAGAAGAACAACGAAAAGAGAACAAATTTGAAAAAAAAAAAAAAAACTATTAGTACGGCAGTACGCACGAGAACGAACGAGAGAGAATGTTTCTCGTCATGAGCGAGCAACACGCTACCGCGTTGCACTGGATGTGCATTATACTGGTTGCAGCGACGATCTGAATTATTGTGAGAAGAAGGGAGAAGAGGCCAGGCCGCGAGGGTACGAAGCTTATCTGTCGTATTTTCTTCGGTACGTGATATACAACGAGCGGTTAAGCAAAGGTCAAAAGTTGAGCAATGCTCGTCTTATCGGTGCAAACACGGTTCACGTGTTACGGTGTGTAAGTACACACCAACACCGTCGTTCGACCAATGTATATCCACATATATACAGATATACATGTGTGTACATATTTTTTTCCTCACTCCTGATCTATCGTGTATTTCGTATCGTTCTGACTTCACTGACCGCACACTGCCGACAGACCCGTCTGAGAATGTGCCGTCGGAAAAAAAAAAAAAAATTATTTAGATGAAAAAGAAACGAGAGAAAAAAAAATAATTCGAGTGTAGGGCGCGAGTGATGACTATGGCCCATTGAAATAATTCAGTCTGGAATGAGACAAGTCTCGGTCAACCGAAGAAATAACGATTTGTCGATTGATTCAATGGATTATAATTATTAACTACGTAAAAGTAATTTTTCAAAATAATTTTTTTTTTTTCATTAATAAAATAATCAAATAAATAAAGTTTATACCGGATGTACACCCATATAAACATTACCTGTGAAGTAGGACAACCAAACGTTTGAGAATCCGTTGCTACCTGAAAATAAATAAAAAAATTGAAAAATCGCTCAAATTAATTTTGTATAATTAAAAAAAAAAAACAATGCATGCCATTAACTTATGAGGACGGATATTGTTCACATACCGGATGTAAGCCCATCTAAAAATGAGCATGGGAAACCCCAAACGTGTGGAAAATCCAATAAAGAAAATAAAAATAAATAAATAAATAAAATAATAAATTTCGAATCGATCGTGAATAAAATAGAATAAAAATAAAATCGCATTAATGACCCGGTCGTCGATCGTAAAATTATTACTTCCGGGCGTTGTGGAAACTCCGCAGACGTGCGAGTGATTATACGAACGAGATTCCTGCGGGTGCGACAAACAGGCGTCGGGGAATGCGATCCACTGTTCCACATTGGCTATCGATATCCGATGCCGCTGACGCCAAAGGTGCGCCACGTTCTCAATAATCCGCCCGGACAATATTAATACACATTATTACCGTATCAACGTCGACACGACTCACACCCACTACCACTCCACGCACACTCGAAACCCCTCCACCCCCGACCCTTATTCGTGTCTACCGATATTTCGATACGTGTCCCTATATCCGGAAATATCCGACCGATCAGAATTATTGTTTTTTCGCGCAAACAAGTGTCTCATCGATCTACTGGATAATATCAATACCGACAAAACTCCTCACGATTGAACGTATTTTTTTCATCGACACCATCGAAATTCTATTGTTGCAAAACACAATACGATTATTTTTATTGTTATTCCTATATTGATTATTATTATTATTATTATTATTATTATTATTATTATTCTCGTTGCTGTTATTGCTAAACAGTTACCAATAAATATCAATTGCTCATTTCGTTTAAAAAAAAGTTCTCGAATAATTATTATTGTCTGGATAATAATAAAAATATCAAATCACGCAGTCGGGCGAAGGAGAGAGACACAAAGAGCGGGTCAAAGGAAGCACCGTGTGAAAAATCAGGAAAACAAACATCGGCAACGGTATTCGCAATGAAACACGAAATTTCCGAAGATTTTCTTCTCTCGTGTGTACCGTATATAATCGCTGATGATAAATAATAATAATAACAATAATAATAAAGAAAAAGAAAAATACGAGAACGAACAAATGGAGTAGAAACAGAAGATTCCGTTCTCGGATGATGTCCGTAATGTACTTTTTCTTCGCATCGTCCGTGTTTCTTCAGAGCTTCGCCACGCGGGTAACTTCTCCGCGAGTGGGGGGACGGGGGGGGGGACGTATATATCTCGCGTGTTGGTTAACGAATGCGAGAATGCAGCCCTGGCGCCAACGCACACACGTTTGCACACGCGGGCGCCTCACGCACGAGCACGCGTAACGAACATGGTCCGGTTTTCGTTCGGGCCATGTACTCCACGCCACTCTTTCACTCTCTCTCTCTCTTGCTCGCTTCCTCTTTTTTTCTCTCTCTCTCTCTCTCTCTGTCTGTCTGTGTGTACTCAATGCTGTTAGTGCTTCTATTACTGCTGGCGATGCTGTAGCTCGAGGAGACACGCGCTCCGGGACTTTTGCCACAAGTCGCCCCTTCGACCCGAACGCGTCTTTCTCTCGTCCTTAATATCCCTCCTTATCTCCTCTCTCTGTCTCCCTCTCTCTCTCTCTTTCTCTCTCTCGCATCCTCCAATATGCTCTCGCGTCTCTCCGCGAGATGCGCAACCAGTAGCAACGAATTGGCCCCATCGCTTAAACGCTCTCTTTCGATCCAAATGGAAATTTAAAGGAACGAAAAAAAGAAATTGACAATTAAAACGAGAAAGACACAAGCTGCAAGTTGAAACTTGAAATTTGTTTTCTCTGAATCGTAGGTAGCGAACGAAGATTCCTCTATGAGGAACCATTTTTTTTTTAATTCCTCGGCTTGTTTTCAATTATTGGGGTTCCTCATAGAGGATTCCTTGTTCTTCGGCAGCAAATTGCAAGTTTCAACGTGCAGCTTGTTTTGATTGTTTTGATTTGCCACAGTCTCATAGTTTCCTCTAAAAATTCAGTTAAGTATTTAGTTTTACTTGTACAACGTTCTTGAAAGTTTTATACAACGTCCTATAACGTCACATTTCATGTTATTTTTCAATCCTCAATTCCCTATCAGTATCACTGACATAGTCAATGTATCACTACTAATGACTACAGTTTTTTTCTAACGGAGGGTTCCAGCCCAACGAGAGAACACAGAAAAAAACGTATAAGAAAATTTTTCCATTGGTGTCGGGGGGGGGGGGGGCGTTGGGATTCGAACCCGGGACCCTCGGGTCGTGAACCGGGTACGAAACCAACTCGCCCACTGCGTCCCAACTTACAGCTTGCCCTATGAGGAAGCAATAAAGAATAAATAAAAATAAACGATGAAGATGAAAAATCAAGAACGCGGATCTTGGCCACTCATCTCACGGTCTTTCTTGCTTTTGCCCGGGTTCACTGTCATTCTTCGTTTATTCGCGCGAGACTCGTGCATCCGTCCCGATGATGTTCCGGGGCCTCTCCCCACCCCCTCTCTGCCACCCGACTGGGCCCCTTGGCGCGTCATCGTTCCGCGGATCGAGAAAAGAGAAAAGCCTTCGCGAGCAAACCAATGTCTACTCTCGGTGCACGTACCTCTGACTTTATGTATATCTGCTTTTCTCGATCACTCTCTGCTCCCCCTCTCTCTCTCTCTCGGTCTCTGGCTACCTTTTTCTTTCTTTCTTTCTTCGTTTGCTCTCTTCGTCCCGTCTTCGCAATGCGATGAAAAAACAAGAATCACGAGACCCAATTAAGTTAAGTACCGAACGTACAAGCACGCAATAAGACAAGCTAAATCGAGACAGCTACATCATTATGAGGAGGCTGGGTACGGCTTTCATACCCTCCACCCGAAGTCTCCGCAATCCTTGTCGTCCACCCTGTCGACCTCTTCTCTCGTTCGTCTGCCTCTTAACTCCTCCTTTCCTTCTCATCCTCATCTTCATTTACTTCTTCTTCCACTTCTTCTTCTTCTTCTTCATCCTCTTTCTCGACCGAATCTACTTGTTCTATTCTTTATACCGCAGACCTCTCACACATCGGACCAACGCTTCGCTTCTTTATCGTCACATTTTTTGTTTTTTTTTTTTTCGTTTTCGTAGCATTTTCTCTGGTGGCGTATTACACGTACTCCGGTCACGAATCAGCGATGGTCATTTCAGCGGTGCTAAACTGATCCTAGAACAACCAACGTTTCGTTCATTAGGTCGAGACATCATTAATTTTTGAGACGAATTAAAAATAAAAAATATAAAATTAAGCCTGAGACCGTGCACTTAGCTTTTTTGGGAACAAACAGAAATTTTGTTTCCAGAAAACCCATCGAAACATAGAATATAATGTCCAATAAGTATTTCAGAATTTTTGTCACATTTTTCGAACGCTTTTTACACGAGGACAAAAAAAGTAACATCGACAGGACTTTTTGAGGTCTGTGTACGAATGGAAGGTTAATATTTAAAAAAATTTCGTACCCAGAGCAAAGTTTCATCGACATTGTGATAATAGTAATATAATTTAATAATTACATTATATTGTCTGATGTAAAATAATTTGTTTTGACGACATATATCGAGATGTCGCCATTTTACAAAAAATATTTTTGAATGAAAAAATGGTTATTTAATAATAGAATAAAATGAGAAACACTGCGAATGCCCGTGTTTACGGTTGGATTTAAAGGAACATCGCTCGGGCACTCCGTCGGATGAGTATGCTTCCCCCACCTCCCTGCCACCCTAAGTCCCACCCATCGGGTCCCTCACTCTCGCCCGGTCTTATTGTATGTTTTATTTTTTTGCGCGGTAGCCAGGCGCCGGCCCGCTACGGGAGACGGGACGCGCCGCACTTCCTGCATACAAAACTTCAGGCCCATTAACATTCTCAACGTTGCTGCCACGCGGTGCAAGCCTCTCGTTCGCTCGCATTATTCTTCCACCCCCCCTCCCCCCGCCCGTCCCTCACGTGAATTCTCATACGTGCACAATTCTCGGGGCGTATGTACTATGTTCCTCGAATACCGGCGCACATGAAAAAAAAAAACCAACAAAGAATGAGCAAAACAAAACTGAAAACCAAAACAACAACAGAGATTTTATAACTCTGATAAATGAACAAATGAAAAAAAAAATACAGGAATGCAGTTTTTACTGTACTGGTCATTAATACGCTGTAATTTACGAAATATTCGAATAGTAGAAATTGAAAAAATAAGCGATTGAGGTTAATTAATTTGGACCTATGAATTATTTTTGTTTTTGTTTATTTTCGTTGAGTCGTTCCAGTAACTTTTGATTTTTCCATCGGTACAAAGATTTTTACCGATGGCAATTTTTAAAAATAACATAATGTTGAAGCAACGTTATATTATTTTTTAATTCATCGAAAACATTGAAGAGTGCGAGAGAGATAGCGCTATCGTCTCTCGCTGCGGAGCGAGAGAGAACGAGCGAAAAAGGTTCACGCATCAGCTTATGGTGATGGACTACATTTCTGATCTCGTTCTTTCTTGCTCCGCAGCGAGGCCGATAATGCTATCTCTCTCGCACTCAGGAATGTGAGTCCAATGTGGTCCATCGCCTTAATTCGAGAGGCTACTTACTGAAATTGCACTATTTCCCTAAAAAAAAAAGTGGTCGCACAGGTTTCTACACGCTTTGCTTACGGTACGAGGATGCGGCTCGTGGTATGAATGGGAATGACATTGGTGGAAGCTGTTCATTCGATCTGTGTAACCGGACGACGATTCTTCTTCCACATTGTTTGTGGCATCCTAGTCGTCCAACCGCAATCAAAACTGCTCTCGATTACGTGATCAATCTGTTTTACTGCCGGAGCACGAGAATTCTTTCTCGAACTGCTTGACACGAAAAAAAAAAATAAAAGTCTCAAAGACATGAACTTCTCGCGTCGACAATCGATATGCATCGAATAAAAAACAAAAAATAAAATACTTAACTATCGACATCCCCCAACGGCCATGCCGTCGGCGCCCGACGGCGCATTTTTCCGTATCATCGTAAACAATCGGTCATCCCAGACTAGCGACATCTGCTGTCGCCACGCGTGAACCGCCAAGCCTCAAAAGCGAATTAATGATGCTGTGCCGTCGGTAAGCTGGATTTCCGCTTGATTTACCGCGAAACTCAGCGACATCTGTTGTCGCCACGCGAGAATCGCCGATCCACGTTAAGGTGATGGACCACAGTGGACTCACATTTGTGAGCGCGAGACAGATAGCGCTAAATTTTCGTGGGCTTGCATGTGTCATACGTCCTTAATCCAATCGATAACATCCGCGTCATCGATAACGTAGATTCCTGCTCGCATCATCGGCGAGAAACACGGACGACGTTCAGGCCGCTTGTTCGAGCGTTCATCTGGTGTCCGTCGTTGGCAACGGGCGTAATACGTTTGGCGGAAATGTATTCTGGGTAGAATAATGTGCGTCGTGTCGCGTTTCCAGCCGGAATAAATATTAATAAAAACCCGTGAATACCGAAAAAAAAACTTTTTCCTCGCATCCAATCACGTGTCAACAATACAAAAATAAATAATTGAAAAAAAAAAAGAATAAGATGTTCGTACGCAAAATCGTGTGATCGAGAATCGTCGAGTTCGTTGAAACATTTTCTTCCGTTTTTTTTTCTTCGTCTCGTCCACGATCGATCGAAATTTCGTGTTTTTCCACGATCTAACGAGGGGTAAATTGAACGAACGTTTGTTAAATCGGTACACACTCGTATCGAACGACGTTGCTCGGCGCACACAGCGATAAATTCCGTGTCCGGGGGTTTGGGAATAATAATCGTTCGTAACTATTTTTACGAAGTTGTCTCACCTGTGAATAATCGACGGAACACTTCACTCGTTTCCGACGTACTCGAGCCAAAGGCTTTCCGTGTGTCGTGTCGGTGTATCTTGTGGCTCGTACATTTTTTTCCTCGACGTCTTTTGTTTTTTTTTTTCTTTTCTAATTTTTCTTCCCATCTGTTTCATCTTTTTTTTTCGCCGTTGTGTTTTGTAATTTGATTTTTTTTTTTCCATTCCTGTCGATAACCAAGTTCGAGATAATTTCTGTATCGACCGATAGTTTCGCGATTGTCACGAGCATAGAGAGAACAGAGAAAAAAGAAAAGGAGAGATTGAAAAAAAACGGCATCCACGATGATCGATCTTACGGTGAAGACGCTCGACTCGCAGAATCACGTATTCTCACTGGACGACGACGTAAGATATTAAAAACCATCATCCCGTCGACCTATCGAATCGTTCATCGATTTGTTTCGCTTGGCCATTTTTCGATGTTTCATTGATTTTTCCGAATGGAATTTTTTTTTTTTTTTTTTCTAATGACTCAGTTATAGTTTGGTTGCCACGAAACAGTTATCATGCGATTGTTCGGTGGTTGCACGAATTATTATTTGGTTTTTTTTTTTTTCTTCATCGATGCAACTGCTTGCGTGGCTGTAATTGACTGAGATATATTTTTTTTTTCATGTTTCGAACGAAAGCAGATAACCGTTCGACAGTTCAAGGAACACATAGCCGAAACTGTTAGCGTATCGGCGGATTCTCAGAGGCTCATATACTGCGGCAGAGTACTTCAGGATGAAAAACGTCTCAGCGAATATGGTGAGAATACCTTTGTCGACTCTGTATAGGCAACGAGTAATGAAGGAGCTTTCATATCTTCATAACCTGCGAGAAGAAAGAAACCGAAAAAAAAAAGTATAATCCTTTCTCTTTGATCAGATGTCAATGGCAAAGTCATACACTTGGTTCAACGACCGCCGCCGCCGTGGACCCACAGAGGCAACGGCGGCGGCCAGTCTCAGAATCGCAATCGAGACGATCAGCCGCAGTCTCAGAGAACGCGTCATCGTCAGGCGAGGACTCACTTTCACGGTAATCCCATGTATCTGGGATCGTTTTCCATTCCAGCCGAAGTGGTCGACGGTCACGGTAAGCCAACAACGATTAACCTCAAATTCGTTTTCGATCGCTGCAATTTTTTTACGTTTTTTTTCTACAAATCGCTATGGACCCAATTGATTTCGGACAAAGAAAAAAGTTCACCCCACAATCCTGAGAATTTTGAAAGTTTTCATCGTGCGTGAATTCATTTCAGAATGGCCAATACGACAGCTGCGCAATACATGGTCCAACAGTCGTTTGTACGTCGCTCGACGAATGCTCGATCAGGCGAATCGAGTGATAGATCGTTTGGAAAATCCTTCGGCAGCAGCCGCCAACGAACCCCCAGCTCCGGCGACGGACGAGGCTGCGTCGGACAGCGCAACGCCGGAGGCGCCCCAGCAAGACGGGGTCGTCGATGCCGAACGTCTTCTGATGGAACTCACGGGTTCCGGCCCGATGGGAAGGGTCATCGAATTTGCCAGAGCGTTCGCAGGATCCGGCCGAGCTCCGTATCGCTGGCCAATGAGGGGTACATTTTTTAAAATTAATTAATTTTCAAAATATTTTTTTTTCTTCTTTTTTTACAATAATCGGGAACTTATCGTCCAAGGTCGTTGACGAAAATTTCATACAAAAGATAAAATGTATTGCATTTTGTTGTGCATATGTTTTTTTTCCGCAGTTCGTTGAGTCTGTTCGACAATTAAAATTCGACCTGGAAAAAAAAATCAATTTAAAAAAAAAACGATACTCATGTACGATCAATACATTTTTTGTCTGTCAGGGCAGGGTTCAGGAGCCGAACCATCGGCGCCGACGGCCGAGGCGATGAGCGACGAGAGTCAGGCCCAGCCGCAGGATCAACAACAACAACAGCAGCAGCAGCAGCAGCAGGAGCAGGAGCAGCAAACGCCTCAACGTGAAGGTGCCAACAATGCCGGAACCGAACAGCCCGGAAACGGTCGACCGAGTCCTCCCACCGCTCCTCAGTACGTAACCAACTTTGATTTTCCACGTCCAATCGCTCAATTCAGAGGAAAAATAATAATAAAAATGTTATAACGATAATTGATACAATTTTTCACAGAGGTGCGAGACCTCCGCAAATGGCTCAGATGTTGGGACGGTTAATGGACACTCAAGACAGGCTTCGTCCATTTTTGTTGCGTTATCGCGAGCTGATGGAGTTGGATCCGGAGATACCGGGTGGTCGTACAGTCTCGGGCGAAGATTTCGGAACCGTCGAGGACAATCAACGTCTGGCCGACGGTGTGACCGAGTGCATGCACTTTTTGTCACACGCCAATCACGCACTCAGCGACATAATCGTCGATGTCGGACAACAACCGCCGCGTAACTTGCGTTGTCGTCCCATGCTCATTCAACACTCGGCCATTCTGCAGGCTGGCATACCCATTCAAGTCGAGGTAAAAAACCTCAGGTTGCTTCGTATTATCATTATGAAAAAGAGAAAAAAATTATTCAACATTATCATTCAACAACTTGGCGTTAATTATAATTGATATTTCAAATTCACAAATATTTTTAAGAACTGAAGAATGATAACTGTGTTGATCGATGTTTTAAAAAAGAAAAGAGAAAAACATCCGAAACGTGTTGGCAATATTGAAAAATAATAATAATAATAATAATAATAATAAGTTGTTCAAGCGAGTTCGAAAGGTCAGTCGAATGTCACTGAATAAAAATGCACGAAAATATATGTTCAGGCCCACATAAGCGTTGCCCAGAACGACGGTAGCAACGGTGAAAGCGGCGAGGAGAGCGGCGACGCTACCGGAAGACCACCCACATCATCAGCGAATCCTACTTCCCAGAATCCCATCGATCTTACATTCATGACCGAACAATCAGATCAGTCTATTCCGGCTGGGGGGCAACCGGGGTCGGAACAGCAGCAGCAGCAGCAGCAGCAAGCACAGAGTCATCAGCACATGGATTCGCCGTTGGGGGCCATATTCAACATAACAAACAACATGGAAGTACTCATGGAAATGGGACCTCCGGACAGCGGCGCACCACCGGATGGCAACACACCCGGAACCGAACAGGCTCAGAACAATGGCGGTCCCAATAACAACAACAACAATGCTCGTGAGTGTAAAAAAATATTGTTTTTTTTTCAATTTTTTAAATTGATTAAAGGGTTACTTTTAACGGCGAAAAAAAAAACCCGATTTTTTCGGGATTTTTTTTTCAAACGGGTTTTCATTATTGTGGGAAGAATGTTTTCCCATATGAATGATCAATATTTCGAGAAGCTGCAGTAAAGTCTTCCTTTGAAAAGTAATGATAATTAAGGGAGATACAGTAGGTCTGCGAGGACTAAAAAAAAAGGTGGTTTTCGATCATCGCTGCTCATCACTGAATCATCGGAAACCAAAAAAATTAATGGATATCATTAGTAAATCACATTGTGCCCAGGATGGACGAAGGGTTAATGAAAATTCCAATTTTTTCCAAAATGGCCAATGTTCAAAGTCAAAATCAGTTTTTCGACCAAAATTTCACTAATATTTTTGACTGTAGAAAATGAAACTATTCTCCGCAGATGAAAATCCTCCGTTCTTCCTGGAAACAGTTATGTACACAGAATAAGTGATAGAAATTCCGAAACTATCGGTCAAGCCGATTCGATTTGTCCAAAATTTTCAGAGAATATTTAACAATCGTAAATTCAGAAGATTCAACAAAAACAAAAATGATTTTTTTGGAAAATGCCGAGCAACCCTAATTCCTTTCAATACACAATTAATGTAAATGAATGTTATTCGCGTGGTAAGCTGGAACGAGTGGAGTGGCTGGAATATTCCCGTGGGGTCCGATGGCACCACCGCCCGAAGTAATCAGAAACTTGATGCACGTTGTGGCGGGTTACATGGCCCAAAGCGTGGCAACCGTGACGACCCAGGGCCCGGCAACCACGACGTCGACGGCGACCCCGACGACGGGCGTGCGTCAACGAGTCCAAGTCGGAGTGGGCACCGGAGCGGCTCCCAATCCTGGACAGAGCACACAAGCCAGGTACGCCTCATCGATTTTTCGATAAATATTCAATCAAGCGAATTTGTGCGTAAAAAAAGAAATATGTAAAATAAATTTTAAAAAAATAAAAAATCGATCGAGAAGAATAATAACCGAACGATTTGTCTGCAGAAGCAACGTGGGAACGCATCCAACGACTTCGACCCAAACACGTAGCACGGCGAGACCCCACGTTTTCCATCCTCACGCGCACGCCCTCGGGGTTGGCATGGGATTGGGACAGAACATGGATTTCGATCCGTTTTTGCCATGCAATTCTCATCACATTCAAAGAAATGCCGGAACAACACCGACAACGGGCAACAACACAGCGACTTCCACGACGACCCAACCGGCTGCCCAACCCGCTCAGACCACGACTGCCAATGGCGCGGGACAAACGCAACCTGGTAACGACGAACAATTCTTGATCCGGAAAGAAAAAAATGTTTTTCCCAATAATTTGTTGAATCTCATTCACGAGCTTTTTTTTTTCTCAGATGCTGCGTCGACGACGACCGGGGAGCAAAATTCCGCTCAACCGCCGACCGAGCAGCGCACTTCGTCACTCAGCTTGAAGGACGAAATCGCGAAATGGCGAGAATCTGGAAGCGGACGATCGGGCAGCTCGTAAGTTATTTTTTTTTTTCAAAATTATTTCATCTTTTTTTTTCTTCTAATTCTGGATGATGAGTATTTCGAAAATGTATTCAAAATACATTTTCATAGAAATGATAACTATGACTATTGTCATCTCATGTGAAAATTACTTCTTCGACTATATTTCTGCGATAATTGAAGTTATTTTATACAAATTTTTGTTTTAGAATAGATTCTAAAATTCGATAGGCCTCATTATTGTGAATCAATCAGTTCTCGAAGTATTTGAAATACATTTTCATTGAACTGAAATTTCCATTTCTCGCAAAAAATTTCGTAGACAGTTGAAAAAAAAAATTGCGTCAAACATTTTTAAAATTTTTTTCAACGTTTCAGAAATAATGCAGATGCCGAAATTTCGCCGACACTGGAGGAACTGCTGTTAGCTCGAGGAATGGATCAGCTTCTGACGAGTCGCGAAACTGCTTTCCGTCCGCACGTCGTACAACGTCTTTTCGCAGCTTGCGTGAGTGCAATTAATAATTTTTCAAAGAATTTAAATCACCTTTTTTCATAGCTCATTAAATATCGAAGAACATATATGATCAAAATATTTATCAATTTTTTTTTTTTTTTTGCTAAACGTGCTACAAAATAAATCGTGCGTTACGGAAAAATAATTTTCGTTATCGTTATAAATGGTCGAATGTTTATCAGTCGAGAATAGAAATAAGCGAATGGTTCGCCTACCTCAACAACGGACGTTTCAATCGCGACGACGTGTGGCGCCGACTGAGACCCCAGATAAGATGCGTATTCTCGTTGCTCGTCGGTATGCGAAATTCGACGGATCACGGGGATCGCGTGAGCGACACAGCCGTTGCCGAATTTTTGCCGTATTACATAAACGCTTTCGACTTCGAGGAACGAAGGGCGCACGTTCGTAACGGTCGTAGAATCGATCTACCGGCCACCATAGAGGCCATGATGCATCCTTACATTCAACTGGCGTCACTGTACGTCGGTGAAGAAAATGGTGAGAAAATTGCGTCCTTCGATTTTTTAAATTTCTTTTTACACATTTTATCGAATAAAGAAGAATTCAACGATATTCGAATTCGATTGTACAACGTTTTCGTTGATTATTTCAGCGACCCACGACGACGAATGGGGAGTCGGTCTGATGAGAATCTTGAAGGGTTTTGTTCGTCAATTAGTGAGCGTTCTGCGATTTTCGATGCGCAGAGGACAGACCGGATTGGATTCGTTTATCCGATATGTCGCTGTTAGTATTCGTGACAAACAATAAACTTTACAATTATTTAAAAAATTTGAAAAAAAAAAAAAAAAAAGTTTGGCAAAAAAATTGTCTAAGATGGGCGAATCGTGACTCTGAAATAATTCATGTACAATTATTGTAACAAGAACTGACATTCCTCAAGTTTGAAAAAAAAATTTGACATATTTTAATATCCAACCAATAATACTTCGATGTATCGTGTTCGTCTATTCAAAGATACGAGCGACGACCGGCCATGGCTCCGAATTTCGCGACTGGATACTCGGCAGTGTCGTTGAGTGGATGTGTGCGTATTGTCGACAAGTCGAACAACTGCCCAACGGCGAAATCGTTCCGTTGCTGGTTTACAAAGACAGCGAGGAAATGCCGGCCTCGACATTGGTTTCCGAAAGTTCACGACCCCAAGAGACTCAGTCCCAACCCGAGCCGGAAGTGAGTTTTCAAAACAACATTCTTGGGAAAACTTGTTCAACCTAAAATGAATGAATCAATGATTTACTTATCTTTTTAACATTTATTTTCAGCCAATGGAAACGGAAGAAGCGAGTGGCAATCGAATAATCAACGATCCTCTGGAATTGGACAATGGCGAAGAGGTACCGACAACTTTTTCCGGCCACGAAGCCCTTTTGCCCGTGAGTCCATTTTTTCTTCTCTTATTATTCACGAATTTGCCGCATTCGATTGAACAAAAAATATTCGACTCATTGATAATGTAATTATTAAATCGGCTGTATGAAAACTGTTTACAATTATGCTATGAAAATTGCACGAAAAATCTCTTCTCCGCATTTTCCGGGAAGAAAAGAAAATAAAAACCAGGAACAATGCAAATTATGCACAATTGTAGATGGAAGATTATTTGTCGAAACACAATTTGGCCCAAATACAATAATGAAACCATAATAAATCATTGCGTAATAATAAATTATTATTAGTTCTTAATTAATATTATTAAACAAATTAATTCAAATTATGATAACGGATAGTTAATCATTGCACGATAATAATTTATCATTATTTCATAATTCATATTATTTTAAAAAATTTCAAACTAATAATTTTGACCAAAATTGTGATTCTAATTTTTTTTCTCTGTACCAGGAATGGGTGCCCATAATAGCACGTGACGGTATAAGACAGAGAAGACAACTCCAGCTTCAGGGTGGAGCAATGACCCCGTTCAGCGACGCTTATCTCGAAGCATTGCCGAGCAAGCGACGAAAATTGGTCGAGCAACAGAAACCGCGTTTGTTGGTGAGCCCGACGCCGAACAATTCGTCGATACCGGCGTCGGTCGAGCGTCTGGTGCGCGAAAACGTGGTGAGAGCCGGTGTCGAGGAGGCGGAAGGAGCCGCGTCCGCGGTTGCCGGTGACGCCGGTGTGCGACGAGCCTTCGGTCAAGCCATTCGCGACTGTCTCAATCCGCGCCGTCTTCAGACTCCGGATTTTCCAGACTCTCGAAGATTTCCAAACGCTACGAAATTTTTCGCCGACAAAGACGCGCCGTCGAAACAATAAGAATCGCAACGACAACGCGATTCCGAAAGTTTCGATCGACGAGCTGAAGAAATAATAATAATAAATAAATCAATAAATAAATAACTAAATAAATGAAACCTTATGTAAGAGAACCCGATCGTGGGTGTTGGTTATAAAATTTAGCTGAAAGAAAAAACAAAACAAAACATTAATTTTCAAACACAATTATCAAAATATAAACGAGATAAACACGTCAGAGAACTTAGAATGGCGTCAGCGGGGTGTGCGCAAGCGCGCGCGCGCATGCGCGTCGCTCCGTAGAAACGAGATTTTGCAACAATGACTTGCCCTGTGTGTGCATGCATCGAAATGCCGGGAGAGAAAGTGATGATCCGTGCGATTCTCGTTTGACGGTGCGCTGCCCAAGCGCGAGCGCATGCGCTGTCGTCGCTTACGCGAGATCGTAAACGATTAACGATGGTACGATAGCTGAAAACGATTTGTACGCACTGTGGGGGGATTATTCGTAAAACCCTTCTTAGACCTTTTACCAAATAAATGTGTATTATAGGTACGAATACAGTACACGATAATTTATTAATTTACCCTTTGCAAGCCTCCATTTTTCATTTCAGTGATTTTGGTTTGTTTAAAAGGTCGAAAGCTTTATTTCAATTTTTACGCGTTTGTAATCGAGAAATCTCAGTCGCCAATCGAAGCGATCAATTTTCGTATCAAAAGCTTTTTCGAAAATGTTCACTCTTACCATCGGACGGTAACGGCAGATTGCTTCTCACCGCAAACGAGTGCAACGCTCACTCGCTAAGTGGCGCTACGTCATCGATTCGCCTCCAACACATCCTTGCTCGTAATGAAAAAGAAAAGAAAAATAACTCTTATCTTGTTATGATCGTTCTCAACGCGCTTCAACGTTATCCTCGTAGAACTTTCTTTCTCATCGACAAAATAAATATTATTATCGATTTTCACAGACGAAACAAAGAACAATCGCAAACTCGATTCCCCAACTCATCCACACGAAAACAAATACAAAAATGTCAATCCACAGACGAATTCAACTTCGTTTCTCATTCGATGAGATTTAACATTTTCACAGAGATTTTTTCGTTTTTACGTTGCCAAACGTGTAACGCAAAATCCATGATAAATGTATTATTACATTTCGACATTATCCAACAATGACCCATACCCATCAATCCGTGTAATAATAAATTAAGCATAACAATTACAATGACAAACATGAAATAAATATGCCGAAAATTTGGACGTAACCGTTCATCAAATCATAACCTAAATTGAATTAATATTTCAAATATAAACACGAAAATCGTACAAATCACAATCACGAGTGATTCATTGTTATTTCATTATCGTTACAACCTACATTATTCCCAAAAACCATCGACTCACTATACATCCCGAAGTTTCGAAATCACAAAATGACTTCGAACGGACTCATGGCGTTTGTCGGGGTTCGCAAAAGCTTCGCCGGTGGCGCTGGCGTACCGCAACGTAACCCTCGTGTCGACGAAAAACGGAAACGCCAATATCCCTTGCGGTATTAATTGGCCGGACGTCAAGAAGGGTGGTACAGCGATGGTAAGAGACCAAAAAAAAAAGCGAGAGAGACAGTAGTAGCGAAGGGTGAGAAGGGTAGTAATAATAATACCGGGGTTGCGTTGTCTATACGCCGAACGTTAGAAAGGCCGCTAAGAGCGGGAGGGGGGGGGCAGAACTGCAAAGTCCGTGGCACGGAAACGTTCGTTTCGTTTCGTACATCATCGTTTCTTTTTTCTTCGTTTCTTTTTTTTTTCCATCTTCGTCTCTTTCTATCTATAGATCGCACGCTGTCGGCCGCGGCGACCCGAAGAGCTTCGTCGGGTCGGGGGCCTCCTACCGCGGTCGCTTCGTTCGGCGTACACAGCCGTGCCGGGGGTGCCCAGCCAGTCTGAAAGTATGTATGCACACCCATACACACACATCATGCCGTATATACACACGTACAAAGCATAATAAAGGTCGAACGAGAGTCCGCGCGGACCGAACGTCGAGCCATCAGTGTCTCTCACCAACCGGCAACGCTGATTGGCCGAAAAAACCGTGATGATGCCAACGATTGGACTTTTTTACTGGGCGTCAACGCCCATTTTATTCCATCGGGGGCGTGGCCGTAAATTTTTACGCGGTTGCGTTGGTCGACGCGTGGATTCCGACGTTCTTACAGGCTCGCCGATCGGACGCGTTCGTTCGGAGCAACGAGCCGAGTGTCGTATACCGCCAGAGAGCGCTCGCGCCCGCGCGCCCGTGGTTTGTGTACACGAGAGAGCGCTCGTCGGTTGAGAAGCGTAGTCGAGTCCGCGCGGACCGAGAGACTCCGGGGATAAGATGCCTCGGCAATCAAGTAGAACCTTCGGGCAAGCAGGGGCGGTTATGGGTGGTTACGAACCAACGTGGGCTTACCGGAGGGTGAAGGGTGTGCGAGAAGAACAAGAGTGCCGCTCGACGAGATCGAGAGCGAGAGACAGAGAATTGTGTGTGTATATATATATATATATATATATATATATATATATATATATATATATATGTATGTATGTATATATAAGTATATAGATAGACAAGAAACGTGGAGAGAAGCAACGAATCGAAGCGAGAAGCGACTAGGGACGAAGGCAAAAGCGAGAGAACGCGAGGGCGGCCATATTTAGAGAAGGAAATCAGTGAAGAGCATTCGCGTTTCGTAGCTTCGCTTCCCTAACCTCTCTTTCCGCATGTATATGTATATGTATATATATACGTGTATGCGAATCTACCGGGTGGTTCGAAAATTCGGCTATCGCTTGGCATCGTTCTCCATCGCAGTTAAAGACAAATTTCGAACGAATTTTTTTTCGGAACAAGCCCACGCCATTGATTGCAATCATAGATCGTCTCGATTGGAACTGGATACAAAGTTAGTGGATTATATTACTCAACGCGATAATTCCGATCAATCTTGGTACAAAGAAATTACGAAAAAAAAAAAATGATATGAAAATTCGACAAACTATTTGAATATGATTGTTATAATTCAGTAAAGTGGCTTTCCTTACTCGCAATTTCATCGCAGAAGCCGAAACGGATATCTTTGTTATCGACACCCGCCGTAGATTATTATCGAATCACCCGTTAGGCTATTAGCAATAGAAATCGGTAGTTACGTCGCGTGTTCCCGAGTATTGGACGATCAGGTAGGCACGCACGCGAGAATTAAGAATTTAACGAGGAGTTGGGGCGTTCGACCCCGGGAACGTGGGGTGAGAGACGAGCGAGGGGGTGGGAGGGAGAAACCTTTGGAATTCTTGTATTGAGAGAAGTTGTGCGCGGTGCGAACGATTTTCGACCGACCCTCGTTCTTTTTTTTTTTTTCGTTCCTTTTTCAAGGAGCTCGGACTACCACGATGTATACGTAGGAATTAACGAATGTGTTATACGGGCACGTCGACTCCGAACACACCGAAGCTCTTTTATGTCACTGCTGCTGCTGCTGCTGCTGCTGCTGCTGCTGCTGCTGCTGCTGTTCCCGTGTGCTTCACAATACATCGAAAATAATCAAACTGTTTCGTCGCACGATATCGGCTTACGTTGCAGCGTCTAGGTTATGATTTATATAAATACAAATACATATGTAGCACGTATATATGTATATTAGGGTGGTTCTTTATTTGATTTTTTTTAGTTTGGGTGCTCCCGGAGGATCGGATGGTTCGAAATGAGTGAAAAAAATATCCTCTGAAATTTGAGGTCCCTATCTTGATTCTTAACCTTGCCACAAACCTCTCATACTTTGCTATTTTAATAACACAGTGTTTTCTATATTTTAGAATGTTTTTTTTTTTTTTTTTTTATTATCATGACGAAAGTACTGCACTGTAGATAATACTGTTATCATTATAAACAATTATTTCTTTCCCGTTATTTTACATTCAAAATAAGTTTATTTATTTTTTTTTTAATTTTGACATCCGCGAGAAAAAAATATTTGTTTATTATCCATAGAGAATTCTCAGTAATGCTAGATGGTAAAAAGCTTCGTAAGTTTGACATTTTTTGGTGCAGTATTTCAGTCATGAACAAAACGTTTTTCATGTTTGAAATTTTTTTTTTTTCATTGAGATAGGGATCTCAAGTTTTGAGGATAAAGAAAATATAATTCGAACCATATTATTCTCTGGGAGCGCGAAAAAAAACCAAAATAAAGGCCATCCTAACATACATTTACATATATAGCCCGTCGCTATTCAGTTTAGTGACGACCTACCTGCCGATGCTGCTGTCGCGCGGCCGGCTATTGGATTAATCTTAATCCTCAAAGTTATATCATGTTTAATTTTACGATATCTCGAGTGTCGATCTACCTTTCTCTCTCTCTCTCTTTTTCGCTCTCTCCTTCTCTCTCGCTCCTTCTCTTTCTTTCTCTCTTTCTCGGTCGCTAGCTCGCTCACGCTCACTCTCTTTCTCTCGCGCTTACTCTCACTCTCTCTCTCTCTCTCTCTCTCTCTCTCTCTCTCTCTCTCTCTCTCTCTCTCTCTCACTGCCTGGCCGCGATACTACAAGATATTTACAGCTGTATTAAATCAGTGCTCATACAGTATTCATTCCCGAGAATCCGTATGCCCAACGTATTCACATACACACACACACACACGAGCGTATATATCATCGTTGTAATATCTCGTCGCGCTTGGCAAACGTTTTCTCACTTCTCAAAAATGTATATTAAACGCACGCGTCAAACGGTCACGAGCTTTCGCAACGGTAGTAATGTCTGAGGTCGCAAACTCCGCGTCCCAGTATTGTACGAGATAATCGACAATAACGCTTCCCGCAGCGGACAACCGGATCCCCCCTGCTGCCCCGTGCCTCTCCCTTTGGTCGCTTTGGAAATAGCGGTGCGCACGCGCACGGGCTAATGGTATACCCGCGTCGAAGGAGTACAAACGCCGCAGCGCGCAGCGGTTCCGACGCGAATCGCATGTACATAAAAATCCGCGCGCGCGTTCCTTGAAACCCAGAGAAATCGCGGGATACCTCGTAATATCATCGTTCTAACTTTTCTCGTGTGTTTATCACCAATGCGAATACGATATAAAAGAGAAACTCGGACGTTGGATCCTTCGATCGAAGATAAACGTTTACACGTTGCCACGTGAATGATTTAGTCACGTGATCACGTGATGTATTTGAATTTGTGGCGTGAATAAATCGCGTGGAGCATCGATAACAAGTATTTTTCTTTTATCGGGCTTCTTATAATAATTATTTTTCAGAAAAAAAAATTATATATGCATATATGTATATGAATATTTCAGTAAACATTGGACTATCAATCAAGATTAAGGAAAAGTTGAAAGAAAAATAATTTGTTATGTTCATCCGTATTTAAAAAATAAATAATGAATAATTCAAACCTGAAAAATGTCTTCCTTCAAATTAGACATGCTATTGAATACATATATGCATAAATTATTAATTTTTTTTCGGTCAATTTTTCATTTTGTTAATGCAATTCATTTTTTTCGAGCCCACGTTTTATCGTTTGCGATGATTCGTTTCGTTTATTTTTATTTTTTCATTCATCAATTTGTTGTTTTTTTTTTTTTTTCCGTTCTTTCGTACAGACACGGAGAATCCGTAATTCAATTTGTTTATCGACAACGAAACAACAAACACGAAATACCGAAAAAGCAAATACAACACAAACACACACAATTCTCTGGCATTTAACAACGAACCTCGAAACATAACCAAGCAAAAATGTGAAACGACCATGATCGACGAATCAAACAAAACGAATTATGCCCAAAACGCAATCACGCACACGTATAACAGCCAAACCAATACAAAGCGACGAACATCATAACACATGCGATGCCCCATGCCCACTCCATGCATATAAATAAATCATAACCAAAGTCGGAAAGCAAAAATAAAAAATAAAAAAAAATAGAAAAGGAAGGAAAAAGTAAAACAAACTTCGTTTAGGCCCAAACACGTGAAAACACGATGAGAAAACAATGAAACACAATGATGATCCAACGTAGATGGAACACACGGTTGTTTGGCCCAGTGTGTCACGTGATAGTCACAGAAGACGGCCCATACCACACACCACACACACACACACACACAGATATACATAGTATATACACACAAACAAAATCGGAGTGGCGTATGGATTATCGAGGCGTAAAGATTTCACGAACGAGGCGTATCCCGACTTCCGGCGATGCAAACGGGCGATATTGCCCTCTCACCCCTTTGGCGCGGTTGGAGGGGCGGGGAGGAGGACAGGGGGACGCGTCGACTGTCAAAACTGTCGGAATTGCCGGTACGACCGTTGGCCCGGCTATTCGTGCGAATACCCTATATATATATATATACATACATACATACACACAAATACACACATACGTCATGCATAACATCATACACCTCACCAAGTCAGTTATGTGTACGAAAAAAAAAACGTGGCTAATGACCACGCCGTACTGTATATATATATATATATATATATACACATCCAACAACCTCATCGTAACGATGTGTATAGTCACACACACACACACATACACACATACACGCATATACACATCGTACCAAACACCACAACCACATTCCCCATGCACATACATATACATATAAACATATAGGTAACTATGTGTGTGTGTGTGTGTGTTTGAAATGCTTTCGCCGCCAAAGAGCGAATGTCGAAATGCGGCTACACACATACACACACACACACACACACACACACAAATACACAGAGAGAGCAGTGGGCTATACGGGTTCGACACAGAACTTGGACCGATTGATGGTCGTGCCAATTGGCAGCCGAGCACTTGGCAAGAATGATGCAATTAACCAATAAACGCGTTTTGCAACGAGCAACTACGCTTGTACGTCCGCCCGTGAGTTGCATCGCCCCCCCCCCCCTCCTACCTCCTCGCCCCTCGGGCGATGATGGTTTGCACCGAGCACGAAGCCCTCACCGGTGGCTCCCCCTCCTCCGGCTACTCGGTAACCCTCGCTGCTTGTTCCTCCGTCCGGCTATCCGGCAACTTGGCCCATGCTTTCCGGCTCCCTGTCCCGCCACGGTATATCGAGCACCTGACTGCATCGCCACAACCACCACGTCTATATGCACACTAATGCACCCGCACTTAATATTATATGTATATCAATTTATATCTATATGTAGATCTATATATATATATATGTAGCTATTTATACGTATATGTTTATATGTATAGAGGTATGTAAAACGTTTTAGCGTCCTATAGCCGTCGGTGGTGGTGCACAGTGCATCGCATGCATGAGCTATCGCGGCTGCTACGACGATAGGGTCGTGCCAGTGGCGTACGATAAATTATAGGGACAAGCAACGCGTGCGGTAGGTTTAAATGAGCTCGTGACATGTGTACACGCACGTATTATTAGAGGATAATGTGACTCGGATCATTTGGATAGACGTTTATGTCGTGCACGATTATGAAATTGTTTTTTTTTCTCTCTCTCTCTTTTGTATTATTATTATTATTATTTGTTATGGAATTTTTAATTGATCGTAGTAACCACGTTGTTTTGGATGAACAATAAAATTGTCGAAGTGGGCCGAGGGGGTGGGTCGTGAATGTTGGATTGGATTGTTTGAACGATTTTGTAGAAATTTGTGATTGACGATTGGTGAAAATTTTGATGAAACTCGTGAACAATTTTGTTTTCTTTAACTATGAAAAATAAATAAATTTATCGGTCATGAGAATATATAATTAAATTTCGTGGCAATTATTCACAATCGTCGGATAATTTCGATCCATGAATAACGCAGGAAAATTGTAAAAATTGTAATAATCATTTTTACTTGGCAACATTATTGAAAATAAATATCAATTAGATTTTAAAAAATTATCACTATATCTTCGATTAAAACTAATATTACTATAATGGCGTATTCCGAAGAAATTCGATAATCGCATCGAAAAATAATTATCTGAAAACAGTTTGATCAAATCAGCAAAATTTGCGGAGTTAACAATTTGCAAAATAGTTTGTCTTTTTTCGTCTATCCTTTATTTTTGCGTTAATCGCGTCGATGATGTTATGAGGTTTGTGCCAAATGAATTGATTCGACGTATGAAAAGTTCGACGACGAATGTTCCAAAAATATCGCGTAATATGACAATGGAAATAACGAAACGAACCGAGTCGCGAATTTGGTTCGTCTACCCGGCGGTGACAAATGCGATTCGAATAGCCATTCAGAATCCATCCGATCAAGCGCGTTAATTTGGCACGTTTCGAAGTCACTCGTTTTAATTAATAATCGTTATAACGACGTCGTTCAACGACCGCGTCGCGCGCAAGTATTGAATGTCCCCCCACCACACACACAAACACAATCACACCTTCGTGTTACCCAACCGGGTGGGGGGTGGGGGGCGTCTGTCGCACGGGTATAAATAGTTATAGCTATAACCGGAGTGTTCATAGGGCAAGTACCTAATTCGGTGGGACGGAATTAGGTACGGACTTGCCTAAAATTGCTCGACGAGGTTTTGCGCCGTCGACGACCAGACACCACCGTCAGTCGGTCATAATCGTTATTTCCATCGTTATACGATGGGAATAACGTTATTTTGATTTCTCGAATTAATTCGTAATAAAGACCCGCTGATAAAGGGCTGAAGAACGCGAATCCTTGAAACAAAGCGTCTGTGATTGACGAAATTACGATTAATCTGTTTTTCAACCGAAATGACCGATCGTGATTCAAACTATGAATAAACTAATATTATATCTTGAATTATTTCATTATTTTTCAATCTTTTTTTTTTATTAAAAATATATTTTTTTATCAAATACTTTTGACAATACATTTTTTTTTCATCGAAACAAATTTTTTAACTACTTTTTCATACATTAAAAAAAATATATATATTACTATTTTGAGTGACCTTAACACTATGTATTGCCTTTACTTCCCCAAAATTTTTCGTGTACCTGAAATAATTAATGACAAATAAAAAAATAAAAAATAAAAAATCTACGTGAAAATCAATAACAAAATCGAATTCGTAAAAGCTGAATCTTCAAATATTGTCCGGATAGGATTCCATTTAAAAAAAACATTCTATCCTGAAAAATAAAAAAATTTATCCAAAAATCATATTCTCAGATGAAAAAAAATGTTTTCGAATATATTATAGCGATTAAAGATAATTTAGTCGCAAAACATTGATTCCACATGCACAACACAGACGTAAAAGTGTGGTATCTGGTGAGAATTAGTGGACAGGAGGCTATGAGAAGCGAACGACGAGAACCTTGAATAAATTCGTTGACTCTGCCGTTGGTGTATTAATTCGACTCTGTCGGAATCCCGGATTCTTCTCTCTCCCCCCTCCCTCCCCTCCTCCCGTGCGTTGGATATAGTATCATTCATGTATCTCGAGGGTTTCGGGTAAATTGCTCGCCCGGTGGAATGCAGTCGTGTTATGCTGATGTGACATAAAATATATTCCCCGAAAAAAATTAAGAAAAAAATAAAGAAATAAAAAAAATGTATTTATACATATACACATGAACACATAACAGACGCAATAAACAATCCACTACTCATCCACCACGTCCGCATACTAATGCGCCATTCGAATAAACTATATATATATACGCGAATAAGCGTTAATCGAATTAAACTCAAACAAATCATCGCGAAATCCAAGACAATTCGGTTCACAAATAGCTCTCACGTCGAGACTTCCTCGAATAAAACACGTCGAAATAATAACGTCCGTTTCTAATTTCGTCGTTGAAAAGCCTTCGGAGCTCGTCGCGGCACACACATGTGTGTTCACGTGTGTGTAGACACACACAAACGCGGCTTATCGAATCGAGAGTCTTTGAGATCGTATATACACACTAAAGTGGTCCTCAGAAAGGGTCATTTTCACATAAAAATTCCGTAACTCCCCACATAGGTTCGAAATAACTTCAAAAAAATGTTCGCGACGTCTCCTTATTCTATCTCAATATTTACCCATGCCTGTGAAATTTTTATGTTTCGAAATCATATACCACAAATTGTTTAACAAATTTATTTATCATAGCCAAAATATCGACACAAGAAAAAGTTGCTCCATATGCATTCTTCATCAGAAAGATGCGTTCTACACTTTAAAAATATGCTAGTCCCCGAAAAACAAAATGGCGAGACTTATGTGGCCGCCATTTTGTTTTCGGGGATTAGCTTTTTTTCCAAAGTAAAGTACTCATCTTTCTGTCGAAGAAAGCATATGGAGCAAATTTGTCTTGTGTCGATATTTTAGCTATGATAAATAAACTCGTTAAACATTTTATGGTATACGATCCCGAAACATGAAAATTCCACAGGCATGATCAAATATTGAGATAGAACGAGGAGATTTCGCGAACATTTTTCAAATATTATTTAGAACCTATGTGAGAGTTTACGGAATTTTAATTAAAAAATGATTCTTGCTAAGGACCACTCTAATATACATATATATACACAAATATGAATCCGGGTGCACTAGAAGCACTAGAAGCATGCAGCAAGTGTAATGTATATATGCAGAAACATACACCCACACACATACACAAAAATAAATACATATATAATATACACATACGTATATATACGCAAGTGAGAATCGAGTTAATGACTTCTCGACTTTTCACTGTCAAATTATGATTCCAAGGAGGGAGAACGAATCCCCCGAAGCAATAATAACGAAGGTTGTTCCGAGGTTTCTAATCCAAAGCCGTTGCTATTTGCGAACTTTCGTGAATTATTATAACTATTATTATTTATTTATTTTTCATTTGATTGGCTCGTGAGTGATGGTGTACGGATATAGTTCTTGTACCGTGTAGCCGACCACGTGATTGTGCTTGTGTGTGTGTGTGTGTGTATG
This sequence comes from Diplazon laetatorius, assembly GCA_963662125.1. NCBI lineage: Eukaryota > Metazoa > Arthropoda > Insecta > Hymenoptera > Ichneumonidae > Diplazon > Diplazon laetatorius. The sequence goes on from OY759159.1 coordinate 9,167,285, forward strand.
TGTTGTGTAGTAGTTGCAGTAGTTGTTAGGTCGCACACGGTCGATGGCTGTACAGCTCGCGGATGCGATTAAACGCTATAAAGTTACGTTGCAATAACGCACGTCGTGGATTAGCCCGAGCATTGCATGCAGCATGGACTAGCGCGGTCACGAAGCGCAAAATTAACGACTGGAGAAATCCGGTACGTTTGTATGAATGTATGTTAGTGTGTAAGTTTGTGTGTTGCACGTATATCAAACCGCGCGAATCTTATTATGAACGAATCACGGCGAATCGTCGTGAAAACTCGGAAATTCTGATAATTAAGCTCGTTTAGTTAGTTCCTGTACCACCGGGAATTGGTGTAACGCTCGTGTCCGACGGTTTAGTGGATTGTGGCGAAGAGAGATTGAGATGTGATAAACGTAGACACCGATATGTAAGGATGTGTATGTTATATATAATAATATACATGTGTGTTATATGTTTATACATATGCCGCAATCAGAGAAAACCACTTTTGGTTAATTTATTTAATTTTCCTTTTTCATTGCAATTTAAAATGCAGCCGGGCGTTGCATCGCCAATTATTTCACGTAAAATCAGCGGATTTTGAAAATTATTATTGCAATGAAAACAATGTGCATCATTCTTTTTATTCGTTATCTATTTTCTTGTGTTCCACACTTTTTATGATTATTTTACATTTTTTTTTTATTATAGAGAAATTTTGAAAGACTGTGATTTTATTCATTAGATCTTTCTACATTAAAATATTTCTCCGTGAAATTCATCAGACACGATGAAAAAAAAAATTTTCACAAGATTTCAGAAGTTTTTTGTATTATTTTTTGTTCGAATTCTGATTTCAAAACAAAGAAAAAGGGTTAATTTTGTTTCACAATAGTCACGGTCGATTTGGTCCTTTCATATGGATCACATTCTTCACGACAAAAGTTGTCGTTGAGTCGTTCGAATAACGAGTGGATAAATAAATAAATAAATAAATAAATCAATGAATAAATAAATAAATAAAAAGTTTGAGAAAAATAGATACATAAGTAAAAAAAAATCTGAGACGCGAGAGATGGAACGTAACCTCGACGATAGTAAAAAAAAAATGCATATATATACAGTATATAAAAAAATATCGAGTTTGCGAATCGTCTGTTCTCGCGTGTGTGTTAACTACACTCGGTTGTCCACTCGACGAGATGTCGGGTAACACACGACTTACTCTACTCCACTTGTTCGTTCGCTCGAAGTCGAGCAGCATTCTCTCGTCTCCGACACGACGATCATCGATTTTCATCGATAGACGACACCGACGAGACTGCTAATCTGGAATTAATACTGACGTGTCTGCACTCTAGTGTGATATGTAATATATATATACTTGAGAGTACTCGTATTGCCCGAGGACCCAGTAACCGGATTGCACAATCTTGAGGCTATGCGCTAGTGCTCGGTCGGTAACAAAAACTGTAAACCATTGTTCACGGCCGCGATTAATTTTTCGGATGAAAATCGAGAACGATCGACTGCCCCGGAAATCTCAGCAGCCGATCGTTCTCGTGTTTTCTCCGAAAGTGCCATCGTAACGGAGAACAATAGGTTGGGAAGATTCTTCTTCTATCGCTCTCGCACTTGTAGCAATCTGTAAGAGAAGGATTATACATGTAGCACATAATCTTGAATGCAATCGATTGTGAGTCATGAACGTGGAGTGTTCGTGTTCGACACTCGAGTCTTATCGTTGATAATTTTGCTTGAGATAGCATACAGGATGTTCATGTGCCACAACGAATTATCGTGAATTTACGAAAATTTTATCGAAATGGACTTACAAACATTTGTGAATGAATTTGCTACTGTAAATTCGACTGGTTTTTTTTTCTCCGACAATGGATCGAGGTCCCAAGACGTTTTAGCATGTGTGGGCGTCTTCACGTAGCTTTATAAGAGTAACCTCAAAATTAAGTTTGTCACGTGAAAATTGTGCATAAAATTAGAAACTAATGATTTTCAGATTTTTTTTCTTCAATTAAGCTATGAAATCTTTCTCCGTGCTAAATCTCGAAATTCTAGGTCAACGTAAAGTACCTTATACATTTTCATGAACATTGAGCGAGTCGACCGGTTCTTTTTTTTTTAATTTAACGACATGAAACCCAAAAAAAAAATGATTCCCAGTTGCGAATCGTCCGCGATAAATTTCCATAACAATTTCTTCATTACTAAATCGAGTTTCCATCCCAATAAAAAAAAGTATCTCGTCCAATTATCCGCAATCGATCATTATCCGCCTTGTCGGACAATTTTCTTCATCATCATTTTTCAAAGCGATAAATTTTCATCATCGTCAGGAACTACAAAATTATTGTGCGACTGCACACACACACACACATACACTCACATAAACGCACAAACACACTACAACGTCCATAACGTTGGGCTCGACAACGATATTTCAAGTACAACCGGTAACGTTAATTTCCAATTGAACGATGAAAGGCGTAAGTGCAGTGTGTAGACAGGAATCCAGTATTTTTCCAAGTGGCAAAAAAAAAATGCAAATAAAAAAAAATTGTAGATTATACTTGTACGAGTTACCAGAAGGCAGGCACCACGTACAATCTGAATCAGCATCAGACGTGTTCGAGTGAGCATTCGAATCGAGAGCCGATAGAAACGTGCACGAGGGGATTGCCAAGTACACACACACACACACACATACTTAGCACACACATATACAGGGTGATTCAGTGAACCCTCATCATTTTCCAAATAATTGTAATCCGTACATTTTTAAGATAACTCGAATTTTCCAAACTTCGAACAATTTCGTAGGATTGGAAATAAAGTGGATCGAGTTTTGGTGAAAAAAAAAAAAAATAATAATAAAAAATTAGTTACGAAAGATAAAGTCGGTAAAGTGGTCAACCGTCTTTATCGACGCACTCCTCTTCAGCCTTTGCAAAGTTTTGTCATCACTCTCTCTGTAACATCTCACGAGTCACACATCACGAACTTCAATCTCAATGACGTTCTTCACTTCGTCAAAGGTACGTGGCTTATCCAGATAAACGCGGCCTTAAAGATATCATCGTGAATCAAAAATAGTCACACGGCGAAAGATCTGAAGAGCTTTGCGGTCAGTTCTGACATCACCTCGGTCGACACTCAATCGACGACTCTATCTTTGATAATAATAATAATTATTTTATTTTTTAATTATTTTTTTTTTACAAAAATATTTTGAAAAAAAAAAAATAAAGAATAAAAAATTTCAAAAGATCTGTTTTTGTTTTATAGTAAAAAATGGGGCTTTCCTCCACGCGTTGATGATTTTTTTTCCCTCAATGAATTTTTTTTTTTGGCCATTTTAAAAGTTCGATAAAACAAATTTCCGTAAAATCCGCATTCTAAAGTGTTCCAACTAATATCCTGAATTTTTATGAGTCGTTTGGAACGATATTGTCAACGCCACAATAGTTTAAACATAGCAAGGGTCATTGTGACCCGGTGTGATCAGCGCGTTATTTCCAGAACGTGTGACCTTGAAGGGTTAACCGTTTACAATCATTTCGAAAATCATCGGGTTTTGCTGAGTCACTCTGTATACATATATGATATATACACACACACACACATATATATATATATAAATGCGTTCCAGTGGTATCGGCAAACGATACAACCCGTAGAATATACCGCGATCCAACACACTCGCATCGTCGGCTAAACCGAGGACACGAGACGCGACGATAAGCCATAAACGCGTGCTAGAGAGAGAGAGAGAGAGAGAGAGAGAGAGAGAGAGAGAGAGAGAGACAGCTTTCCAGGATTCTCTCTTCTTCTCTCTCTCTCTCTCTCTTTCTGTCTGTCTCGTCGTCGCGTCGAGCGCGAAGGACGAGCGTTGATAATACCCCGCGAGCGAGACGAGGACAAGCCGATAGCTTGCGGTTCGCTGATTTGCGGTAGAACGGAAATCCCAGCGCGAGAGACTGGCGGACGCCCCGGGGGTTGTAAGGACGCGAGCGAGTGCGCGAGCGCGTGAGACAACACAACCCATGTGGAGATATCTCTCGCGCTATCGTTGTGTTTCACGAGGAATAAGGGGAGAGCCATGCCCCACGGGGCAAACACACCACACAGTCGAATCAACATATTCCACTTTGCGCGCTTCGACGCACACTGCGCAGACGATTACAACTTCACGTGTGCGCACGCGCAGGTCCTGTGTTCGACGATCGTGTGTAATGATTCAATCGTCGAATATCGTCGAATATCGTGCAACATTTTTTTTTTTAATTTCAACTGAGTTTATTTTTATTTTGTTTATTAATTTTTTAAAGATTGTAATATCGTCGTGAATCATATCAGTCATGGTTATCGTATCATTACCCGCTATTCGACGATCACTTCGTGACCCAAATGAAAAATGTTTACATGAACTTTACATAGACTATATATATATAGTTTTATGATGGAATTTGCCATGTATATATTCTCTATAGAGACTATATAAAATCTATAGAAAATTCAAACACACAAAGTTTACATATTGTTTATATATATATATATTTTTTTAATCCTCCACAAATTGTATATAGTGTTAAAATGTGGTGGTGAAGAAGGAGACAAGCTTTCGTGCTCGTCGACACGTGTCAGTGTGACTGAAGATCCAAGTCCCACATTTTTTTCGGAGCAAAGGTACAAAAACGTACCAGTGTGACGGATACGATGGGGAAAAAAAAGAAAAAGAAACAAAACGACATGCGCGAGGAAACACCTGCGAGAAACATGGAAAGCTGACAAATTTCTAAGAAGTCTCGAAAAACCGTTATCACGATTGCGATAAAACAATATTTCCATTTCAGTTTATTATTCATTTATTTCACAACACGGTATTTCATAAATTGTTGTTTTCCCCCCCGTGAATTTTTATTACTCATTATCACAGCTGCACGGTCGAGTTTGCCAGCGAGGCTTTCATATCGTTCACAATTAAAATTCCAAACAAACGTAATGACAATATTCAATGCACAGAAATAGAATTATCAACGAACAACATTGAGAGAATTGTCTCGACTGTTGTGGGCGGAGATGAAAAATTTGACCCCAGACCCCCGTCCCGGGGTCATTCGTGTCCTCGCGAATTTTTATAATTACATGCTCCAATCACGTTTTACGACCATTTCAAATTTTTTTTATGACATAAAAAAAAAATGTTTAAACATAAAAAAATGATTGTATGGTAAATAAAAATAGTTAAACAATATTTTTAAATTATTACAAACTTTTTTTATATACTATAAGTAGCCAAAAAAAATTCAATGGACACGAGTGACCCCACGACAGGAATAATGAATGTCAAACAAAAATAACAATGGGGATCTAGGGTTGAAAGAAAAATAAAAAATGTACAAAGATTGCCGGAAACGTGGTAAAGAAAATAAAGAAAATAGAACAGATATTGCTGACCAACGTTCAAAGTAATTAACTCTGAATCCCCGACAGGGGTCACAAGCGACCCCACCGAAATCTTCTCGCTCTCACATTTTCCTTTCTTCATCCGATTATATTGTTCAAACAAATAATTCCTTCAGCATTATAACAATCGATTGTTATACCAGTACAGTTGATAGTATTTCATGAATTTTTAAAACATTTTCAAAGCACTTTAGAGTACTTTTCGAGCCGCTGGAACTTTACCCCTTGAAGTGTAAAGGTGCCAAGAAATACGTTGGTGACTAAATGGTAAAAACATAAATGAAAACAAAGACGAATAAATCGTATTTGATTATTTTATTGAAAAAATACCATTAACACAAATTCTTGGTCAACCGACCCGCATTGCCCCGCGCGAACCATCACCTCTCATGGCGCGAGTGCGACTGAGAAACGTTTATTTCACGACGAGAACGTCGCTGGCGCGGCCGCCTCGTGAACGAGCAGGTCCGAACACGTTACGTGCTTCGGTACGGCGGGGAGGGGCAGATTCGCCATGAGCGCGAGAGAGACGGAGCGCGATCGTGGCGACAAGGAAAGCCGCCCGAGTGGCCACGATGACGAGCGAGAGTGCGCGAACGACGGACCACGTGGTAGTCACGGTCTCGTCGCGGTGGCAGCGCCAGCGGCGAAGGAGAGAAGAAGATCGGACAAACGCGACGCGGTGGGGGGAACGAGTTCGACTCCCCCGCCGTCGCGCGGGAGCGGTCAGTAGTCACCCGACCGCCGTCGAGGATGGATCGTTTTCAACTTTGTGACCTTAACACACACGTCGCGTACTCAACGATAATCCAATCGTAACGCATTATTAATATATATGTACTTATACACACATACATATATGTATTTAAAATATATATGTATATCGTTGTGAATAAAAAGTGACTCGTCGGTCTGGATTATAAATGATTGGCCCTCCATTTTGAAAAAGAAAGAAAAACGTAAAATCGACAAATTGTACGGTGCTTAGTGACGAATACGAGAGTAAAAAAAAAGAAATCGTCAGAATTTTTAACCAGTGCAGTGCCTTTAGACGTGAAAATACTTGTTTTATCCTTTGTTTTATTTTTTAAAAACAAAGAAGAAAAAAATCTAGATCTTTTATTTCATTTTTATTATTATTTTCTATTTTCAAATTTCGAACCTCGTGGTCTGCTCCGAGCGTTTATTCGACCGGAAGTGACGTGAAAAGATTTGAAAAAACGTGGTAAAGCAGTGTGAAAGAAAAAACCATTGTGATCGGTATAGCACACTTGGATTATCGGCCGAGCGTGCGAAACTCGTGTTACAAACGAAAAAGAATAATAATAATAAATAATAATTCAACCGTGTTTGGTGAATCGTGTGAAGTTTTTTTTTTTTTTCGTTGGTTCGATTTAAAATTCAACGTTTGAATAATCGTTATGTGCTATGACGTGGAATACGGAAATGAGTTCGTGTTCGTTCGATCGCAACGATCGTGATTGCCACGTGAGATAGTTGATTTATTTTATTTTATTTTTTACAATTGTGCCGCGAGTTTGGTGACAAAATAGTGCGAGAACAGGTCGGAAGAGGCGTTCCGACTTAGGGGAAAAAAAAGCAAATATCAGAGTGAAGTGAAGTGAGAGAAGCGCCCTCGTGCGTCCAATCCACATTCTCATCGATAGGTCGCGATTTCAATCTCATCAACCAATCCAAACGCTTGACAATCGATCTATACATATATATATACATCTATATAAATATAATAATATATTTGTGTATACAAATATATATATATATCGAGCGTGCGGCTTGGATGAGAGAAGGGTCGATAAATAATAAGGAATAAAAAGAGAAAAAAAAATATATATATATAGATATAAACATTAGTGATACGGGTAGGTGTGGGCGTGGAGGGGGGTGAGAGTAGCCGGCGAGAGATAGTTCGGTGTGATCGCCGTTGTGTGCTGTCCCGAGGGCGTCTACGCCGGAACTAACGCAACCTTCGGTGGTACGCGAGCTCCGCGCTAGCGGCAGCGGCAGCGACACCGAGCGAGAGTGAGAGGGAGCGAGCCGTCGGGCCCGCAGAGGTGGGGAAGGATGTACCCAAGCGCCGGCATTAACGCGGCAGCTGCGGCCGCGGCAGCTGCTGCCCGACACCCGGTAAGTGTTTCGACCATGTTTTTCCCTTCTCTCCGGTCCCCGTTTAGCTTTTTTTTTTCTTTTTTCATCGTTGTTGCCTTTACGTTTTTTTCTTCCTTCGCTCTAGCTGTCTCTGTCTCGGGCGCGTATCTCCTGTCTCCATCTTTGTCGCGTCTTTCTCTTTTTTTTCATTCTTTCTCTCTCTTTCTCTCATGTCTCTTGTCTTCATCTCCGTCGCGTATTATTTTTTTTCCTTCTATCTCTTTTCTCTCTCGCTCTCCTGTTTCTTGTCCTCATCTTTGTCGCGTATTTATTTATTTTCTTTTTTTCTTTCTTTTATATATTTCTCTCTCTATCTGTCTCTCTCTTGCTCGTGTCTTCGTCTTTGTCCCGTATTCTCTTTTTTTTCTTCTCTAGCTCTCTTACACTCTTTCTCGCTCTCTCTTTCTCGATCTGACTCATGTGGCTCCTGTCTCCGTCTTGCATATTTCTTTTTCTCTCTCGTTTCTTTTTTTTTTTTTTTTTTTTTTTGGAACAAAAAATGTTTATTTAAATTTATTTTTTTAACGACCCGGCTCGATCCGTGGCCCTTGGCTTCTTCGTCTACCTACACTCTGTAAAGCAAACACACACGCACACACACACTCTCTATGTGTCTGTGTATGGTCGAGCACTCGATACGGGTCAACGGGATTATCCGTGTTTGCGTCGATGAAAGTTGAAATAAAAAACTTGAGTTGAAAAAAAAAACACGATATAATGTATGTATGATGAAGTCACAAAATGAGAAACTGTATTATTTTTAATTCGTTTTTTTTTCTTGCTTTTTTTTTTCTCGAACGGGTGAGACACTGGCGATAGTGTTTATCGCGAAAATGTTTGGAGTTCTTGAGTCATACATATGTATCCATATGTGTATCTATATGTAACCGTGAATGGAGGGGCACGGGGAGGGTACGAGGCTGATGCAATTGACGATTTAATCGGGGTAGAGGGCAGGGAGGTCGATCGAAGGCTTCGTTTGTCGATGCGACATTGGAAAACCAACGATTGAATTGCAGATGTTACGATGGAATTGTTTCACCATCGGATATCGTAATTTTATATCGCAGCACAATGTTTATTTTTTCTTTCTCTCTTCTTACCATTCATTTCCATCTTCTTTGTTACAAATTTGATCTTTGATCGACCACGATCATTATTGTTCTTTTGGGGGCTTCTGAAAATTCGATTTTATCGTTAATTTTTTTTTTTTTAGATCTTACGTTTTCCATCGACGATTTATTATCGAATTGTCGTGAACACGGTTTTTTCTGTGGAATAAACAATGCAGATCGATCGACCTTCAATATCCGATATTCAATTGTATTAACCTTCAGTCACGACGTTTTTTAAACTGTTAAAGTGCTGCAGAAAAATCTGAAAAAATTCACGAAAGTTTTTCAAGCCTTGAGTTTGAAGTCTCAATTATGAAAATCGTGAAAAAATACTTTTTTTGTTCAAATATATTTTTTATACAAAATATAACGGACGAAAACGACCCAGGTTTCCAGACTAAGGTTTAACGATTGAAAAAAATCGAAAAAAAAAACATGATACAAGATGTTAATGATGTAAATTTGGCGATATATGATGATTGTGAATCTCTTTATCACTTACAAAGCAGTTATAATTGAAATTTCTTAGATTGGCGTACTTTTGGCTGAGATTTTATGTGTCATACATCCTTAACGGTATATGCACGGGCCTTGTCGCGGCAACGCGCTACGAACTTGAAACTTGATGACTGGGTTTTGATGACTGCATCTTGCGGTGAGACGGTCATTAAGATTTTCTTCCTATGGTTTTTTTCCTTCCCCCTCTCTCTCTCTCTATCTCTTTCTCTTGGTTTATGATTTGAGGTGGGCTATTGTCTCGGAGGTTGGAGCCTGGGTTGATGATAATGATGAGAGCGATCGTAATGATGATGATGATTATAAGGTAGTCGTGGGAATGAGAATTTCGAAGAATAAACCGAACCCACGTGAATGATTGAAATTTCTGGGAATAATTGAAATCCTCAGCGATGGAGCCCAAGTAAAAAAAATGCCCCTCATCAATTTAAAAAATTATTTTCGAAAATATAATTTTTTTTTTTTTTAATGAATAAATGAATAGAAAAAACAACGTCGTTTGTTTTTACGCGTGCATGGTTGATTGGGTGAAAATTAAAAAAAAAAGCCAAAAAGAATGTGAACAGACATGTTGTAGGGGGTGTGTCCTCGGTTCGTCGTTGATCGAACGAATTTATTTCGCTGGTATTTATTGTTATGTATCACGGACCGACGGTGTTTATACGCTCGGATGCGTGGGGACAGTGTGCGACGAGCAGTGAGGACGATGCAGATAACGCTTGGGTTCTAGCCATGTATATATGTTTTCACACACACATATATATAAATATATATGTGAAAACGAGCCGGACTAGAACGCGGTTCTACGGTCACCAACGCGAATATATATATGTGTGTATATACATATACACATGTACACGTATACGTGTGCACGTACGCGCGTGCAATCTCACCGTTAATGGGTAAATACTTGGGGAGTCCGAGATTTCTAGTGGGGCCTTTTTTTTCTCTTCCCTTATTTTTTTCTTTCTCCGCTTTCTTTCTTTTTTTTTTTTTTGGTCCTCGACGTTTTTACGTTGGTTCGTTTGTTCGTTCCGGCACGTCGGTCGTGTGCGAAACAGGCAGTCGACGATTTTTTTATTTTGCTTTTTCGATTTTTCTTTTTTGTAATCCGGTTTTCCGTGAGTGGAAGGGGAGGGGACGGTTTGCACTCTCGTTTATTTATTTATTTTTCGTCAGTCCTCTTTTATCTGTCTGATAATATTTTTTTTCTCTCGGTATGTTTCTTTCTTTCTCTCTTTCTAAATTTGTATGCATTTGTCTCTCTTGATCTTGATATAGATATATAATTATTTATACAGAACGAAAAAAAATCGTTTTCAAACTGAACGACAGGCGATATATACATGATATATATATTCATCTCTCTATCTCTATCTATCTCTCTCTCTCTGCTGCGAAAGTTGCAACGGATACAAAAGCTTCACAGCCACGCGATATAAAACAAATGAATATATGTATATATGTTTACAAACACATAAAACCGTGCATATACATTTCGGCCAGGTCCGAAAAATTTTGCAGTCAGGCGTAAAAGCGGGAGAGTCGAGCGTACGAGAGCTCGTCCACGGACTCATTCGAAGCGGAAAAGCCGTGACGCGTCGAACACCCTGTTGTGTGTCCCTCTTTCACCACACGCTACCTTTTTTTTCCGACTATGTATATATATATATATATGAATGAAAAACAAGGATGAAGAAGAAAAAAATAAAAATTCAGTAAATTTTTTTCAGTGAATATTTTTCCACGGTTTTGTACAACCTCGTGTGATAAAAAAAATTAAACAAATAAATTTGAAAAGTTAAAAAAATAAAAGTACGAGTTGAAACGTGTGCGAGGACAATGCCGGAGGGCACGAGCTCGTAATATAGTTAAAATGCATCAGCAAACAAGTTACGTATATATACAAATATATGTATATATGTTAGTGACGAAAGTAGAGAAAAAAATAATCGGGAAAAAATCGGAAATGATTGTTTTACATTTTCGAACCATATGCAGATGTATATATATATATATATATATATATATATATATATATATATATTGTAACGAATTTTCTTCTCTCGAATTTATTCGTTGTTATTTTATTTTCGTTATTTTTGGGATTGCCGGAGTTGGATCTGTTTCGGGTAACTTTTTTCTTTTTTCTTTTAAACAGGAACGCGAATCTTACATACTCTCGCCGTTCAATATTAATTAAATTTGTGTTTTCTTTACATTTTGTATTAAAATCGTTTCTTCGTTATCACATACCGAAATACAGTTCTCGTCAGGATAATTCATTCATAATCATTTTTCTTTGCTTTGGTCAAATCCACAAATCCATCGAGTTATTTGGAACAATTACTATTTTTACAATTCATTATTCGTAGTCCGAGTCCGTCGCAGGGGTCAAATCCACAAATCCATCAAATTATTTATCAACAATCATTATTATCACAATTCATTATTCGTAGTCCGAGTCCGTCGCAGGGGTCAAATCCACAAATCCATCAAATTATTTATCAACAATCATTATTATCACAATTCATTATTCGTAGTCCGAGTTCGTCGCCGGGGTCAAATCCACAAATCCATCAAATTATTTAGAAAAGTTTATTACATCAATTATTATTTTTACGAGGTGTCCACGCAGGTACACTAGCCAAGACTCATCCGAGCATAACACAATCGCCGCAGCGTATTAAAGCAGATCATCTTTGATCGATGATTCTGCCATCATTTCATCATTAATTTCATTATACACTTCTTTTATCATTTACATACTCGTGTCCTTTGAACCAGCCATTATTCCATTATTCCATTTATGCACACGATTTCACGTTTCATTAGATTTATCATTCTTTTTGTTTTTATTAGTTTAATTATTTCGATCGATTAGTTTATTTTATTTCTATTTGTTTTATATAATTTACCAAAATTCAACGTGGGTGCCCAATCACCCACAACGCTCGGTTTCACGGGTTGAACCACGTTTTTGGTTTTGTCCCACACGCGGTTGCTTTTTAGGTGTACGAATTCGGCGTGAATGTTACTGTTGTTATGATTATCGTATTAACCCGACGACGCGTGTCGGGCGACTGGGGTGAGGCGAAATTCCTTCCTCTCCAAATCTAGGGCCACAGATCCACGATTGGCCCAATTTTCGACCGCGTGATCGATAATCGATCACGTGTCGAACGCGTGCCCACGAGAGGGGGTAACGACCGTTACAATATATATATATATATATATATATATATATATATATATATATATATGATATATACATATGAGAGGGTCACTATGAAAAACCGTGACTGGATGGAGGGTGTGTGATCGTTGAATTATTGCCAAGTGTCGAGAGACACGGTAAACACAGGTGCTTGGGCCATAGGGTCCCGCCCTCTGACGGTTCGTTCCGACACGAGAAAATAAGAAATGACGTTGAAAAACCGGAGGAGCCACAGAGAAACCCAAACGGCCTAAAATGGGTCGGGCAAAGAGGATCTACCATGTTTCGTGTATAGAAGATATATATATATATATATATATATATATATATATATATATATATATATATATATTATAATGCAACACGCCGGGTTCGGGGGGATTTGGTGCAAAGCGATGCTAACGGGCCCCCGAGGGTGGGGGGTGACTTCGGAAAGGTTGTTCGTGAATCGCTTTATTGTCCCGACCCTCTTGAATTCGTCATCCTGTTTGCCCATTCTAATAATACTTGCTACACGTCATTCAAACATTGTTTGCACGGCTCATTAAGTACCCTCCGGGTACTTTTCGAATGACCGCGTATACGATATACATGTGTTTATATGTGTATACGTGTAACTATATGTATGTATATATGTATGGATGGATGAATAAAATAGTGATGGTAAAAATTTGAACTACGAGTATAACGTCGATGATGATTATACGTGAATCGTTGATATAATTATTTATGATTATAGAATTATAATAATTTCAATTTTTCAATATTTTTTTTTTTATGGATTTCAAGCTTTTATATTTCATTTCCACAGCCCCTCGCAAATTTTTGATAAATTCGAACGACAAATTATTGTTTTTAACACTGAATTTACCATGGACATTTTTGTGATTTTCGCTGTCAAAGAATTTTTGGAACGTTGATTTTGAAGAATTTTTAATTATATCGAAATTGCGAGAAATTATTGCATTTTCGAATGTTTTCGATAATTTTCGGGATTTTATTAGATCGAGAATTATTTTATAGAATTCAGATTGGCAATTTACACTTTCTCTCTCTCTCTCTCTCTCTCTCTCTCTCTCTCTCTCTCTCATTCTCTATTATTTTATCTCTTTCACTCTCACTCTCTCTTTCTTCTATTATCCTTCTTACTCTCTCTTTTTCTATCTCTCTCACTTTCTCTCTTCATTTAACGCACCGATCTCATTATTTTAACTTTATCTTGATATTTCTCACATGTTTATTCATTGATCATGTTTATATTCCAATTATCATTGTTATTAAACTGTTATATCATCATTGCCTTTAAAGTAGCACTTAGGCATAATAAAAATATCAATCAAAGGTAATAAAAATAAAATTATTTCTCTTTTACTATCTCCCTCACTCTCACTTTTTTTCTGACACTCTCTTTCTCTATCTCTCTCACTCTCACTCATTCCCCCCCCCCCTCTCTCTTTCTCATTCCTTCTTTTATTTTTATTATTCACGCGTTCAGACTTTAACAATTTCACAAACTATTTGCAACAATGAAGATTTATAATACCGCGCCAATTACACGTAGACACGGTTCGCTCATTCCCCGATGTTATTCATCCGCGCTCGACGTTGCAACCACGCGGCACGTAATTACGAATGCACATTGCGGTCTGCCTGCTGCTGCTCTCTTCGCTTTTCTCTGTCCATCTCTTTCTTTCTCGTTATCACGGGTACGCGCATAGGGTCGTCCTCCTTCCCTCCTCTTCGTCACGCGGTCATTCTCGAACTGCTCGGACGCGACGGCGTCGTCGAGCAATGGGGCGCCACACGAAATTTTCGCAGTCGAATTAAAGCGTCACGCGACCCATAAAACCCGAATTAATGTTCGATAAAAAAAAATACATACATGTGTATGTAATTAGTTTTTGACTGAGTTCTTAATCTACATTTGTTTTTCAAGCAATGGCCATTTGAGGTGAGAATTTAATTTTGAAGGGGGAAAAAAATAACAACAACAACAAATACTTGAAAATATTATTTTACCTGATATTCGTTTTATACTCGAAGTCGGTTTGATGAACGAATTAAAATAATAATAATAATAACAGAAATATAAATTTCGAACCTGTGTTTTTTTTTAATTAAACCAATCAACCCGAATTTGGATAAATTTATCGTGAATCAACGATATCCCTGAACGGCGAAATAACAAAATTGTATGTGCCAAAGAGTTTAACGAACGTAAATAATTTCATATCTATATGATGAATAATACAATTGAAGCATTGCTGACCGAGAGAAAATAAATTAAATGAATGATAAAAAAAAAAAAGTTTAAAACGGTTATCGACGATGCAATTGCTTGCATCGTGTAAATATTATGGAAAAAAAATTGCATTTTAATTGAACAAAGGGTGAGGCGAAATTATTTTATCAGCTTATCGACGGTTTGCGGTTTCGTTTTTGCAAACATTTTTTGCTTCGCAACGTTGAAAAAGTCAATTGTGGGTTGCGTCATTGTCTTATCGTTTAACCCATACATTGCGTCCTCTTCGGAAATATGTACCGCGATGACACCGATGACTAATCGACATTATTATCATTATTATTATTATCATCGTTATTATTTTACATTTCAAGAAGAAAAAAAAAATTCATCGTGGTCGGGTTATTTTTTTTTCCCCGCTCAGCAATCTCTTGAGCGATCTCGTTTGCCAAGTCACTTTCATTCACGACCACGTTAATTTCAATCACAACCGTAACGAAGCACACTCCGAGAGATCATCGGTTCGATTAACCCTTTCACTCTCGGTTTTTTCATCGATCGCTCGTGTGCGTACCGGATTGTCCGTTTGCACTTTGATCCGTCGTTTTACTCGAGTATGAGATAACAATGGTTTTCTTCATTCTCTCGTCGGGCCTACACGCGGCTGGCTGGGGGGCGACTCGCTCGCTCTCACTCGCATACACACGGCTCCCGCATCATCGTCCTCTTTCCCTCTCTCTCTCTTCTTCCATTCCTTCATTCTCTTGTCCCGTCCTACAACGCGAGCCGATCCCGTGTCGTTTAAGAAGTATTCACTTAAAAAAAAAAAAAATTTGACGAAAATTGATGGGTTGGGAAAATTGATTCTTATGCGTTAATCTTCTAGAGTTGGGTGTGAAAAGGTTTGTAGTGAACGTCGTTTCCCTTGTAGCCAAGCCGAATGAAAGTTTTTCGGACTTTTAAGGGTTTTTGGACCCCCAAATTTCACGAAAATCGATCCAAACGGTTCGTTCACATGGATATGGCTCTGTATTTGTGATCTAACGGTTGATTCACATACGGATACCCTTGTATACGTCTCTGGTAACCGAGTTTTCGTTTGGAGTAGAAAAAAAATCGATTTTTTTATGAAAAAAAAATTATTTTGACGAAAAAAAATTTTTTTTTGGGGAAAAATGATGGGTCGGGAAAATCGATTCTTATGCGTTAATCTTCTAGAGTTGGGTGTGAAAAGGTTTGTAGTAAACGTCGTTTCCCTTGTAGCCAAGCCGAAAGAAAGTTTTTCGGACTTTTAAGGGTTTTTGGACCCCGAAATTTCACGAAAATCGATCCAAACGGTTCGTTCACATGGATATGGCTCTGTATGTGTGATCTAACGGTTGATTTACATACAGATATGTCTATACCCTTGTATATGTCTCTGGTAACTGAGTTTTCGTTTGGAGTAGAAAAAAAATCGATTTTCAAAAAATTCAAGCGGAACGAAATACGTGTTTGCATTATTTTCTTTCTTCCTCCGCTTCTCTTTCTCTCATCTTTATACGTATCGGAATAATATTTCGAGAGTACTCGAGATTCGAGAATTTCATTTCGCATCTTTTCATCCAGCCACTCGGGTTACGAACACTCGAACGAAAAGAAGAACATTGCAACATTGAATAAAACAAATAAATAACCAAACATGTGAAAAATGAATCAAAAACAAAACGGGTCGATGTCGTTGCGCCCGAAAGATGTGACAAAAAAAAAAAGAAAAAAAGAAAAAAGAAAGGTTTTATTTGTCGAACGTAAAATATCGCTTCCAGTCATTCTCGCACGCTGAAAGGTCGAGTGCCGCCACTCGATCGCCGATATCACGGGTCTCTCTCTCTCGTCAAGCCCCGACGTCTCTGATTCGGCATCGTCGCCATCGTCGACGCCTCCTGACTCATTATATATCCGGCCCGAGGTGCTTGACCGAGTTGACACAGCGAAGCGACCCACTCTTTACATGTATATGTATATATAGAGGTGTATGTATATATATAAATATATATATATATATTTATATATATTGGCCTGTCGACACTTGTGTTTACGTACAAGCTATACAAATATTATTTTCATCGCGTGGGTGACAAACCGATCGTTTGCATCGAAATTCCGTCGGGTCGGTCAAAAGAGTTTCCGGTGCAGTTGCTTCTTCGTTACCGCTCGTGTCCCTCGCGTCTTTCAAATGCCTAAATCGGCGAAGAATGCGTTTTGGAAAAATATACATGCGCAATTCTATATCGCGATCTGTCAGAGTTTGTTTGTTGTATTCATTACTCGTGGTCTTTAATCAAGATTTAGATAATTTTTTTTTTTCTATTTTGACTTTATTTTATTTTATTTTATTTTATTTTTATTTTTTATGAACGAGGAGAATTTTTTTTTTTCCGGACGTCAGCCCACTCGAACTCGGGAATAATTCGTTTTGGCACACGGCTCTCGGCGCAATTCAACCGATTGAACCCCTGAAACTGTGACGTCGGACACGAAAAGACGACGGACGAAACGAACGGACGAAGAAAAGACGATATACGAGATCGGAAACGAGGACACGCGGGAATGATCTTCATTGATATTCGTCGGAAATTGCGAAAAGGGGATTTCGAACGATTTGTCTCTCGTCGTTTCGTCTTTGTCTCTTTTTTTTTCCTCTTTTCTATCTCTATCTCTGTCTTTCTCTCGCTTATATTCTCTTACTTATTCTGTTATTCTTTTGCTTTCTCTCTTTCTCTTGCTTCCTGTCTTTCTCTTTGTCTTACTTCCCCTTTTTCTCTCTTTTTCTATTGCTTTCTCTCCCTCTCTTTTTCTCTTCTATTCCTTTTTCTCTTGCTTCCTTCCTTTTTTTAGCTTTCTCTTTCTCTGTCTTTATTTTTCTTCCTATCTTTCTTTCTCTCTCTTTCTCTCTCTTGCTTCCTCTCTTTCTCTCTATTTTTCTTGCTTTTTCTCAGCGTCTCTCTCCCTCTCATTTCATCGCCATTTCGTCGATGGTTTTGCCGTGTCTGTGGCACAGTTTGTGCGCGAATAACAACGACGAGGATAAACTTTGAACGAGTCCAAGACGTTTGAAGAGCACCGACGTCGCTATCCGGGTCTCTCGCTCGTTCGAACATTCTGCCAATGCCAGCGGATGATTTTGGAAACCCGCCAGTATTTCTGCGATTCGTTTTGCGTGTGTCGTCTTCGTTCTCGTTCGAGATTCTCGTCTCAATCGGTCGCGACCGCGATGGTTCGTTTGAATTTATACAACGAACAATTAGAACGCTCGAGATAGATTCTTCGACTATTTTTTTTCTCGTTTGCTCTTTTTTTTATTTGTTTTTCTTTCTTCTTATTCTCTCTTTTTTTCAACGACTGAAAAAACTAAAATATTCAAGAAATAACAAATCAACCATCCGAACGAAGCGTAGTTTTCGAAATGTGACGAACACGTATCTTGACAATAATATTGATTCGAAAATCGATGAGATTTCTATCAAATCTTTATCTCTTTTTCTCTATTTTGTTCTTTCTTTCAATAATCATTCAACGAAGCGAAGCAAAACACACGTGGCTGTGTATATACATAATATCGTTTGTGTGTTGAGTTCAAAGATCGTCACAGCAGCTATACACGCATGTGCGTGTACACCGTGGAAAATTACCGAAATAATTTGTATTTCTATTTTCGAAACTAAGGTGCAAACAATATAGAGTGATAAAAAAAAATTTCAGTCGCAATCTTATTCAACATGTATGTTATTCGTCGTGTCTAATTTGACGGAAAAAACGGAAAAATATGAGGAGCAAACAGTATGGTTGATTTTTATGAGTGGTGTCAATTTCAATGGCTGAAGAGATGGAAGGGGCGGAGGGGGGGGGCAGAGTATTGCGAAAACACCGAGGAACAAACGCGAAAAGACTTTGTAGCTGTTTCACCGGGGTCCATTCGGTCCACCATTGTGACGTTCCCCGCGAAGAGTGAACTTTTTTTTCATTTTTTTTCTTCTTTTTTTTCCGTCCTACCGTTTAAACATATCCGGCTAATGCTCGAACCCCGTTGGAGTGTTGAACTGTGTTCACAACGGGAGACAAACCAAACAATTTCACCTTCTCCACCTTCTTTTTCTTCCCCCCCCCCCTCCTTCCAATCCGATTTCCCATCTCGCTTCTTTTTTTTCTCTCGCTCTTCCATCGTTTTGTCATTTATTGTCCTTCTTCAATCATTCGTATTCACGTTTTGGTACTTGTCTCCCAACGATCTTTCTAATCTCTCTTCATCTCTCTCTCTATCTTTATCCTTTTTCTCTGGGCGCCCTTAAGACTCTCGGGCATGTAGAGAACCCTCGTGGTGGTTTTTTTTCTTTTCTTTTTTTTATTCTTCCTCCGTGGGTTCTCGAAGATCGATCCTTCACCGTTCGAGACCACTCCCAGCGTATTAGGGAATTGTTCGTCACTTTGAGTTTCGACAATGGGGTGGCCGATTGGGTACCGAGATGGGGTAAAAATTCGAGCAACGGGCCACACGGCAAACCAGAGAGAAAAAAAAATAAAAAAAATAAAAAAAAACATTCACATGAAAATAAGGATGGCCGAAAAAAAAATGTAAAAAAAAAAGTTTAAAAAAATCTGTCGTACCAACAGCTGCCATTGTCGATCGTGGAACGGTTGTTCGTGTGGAAGAATCGCGTAATGCTTGACAATGGTAAAACGTCGTTGCTCCGTGAAACAAGCGATTGCGGGAGAGTGAGTGAATATATATATATATATATATATATATATATATATATATATATGTGTGTGTGTGTGTGTGTGTGTGTGTGTGTTTGTGTGTGAGCGAAGGACCTGCCACAGGACCTCCGGGACTCTCGATCCATTGTCGTTACCTCGACCAGTTTTTTTTTTTTCACGCTAAGAGGATATATATATATATACATATATATATATATATATCGTCGTACAGTCGGATTTGCTTTCGAAGGTTTACGAGATCTCTCCGATGCATTTTGTATTTATGTCTTTTGTCGCGCGCACACCCGCGTCCTTGGTTTCTACTTGGTATCGTCGGTCGGTCGAGCATTGGGATTTTTCTGAAACGAGCGATGGAGATGAAAAGCTTTTGTGCGAAGATCATGTGGGGTAGGTATATATATATGTGGGTTCTCGATGGTGGTACGTAAAATGGTCAACGGTAATGGGACGGGCGGCTTGGCTCGAAGAACCTGGTCTTCAATGGTTTTGTGGATTTTTTTTTTTCGTTTTGAGGGTCCTCGGGGACCAATTAAATTTTATTTGTTTATTTATTTTGATTTTTTTTTATATTGTAAATCAATTTTGAGATGTTGAATATCGAATGTAGAATTTTCATATTTGGTTCGATGGTGGATTTATCGTGGTTATTTATGGAAAAGCCTGATTTGGGCAACGATAGTGAAAGAACATAATTTTTATAAAAATGACGTGGAAAAAG
The DNA here is from genome assembly GCA_963662125.1 of Diplazon laetatorius. Classification (NCBI taxonomy): domain Eukaryota; kingdom Metazoa; phylum Arthropoda; class Insecta; order Hymenoptera; family Ichneumonidae; genus Diplazon; species Diplazon laetatorius. Next base: position 9,187,493 of record OY759159.1, read on the forward strand.
GAAGATTTATTTATTAATTTTTAATTTTTTTTCTTTAAAATTTAAATTACGTCGAAAAAAAAAGATTTTTAACATTATTTTAAATAAAAAAAATTGCATACATCGATGAACATTTTGTTGATCCAGCCACGTTCATCTTCCAATAAATGTTTCATCGATTCATTTGTTTCATTACGAATTAATTCGAACATTAACGTCGATTCTAAAATTACTTTCAAAACTTTCGAGAGACTACGGTGTCGAAGTTGCAAATATAATTCAACATTCTCATGCCCCCCTGCCCCCTAACCTCTCTCTTCGCTACCGTCGAAAATTGTTCGTCGACCGAAAGGAGGAAAAGGGGGCGCGGGTACAGGGCGGGGGGGGGGGGGGTAGAGTGGATGGTGCGAGGTTCTGATGAAGGGTTATAGAGACAATCGCGATGCCGAATAATGCTCGTGTACGAAAATCGGATTCAAAAGTTTTTGGAAAAGATAAACATTGATCGTGTCGAGGCCACAATGGAGTTTGGTAACCGCAAGGTTAAGGCGGTGAGAAATTAACCCTACCCCTCTGTGTATACACAAATGCCGCCATAAAATAACTACAACGATATATATATATACATATACACATATATATACAGTCTATTGTAGTGTATGTCGAAGACCGAGTACACATATATATATGTATATAATACAGGCGGCATAACACGATGACGAAGGCGGGGAGAGTCGTCGGTAGACGTCAAAGCCCGGGGAGTTTGAAAAGGGGTGCGAAGGTGTCGACGCACGCCGTAGCACGGCGTTCGCCACCCCCTGCCCCCGCTGTTTAACTCTCGTGCGAATTATCGCACAGGGGCTGCTGGTCTTGTTGCTATATATGTTTATCAGTATATACTTCCATAGCTATATATATGTATATATTTATATAGATATATGAGCGATTCCACCATTCTCGAAACCGGTTCTGGGCTTCCATATCAGCGATCTTTTTTGTAACTTTGAGAAATGGAAGCCCCCATCGAGCAATGAACTCTGAATTTTTTAAAGATTTTTCCCTTGGTTATTTTCGCTGTAATTGTATAGGCAATTCGGTGAACATTTTTTTTTTTTTCCCATTAATTTCTCAATGTGTATTGATGAAGAAAAAAAATTAGTCTCGTCCATGTTTTCAATGAAAAAAAGCTCAGCTTTAAAAAAAAAAAATAGGAAAACATTTTTGGGACTTGAGAAATTACTCAAAATCGCATTTGAAATGTAAAAGTCAATTTTTCGGCCAATGTGTTATTTTGAAAAATTTTTGAAAATATTTTTTTTTCGAAAAGCTGAGAAAATTTCACATAATACATGTAGAAATCAAGTTGGGCTATCTATCACACAAACACACCCAGGGATCATTGCTAATTTTTTACACGTTTCCGAGAGTGTCCCGAAAAATGTTCTCTCCCTCGGAGATAATTCAAAATTACTCTCGCTCGGTCCTCGCCCATCGAAATAAACAGAAAAAAAAAAAAGAAAAAAATTATAATAGAAAGAAAATAAACAACAAAACCAGCAAAAAAACAGAAAGGACGTGAGAATGAAGAAGAGGTGGATGATAAAATACGTAGGATAAGCAAAGGTCTCGTGACAGACGGACCGAGAATTCCGGTGCTGACGATTGCCTGCTATATCCACATTCTAAGGCGCACCACGTGTAAAATCAAACATAGCGACGTTGGAAGGTATATATGCAACCATTTGATGACCCGTGTTTGTATTTGACTATGTGTGCGTGTGTGTGTGTGTGTGTGTGTGTGTTTGTTCCTCGACGGTATACGCACACACACGCGTTATCCATGTGATGCACACACACACACACACACACACTCTCATCCGGGACCGTTCGCAATAATGAGGAGTTTGCACAGGCCGGGATCCCGACGTTCTTCAAACAAGGAGAGCAACGACAAACAAACCGAGACGAATTCAGCAAGGGCTGGATGAGTCGTGGCGTGGAACGGGGGCGGGTGGGGGAGGGGGAGGAGGGGGTGCGCTGCCATACGGCGGACAGTCGGACAAATATACTCGGGACGCCGCCACCGAGCGTCACCCTGTTTCTCCTCGCTTGTTCACACATGGCGGTTCACTCCTCTTCCCTCTCTCTCTCTCTCTGTCTCTCGCCCTCTTTCTCTCTCTCTCACACACACACACACATACACATATACGCTCTTTTAGCACTCCTGAGGTTGCTACTTCGCTCGCCGGCTCGCACTCTACACTCTTCGGATTATATGTACATGTCCTGTGTGAGTGTTGGTGTGTGTAAGTGTGTGTGTGTGAGTGTGTGCGAGGGAGATTCCAATGCAAATCGACAGGTTGGATCGATCCTGGAATTTTTTTTGTTTCTCTCTTGATATTTCGCTTTTTTTGTTATATGTGTGTGTGTGTGTTTGGGTAGCCGGAAGTGAATGAAAACGCACCCCTGAACCATTTTTTTCCTGGGTTTTTTTTTCTTATTTTTTTCCTAGAATTAGTTTGATCACGAACCAACCCAAAGAACATCCAATTTCTGTACACAAAAGAATAATAATACAATAATGCTTTACCCTCGTGTCATCAAATTGACATTTAATTATTTTCAGTCACTCTGACTGTGACTTGATCGTAATTTTACCGAAGTGGGACCAAAGAGGGGCTGGGCGGAACACCCAATTTGAGGGGGGGTGGGGGGGTGAAGGTTAATTTATTCTTAACGCAGGTAAGTTTTATCCGAATATTGATTAAATGAAAATACGTTGACGTGGTATACTGTAAATATTCATGATTATTCGGTTTTATCCCGACAGAAATTAATTATCGAAAAAAAATTCGTAAAAAAATATGGAAAATTTGTATCTAGTTTTTTTTTATTTTGAATTTTTTCGATTCCTTGGTTTTTAAATGCGAATTGTTTGTAAAATTTCATATTTGATATGAGGAAAAAAATATAATAATCCAAGGTTGATGAAGCTGCGAAATTTATAGCTCGAATTTCGGTCGTCGAGAGGGTTGGGGGGGAGGGCATTAGTTTTTTCCCGGGGTTTCGTGAACGACGTGAGGCACGATCGACGACCCTCAAATACACTCACAAGAGAGTTTCTCGTACGTGTAACGTGTGTACACAGTCCGCAATTGTGATTGGACTTCTCTCGTTGTGCACGTGAGTGTGTGCTGCGTTTGTGTGTGTGTGTGTGTGTGTGTGTGTGCTAGCCCGAACAAACACAAGAACTCACGAAAATCCACATGGCACTAAGCGAGGGGTATTGGATATTGTGTAAACGTGAGAGAGCAGGAAAGGTTTACGCTTGTGTGAAATCGAGAAACGACGAAAGATGGCCGTTCGGATGTGTTGAAGGTACGATGCTCTGAATTGGATCGAGTATTGGTTTTACATACATATATACATGTGTGTGTGTGTGTGTGTGTTTGTGTGGGTTTGTGCGTGTGTGTATGTATGGACGTGTGGATGCGACGTGCCTCGGAGCGTTTATCACGTGGATGAAGCAAACTGCCCCAATAGCATCGACCTCGGCGTACCCTCGGACAAGAGGGCCATAAGCGATATCGTGGCTAATATTTGACGGGCTAAGCACACAAATACAATATAGTTCAGATTACCCACGATGGGTACTCGCGGTGCTCAACTGAACGGAAGGAAACATCACGAGCATTCAACGTTGATCGAGTAATTTTCACTAGTTCTCTTATAATAATAATAATAATGATTGTAATAACAATAATAGTAATTGTTATATCGATAATAGCAGCAATAATAACAAATCTTCTTTTATTCGGCATAAAAGTGTTAAAAGTTATGATATAGGACTGCAAATAATAATAATAATAATAATAATAATAATAATAATAATAATAATAATAATAATAATAATAATAATAATACATTTTAAGAATTCAGGCAAAAAAATATTTAAAGTAAATTCATGTTTTATACTGAAACGAAAAAATTGTTACAAATTCTTTGAATCCGGGGACAACGTAAAGTCGATCCATTTTTCAATTTTTTTCTTTATGCATTTCTCAATTTTCGGAAAATAAATACTTTTCATACAATAAAATTTATTCGAATTGGAAAAAAAAACGAAGGAACCAAGAGAAAAATATAAAAGACAAGGCAAGAGATATAAAAAGATAGAGATAGAGAGAGAGAGAGAGAGAGAGAGAGAGAGACAGATTTTATGGGAACGAGATGGAAAAAGGTGTGAAAAACAGTTTCGAATTGTTTGAGGGTGAGTTAAACGCAATAGTTTTAATCTTTCGTATGCTTTTGTACGTGTGGAGCTTGCAATGGGAACCAACCGGTGAGTTCGACTCGGTTTTGTTGCAGTCGTGTGCATCCCACCGGCATCGCACACGGTTAGGTCGGTCGACGAGGAGCGACGGAGGGGCAAGAGGAGGGGGGGGAGAGGCGGTGAGGGAGATACTGCTAGCCAGCCAACGCGGTTTGCGAACTATCTCAATTTGCTGCCGCAACCACGGCGACCGCGAAACCGCGACTTCCCTCATCCCGTGGCCACTTCGGACTTGTGCGGATCCTTCGCCAGCTAGCCAGCATTACCGGCTATATCATCCCCCTCTTTCCCTTCCCCCTCTCGCTCTTCTCACGCTCACACACACGCGCCGGTACTTTCGCGTGTATAGTGTCTCGCACAATTTTTGCGGTTTCTTTTCCATGACAATCGTCGATTGTTCTTTTATCTCGTCTTTATCGTTTTATTATTATTATTTGTTTATTTAATTTTTTTTTTTTTCGTGTAAATCAAGAACCGACGGACTTTAGTCGTATAACTTTGATCCACAAATTTTTCCAATGTCGTTGATATCCTCGTTGCCACGACGATCCTCCCCAAACTGGTATACAAAAAAAAAAAAAAAAAGATAAATCCAACAAAAGACACGAGAATGAGTAAATATTTATCGTAGATTTTGCACTTTCGACTAATTCGATGGAAAATTATGGGTTATAAATAATCGGTCGTTGTCTCCGTCCTCTCTTCGTTATCCGTTTGGCATATGGAAACTCATAATCGGTGAATTGTATTCGTCGAGACGGAGTGAGAGAGATGGAAAGATGGGACACGATGAACGAGGAAACTCAGCGATAAGAAATTTACGCAGTTTCGAGAGTTCTCAATAACAAAGGGTGAGATTGGATTGTAAAAATAAATAAAATAAATACATTTTTAATATGTATTTTGCCGGCACGTAAGATCCTCATATATACATATATAACATAACGGAAGTAACGAAGTGAGAAACATTTCAGAATGTTTATTATTTTATTTCTTTGTGCCAACTTCTTCGAACCCACACCCACACATATATACGTATAATATATGTGAAAAAAAGTACGAGTCGTTACTACACATCCATCAACAATATATTTATGTGAATAAATAATTTTTTGCGTGCTTAAAGACAACTCGAAAAAATAATTAGCGAATTAGTCTAAAAATCCCATGTTATTCGAATGGGAAACAAAACGAGCTCACAGACACGTCTTCTCATTGGACTACAGAGCTGGAGTTTTGCACATATTTTGATATATTTATTTCGAACCTATCTGGGGGTGCACTTGTCGAAATTCGTCAACACCCCCATTAAGAACCACATATAGACATATTTAAGGAAACGTGTTTGTTTCACGGACTTGACAATTTATTCGTACGATTCACCGTCTCGTCGCACGTAATTCGCTGTCTTGTACATATATCGGCCGACAGCTAGCTAACACACATACACATCGAAATATTTATTTTTAAAAAAGTACAGGTACGAGTGTGTGTGTGTGTGTGTGTGTATGTATTTGAACGAGCGTTTTACACGTACTCGCTAACGCTCTAACTGCATGCCACTACCTTGCTAAATGCGACCACTCGTTCTATATCGCATCGGGCTAACTCACTCGCGTTCCTCTCCGCCAAGATCGTGTATCGAATACCCAATCTCTTTTTTTTTTTGTCTTTCGTCTTCTCATCCTGAACCGCGTGTCTCTCTGTCTCACGAATGTTTCTCATCGTCTAACTTGAGACGCGAAACTGGACTGAAGATACTTTGCCACGGAGTTAAATAAAAACGCATTTTGTTATTTTTTGTGAAAATTTAGAAATAATAATAATAATAATAATAATAATAATAATAATAATAATAATAATAATAATAATAATAATAATAATAATAATAATAATCACGATGATAATTATAAAACGTTACTCGGGCAACTTATCGCGCTTATTGTAACGACGATAAACGTACACGGTGAGTGTGTGAAAAAATCGTCGATCAGCCGGTGTGTAGTGAGTTTTGATAAGCGTTGATGGACCTCTACGGTCGGACGTTCGTCATTGGCCGGCGTGTGGCTAGACCGGACGACGGTCCACGACGAGGACGCGCGGGGGCAAAACGCGTGCGCTCGAAGCTCGTATATATAGTTTCGGTTGGACCGTGTAATCCTCGCGGACACCGCAAACATGTAATTAACACTTGCTCTCTCTCCTTCACGTCCACTACGTCCTTCCTGAGGGGGGTGGTGGGCTCTACGCTTCTCCCTCGAATTCTCTCTCGTTCCATGTACACTACAGAATTACATATATATATCTATATATATAAACGTACGTTCCGGATGACGTGTATTAGCGCCGGCTGCGTGGCTCGAGCCCGCATCAACGTTCTTCAACACAACCGGACTATAACAGTCATGGAGCCACGATAGTTCCGGACTACTACTGTGACGAACCGTTCAACGTGCCAGTTCCCCGACGACCAGTGTCAAAATCGTGTCGTCTCGTGTCGACCGTGTGTGGTCACTCGTGTCGATCCCTGAAACACGTCTATACGACAAAATTAGTGTTTGTCATTCGCACTGAAATATGTATAAAAAGAAAGAAAGAAAAAAGGATGATGGAGCAAGGAAAAAAATATATGGATAAAAAAAATGGATGTAGATAATTAAATTCGTTGATTAATAATGAAGAACGAGACGAAAAAAAAATTGGGTATTGAATAAGAGTGCTTTGTCTCTCTGTCCGACTCTTCTGCACTCTCTCTCTGTTTCTCTCGCTTTTCCTGTCGATCATTTGTTCGGCTTTGTCATAATCTATTTTCCATTGTTATTAATCTTGTCTTTTTATTTATTAAAATATATATGTATGTCGTGATGATAACGAATGACGTTATTGTTCACAGGGACCACCGCAACCCGGTCAGCCATTCAAATTCACCGTAGGCGAGTCGTGCGACAGGATAAAGGAGGAATTCAATTTTCTTCAAGCACAGTATCACAAGTGAGTATCGTGGATTTTACATCGATCAATCTACGACAACCAAAATTAATCTGATGGTATATATTCTTTAAAGAATCATAATTTTATTTGATTCCTATAAGATGACGATTCCAAAGTAAAGAAAAATCCAACTTGTTCCAAAAAAATTAGCACGAAGTTGATAAAAATAAATTATTACAATATTGTAACTATTATCATAATTACAATAATGATAATCGATGCAGTCGAGTTTGGGCTCAGTTGTTTCGTGCCTGGACCCTCCGATTCCTTTTGATTGCCTCCCCACCCCCCTTATTTGTCTTTTTTTGTTCGCTCGTCTCTTATTTTCCATGCAACTCGGTGCTATAGATAAATGCATACACACACAAGCACAAACATGTGTTTGTATGCATATATCTACATATATATTTAATATGGGAGTCGAAACGCGGGACGGGAATCCCCGCAGCTGACGCGACGGCCGCGGCGAGGCCATATTCATAAGTGATTTACGATAGTTTGGATTCGCGAAGCCGCAACGGCAGCACCATTGCATCGGCGACCGAGGCTGTCAGACATCGACGGGGCTCGTCGCAAGCCCGCGGCAACGATACGCAATAAAGCCGTGGGGAACTTGCGACGCGGGATCGCCGTCACGTTCGTCGATGCAAAATTGACGAATATAAGAGTCGTGGAGTGAGGGAGTCGGGGGGAGGGGAGAAGCTCCGTGTGAGAAGCTGGTGCTGCTGTTGCTGGACTCGAGCCGAAGGCGTACGTGATGAGCTTCCTCACTTCTGCACACGAATGTGTATTCCCAACTAGATCGCACGGTCTCTACGACCAATGAATATTTCAACCGGCGAACCGTATAGCAACTTTTGCTCTCCCGTGCACTTTTGTCGGGTTGTCGCACTTTTCCTCGTTTTTTCTCACCACTTTATATACTCCCCTCTGTTCTTCCGGGCTGTCTCTTCCCTTTACCGAGCTACGCCATCGAAAAGTTCATCGAGCATTTATTTTATTTATTTTATTTATTTTATTTATTTTATTTATTTTATTTATTTTATTTATTTTATTTATTTTATTTATTTTATTTATTTTATTTATTTTATTTATTTTATTTATTTTATTTATTTTATTTATTTTATTTATTTTATTTATTTTATTTATTTTATTTATTTTATTTATTTTATTTATTTTATTTATTTTATTTATTTTATTTATTTTATTTATTTTATTTATTTTATTATTATTAAATCGTTCGCAGATCGTTTTTGTCTGATTATAAACTTCTTATTTTTATTCGCAGTATGAAGCTCGAGTGCGAGAAATTGGCGACGGAGAAGATCGAGATTCAACGACACTACGTTATGGTGAGTAATGTGGCATTCAAAGTTACTCTTCTCCCTCTCTCTCTCTCTCTATAGAGATATATTCCGACCCATCTGCCGTCATCCAGACAACGGTATTCCAATGTACACGCTATTTCGTACAAGATTGATGAATATACATCCAATATAGCTTATAACATAAATCCCATATACACATATATGTAACTACACCCACATGTGTATATATATATATATAAATACACATATATGGGTATCTCCATTGGTAGATATATTTGGTATGTATCCATGCTCATCGTGCAGAAAGCAACGAGCAACGTTTCATGCCAAAACTCTCTGCCTCTCACTCTCTCTCTCTCTCTGTGAGTTGGTTAGACCGTACAACGTCGTACCGAGACCCAACGAGAGTGTCGGGCAAACCGTGCAGGAGCAAGAAAAGCGGGGTAGAGAGGGGCCAAGAGGTATGTAGGGTAACTCCGGGAGTTAAACCAGTATCGGATATGTGTAGACGTTTCCAACTACTGATGTTTGGTTCACACTTGCAACACACGGTTTGCCATCCTTGTCTTCTTGGATCTTGTCTATCCCATCGCCACTGCCTAGATCCACCGATCTTCGTGCATAAATGCATACACACACAAACTCTCACACACACACACAATCGTATCGTAGCTTTGGGTTGCAACGTTTTCGCTTGCTATATATATATATATATATATATATATATATATATATATATATATATATCACTTCGAAGTTTATACGTATCTCTGTCACATCTTACATCCCATCCTTCTCCATCTCAGAGTACATTTGCTAAATTCTCTCTCTCTCTCTCTCTCTCTCTATCTCTGTCTCTGTCTCTCTCTTACTCTCTCTGGTTCTCGTTGAACCAATCTGCCAAGCTGTACACGGTAACCAGGCCTAATCGGGCTTACCCGACCATTAAACCGTGGAACGACTTCTTAGCATTAATTGCATCCTAGCCAGACTACGGATTGACTCTCTCGAGGGCTTACCTAACATCTCCCTCCCTCCCCCCCTCTCTCTCTCTCTCTCTAGCTCCGTTCGCCTCGAACGATTATTTCCCATCCTGCTTCATCCTTCGAGTCTCGCTCTGTATCGCACCTTCAACAACTACCGATGCCCATATCCTTCGCACCTTGTAAACCCACACGAGAGCGGTTCACACGCGAGTATTAATGCGCGCATGCGCGTTTGCGATGAGTCGTGTGTGCGTGTGTGTGCGCATGTGCAAACACACCGGAGTGTCGATGGGTTGGAAACTGGTAGTCGGGTTGGTGGGTATACACGTATATCTGTGGTAACTCCAGTCAAGCTGGCGGCATCACAAAAAATAAATTTTTTAAAATAAAATAATTTTTTTTTAATCCAAAATTTTTAAAAAATTTTTTGTTCTAAGTGCAGTTTATTCATTTGCTTGGAGTGGTTGAGGAATAAACTTCTTGGGATGTATGTATTTACATATATATATCAAGAAGAAATGGAAAATTCTGGAATAAGTAAAACGACAAAAAAATGGTATTTACAAAAACATATAATAATAATAAGTTAGAAACGACGAATTAATATTCGTCACGTATGTGTGTGTCTGTGTTTTCGTCGCGATAATGTACATTTCGTAATAAATCATAAAAACGCTTGTAGATTAATATCTGGAACAAATGAGATTGTCAAGCTCGGAATGGTTGATAATCGCGATTGGAATAATGTTTACGCCGAGGAGGCGTGTGTTATCTGGCAACCGAATCTCCGACCGACAACGGAACACCGTCGTATTTTATTCGACGAGAGATTAGATCGATCGACGAGTTTGTTTCATCGATTCGATGGCAATCGTTCGTTAAATGAAATTCTCGAATAAAATTATTCAAATCTAACTCGAAACGCGTCGAAGGACAATGATCATGAAAATCATCCGAAATGTTATCAGTAGAAGAATTTTCATTCGCAACTGGGTATGGTAAATGTACCCCAACGCTTTACGTAACACGCATGCGCATGGCGGAAATGAAATATAAAGCATGCGTTTGCTCGTCGTCGTTTGTTTGTCGCGGGGAAAAAAACAGCGAAGACTGTGTGTTGGTTGTGCAAGTGTGGAAAGTATGCACAGTCCGTGAAAGCGAGTCAACAGTCGTTCGATAAATACGTATTTACGTGTATTATTTATGAATGTGTAATGTGCAACCTCCGTGGGGTCCGAAACGTTCGACGTTCGAAACTAAACCACGTATGGATTCTTGTGTGGAATTCTCGACGATGGGTTGAAATTATAGTGTAAGTTTGTGTCGATTATTGTTTCTTCTTTGATTATCATTATTGTTATCGTTGTTTTTTTTTTTTCATTTGTTGTTCTGTTTTTTTTTTAACTTTTGTTTCATCATGAAAGTGTCTGGAAAAATGTTCATCTTCATGAAAAATATGTACAGTCTTATACATTTCATTGAACACAAATATCATTGTATAATGGGCCAATGGAAAAAAAATGAGCCAAAGCAATGTAACATTTTTTATTGTTCAATATAATCTACATTGTATAATAAATAAATGAATAATATATCGATCAACAGAATTGATACCCATTTATCCGATAAAATTACAATTGAAAACATTTTTATCAATCATCGAAATAAAAAAGAAAAATTTCAAAAAAAACTCATCACTCAAGTACAGCGCCAAACAAATATCCGTGCCACAAAATCATTCGTTCGTTTTAATTTTTTCTCGCAAATTCCAATTGCCCACAATGATTCACTTTGTATTATAAAAAAAAAAAAATCATAATTCACGATTGATCAGGCAAAGCCCGGATAATAACGTTGAAACTTGCGTGCGCGTACGTGCTCGCGGTTTTGCATCGGTGTCTCGTATCTTCGTGTTGGTGTATGTACATACATATATATAAGTATCTATGGGTGTGTGTATGTGTATATATATAGATATATATCTATATTGCACGCGACGCTCGATATGTACTAATTTATTAACGTCTCGTTTCTCAACCGCGCTATTACTCTTCGCGGCTAATTTTTTCTTCTCCCACTCTCTCTCTCTCTCTTTCTTTCTCTCTCCCTCTCTCTCTTCCTTCCCCCTCGATCTTCATCCATGTTTTTTTTTCTTTCTGTCTTCCTTATTTCTTCATTTTTTCTTTCCGTCTTCTTTCTTTTCTTCTTTCTTCAATTTTTTTTTTCTTTTTCGTTTCGTTTTCGATCCGGGGCTTCGTGGCGTCTTGTTCGTTTACCCTCGACGCTTAAGCGTCCCTTTACATCGACTACGTCTTCTACACACACATATATATATACATACATATGTACAGTAAGGATGGCGACGCGTCGTCTTGTTCGCCCTCCCCCCCGTTCCTCCCCCTCCCTTTCTTCCCCCCTTGTTCGACGCTACCCCATTGCTCCTCCTCAGAGAGCCGTACTTGCCGCGTGTGTCTCGTCGTCAGTGGTGCATCGTTGCATCGTCCATCTCTCTCTCACTCTCTCGAACTCTCGCGCATCGCGCACCACAGCCTGGTCAACAATCCGCGCACGGGTAGCGCCCCCTCCCTTCCCCCTCCTTGTCCCCTCTCCCCGCCCCCTCCTGCGCCAAGCCTCGTTCTCCTTCGTCGCCCTGTTTGCACGGCACGTCTCGGCTTCTTTGCTTCGCGTATAGACTTAATTGGCGCGGAGGCGACTAGTTTAAACACGATTAATCAAGCCGCAAGCCCAGTACCCGCTGCGAAGTGCCGTAGCTGCACTGCCGTCTGGCGTAGGTCGAGAGAGAGAGAGAGAGTTAGAGAGTGAGAGAGTGAGAGAGTGAGAGGAAGTGGTGGTCGTGGTTGTCGTTGTCGTCGTCGTCCCCCTCCGGTGATTTATCGGCGAGACCGAGCCACCGGCTCGTTCGCTCGTCGCGCTTCTCATATTCTCTCTCTCTCTCTCTCGCTCTCGCTCGCTCGCTCGCTCGCTCCTTATCGTTCTTCTTGGCTCGCCGATCCGTACCAGACGCAACCGAGTCCACGGACATTCATGGGCAATTCCGTGTCACATCGAACTCGAAGGTTTTTATTCGTCAAAATTCATTATTTGATTCGACCAAATATTTGCAACGTTTGATGATAAAAATAGTTTATTATTTTTTTATCCGTGGATTTTATCATTTTTGTCGAACATATCTGAACAATTTGATTGAGTCAAATAAATAATTTTTGTTATTTTACGTATTTTCGTTTAAAATTAAAAAAAAAAAATGTTATTTGTTGTGTTTTAAATAAATTTGCGGAGGCGAAAAAACAACGAACCAACATGGCGAACTACTCGTTTGGGCACAGCAAATCTTGTTTCTCGTGTGGATAATTGAAACTGGCTTGAAAATTTAGAACAAGGGTTAAAGAAGGGAGGGGGTAGAGAATTTGCGAATTAAACAAAAAAAAAAAATAAATAATCTGCACGCCTCGAGAGGCTGTATAAGCGATGGAAATATTCTTGTGGAAATTTTTATTTTGAATTTCAATCGTCGCCGACCGATTGGCGCGGAACGCCCGATGGGCACTCCGTTAAACCGAACAGAGTCTCCTCTCTTGCACCAGCCACTCCTCTCCTCCATCGTCCTGTCATGCGGTACACTCGGAACAAGTGGGATGGAAACACATAGTTTTCTCGAGCTTATACGGATCGTGTGTGTGTATGTGTGTGTCCGTGTGTGTGTGTAAGTATCTTCGTATAAATGTGTGTATGTATATGTCTACACGGGTTTTACGTACTTAAACGGCTTGACACTACCATCGAGGTACTAATGAACACGTGTTAATAAACGTCCCGAGTCGAAATGCTTCATTTATATCGGTCCGACACGGACCGTTGTGCGTGTGCCGTAACCTAACCCACACACACGTTGCTTGTGAGAAATTGCATGCAATTTGCTATCCTCGTGCGTTTTGCCAGACGAGACTTGAGTGTCGGATACTGCAAATGACTCTTTATCGGCGATATAGGTCACGACGATGATTATCGAATTAATAATAATAATATTGATAATGGTGATGATAATGATTATGATTTGTTTTGGATCGGTTAATTATTTTTTATTTATCTATGAAGCTTTGGCGAAGTGCAACTACATTCTTAAGACTTCTATATTCTTAAAATATTAAAAAAAAAAAATAATAATAATAACTATTTTACTACCATTTTATGGAGAAACCTTATTGATATGTGTTGAAACTTCAAATAAAAAAAAAAAACTGTTCTAAGTATTGAAAAAACTGTAATGATCCATACATATCATGTGGTTGAAACATTTTTGCAATAGACAATAATTATTGTTCATGCAGTATAATCTTATTTGGAAGTAAGGTTCACACAAGGATCAAAATAAAATTGTACTACATGAACCGTAATTATCGTCTATTGCAAAAATGTTTTAACTGCATGACATGCATCTATTATCACCGCTTTTTCCATACTTTGAGTAGTTGACTGTTTTAAATTTGAATTATCAACATTATTGACTTTAGAAAAATTGAAAAAAAGAATTAAATGAAATTTATTCTCTTTCAATTTTTTTTATCGACGTTTCGTCTTGGCACGGATGCGTCAATGTGTTCCTGTCGCCGCATGGTCGATGTGACGTCCTCGCGCTTGCAATTAATTCGACGAAATTTCGTTAATCGCCGTTGGCAATCGCGACGAGATAATCGATAACAAACTCTGATTACTGTGTTATGGAGAATCGCACTCGTGTGGAAATTTCGAATAACATTGTATCATTCATCGATACTCTGATCCACGATTTCATTATTATTATTTTCATTTGTATTATTATTATTATTATCATTATTATTACTATTGATATTATGATTATTTTTATCGTCATGCACGTCGTATGGTTGCAATGCCACTCACGTATAGAAACGTTCGTACAAAACGTATAGCAACGTTAACAAACATCTCGCGGGCAATTAATTGCAGTAATCCGTTGGTATTAGCGGTCGATTAATTAACGACTAGTGCACTCCATGCGAAAGCGTTATTATGGGGTGTGAGGCTTCCGAATTGGGCACGCTAGAGTCATTTGGACTGTGTTCATGTATATTAGGTGTTCCATACCAAATCGACCAGGTTTCGGATGGACCATTTTTAATTTCACTAATAATTTTACATGTTTCTTGTAATGACTAGAAGGACTGCTCGTAATTGAAAAAAAAAAAATTTCGCACGGTTCGAAAGCTATGCATTTTTTAAAAATCGATTGAATTGAATTTTTTTTTTTCGAAATTTTAGATTTTTGTCCCGCATTTTTCAAAAAAAATTCTCGAAAATTGTAAGAACCATTTTTTACCTCAATTATTAAAAAGTTTCAAAACTTTGTTGCCCTGGCACTGCAGCCCGCGACAGTAGCAGCTGCAATCGCTTGAAATTTCATTTGTAACACGCATGCGCGAGAGAAACCGCGCGACACCGAGATTCATGTGACGACACGATACCGTGGCGAAGCGTCGAAGCTGGGGCCTGAACATTTTATAACGAGATCTGCTTACTCGCTCTCCCGGGGTTTGCTTTACTCTTTGGCTCTCTGGAATCCATCGCTCCAGCATCACACACGTATATCTATACCAACGAACTTACACAACCACACACATACACCCACACTATATAGATATACCCCGAGTAACTCACTTACGACGCAATTAATTCGCCCGGCGTAATTACCGGGCTAATGGCCCGTAAAATTAAGAACCTACGAGCCGCCTTCATCCCTCTCACTAGCGTGTTTATATACACCTGAATATGTATCCGAACACGCACAGACAAATACCTATACCATGCATATATATATATAGCCTATGGCGTGTAGAGTGGAGTCTAGTGCATTAGAACTCGTATATTTACTACCAAGTGCTCTATCGTATTTTCGTCCAGGCTCTTTTATAGCTTTTTCTCTTTCTCTCTTTCTCTCTCTTCTTTGCACTTCGATTCGTTGGTCTTTCTCTCTGCATCTTTTTTTCTTTTGCACTTACCTGATCCGTTGGTCTTTCTCTTCTATCTCTTTCTCTTTTGCACTCACCTGATCCATTGGTCTTTCTATCTCCCTCTCTCTCTCTCTCTCTCTCTCTTCTGCACTTATATGACCCATTAGTGTTTTTCTTTCTTGCTTTCTCTCTCTGTCTCTTTCTCTTCTGCATTTGCATGTCCCATTAGAGTTTCTCTTTCTCTCTCTTTTTCTCTTCTGCACTTAAACGATTCATTGGTCTCTCTCTCTCTCTCTCTCTCTCTCTCTCTCTCTCTCTCTCTCTCTCTCTCTCTCTCTCTCTCTCTTCCTCTTCCTCTCTCTCCATACTATTTACAACCCCGGTTCGCAACGCCCTCGAGTCTTGATTACGATTATCGCGGTTTAACGACTTTGAGCGAGGCGGTCGTACTACGACGATGGGAAAGGTTTAACCCGGCATATCGTCTCGGTAGTCGCGTGAGCTCCTCGACGATTAATGCACACCCGGCAACGATGGCGAAACCGAGATGTGTCTCGTTTTCACGATTAATCGCCCCGTCCTTTCCCTCACACTATGCCCTCTCGGCCCATACACTCGTGGTTATCACACACACTCACGTATCCAACTCGATAGGGAAAAAAAAATTTTTAAACGGGAAGAAAAAAATCCCAACATACCCCGCCGACGATACCGAGTATATTACAAGCCGTAAAACGCATACGCGTGTTTCTCATGACGCAAAAACCACTTGATTGATTGCAATTAAGAATCAAAAAAAAAGAACGTGTTGAAAAATAAATAAATAAATAAATTACAAGTCGACGAGGTGTTGTAAAAATGTGAAATGTTACGTGCTATGTTGAAGTTGTAAAATCTCGATTTCTCACGCAATCCGACGAAACATACATAATATATATATATTTATTTTTTTCTTTTCTGTTTGCAGTATTACGAGATGTCGTATGGACTCAACGTGGAAATGCACAAACAGGTGAGTGGCGAATACGCATTGATTAATTTTTTTATTAGAAGTATTAAAAAAAGAAAAGGAGGAAAGAAAAGAAAAAAAAATATGTCTCAATGGTAATAAGAAAAAAGTTAATTCACGTGAATTATCGTCGATACCGATTGTTGTTTATCATTCGAAGCGACAAGTTGTAAAATCCCCCACGGTGAGGGGCAGGGGGGGGGGGGAGGCGTTGATTATTCCGGTCGACGATTAACCTCCGCGAATCTCGATCTGTCCTCGTTCGTTCGTTCGTTCGTTCTTGTTCGCTCTCGCAAGTTACGTGAAAATTAGCGTTTTAACGTCGTTGAAACGTGAAAAATGTTTAATGCGCGATCCAGCACTTGAAAATTATAATACCGTAATACATACATACATATATCTCGTGTTGCGGATTGTCGGAGCGCGAAATACGTAGTAAAATTTTAACGAGCGATTGTAATTGGCGATAACGATCGCTGGACCACGCGCGCGGTTGACGTCGAAGGCTGTGCGAATGGGTTGGGCGAAGCAAAGAGCACGAGAGAGAGTCAGAGAGAGAGAGAGAGTAAAATATATGGAGACACGGAGATACGGACAGAACGAGAGGGAAAGAGAAAAAGAGAGAGAGAGAGAGTGAGAGAGAGCGAGACAGAGGGAGAGATTTAAATGATCACGCATACGCGGAGTAAAATAAAATAAATGTATGTTCGCTGCTGCAAACACTTTCGAGATCGGCCTCAATGCCGTATGTATATGCACATGGTATATATATATACACACACACTGCGTACATGCATGTATATATATGTATTAGGGTGTCCTGAAATTTTATGTATACATATTTATATATATATATCGCATGTGTATGGGCAAAATGTAGGTACGCGTCGCATTTGCACGAACGTCGATTTTATTCGTGCAATTGGTGCTGGGTCGTTACACGTGATGATTTAAATTCATCTGTATGGTCCACGTTGTGTACAATAATTTTCGACGAATCGGCCAACGTCAGTTGTTATATTGCACATGTCTGGGGGATGAGGGTCGGGGGAGGGGGGGGGGTGCACTACGTGATTCAAATATCGCAACGATGGTTGACAATTTTGCGCTTTACGGATGAAAATTACTGTTATAGTGCCGTTGTCAGTTACCACGCGATGACTCTTCGTGCGTTGTATTGTCGGGCGTATTTTTTATATTTTTTTATCGTGTCTACGAGAATGTTGATGTGACATTGTAGTGACCGATATTGACGGACAATTTTTGTCACTGGATCGATTCTGCTGCAATTTTTATGAAAAAAAAAAAAAAAAAAAATTGTTTGTAATTTTTTCTCAATGATCGATTTTTTTTATTTATTTATTGATTATTCATTGATTATATGATTATTTGATAATGGTATCAATTAGCTATTATCGGCGAGAGTCCGACTCGAGTTTCGATTCATCAAGCCTTTTTTTCCTTTTTTCGGTCGCTCGCTTTGAATCATTGAATCATTATTTTCTTTAACATTTTTTTTTTCGATTCGAATTATTCTTCGAGCTATGCCATTATGCCGTATTTGCGAATTGCACGATCGACCGTAGTTGACGTTTTGCCCGCGGGAGCCCCCCGCGATCGTTTCGTCACCGCGGCGATCGACTAACCCGCGTTTCGACTCGGGAATGCAACGCGGCCAATTATCCGTTACCACTGTAATGATCGTTGATTGTCGGAATCATGCTGACTAATATGCAGTGTAATTCGGTGGTCCGCAAACGTTGCTCGTGTGTGTGTGTGCACGCAATGC
Organism: Diplazon laetatorius; assembly: GCA_963662125.1. Classification (NCBI taxonomy): domain Eukaryota; kingdom Metazoa; phylum Arthropoda; class Insecta; order Hymenoptera; family Ichneumonidae; genus Diplazon; species Diplazon laetatorius. Next base: position 9,205,895 of record OY759159.1, read on the forward strand.
GAATTGGTTGCCGGAACTAACGACTCTCGCGACGATGTAATGCAATACAATGAACACCGGTTTGCACGTGTTCAACTATGTTTTCCGGTCAATTAGACCGTCGATGTAATTATTTGCGGTCAACGATGAAATTTTCATTCGTTCTATTATTATTCGTTTAGACGTTGGTCGCAACGATTTTTTGGTTTTTTTTGTTTGTTTGTTATCATTATTATTTTTATTTTGTCCGAAAATTTGTAATTTTTATTCGAAAAATATCAATTGCATAATGATTCTCATGGCTGTACTGTATTTTTTTTTTTTTACACCGCTGAAAAGTCGATCGAGTCGTTTTTTATTATCATTATTTTTTTCTCGCCTCTTCCACGGATTTTTTTTCAAATAAAACTCGGTCGTCGGTCTTAATTTGTAAAAAATCCACTTTGCTGGAATTTATAATGGGATGACGCTCGAAACGTCGTTTTGCTATATATATATCTATATATATGATTTAAAATGCAATTACAGAGCGGTGGGAACCGTGAGACTTGGCAATTGCTCATTCGTTATTTTACCGAGAGCTCGGATTCCAGTCGACGTATATACTATATATCAATGTAGCGATGGCTCGGCGAGAGAGGTAGGGGGAGGGGTGGATAATTAATAGAACCGACGAGTTCTAGAAATAATTGCATTTTCATCGAATCGATCGAATGTTTCGGTTCGTTCGACCAATACGTATATCTGGCTGTAATAATAATTATCCGTATGACGTATATCATTTAATCGCGATAAACGAGTTTATTTAACATAAATTATTTTCATCATCATCGTCATTGAATAATTTTCATAATCACAAGGTGTCACAATAATGACGATTAATCGTAATACGATTCTTCGAACATTGAAATATATGTTGTTTCAATAATTTTCATGTTCAAATGTCAAAATTCATAGTACAGATAAGCGTTCTGTGTGACAATGAAATTAATGCAAAGGGTTGAGGACGAAAATTAATGAAAAATTTCTCAGAAAAAGAAAATAAAAAAAATTAACGAAAAAATTTAAAAAATTTTAAAAAGTCCTAATTAATATGTTTGCAACTTTTATGCGCGTTTCAACTTCATTTCATTCTAATAATTTGCAGTTATTTCCCATTTTTCAAGTTTAGAAGGTAAAACGACGGTTGAATGATAAAAAAAAATTTACCTTTACTCGGAAGGTGAAACGAAGGTGAAATCGTGAAAGAAAAAATGTTCACCTTCACTCGGAAGGTAAAGCAATGTTGAAAAAATATTTCAACCTCACCTTCACCTTCCAGTTCGGATTAGTAAGGTGAAATAAGTTCAAATGTAAGGTGAAAATTTGAACTCGGGCGAATAGAAATTCCCATTTGGTGCATCGTATAGATTCGCGACGGTTGTGGGTAATTTCGCGAACAATTCGGCCGGAGAAGTTGATAGCGGGAGCGGGAGAGGGCGAGAGGAGTGGAGGGGAGACAGGCTCGCGCGTCGACGATAACGCGGTAATTACTTTTACGAGGTGCGGCCCGAAGACCGCTTTTCTCGATTAATAACAATGGGCCGTTCCGTTCACACCTGTGAATTAACGCCCGTGCTTCGTGCCGACATCGCTGCTGCCCCCCGACCCCCTCCCCCCACCCTCGGGCCCGCATAATTCCTCCACGTACGACGCATTCCGCGGCTACCGGGTCACGCTCTCGATTAGCATATTTTCAGAGTAAAGTACGCATCTTTTCGATGGAGAATGCGTATTGAGCAACATTTTTTTGCGTTGATATTTTTTTTTAGCTATGATAAATAAACTCGATGAACATTTCTTGGTTTATAATTTTTCGAAATAATTCTGCAGGCGTCAGTAATCATTGAGATAGGTTAGAGAGACTTTAGCAATATTTTTTGAAAATTATTTAGAACCTGTGGGGGGGCTTACGCAATTTTAATTAAAAAATTATCCTTACTTAGGACCACTCTAATATATATGATATATACAAATGTGTATTTTTTTTTCCGGCAGCGAAGCTTTTTACGATTTGATTATTTTCAACGGTACATATGCATTGCAGTTCGAATTATTTCGAACGTATATTTCCACTGGTTACGACAGTGATATCGATGCCCGGTAGATGTGAAGAAAGAAAAAAAGAACGATAAAAAAAATAACGAAAAAAAAAAAAAAATCGAGCGTGCGTCGAACGTTTATCGAGAGCGCGTTATACGACGGAAACGAAGCCAGTGAGGTCAATCGATATTTGCGTCCGATAAATATTAATATTGCGTTATCGGATCGCTTTTTTCTCTTCAAGTTTTTTTTCCTTTTTTTTTTTAATCTTTCTTCGTCATTCACCAGACGCTGATGGATATTTATGTCGTTGCGGCGATAATGGACGAGTTACATGCGTGTTGAATGTTTAATGAAATTCTTCCCGTTCGTCACACACACACACACGGACATGTGTGTCCATTATCCATTCTATTTTTTTTTAATTTCTTTCTCAATTTAATTTTTTTTAACTTTTATTACGATCACGTATGTAAAATTAATTGACCGTCGTTGGGACGAATGGGGCTGGTCGGATTGGGGATTTTCTCTTTAATGATTGAGGAGTGTCAAGATCGTTGAAACGATAAAACGTTGTAAAATATATATTTTTTATCGTTCGTTTATGAAATATACGAGACGACGTTGATAATCGTGTTATCGCGAAATTCATAAATCTTGTGAAAAAAAATTATTAATCATATTATTAGCTTTTTTCGGACGTTTATAGTCGCGAATGTCACGTGATATCTCGTGGAGTCGAATGAGCAAAAAAAATAAATAAATAAAATAAAAAAAAGAGAGAAAGAGAGAAAGAAAAGAAAAACGTTAGCTTCGTCGATAAAAGAGCCCTTGAGATTACTGTCGTTTCACCAAGTTATGCATTCGTTGCAAGACCGGGTATGGCTATCGGTATATATATATATATATACCCTTGGCCGTATAATAGAGTGCACTCGCCATTAAGCTCTCTCTCTCTCTCTCTCGCCGCTTCCTCGTTACATTACTCGTTAATTCAAATCCTCCAATCAAGAATCTCCATCACTCCCCCCCCCCTCCCCTCCCTCAGCCTCTCTCGACGTTCACGATTATTTTTTTTTACCTCAATTTTTTTTTTTTCATTTTTTTTACTCCGTCTCTTTTTATTCTCGTAAAGCATAACGAGAGTAAGATTTTTGCGGTACCAAAGTTTGTAATCGTCGCTGACTCTCTCACTCACTCTCTCTCTCTTTCTCTCTCTCGCTCCCGTGAAACTATCGCGCGGATCTGAGTCGTCCGGATTTCGCGTCAAATCATTTTTTTTTCTTTCATCTTTTTACGAATACATATATATATATTATATATATATATATTTTTTTTTATTCGGTCCGTTCTTCTTTTTGAATGGCATCGGTCTTCTGTTTTTTTTTCTTTTTTCATACTCGAACTTTTTTTCTTCTTTTTTTCATCCTCTCTATTTTATTTTATTTTTTTAATTTTTTTTTTTTCATGCGGTTCATTTTTTCGGGCGGTCGCGCGTATTATACGGCGCGTTTGCTCTCGACAATTAATTACGCGGTCGCGAACGCGCCCGTGTCCCCCCGAGCGTTTTAATTAAAATATCCCGAGCGCTTATTCAACGGTCTCGCGCCCGTCCGAGGAGCGAGCGAGCGAGAGAGAGGGAGAGAGGGACCAGCGTGTATATTCGCTCGGTCGACAAGCGCGACGGCGGCGGCGGCGGCGGCCCGGAGCCCGGGCGGACGACCGGTTCCGGTTTCTCCATTTCGCAATTCCGCAATTCCCGCAGCTGCGTTTCCCCCGGCCATAACGCTTTGGTTCGCGATTTTCGTTTCGTGTCACACGCGAATTTTCCATGGTCCATGGAACTGTGTATTATCTCTCTCTCTTTCGTTCCTCTCTGTTCATCCCTTTCTGCTCTATTCTATCTTCTCCCCCCCCCCTCCCTCGCCCCTCCTCATCCGCCCCTAGCTTCAACTAGTTGGCAGTATATTGGCGCAAGTAGCGCGGTCTGCTAACGAGGTTCGAATTAGTACGGGGAAGAACGTTAAAACGAACGAACAGAATTTTCGATGTGTTTTGTTTGAACGGTGAAAAAAAAAATAAGAGAAGGGGAAATGGGGTGTCACACAATGGCGACGTTATGCGGTGAGGGGACGAGTGGGGGGATATTGAGCTTCATGTTTCAAACATTTATCTTCACTCGGTTTAACCGAGCCAATTCATTTCGAAGCGGCGAGAAACTGTCCGATGGGATTTTTTTATTTATTTTTATCTCTTTTTCTTTTTTTTTTTTTTGTTGGTTCGTTCTGTTTATTTTTGGAGTATTTTTTTCCCGTTAATTTCCGGTTGGGGAATTTGATAGAAATGAAGGAAAAAATTAGGTGTAAATGATTTCGAGCGACTTTTTTATTTTTTTTTATGAAATATGATTCTAAATTGTTGTGAAAAAGTATTTGAGATTCATTATTTTGGACTCCATCGGATTATATATATATATTTCCTTCATTATTTTTTATTTGTTCAAAAACGAATTTTCGATTATCTCGAAACAATATTCATATTCACGTGACCAGTAAATTCCATGAATTCCATTGAGTCTCCATTCTCAATGTACAAGCATTGTTTTTAGGTCGTATGTATTATCGTATATTCTCCGTAATAATAAAAACCTCGAAAAAAAAGTAATTTCAACCCCAAACGTAAATTGACGCATTGGTCAGAGAAAATTGAGTTATTTTCCCTGAAATATTAATCTCACCCTGTATCTCTCTCAGTTCAACTAATCCAATTAATACGTCCACCCCGTCGTGAAACTAGCCAGCGATAACATTCGTGACTGCCCAACGTTTTACAACCTCAACTTCCACGACTATAATCACGCGAGCTCTCGGAAATTCATGGTTTCACTATTTTTTTTTTTTTATTTTTTTTTCCACTTTATGCAGCACGTTGACCAGTTAATTATCTCGCGTGTTTCATATTTCGTTGTCACGAGTTTAACGATAAGTTCGATAAGCATTCAGAGTGTTACCAACTCGTTTTGTCCCCTGTCTCTCTCTCTCTCCTCTCTCTCTCTTTCTTCGGTCAACATTACTCGCCGCGATGCATGCGTAAAACGCTAACTTTCAACGATCGATTCATGTTTTTCTAAATTTATTTCCTTCTAATTATCAATTTAATATTAAAAAAAAATAATATTCAAAAAAAGATATATAACATTTTTTCATTCGTTCATCAACAAAGCCGACGAATTTGTTTGAAATTTATCGAATCTATTTATTCGAAATTTATCAAATGTACATATTTATTTGAAATTTATTACATTTAGTTATTTGAAAATGAATTAAATTTATTTATTCGAAATTTTACGAAAATAGAAAACGAAAACAAATTTTTTTCAGTATTTTGACGAGTTGTGAGTCTCACGCGTTCGTCTCACGATTACTCAAGTTCTCACGTGTGGGAGTTGTCTCATTGCTCGTTGACAGCAGCTACTGGTCGTCGGTGTTGAAAATAACGTTGAGCCATGAGCGGGGGGAACCTAAATGCCAGCGTGCGTCAATCTTTTTTCTTTGGCTTCGGTTTTCTCACGTCAAACGTTTTCTCACTCGCGTCCCTCCTTCGTGTTGCTCTTGATTTATTTATTTTTTCTTCTTGTCTCATCCCATCTCTCTTTCTCAATAGCGCGCGCTCAGACGCGGGCACTCTGTCTTTCTCCATCGGCAGAATATACAAACGGCAAGCCTTTGAAATTAGAGTAAACGAACCGAGCGCATTATAAATCACCGTTGACGCCACGTTAAAGACAAACTAGAGTCAATAGACGAGATTTTCATAGGCAAGATTTAAGAATATATTTGTAGATATATATTTATCCGTGTATATATATATATATAATATACATATAGACTCGATAAGTAGAAGACACCAAAACGATTATTATTATATTTGATTAAAAAATTAATAAATAAATAAAATGAAAATTACGAGACAAATAATAATTGTACGATTTCGATATTCGATTATTAAATCACGAATAATCATATTTTTATATTTCGTAAAAATGACTTCATCATTGTTTTAATTATTTCTAATGACTGTGGAGACATAGCGTTAGATGTATTATATATGTTTGTGAAAATTTTTGTTTTCACAAGCTTTCAAATCGTGGTTAGGAAAAATTGTAACCGTCGAGAAAACGGGAACGCGACGTTTGAACGTCGCATTACGTCCCGTGGGACGCACGAGAGACGTTCGGGCGCAATAATTTTACTCGTTCCGTGCGCGGCCCCCTGAGTGCGCGCGCGCATAAAAGTCACTCTCCGTGAGCTCGAAATATCTCACGTGCGCCCGAGCCCGACGTGAACGAAACTGTGAAACAAGAGATCAACCTCACGCGTCGTTCGGTCTCCCGCGTCGAATAAATCCACTTGAAGAACGAAAAAAAAAATACAAAAAAAAAAAAACAAACGAACGAACGAACGAAAAATCATGAAAAGCAAATATACGGAACGATGGAATGTTTCGACGTGCTAAAAGGATACACGAGACTTGAGATTACGAGATCCACGTTTCGAGTAGCGAACCGAAAAAAAAAAAAAGTTTGGACGACGATAAACGAGAGAAAGAAAAAACGTTTACGTGAAAAAACACCACGAAAATATATATATACTTATATTTTATTTTTAATTGGAGAAACAGATCAGGGGACATGGCTCGTGATCGACGAGGTTGAGTGTGGCGAAGACATTTTTATTTATTGATAGGGGCGGGGAGGGGAGGGGAGGGGAGGGGTGGGGGGGGGGAAGAACAGGGTTTTACGAACGCGTGCGTATGAGGATGTGAAAGGGTCGGGAGGGCCCGGAGGGTTGGGTAGAGTCGCTTGTACGAGCGAGGCAAGCCGAGAGGCCTAAAGCGCGGGCGGTAGAACACGCGTTATAAATCCTCGTTTGCTTCGAGGCCGCCCACGCACGAGCCCCGCCGTGCTTACACAGCAAAACAGGCGATTACCGGCCTACACACCCTCGAAGTTCCGTTTTATTTATATAGATACACACACACATATTTCTAAATATATATATATATCTAATATATACGCGTTGGGGTGGGCGTTAAAAAAAAAATTTGTCTTGCTACTTGAGACATGTGAAGTACACTTAAAAAAAAGAAGATCCTCCAAATTTCAGCTCTCAATATTAATATTAAGAGGAGCGGTGGATTTTTCTTTTTATTTAAAATTAAATAATTCTTTTATTAAATAGCACCGAAGTACCAAGTACAAAAGTATTTTGTATTATGTATGTAAGCTCCAAGTACAAAGTTCAAATGCTTTTTACTTCGATTTTTATTTATTTATTTATTTATTTATTTGTTTATTTTTATTTTTATTTTTTTCAGACTGAAATATCGAAGAGGCTGAACGCGATAATCGGCCAGATACTGCCGTTTCTGTCGCAGGAACATCAGCAACAAGTTTTGAACGCCGTAGATCGTGCGAAACAAGTCACAATGGCCGAGCTCAATTCCATCGTTGGGGTAAGCCAAAATCATATTCACAATCTTTCAATGATCATCATTCTTACTTAATTCGTTATCATTTGAAAAAAAAAACAAAAAAAATATTGCCTCCCAATTCCAAATATACCGTTTACGATATTTCCCAAAAAATCCATTTTACCGCATTTTTTTCCTCGTTTTTGGCGTAATAACAAAAACGAAAATGAAATAAACTAGCGAAGGAAAACAAATAAACCAATAAAAATTAAAATTAATTTAGAAAATAGAAACGATAGGGAAAAATTTCAATCATTTCGAAATTGTTTGATTAGACATTTTTTTTTTTCAATAAATCACGATGCACGAAAATTTTCCGGATGTTTTGATTGTCGGTATTGGACATTTGGCGGTTGGTTGAACGTTGAGGACGTGCGATACGAGGTCGGAGTAAGCAAGCACACCGTCAAGTATCATCCGGTGGCGCGTGTACGATAGAGACAGTGTCATTCAACCCATGTGCGTGTGTGAGAGAGACAGAGAGAGAGAGAGAGAGAGAGACAGAGAGCGAGAGTGAGCGAAGTGGTAGTTTGGGGCTTGGTTAATTGTGTTTCTCGACGCGCAACAGCCACATCCGCGGACAATAATAATTGTTAATCGATCCACGCACGCGTGAGGATGCGTGCTGAGAGAGAGAGAGAGAGAGAGAGAGAGAGAGAGACAGAGTACGTGCTCACATACTCACCGCTATAATACTGTCATCGTGATGTTGCCCCGGCTATATATATGCTTTTGGTGATGCTGCTGCTGCTGCGGCTGCATTCACTGCTCCCAACTATTGCCCGTGTCCATACACACACACACACACACACACACACACACAATCATCGACGGGACGAATTCTACACTCGGTGGTGTTTCGATGCTGTGATGCGTGTGCATTGAAATTCAGTGAAGCGCGCGGGCGCGGGCACTCGACACCCGCCCATTCGTCGCTCCATAACTACGGTAAAGTAACAAAACAGCACCATCACCACACACCATCATCGTACACCGAACGTTAACCATTATATCAACGTGTATATATATATACATATATATATATAGATATATACCATCCACCGGGTCCAGACTTATTTCGCAGTGTGTATTACACCGATAAGCGATTTAATTGGCATTCGGATGACCGTTGGGAGGGTTGTGGAGGATGGGGAGGGGGTGGGGGGGGCGGGTAGTGTACCCGTATAATTGAGTTCCGACGTTGGCTGGCCTGTCCCGGTCGCGTCCCATCGTAACTACCCGTCCCGCACTCTGTCCGCCATTTACCGCTCTCTATATCTACTGGAGCTCTCTCTCCCCTCCCCACCCACTCCCCCCAGTTCTATGACTTCCTAATATTCGCTGCTCACGTCGTGGGTTTATGTATAGATATATTTATGTGTACGTATGCGTGAGGGTTGGGAGAGGGGGGGGGGGGTCGTTTCCGACCCAACCAGAGAGTTCGGTTTGGAAACGAATATTAATTATTTTATCCACGTTTCACCTGTCGAATTTCTCTCTCTCTCTCTCTCTCTCTCTCTCTCTCTCTCTCTCTCTCTCTCTCTCTCTCTCTCTCTCTCTCTCTCTCTCTTTCTCTCGCGTCCGTCGTTCATTTTGAATTGTGAATGACGTTCCGATTTCTCGTTTTTATATTCGTGCGAAAATTTATCGTCGAGGGTTTTTTTTTTCCGAAGGATTCGACGTTCGATGTTGTGCAGCTCCGATCGATTATTATATTCGGGTTTGATGTTTCGAGTGGTGATCGGTGATGGACGATCGACGCTTGAAAAGTTCTGGAATATCAAGTGTTTCGGTTTGAGGTTTTTTTTTACTAGATCGTTCGAGTTTGTTTGAATTTTGCGGATAGTCGTGTATTTTTTTTTTTGTTCACTTGGCTTTTTGTAATTGTTACATTTATTCAATTTTTCGAACGACAAGACAATTTTCTTTTGTTGTGACGATTCGAGGAAGAAAATAGAATGAAATAAAAATGAAATAAAATTTTCGTAACGCATATATTTTTTTTAAATTGATTTATTAATATATTTATACATTTATAAATTTACTTTCCACTCGCTACCTGCATCCAACCGAAAAAAAATCCGTGACAAAGTGCAACAAAAATAAAACAAAAGAACAAACACAAACAAACCAAAAATATCATACAATTCACTTCAAAGTTAAAACACAAAAGCGAGACGAAGAATAACATCGTTGACCGTTCATCGACAAACCCCACAATCAATTTTTCAACATCCCGGTCATCATGGTCGCGAATGCATCAACGCGCGAGTCTCTCTCGACGTACACACACAAGGTGGTCAATTGTCGTGCGTGGTACCGGTTGGAGAGGGGGTGGAGGGGATGGGATGATGGATATATACGCATATTCCACGGGGTGGGAGTAGAGCGGTGATCGATTCGTAACAAGCCTCGCGGCATTTCGGTATACGTGGCTTACCACGTGTAATACAGTCGAACATATCGACATATGGTTAATCACCGAGCCGTGGAATATTCGATACAGTCATCGTCATCGACGTGCAACAGACCACGGATTCGCGTGTGTGAAACGTTTTGCACGTGTGTGTGTGTGTTCGTGTGTGTTAGGACACAAACTTGTGTACACGCGATTCATGCGTAAACCATGTCCTCGACGCACACACACACACACACACACACACGCACATTTACACAAGCACACACATGGGTTCCAGCCTCCCTGTCCGTACCTTCTCCGAACCGTACCAGCGTCGTATGTGATTACCATGCGCACATTATTATCGGCCCGTGCGGTATTACGCACGCAAACGTCACGGTATAACCACTCATCCGTCTCTCCCTCCCCCCCTCTCCCCCCTTTCGCTGTCCCTCATCAATATACATTTACATGTAGATGATATTGCGGATTGTGCATACGGTGGAGTGCACCGGGCATGGCAACAGACTCATCCAACCCGTCCACTCGGTTTCGTAGATCTCTCAACGTTATTCACAACTTCGATGCACTAATCCCTCTATATCTCTCTCTCTTTCTCTCCAGCTGAGCCCCCTCCCTCTTGGCCGGTCCATTGGCCGACCATCCAGTAGCACGCGTTTATCTATCTCGATGTAAACTAATGGCTACGTTCACGTAGTATACAGTGCATTGTATATTGTACTGTATACGTGCACTTATGCACTGTTGCTGCGTAGCATGCAAGAACTACAACGTGGTGTGGTGTCGTGTGATAACGATGGGAAATTTGTGGTTGCGAGTGTGTGGGAGATGAATTAGGAATTGATATGGTGGCACAGGTCGTTTTTCAGTTTTTCGTCGTAATAATTACTATGGATACTTTAAAATCGAATTTTTGAAGATTTCTCAAGTAAAAAAAATTATATCTAGTCTATGTAGAAAGTTTGTGTGGGACTGGGCATGTGTATAGTCTATATATAAATTATATAATATAGACTATATAGTTTGTGTATAGTTTACTCTTTTAAACTCGATTTGTCAAATTGCAGAATCAAAAAAAAAAAATAATTCACAGATTAGTAGGGTTGACATTTTCTAACGAGCTAAACATATGAATTCTTTTTTTTGCACCCTCTAATCAGCTTCCACGATTTTTTTTATCGAACACCCTGTATAACCGATCTAAAATTTCATTTCTAGAATAACGAGCGTTATCCATATCCAATCCGTTGGGGTGGCATTTCAGACACGTTTTTATTCATTCATTCATTTCACGTCATTAAAAAAAAAAAAAATCGGTCATCCGGTTTCATCCCTCGTGGTTTCATCCCCACGGAGGTCTCACATATATGGCAGCCCAGGGTTAGGTGGAAGCCATCACGGGGGTTAGTTCGTACGTCGTTTGAAACACGGTGCCAATAGACAGAGTGAGAGAGCAAGAGGGACGGAGACAGAGAGATAGAGAGAGGAATCGGTTGTACCGGCGATTCCGTGTCACCGTGTGAGGGGGGAGGGAGGGACACATACGTAACACGTGTATGGGGTCGCCACGAGGCATGTTGCTCGTTCTGTGTGGCCCGAACCCGAAGGGGTTGGAACAGCGGGTCAGCTTCACGGTGAGCGAGTGAACCGAGCGGATGAAAGGGACATGATCGAATCATATATGGCGAGGTCGGCGGGCAGAGAGAGAGAGAGAGAGGGAAGGTCGGATGTGGCCGGAGGAGATGAGCGATGGAAAGGGCGCGAGTGTGCGGAGTTGGTACCAGTTGGCGAAGGAAGGGTGAATAACGCTCTCGGAGCCCCTGTGGGCTAGCCCACAGCACCGAGGCTGTCGACATTGTCGTTGCTGTTGAATGGTCAACGTATGTGTGTGTGTGTGTGGACACGTACGTGCACCAATGACACAAACCTGGCCGAACCTCACACACAAACGCTTCAACCCCTTCTCCCTTTCTCCCACGGGTTCGGGGATGAGGGTACACCAGTGTGGGACCGGTGAAATTGAAGGGATGCGATGAGGATCGAAACAAACAGACAGAAGCCCGCGTCAACCCCATGAATATGTATTACTCGGTAAACAAGGGTTGAATCAATATTTCGTTTAATAACACCGCACACGAAGCGGCCAGAGGGTTGGGACGGGGGTGGAGGGTGGAGGGGGTGGTGGTTCTCCACTCTCGGTTATAACGCAGTGCACGGTCGGTGGCTGTGCCGATTTCGCGTGGGCGAGGAGGAGGAGGAGGAGGAGGAGGAGGGGTCACGATGGGTTTCGATATTTTGGGAGGAAGCAGAAACGCGATGACCCAATGCCAAGGGGGCGCGACACGGGGGAATTTTATGAGGGTGGAAATATTGGGGAGGGGATGGGGGCGCGTGATTCGGTGGATGACTGTAGTTAATGGTCAAACGAGTGTGCTTGATGGCAAATGTTTGGGTTGATAGTGTGTATTATGTTGTGAATTATTGTTTAGCGTTTTGTGGGGGAGGGGGGGGGGGGAGGTGTAGTGGATTGTCGGAGATATGTAACTAACCTTCGATTGAGAATATATTTCTATCTCGCTCTCTCTCTATCTGTCTCTCTGGTTCTATGTATTTAGATTTTTTATATGACTCTTTGCCCGTGGCAAAATTTTGTTACATTCGGTGAATCATCGAATAATTGATGTCTGAATAGTTCGAATGTTAAAGATTTCATGATGAATTTTATGTTATACATATTTATAAACATACATGCAAAAATGTATATTTAATTTATGTTCATCGTCGACTGAATATTGTTCGAGTCGATAAATCATTGAAATAGATATGCGTTCACGATGAGAGTAAGTATTGCGATAATAAATTTTCACAAAATGTATTTACACCTTTGTGACGATCACGGGGTAGGTTATTATCGGTGCTAACATTTGACCTATCCCTGCCTAGGCACCAAGACAATGTGACAACAAGCCGAAAAAACGAAACGAATCTTTTTTTTTATGAAATCAAAAAATCAAAATTTTTTCTGGATTCAAGAAATCGAAAATTCATAATCAAAATCAGCTTGCATCAAGAATTCCATCTTGTCTGCACACATTGTTAAATATCTCTATCATGATTATGATTATTATTCTTCATGTAATTATTTTCATAAAAATATTTCCTTTATTTATTTCTGTTATCAAAAGTCGCGGCGCATCGACGACAATTTCCACCGTCACACCTCGCGAAATTTTTTCAACAATCTTCTCCTATCGTCGTTTCCGAAGAAGCACACGTCGTGGGCGGTGCGCGCGTGCTCGCCCGCGACTTACGGTTTACTCCACAAAGTACAAAGTCCAAAGTCTGAAGCAACAGTGGCAAAGGCGGTAGTTCGCCAGATCAAAGCGCACGTACACGCGCAAGAGCATACACACTCTCCGCACACATAGCTCTCAGCACAGAGCTGTGGGATTCCACCCTCGGTCTCGCGCGCGCGCGCGCACGCGCGCTTTCACCACCGATGCGACGGATTATTCACGGCGCGTTAAACCTCGTTTGGGACTATTACGTTCCGCTTGGTGAACACCGGCGAACGGACGGGCTGCACCAACACCCGAAACCCCCCCCCCCCCCCCCCCCTCTCTCTCTACTCGTGTACGACACGAACGCATACACGTGTGTGTGTGTGTGTTACGTGCATCGTCGTTCGTTCGGCCAATATAAACGACTCATGCACGGTTAAAGGTTGTGGGGATGCGTATGTGGGTGTTGGTGGGGGAGGTTTCTACATACAGGGTGGACACTGAAAAACTGAATGATAAAAAAACAAAAATAACTTTTACAAATTAAAGGTTGGCAAATTTTTTTTTTTGTTTTATTGGAAAATATAAATTTTTATCTGAATGAAAAATATAAATTAAAAAATGTAAATTTAAAAATAATTATTGAAATTGTTTTTCTCCAACATCACCCGATAACAAAAAGAAATAACTTCTGCAAACACAAGTTTGAAAAAAAAATTTGTTTTTTAATTTTTTTTTGTTTTATTTAAAAATATAAATATTGGACTTTTTTCATTATTACATGTTAAGAAAGTAACATTTTCTGAATGTCCTAAAATACATTATAATAATGAAGTTATGACTTTTTTAAACCCTTTAGTTATTCAGTTGACCACCCTCTATATGTACGGATCATGGATGACCCCAGATGCTCGAACAGCAACTTTTTAATTCGTATTGAAACACTGCTGGGGCGAGGGTTCGTGAGCCCTCTAGAGGGATGAACAGCATTTTTTTCCCGCGAGTGCCCCGTACAATCAACTTTATTATTATTATCATTATTATTTTTATTTTCATTTTACTTTCAACCGATCGTCTCATGGTCCCTGATGCTCTCGCTAATCAATCTTGGTCGACGAGGCGATGAAAACTTTTTCATTCTATCAAAAATGTATTTTTCCTCTATAACTTGATTCTTCAAGATATAAGTATTTCACTTGAAACTTTCGTTCGTTCGCCGAAGGGTCAGTGTACACCAAGAATGCACACCGACCCTTAAAAATACAAAAATGAAGAGACAAGAAAAATTGTACGGTAACGCTTTTCGATAATGATGTATCAATCGACTACCACGCGATCGAACAAATTGATTGACTAACGATGTCGATTGCGACAGAGTTCATAAAAAAAAAACCCTGAAAGATAAATATAGTAATAACGTATCATGTCACACGTGTAGCTCGTACATTGCCCATAACCAATGCGCCCAATAAATCGCTAATGGGATAATCCGACACGCGTTACCAACGAGATAAAAAAAAAAGAAAGAGAGAGAAAAATAATAGTCTCAGAGAAAATAACACACACGCAACACTCGTCGCCCTTGCCCGAAGGTTTCGCACTGTTTGCACAATGAAATAAGAAACAAATCCCCCGGACCGTGGGTCCCGACGATTTTACGGAGCAGGCGCAAAATTTCGAGGGTGAGACAGGACTTTGTGAACAAAAGTGGTGTGTGGCGCCCTTACACCGGGGATTTAATCGTAGCTGTGTATTATTGGCAATAGGCTTAATGGAGTCCCGTGGATTTCATCGAGAAGTTAATGCCCGAACGACGAATTACATTGGGGCGGTGGAGGAGGGGGATGGTTGGGGGCTGAAGCATTCGTGACGCAAATATTCGTTGGTCGAAAGTGCATACAAGCGCCAATCACGCGTATGGCGTTTGCAAATACCGCCCGGGGGTGCTGCTGCTGTTGCTGCTGTCGATGGGGTGCTGTCCGTTGATGCTGCTACAACCCTCGTTACAGGGATTGAATGTTATACAGGCAACGTCGAAGTCCCCGAGTACACGTGACAAGAGAGAGGGACGAGAGTCGGGGGTCGGGGGGACGGATGGACCCCGGCAGGGTTTCGATGGAGAAGGTCCTCCAGGGGGGGGGGGTGCGTTCGTGGTACCAACCCCTATCGTGAAAATCACTATCGTGAATGCGATCGCCCCACGACATTGGAGAAACGTGAGGGCGATTTTTCGAAGGGGTGCGAGCTCCCAAGTGAAAAAATATATATATAGTTTATATATAAACTATATATATGGGACTGGGCATATATCGTCTGTATATAGATTATTTATAGACTATATAGAACTATTTAGTTTATTTATAGTTTATGTATAGCTCAAGTAAAAAAATTATGTATAAACTATATATGGGACCAAGCATATATAATCGATGTATAGATTATTTGTAGACTATATAGAACTATATAGTCTGTACCTACATAGTTCATGTATAGCCCAAGTAAAAAAAAATGATGTATAGTCTATACATTAACTATATATGGGGTTGGGTATATATAGTTTATATATCGTGTATATATGCTATATTCATTGTATTTACTATATATAGTGTATACAGGATTTTTTTACTTGGGACGATATATGAGTTTCGACGGAGTGAGAGAGAGAGAGAGAGAGAGAAAATAGGTATAACGTCTGTTCAACAAGAAACGTTCCTCGTTTTTTCCACAAGTGTTGATTTTTTTTTTTTTTTTTTTCATTTTTTTCATTTTTTCGCCACAAGTTGTCTAATTATCGTTCGTAATGTCTGAGGTTACAAGCGTCTTCGCAGTTCGACCACTGTACTTTGGTGCAAAAAAAAAATCTTCAATAGTTATTTGAAAAAATAAGGAACACGTTTCATTCTGAACATACTGTTGTCTATATAAACTTTTTCGTTTCGTGTCGCACACCCCGGTTGCGTAAAAGCCTCTTCGACCCCTATATTTGTAGGTATACAGATATGCCATGTACAGTGCTGTAGCGTTATTGTTGTCTCGTTTCGGTTGATCTCACCCTCCAGTGGGGTACAAAATTTTCCCCCCGGGTGATCCGTATAGGAACCCAACGGTGTGCCACCGAGCTCCCACTGGTTTTCTCTCTCTCTCTCTCTCGCATCATCGTTCCACGGGTTCATCCCCCCCCCCCCCCGGATCTCACCCTCGAGCTGGATGGGGCGTGTGCGACCCCTAAATGCCTAAGTGAAATCCACGATAAGCAGGATTCAGAGCGCGTAACGAGTTTATCGGCCACCGGCGAGAGTTCGCCCGGCGACTTCATCCCCCCTGGAATCTCCCTCGGCCCCACAGCACCCCATCACCCGGTTCTCCTGACCCCGGCCACGTTTCTCGCGATAATATCCACTCTAAATCTAACCCACCGGGCCCGTATGCCCACAGCGCGGTATTACGAGGGTTGGGGGGTTGGGCTCGAAGGCAACTGAAACTCGAGGGATTCTGGCGGAAAGTGTGTGATGAAGAACGAGAGAGAAATGGCAAATGAAGCAGAAGGGAGCGTGCGCGCGACCGTGACGCTCATCGTAACTGTTTGGTTCCCCACTTTATATACTGACTGGCAACGCTATATATGCAACGCACAACTGTATACGCATGTGGGTATACGTGGTGTTACACAGATTCCCGGAGGGTTGTACCGAGTGCCCTTTTAAACCTCACAACGCTGATTTTCCAGCAATTTTCAAAACTCTGTGAATATTCATTGAGATGAATTGAATTTCTGAACAGTTGAAAATAATAATAATTAAAATGATGTATGAGAATATTAGGTAAATACAGGGATAACAGTTTATCACTACAAGTAGGAAAATGACATACTGTCGAAACTTTGCTAACTTTACAACTTTAATTTTTTTAATATCAAAGAATATCAAACATCATGTGAAATTTCATGAAGCATCTACACGGCTATAGGGCAAATCGTCCTGTTGCACGCGTGTGTCCAACCCCCGACTGCCACCCACCCCCGATTCCCCCGTTCGCGACTCGCGTTCGGTGACACCCGGTATACAAACGTTAAATGACATACACGGTGTGCGCGAATGCGCTCACGCGGCTCGCCTCATGTCCCCACGCACGAGGGTAAAAACGAACGGGAATTTGTCGAAAGGTTGAGAAGAATCCTTCTCAATCGTCGATCTCGTTCAATAGATTCGCGTGAGAATCGAAAAAAATAAAAAAGAAAAGAAAGTTTTGGATGTGTTCGGTTCTCTCAACGCACGATGATGAATAATAATTGGTCGTTGTTAAAACGGCGCTACGTAAGTTTTTTTTTTGTTTTTTTTTTGTTTCGTTGTTTTTTTTTAATATCATTTTTTTTAAAGTACGTGGAGCGAATTTTAATCATACTGTATATTCGTTATTTCAGAATTATCGCGAAATGATGATTGCTCGCTGGGATTTTTTTCGTCAACTAATTAATTCTTCTTTAATTCCATTTTTTCTCTCCCAAATTAATTTCGCGTACACGAATAAAAACGTGAATCGTACTAACGCAAAATTTCCATCCCTCATAGGATATTATATCATTCGTTATATCATAATCGATATATTTACAAATTTATAATAATTTTATCACATAATTATATTATTCATACAATTTTTACAATTAAAAACAAATTATCGGACGTTGAAACATTTTTTATTAATGTTGTTTTGTTTTGTTTTTTTTTTTTTTGCGTTTTTTTTTTCGTTGTATTGTTGCAGCAACAGAGGCCGGACATGACGAGGATACTTCAACAAATGCACGCCCAGCAATTGCCACCGGGTGCGGCGCTCGGGGCGCATCCGGGATTACCGGGTCTTCCGGGTCTCGGACCCGGAGCCGGTCTCCCCGTGCCGACTTCCGCTTCCGCGGCGCTTCTCGGACTCGGTCTTACCCCCGGATCGGCGTCGACCCCCGGCGCGACCGGCGCCCATCCCCTATCGATGCTCGGCAAACCCGATCATCACAGGGGTCAACCCGACGACCTGAAAAGCAACGGAGGTAAGCTTCTTTTTTTTCTTTCCTTTTCTTTTCGTACCTTCGACGACACTTACCCTCGTTCCTCCCTCTCTCGCCACCCCGTGGTAACGAAATACCCCCTACGTTGAAACACGACACCCCGAGGGTGAACGTCAAGTCACGACGAAAGGTGGGAACGGAAAAATAATAATAATGAAATAAAAAAAAAATAAATAAAATGGTACCGCGATATTCGCATGAGCGTTTTTGACAATAGACCCAAACTGACATTATTTTTCAACTTACCGAGCCAGCGTCGACTCTGACGCGCTGTTAGAAAAAAAAACAATTGTGTTTTAACACAATTGTTTTTTTTTAAGATATGAAGCTGAGTGAATTAAAAAAAAAGAGAGAGAGAGAGACAGAAGAGTAGTTGCTACAGCGTGTCAAATTTTCGTGCATCTCTGCAATGTACTCTGGCATTCGTTCTCACATCTGCGCGAAATATATGTATTATATATATATATATATTCATATATACACACACTTACACACATATATATATATTTTTTTTGAACCGTGTTTTTCAAAGCATTTTTTTTTTCATTTTAACTTTTCACGCAAGAGCCCGGTGGACCCCGGTCGTTTGATCCTGACGGGCTCGCCGCGAGCCCGTTGCCCGGATGACTGCGACAAAAGAGACAGAGGGCGCGTCATGGGGGATTTGTCGAGAGAAGCCGTCGCGCAGGGGTTGAAAAAAAATGTTAAAAAAAAAAAAGTAAAATTACAATATATACATACACGTATGTATGGTATATATGTATATACGTGTTAAAAAATGCATTCAACGAGCTGGCGATAGCGAGCAGACGTGATACACACACATACACACACGAACACACACACGTTGGCGTAGGTAAAGTGAGAGATCGGGGTAAAAAACGAGACGGGAGTAGCGAGTGCAAAAAAAAAACCATACTGGAAAAAAAAAGAAGAAAAAAGAGCTGTACAGACACAGACCGAGAGAGACGAAGAGACGGAGATGGACCAGAGGAGAGAGAGGGATGAAGAGAGAGGGTATGAGAGGGTGAGAGTCGAGAGGGACGGTCAGGTGGAAATTTTCAAAGCGTCGGTATCCGCTTTCAGAGAGGGTGTGTTTGCCAGAGCGATGAACCAGGGTAGGGAGGAGGGAAGGGGGACTGCATAACGTGAGCTCAACCGGACATCGAAAACGCAGGACGGGGGAGGGAAGGGCGGGGGTAATAGCGACCAGATCGACGCGGCAATAGCTCTGTCCTGGGATGGGGACAGGGGCTGAGGGCGACTGTGGACAGGGCAGCTTCGTTTTTTTTTTTCGTATTTTTTTTTTTTCTTCGTGAAAATCGTGAACATAAATATGCATGAAGATCATTTATACGGGAGCTCTCGTGGGTCCAGGGGGCGCGAGCTTGCCAAACCTCTCACTCTTGTCCTGTGTGTATATATATATATATATAATGTATATAGATATGTGGTATTCTGCCCTTTTCATAACCATGTGCCACGTTCACGCGTGTATCAAACTGCACGCATACGAGAGAGAGAGAGAAAGAGTGAGAGAGTGAGAGAGTGCCGCAGGGCCGTATTATGCATCGACCGCGATCGTTATGGCGGCCCCGCGACGTGTGCAACGGCTACTACCAGCATAATAATAGTTTTAAAAAAGTAAAAAAAAAAAAAAATCAAAAGAGGCGAAAAAAAATGAATACGTAACCGCGTTACCAGCATGCACACTCGGGCGAGGGCCGGGCAGGAGGGCGGGAGGGAGGGGGTGGGGGGAGAGGAGAGCCGAGGACGAGAGAAACACTCGGCCCTCAAAGCCCAATGGGATGTAATTCAACCGCGTTTCAAATTTTTTATTTTTTATTTTATTTTCTTTGAAATGTTTTTTTTCCAGTCTGTTATTTTTTTATTTTCATTATTATTATTATTTTTTTACCTTTTTTTTTTCACCACTCGGTCTCGTTGTCTGTCGTAATTTGAAACATGCGGGCGAGCCATGAAACATTTTTTGTCGAGGGAACGATATTGGAACGAGCTTTTGACTCGTCGATTTTGTTTTTATTTTGATTTTTTTTCGTGACGTGTGTTCATATTCATTCCTCTATTTCCCAAACCCGAGCGTCGACGAATTCAGAGATTTATTTATTATTTATTGATCGAGATATATTTATTTATATTAATTACGTATTTTTTTTTTGTGTTGCAGGACTGAGCTCCACTGAGGAACGACACGTGAGTTTCATATGAGTTGAAATTTTCGAACGAGTTTCGTTGGTTTTTTTTTTCTTCTTCTCTTCTTCTTCACGCTAATGCGACGAGTTACGACGGATCGAACGACGCGGTGTTGTGTCGATTCGATAATTTGACCGATGAAAGAGGAAAAAAATCGAGTAAGAATTGAAAAAAAAAAAAAAAAAAACAAAAAAAAAACAAACGCAGAAGAGCGATAACCACGAGCGTACTCGTGGATGGCCATTATTCGTCGAGAATTATTGCGAGCGTTCTCTCGAATCGGGAAAAATAAATTGGTGATCGAGTGAATTTGTTGTATATAAAAAAAATCATATTTCATCATTTTATTCATCAATAATTTTGTTTTTTTATTTATTATTATTTTTTATTTAATCATGTTACCCGTTTACGAATAAATATTATACCCAAATCCATCTCGTTGCGATGGTAGAAAAAAAGGGTTACCCCAAAAAAAATTAACAATAATAATAATTCTCTTGAAAAATCTATGGAGTTGATTTATTTATTTTTTATTATTTTTTTTATCATCTTTTCACCACGTCGATTGCTTCGCCATTTGTTACGTCCTAGAAAATTCCTTTTTCAATTTTCGATAATGGCCATGAATGAAAAAAAAAATTCGACCGAGCGAGTGAGAGAGAAAGAGACGCAAAAGCGATGAGGGGATGAGGACAAGAGCCACAAAGGAAACATTGAAAACGGTAGAAAAATCGTCAGCATGTGTGTGTGTTAGTGTGTGCACGGTGGTCGACGTGACATACGAGCGCATACAAATGTCACGTGCCCGCTCGGGTGCGCTCTCGTCGAACGATTTACGTTTTCGTTCTCTTCGTTCACGTCGTTGAGCGCACTCGTGCATCCCCCCCCCTCCCGCCTCTTCCCTCTCTTCCGCCTCTTACCCGCGTTCTCTCGACGCACTGGCCGATCGGGTCGGCGTAATAAATGGCAGAACGTAAGGACGAACGAACGAAGGGCCCCGGAGAACAAGAAGAATGAGAGAAAGAGAGACGCAAAGAAAAACGAAAAGAAGAAAATAATAAAGCATCGCCTTGTGGCGAGAAGGGACGACGATGGTGTGGAGGGGGGGGGGGGGAAGGAGAAAAGGGATGATACTTGCGGTAAAGACGAAAGAAAGGAATGGAAGAACGTGAACGAATGTGAAGAAATAGTGAAGCATCTGTCATCCCAAGTTCCTCTTGCGTGGATGCCGCGAGTGTGGAACGGTGGATGATAAAGTGAGACGGTGAATCGAGACTCAGAGAAAGAGAGAAAGAAAGAGAGAGAGAGAGAGAGAGAGAGAGAGTGATAGGATCGAAAGGGGGCGAAACGAGAGAGACCGGGAGAGGCTGATAAAAAATAAAAAATATATAAAAGAGTTGGAGACCAGAGCGCGTGAAACGAAGATGGAAGAAAAAGCGAGACCGAGGGAAAGAAAGAGAGAGAGGGAGAGATAGGGAAAAGAGAGAAATAAGAGTATTATAGGTTTGCCCGAGCCTGTAATCATCGCGGGACCGCTGGTACGCCCCATCGACGCCCTCTCATTCTTTCGACTCGTTCTATTTTGCTCTCTTACACGTTATACCATACCACGTCCTCGGGGCCACCGCGTATTTTTTTTTCTTTTTTTCTTTTTCGCCTTTTTCTATATTCTCTCTCTCTCTCTCTCTTTTCTCTTGTTTCTTGTGTTTTTGAAAAATTGTTTTTTTTTTGTACTCTTTTTTTCCACCTCATCTCTCAGTCTCTCGTTGTCTCGAACAGCGAGTCTTTCCTCGTTTTCCTGTGGAGGAGCCTACCGTCCCTCCTCCCCTTCGCTCTGCTCGCCGCTCCGCAGCTCCCACGCCCGCGGTCTTCTGAAGGGACTCTATAATCACCATCGCCCAACCTGTACGACGCCAGTATCTCCTATCTCGTTCTCTCGTCGTGTCCAACATTATCTTTTTATTCCTTCTCCCTCTCTTTCTCTATCTCTCTCGCTCTATCGCACCTCACCTTCATTCTCTTCTTTCTCAATACTCACTCATTTTATTTTAATTTCTGTAAAATTTTGTTTTTTGCTTTGTAAATTTGTTTGTTTGTTTTTTTTTTTTAGTTCGTATTTTTATTTCGCGGTCGGGTCTCTCATATCCGTCTCACCCTCGCAAACGCCCCGAGCCAACGGCACAATTTTTTATTTGTAAAAAAATGTTGTCGTTTTTTTGTTTTCGAGTCATTGTTTTATTTTTATTTTTTTAAATTTTTTTTTCGACACTCGCGTCTCGCGGGTCTGATATTTTTCGGAATTTCGCGGTTCGTTCGCGAGGTTTTGCGATTGGGGAAATACCTACTCGAGTGAAATTGGTCGCGGTCGTGAAAATTCTTCAGGGTTTACGATCTGGCTCATATGCGTACGCAAATTGGCAAAAAAAAGAATGATCAACATATAAACTACATGTATATAGATCATGTATAGATTCCACATGGAATTTGTCATGTATATTCTCTATACGGACTGTATATAATTTATCAACAAACTTTCTATTGTTGAGTTTTCTATAGATTGTAACACAGTCTATGTACTTACAGTTCATATACATATATATATATATATATTGTTACATGAGTCGGTACCCACTCGACGAGTCGAATAGCGAAGCATTATCGAGATAAGTTTCGCCGGGTGAAGAAGCCCGGAGGGACGAGAGAAACGATCCGAACGATCGTGAGCCCGGAAGCAGTTGGGAATGTTCGAAAAAAATTGCTTCGAGGCATTTCGCGAGGCACTGATTTTTTTTTCTACCTTTCGAAAAAGCAACCCGAGACTTTTGGTTCGCTCAGAGTTTTGTGAGTTGGTCGTATTGCTCGTTGGCTCTCGACCATTTGGTTCTACATACGTCGATATGGTGCCAATGCGTTCGATGGTGCCTCGGGTCTTTTGCCTCCTTCACGAACCTTCTTCGAAAGCTCTTTGGGACTTACGCGAGAGAGGCACCGTTTGCCACATCGCCTCAGGCTGTTCAGAGTCAACGGAGGTTCAGACGCGGGGCCAATGATCGTAAATAATCTCGTAGTTTTGTGAGCCATCAAATTTTTCGTTACGCAGGACCGAGAACACGACTTTCGTGTATGTCTGTGTGTCCGTGCGGACACGGACATTTATCGTATTTTATTTTTATGGTTTTTAAATGGTTTTTTTTGTTCATTTTTATTTTTTTTTCGACTACCTGAGCGCGGCCGATGAGACGTGTTTTTATGGTTTCGTAGTCTCGTCCCGAGATGCTTATCGTCGGGTTTTCGGAACGGTAATTAACCAATCGTATAAAACGAATGGGTCGTTTACGGGCGTACGGGGAAAAACGACTGGTCCGTCTCGTGTACACGGGAATCACGGCTCTCATCCGTTCACATCTAATCAGTCAAGGAATCCGTATACGCCCGTAATTAATGCTACAAAGCTTTTCGCGTTTCGGATTTTCGAATGGATTTGCATTCGGATGCATTGAATATTCACGGACCCAATGTATGGGGAGGAGGGGGGGGGGATCGACGTAGTCAAAGCCTGATTATGATCCCTGCTATACGAATATCGCATTTCTCGGTTCGTCTCGCTGGAAATTAAAATGACAATTTTTTACGATGAAAAATGTATTTTTTCACATTATTTTTGTGTGGAGATGAATTTTTTGTTGTCGCTGAATTTTTGTATTTTTATTTTTATTTTTGTTTATTATGTTTTTTTTTTTTTTTTTTTTTTTTCATTTAGTCGTGAGTGGAAGGAATGTAGAACGTGTTGGGGATGGGCCGACTTGCCAGATCTTGATGGTGAGGTCATTCGACATGGTGTTGAATATCCGAGTGACTGAAATGATAATGCCACGACCGAGTGCATCGTCAAAGACGCGACTCTCATTGCTTTTCATGATTTTCAACGATGTGGTTTCTTATTTTTTAATTTTTTTTTCTCACGTGGAATATATTACTAATTCAATTTTACGGTTTGATGAAACGTTGTAAAATTAGTTCGTTATGCAATCTAGATGTTACATTTGACAGCCAACGATTAGGATAATTATAAAATTCTTATTTATAAATTTTTAATATTTATGAATTTTAGAGATTTTTTTATATATTGGTAAATATCTGAATTTTGTGATTACACTTTGGAAATCGAAGATTTCATTTCTATAATTATGTTCATATAATAAATTCCTGAAAAGATTATTTCAATGATCTTCAATAATAGAATAAATTCCCAAGAAGATTATTATGATAATCCTCAATAACAGAATACATCCAGAATCATTATTATTATGAACTTTAATAAAAATGTTTTTTTTTTTAAATAATCATTATAGCGACTGTTATTCAAACGGGACGAGAAAGAGAGACAGAGAGAGAGAGAGAGAGAGCGAGAGAGAGAGGGGATCGTGTGATTAAACGTTTATTTTTCGTTGTCAGCGAATGACTGTACCGAGGCAAGCAAGTATGAGTGTGTGCCACGCGTACAGCCACAAACCAACGTCATAGCCGTCAGCTATCCAAATATTATCGTTTTATCGCTCGTGGGCTCGTGTCACGACACGCTACTACTTCCACGATAATGGATAACAAAAAAATTTCGTCAGTGTTCTTTCATCACGCTCGAGATGGCAATCACACGGGCCAGACGATGAAGCAATCTGCGAATCGACGTGTGTAGTATGATCTGGATCCACGTTACGCTGTGTAAAAATTGATAACGCTCGATAGTTAATCAATCGATAGCAAAATCGGCAGAGCTTTGAAAAAAATAAAATAAAATGAGATAAATAAAGTTATTGAAGATTGTATATATATATAATTTTTTCCGATAAAGAATGCGATTGGATTCGTGAAACACCTTCCAGCGAGTTTACAAAATTGATCTGTTATTCGATTGCCAACCAGTCGCGATAAAACGATGATGTTATCGTTCTCGCTCGGTTTCTCCGTCGTTCCATCTCACGTTCTCGATTTTTGTCTCCGTCTTTATTGACATGAAAAAAAAAACACGCCAATCATGAAATTCTGGTACCACGATTATTATTTTTCTTCATATTGTGAAACTTGTTTGTATGCAAATGACAAACAAACTTGATAATAAATTCGTTATATCCGTCGTGAAAAAAAAATAAGATTTCGCCAAAATTTCGCATGGGTCTGAAATACCCATATATATATAAATATATATTTTACTTCTTTATTTTTTTTCATTTTTTCTTTCGACATTATTTACCGGTAAATTAATTTTTCGTGTTTGTTTTCACGAATGTTACAGAGAAACTCGATATCACCGGGTGACAAATACAGCAGACCAAGAACGCCCCAAGAATCGCATCATCAGCATCACTCGCAAAACCATCACGATCATCCGATGCACATAAAAAAAATGAAGAAGGAACAGGACAAGGATATTGGACACGTGAGTGGCGGTCTATACCAAACTAGATGCATCATTTGAGTCTAACGTAAAAAAAAAAAAAAAAAAAGAAAGAAAGAAAAAAAACCAAATTTTTTGTTTCACGTCAACGTCTTACATTGTATCTAAGATCTAGAATAAAATGAATCTACGATAGAAAAATTTACAATTGAATGAAAAAAAAAAGAAAAATAAATAAATAAATAAACTACACCAAAAAAAGAAAAAAAAACAACAGACTTTTATTGAACAATCGTTTGAATAAAAACTTTATTTCAACATATCGAAACGTCGAGCGTTACTCGTTATTTATTTACGCTCGAAAAAAAAACAACAACAAACAAACAAATAAATAAAATGCAATTAAAAAAAAAATCCTAGAACCCTACGGATGAATTTGGATTGCAGAGCGACGGTGAAAAAAGCGATCAAGATTTGGTGGTCGACGACGCGAGCGAAGGACCGACGAGTCCGGCGGTAAACGGCACGTCGTCGCCACGTGAAAACGGTTTGGACAAAGTCGGCGTTGCGTCGTTGAATTCCATCGTGCAAACGAAAAAAGACATACCGCCGCATTCGCCGCGCAGCGGCACGAGCAGCAACGCGAGCACGCCGTCGGCGAAAAAGATGGAGGAACGTGAAAAACCAACGACACCGATATCGAAACCGATGACGCCGAATTCGGGTTCGGCGGGGCCGGGCGGTATGAAATCCGCCAATTCGACGAAGCATCATCAGGGTCCGCCGCCTCCCGGATTGCCGGGTGCTTATCCGCCGCACTATCCGCCGGGACCGCCTCCCCATCACATGCCACCCACCGGACTGCATCCCCATGTTGACATGATGGCCTACAACGGTTACGGGGCGCCCAGGGGACCGCCGTCGCTTCAACAGCTGTACGATCCTCACGCGGCCATGAGAGCACCTCCGGGATCCATCGGCGTGCCGGGTGGAAAACCGTAAGTTCAACGAAATAATCATCCACCGACGAAAAAAACTACGTCGAAACAACCTGGGCAATAAAAAACTTGTTCAAACACAACTTCTGTCAAAGTAGATTCTTTTCAAGTGTTATAAGATGTGTTATAACGATTGTTTTTAGGTTTTCTAGAGTCTTTTGGGTTCTTTTGGGTTTTTATCTTGATTACAAAATTGTCAAGTTGATTGAAATCCTGTGGTGATATTTTACTCTTATGTAATTTACTTATACATAATGAAAGAATAGGAATTATGCAATTTTGTTGATGAGTTGTTTTGGAAAGAAATTATTGAGGATAAACGTTTTTTTGTCGTGGGTTTTTTTGGGACGGATTTTTTTCGGAACCGGGTTTTAATGGGCAGAGTTGTTTCGACGGCGTTTTTTTCTGAAGGTATCGTTTTGACGAAGTGTTCAGACATGTACTTCATCTTGGATGATTTTATAATTTTTAAATAAAAAAATTATGAATATTGGGATCCCAAACGATGGTCAATTACTATTTTTCAAATTTTTTATTCAATGTCAAATATAAAAACGTAAAAGATAGAGAAATATCCACAAATTACATTTTATAATCAACAAAAATGTTCGATAAATCGAGATACCAACTTTTTTTTGTGATTACAGTCTATAATTCACAAAAACGGTCAATAGATCGAGATGCCAACTCTGTAAAGAAAAAATACAGAAAAATTACGCCCTCAATTAATTTCAATGAATATTATAAAAAAATCATCACCCGATAAAAATCTTAATGTAATTCTTCAAAATGTCTCGATCACTTGAATCGGCCGTGAGCCTTAGTCCGTGATGTACGAAAGAAGACGTTGTTACATGCACGATTCGTCGATCGTCCATCGTTCGATCGACGAATGTTATTCAGTCATTGAAGGGGAGGAGTGGGTGTTTGCCACGTAGGACACCGATTTGAATTTGATTGCCGGTGTGGAAACCCGATAATCATCGAACGTTGACACAAACACACACACATGCACACACACACACACACACACACACACACACACACAGAGTCTAAAGCGAAACTCCCGTTGGGGCTTTCAGGGCTTATAGTTTCCACGTGCCGAGCGAGGGTCAGATGCAGCCGGTGCCCTTTCCGCCGGACGCCCTCATAGGACCGGGAATACCGCGGCACGCGCGTCAGATAAACACGCTTACCCACGGCGAGGTCGTGTGCGCGGTTACGATATCAAATCCGACCAAGTACGTGTACACGGGTGGCAAGGGTTGCGTCAAGGTCTGGGACATAGGTCAGGGAGCGGGTGGAAGCGCAAAACCGGTATCCCAACTGGATTGTCTGCAACGCGACAACTACATAAGATCGGTCAAGCTTCTACCGGACGGTCGTACCCTCATTGTCGGCGGCGAAGCGAGTCAACTGAGCATATGGGATTTAGCGAGTCCGACACCGCGCATAAAAGCCGAACTCACATCATCGGCACCGGCTTGTTACGCACTCGCGATATCGCCCGATTCCAAAGTCTGCTTCAGTTGTTGCAGCGACGGTAACATAGCCGTTTGGGATCTTCACAATCAGACGCTGGTGCGACAATTTCAGGGCCACACGGACGGTGCATCGTGCATCGACATATCGGCCGATGGTTCGAAACTTTGGACCGGCGGTCTTGACAATACCGTGAGATCGTGGGATTTGCGAGAGGGCAGACAATTGCAACAACACGATTTTACGTCGCAGATATTCTCGTTGGGTTATTGTCCGACGGGCGAGTGGTTGGCCGTTGGAATGGAAAATTCCAACGTCGAAGTTTTACACGCAACCAAACCGGACAAGTATCAACTGCATCTTCACGATTCTTGCGTATTGTCGTTGAGATTCGCATCGTGCGGCAAATGGTTCGTCTCGACGGGCAAGGACAATCTTCTCAACGCTTGGCGCACGCCTTACGGAGCATCGATATTCCAGGTGAGACAATACAACACAAAACTAAAAAAAAAAAAAAAATACATCATCGATAAATTCGTTATTGCTTTTATGCTTTATTTCTCTTCAATATTCGTACTACGGATTGTTAAGTTTTATTCTTATTGCCCCCTCCCACGTTCCAACGAGGAATAATAATTACAACCACTCGAAATTTCGAGAGCGGCCGACTCGTTCTCGCGCATGCGCACACGCGCAACGGTTCTCAACCATTGCCGCGACTATCTCGAGTGGGTGGCTCTCGAAAAATTCTCCACTATCTTTCGCCTCGATGCATTCGAACACGTGTTCAAGAGGAACGCGGGACGGGGGAGGGGGAGGGGGTGGAGAAACGGGGGTAACGCCGCGAACCCCGTCGTACGTCATCCAACGCCGGGGTCCAGACGCGTACCACACCTCGAACGCTCTCGCGAGCAGCGGGGCCTCGGAGAGGAACGGAAATTTAATTCCGGGCTAGGTCGAGAGCCCGGTGAGAGCACCCTCTCTCTAGCGCGCTTCTCTTCTCGTCCGCGTCGTGTAACGACGTCCTCGAGCGAGTGTTCATGTTTACATGCATGTACCTCCATCCCCACGGCTGGCCGGCCGACCGACCCGCTTTCCACAACGTTGCCTCGTACGTATAGGCGTGTACTCACTCGTGTTACCGGAGGACACCCCCACGCACCCCCGCTTCGAACACCACGCGGCTCGGACAAACAATGTCGCGGGACACCGCCGCGTCTATAATCTCACATAGAAAAAAATTGAAATAACGTTTGACGTCTCGCAAGCATCTTCTTTCGTTCACACTCTGACTAACCTTCAAATGTACGGGGTGGAGGGGAGGGGGTAGTGTTTTATTATGATTCGTAAATTCATTGAAAAAAGTAAAAAAACGAGAAGAAAAAATCGCGTCGAACGCCTTTATTTTTCATCGGTTCCCAATCGCGAATTATTGTGGAATGAGCGATTGTTTAACCGAGTTGGTAACTATATTTTTCCGGAATATTTGTGTATGTAAATGTGCGTTTTGCATTTTTTATATTTTATAAAAACTTTTTTTTCTATCATATTTTTTATCGGTGACAAAAACAAACAGGTATAAATTATAAACTAATAAATTTTGCACTCGAAAAAAAAATAATCGATAGATAAAAAGTTATCTTTCATTGAAATACATGATTTAAACACTCGAGAAAATAGTCATACAACGAGTGAAACAATAATTCATTTTTTCGAAAGAAAAACAAACCAAAAATAATAATGATCGACTCGCACTTGCGGTCGAAAAAAAAAAAATCTGTAAAGTGTAGACTTCCCCTCATCACTGCAACAATTCAAATACCAAACGAAATAGTGATGCAACCAGAAAAATCAATAATTTTTCTTCCGAAAAAGAAAAAGGAAATGAAAAAAAAAATATCGCGACACGTCAAACGAGGGGTTGGCGAAAATCGCGAGATCGCGTTTGTTAATCATGAGTCAGTGCGTGTGTGTGTGTGGTATAGACGAAAGCGTTCTACGGTCAATGAATTGAACCCTCATTTGACGCCCTGTAATGACGTACTCGAGCCGAAGCACCACCGCAGAAAGAGAGAGAGAGAGAGTGAGACTGGTGTTTCGTGTTAAAACACACCGATCTTCGCGGGCGCACGCATGCGTATACACATCACCCGGTCGCGGAATCCACCATCACGGATTTTACATGATTTCCCAAAGCCTCCCCGTAGCTTTTATGCTCGACGTATATGGTTATTGCCACGATTATACACACCCAACACTCGTCTCTATGCACACGTATATCTATATCTCCATACACGTGTGTGTACATTCATATTATTTTATATACATATATACATATACATATATCCTATTATATATACACACACACATACATTATAATAGGAGTTTGCATTAATTCAACGACGTCGTCTGCCCTTTAACTTTCAGTCGAAGGAATCGTCCTCCGTTCTGAGCTGCGACATTTCAGCCGACGACAAGTACATCGTTACGGGTTCGGGCGACAAGAAGGCTACCGTGTACGAGGTCATGTACTAACGAGAGAACGACACGCGAGGGAACAAGACATCGTCGCGCGCACACACAAACACACAAACACACATAAACACCACACAAAATCACGATGTGTGATATATCAACCCGGCCGCACCGATACATAACCCCACTTGTAAATATAGTTATTAATGTTATTACGATCATGATTAACATATTTTTTTCTCATTTTTTTTCCTTAAAAAAAAATTATTATTATCATTGTCATTATTATTATTATTATAGATATTGTTGTTGTTGTTGTTGTTGTTATTGATGTTGTTGTTGTTGCTGATGGTGTTGTTGTTGGTGCGGACGTGAGACGATTACGGGAAGTCATCTCGATTATCGAATGTAATGTTGTTGTGTGAGAAGTCGTGACGGAAGCTGAGATGAGATGAAGATAACGAAAAAAACGCGGAAAATCGTGATGATAATTATGTTTCTCTTTCTCTGAGATGTGAGATCGAGCATTGATGAACATCGTTGCAAGATTTTTATTATTATTATTATTATTATTATTAATATTATTTTTATTATTGTCATTACTATTATTATTATTATTATTATTGTCATTACTTAGGCGACACGAGAGGTAAGATTAAATACCGTTCGTTATATTTATGTACACATTGTATATAATCGCGCGTTGAGGAAAAAAAATAATGAAAGAATGAGAGAGAGAGAATAAATCCAATACGACCCACGAGGACAAGTATCAACCACATTCATGCATGCACGAAAGAAATAAGAAAAAAAAAACAAAAAATATATATACATAATTCTCCCCCCCCCGTACTCATAGACGCAGACACTCAAAGACACGCACACGTAAGTACACATTAGTAATGCAACACTTGTCTCATAAATATTTTTATACGTCCCGAGGTGGATAAAACGTCGATTGTAATGAAAGAATTAAAAAAAAAAAAAAAACGAGAAAAAAAATAAAAGTAAAAATAAAATTGTAAATATATATTCGAGAGAGATTGTCTCTCCAGCGTGTGTCGCACGTTGAGCCTGCGATAGTGCGCGCGTGCGACGTTCGATGATCGATGAGAAAATGTAAACGTGTATAAACGTGAGATAGCGAGAATTATGTTGTACGATAGCGAATGAACGAGAGAGAAAGTGAGAGTGCGACAAAGAGAGAGAGAGAGAACGAGTGATAATGATAATGATGGAAACATGTAAAAAATAAAACGACGAAGATGATTAAAAAAAAATATTGTGATTCTTAGAAAAATCGTGATTGTGTTATTTTCTCGTGAAACCTTTGTTTCCCGAATTATTTTTCACGATCCCAAATTATATTTCAGTCGAGGAACGAACTGCGAACGAAGTAAGTACACGTGCGAAAAATTTCCATAGCAACGTTCTCGCGGCAAAAATATATATATTTTTTTTATCTCAATGTCTTTCACAGCAAACGCATCGAATTCCATTACTGAAATTGTAAAAAAAAATCTGATATGCATAAAATGCATTGAAAACCTGAATGAAAAAAAAATAAATAAAAATGTATAAATGCATTGAGAGCCACAAAAAAAAAAAAATTGAGTTACCATGCAGTTTCGTTGCGTGGCAACTGTCTTTTCTTTTTCTCTTCTCTCGCTAATCGCGAAATTTCGTAGCAGATGGACGAAACAAAAAAAAAAGAACCTACCAGTTCAAAAAAAAAAAAAAAAAAAGAAAAAAGAAAAAAGAAATGTAAATTTACAGCGTGCGGAAAAAAGTTCGAGGCATCATCGTGAATGGAATTAACCCGGGGGGTAAAATGAAGTGGATGGAAGTGGAGCAAATTGGGGATTAAAGGCAGTTCGGAAGAGGTGAAAAAAAGAAACAAGAAAAAAAAAAGAATTTTAATTTAAAAATAAAAAAAAGACGGAAGAGGAACGAAAAAAAAGGAAGGAAGAAAAAGACGAGGCGAAGCCGGTTGGTTTAACGTTGGTTGGGTGGAAATTGGGGGGGGGGGGTGGGAAGGGTTATACACGGTTGTGAGCGAGAGAACGTTGTACGGGGCGTCGTGCGAACCGTCCACCCGGTATATAATTAGCGATGCCATGCATGCACACGGCTCCGGCGTATTCAATGGAAGGTTCATCGGGCGAAATGTTATTATAATAGCCGGGGCCCGGGGTTTTGCATATGGGGACCGGGTTTTAAGAGAGAGAGAGAGAGAGATAGAGGAGGGCCACGCAACGTCGCGGCACGCCACTATACGTATTTGCATGGTAATGATATGCGCCGTGGACTATAGGGGCGGCAGCGGGAAAAATTTGCCTCGGAATCAACGGTCGAGTAAGAACCATACATGCGTATGTGTGTATATATATATATATATATATATATATATATATATATATATATATATATATACTCGCACGCTTCTACTTCTTTTTCCATCTATCTTTCATTATATATATATATATATATATATATATATATATATATATATATATATAATGAAAGATAGATGGAAAAAGAAGTAGAAGCGTGCGAGTGAATCAACGAGGGATAACGTTGCAACCGCGGCAGCGCAATGCCACAGGCAAGGAGGTGTGTATGTACCCTACACCCAGGCTTTTGAATATTATCATAACCGGGGATCACCGGGTTTCGTTATTAACGCTTATACTCGACAATCTACCATATATATATTTTTATTATTTTTTATTTTTTTATTTCTTCCTCATCATTCCCTCACCCATATTCATGTTCATTTTATTTTTATCTCTTTCTTCACATTGTGCATCCTTTTGGTTGTTTTTATTCATTTCTTCTTCTTATTATTATTATTATTATTATTATTATTATTATTATTATTATTATTATTATTATTATTATTTTTGCAATTTATTTTTTGTTTCTTATTCTCGTTCTTGGTTTGTTTTTGTTTTTTTTTTTATTCGTTCCATTTAATTCGACGTTCTCGTATTGCGAGCGCGCGCGGTAATTTTATATTCCGCTGATTATGTGGTTCGCGGTCGTCTCAACGGAGAATCATAAACAAACGAAGAAAAAAAAATTGGAATCAAAAAAGAAAAAGAAGAGGGAAAGAGGATATTAGCATGGAAAAAAAAATGCAGACCGCGACGATGGGTCCGGGGGACTCGGTTGGAAATATTTGTTCATTTGGTAACTCGATTAAAGCCAAACGGGTTACGGTTGCCTCTCCCTCTCTCGCCTTCCCCTCTGCCCGCCACCCTGCGAGAAATCATGCGCTACCAATATATGTATACACAGGTTTAATGTATGCAAGGTTGAACAGTAATCCTCCCTCACCTCACTTCCTCCCCCCTCGCGATGTGAGTGTATGAGTGTGTGAGTGTGATATTCAAGTTGAATTACATCTCTCCCGCAAAGTCGCGACCACGGATTCGAATCACGTTTTAACGTTTGCACGTTGTACAACGAAATAACCGGTAACGCCTAGCACGGATACAATACAGTCCGTTCAACAATAAAAAGTTTTTTTCCATTTTTTTTTTCGAAAGCTATTGAAAATTAGATTCTTCGTTTCTTCATGAGGAAACAAAAATAAAAATACATTTTTTTCATGAGGAAGAAAAAATGAAAATATATTTTTTTCATAAGGAAGCAAAAATAAAAATACATTTTTTTCATGAGGAAACAAAAATAAAAATACATTTTTTTCATGAGGAAGCAAAAATAAAAATATATTTTTTTCTTCAATCTTCGGTAGATTTTTGGAAAAATCGAGGACCGGTTTTTTGTTGAACAAACTGTATAGGTACGACGACGATGGTCTCTCGCGTGGCTTTTGCAGCTTTCATTTCGTTCGAGGGTCCGTGTACGTCGAAGCGCAACGCGAAAGGTTTTGGACGACAAGAGAGAGAGAGAGAGAGAGAGAGAGAGAGAGAAAAAGCGATGGAAAGAGAGAGAGGGACAGAGAGAGAGATAGTGAGAGGGAGGGATACTCTGTGCTCTCGGTGTTTCCGTTATCATTGCCATACCGACTCGGCGCTCGTGCAGAAGTATGAAAATTGCCGGTCTAATAGCCACCTTCGCACAGAAATAATTAGTACCTACGTGCGCGCCGGCTCCCAGGCTCTACGGCCATAACGTTGTTCTATCTCCCCCCTCCCCCTCTCCCTTGACCCGGGCTCTAGCGTCGGTCTCTCCATCTCTCGTGTTTCACGTCGTGAGAGACACACAGACGTGAGTCACGATTTCAACGAGTTAATCCTCTCAACGCTCGACCGCCTCGCCGAGCTTGTAATCGCCGTTCACAAGCCGCGCGAGGCGGCGGCGGCGGCAGCGGCGGCGGCAGCGGCGTCGCGACTTCTCCGCATCTCTCGCTCCGACAACGACCAAAAAGTCTCTCACTCGAGATGCCCGGTCTCTCGGAGTTCCGGTTTATTATAACCCTCTGCTGACTATGTATACGAATAATCGTCTCGCGGCTGATGTGATTCTTCGTGACTCGAAGAAAAAAAATGAGATGGTGGCGCAATCGTTATCGTTAACGCGTTTAACGGTTTTCCGATGGTTCGATCGCCGTTCTTCGTGGGTTCAGAAAAATTGTTTACATCTCGGACAGGATATTGGGGTAATTGTGGTTGGATGTTTCGAGACGGAAAAATCGATCCCATCGCCATTAATAAATTATTTTTGTATTTATTTCTGAGTGAATCAAATGTCATAATTCATTATAAAAAAATTATTCATGTAAATTATTCATAATTATTACCGAAACTTGACGATATTAATTATTCTGTAATAATTTATAGGTATTCGTCAATATAACTAATTAGAGTTATGTCAATTTATATTGTAACCTATAATGTAAATCAATTATAGTTATTTTAATTTATATTATAAGTAAAATATTAATTAATATGACTATAATACATATAGTTATCTGTTCGGCAAAGTATTTAAAATACATTTATATCGATTTAATGCGTCATTCCTGATCGTGGCCGCCATTTTGATAGTTCAATTAATTTTTTCTTTTTATTACGCAAACGACTGACGCAAAAAGAACCACATTGGTAGCATCGGAAAACCTGCAAATTGATTTCATCTCATTATTATTATTATTATTATTATTATTATTATTATTATTATTATTATTATTATTATTATTATTATTATTATTTTCGAGTTACGTCCCTTTTCTCGGAAAATGTTACATAT
Source organism: Diplazon laetatorius (assembly GCA_963662125.1). Taxonomy (NCBI): domain Eukaryota; kingdom Metazoa; phylum Arthropoda; class Insecta; order Hymenoptera; family Ichneumonidae; genus Diplazon; species Diplazon laetatorius. The sequence continues at coordinate 9,242,025 of OY759159.1, forward strand.
GTTGCCAAAGGGTTCTGTGCAAGCGGTCCGATCTTTGAGTTTATGCGCACGCGAGCAGGCGTAGCTCGTGTAAACACGCTGGGGTCTATGGGAACGTAGAGCGTGGAGACGGTGATGTGCTGCATACATCGCTCGTTCTCTGTCCCACCGCAGGGATCGCCGCTTGTGGCGTCTCTCTCGCACTCGTGGCGGCCCGAGTGATGTGGCACATCATCATCTTAATGAAGATCCCAGCGGCTTGCCGCGCTTCCGCCGCCACTCGCTTCAAGCATAACCTCGAATCTATGGATGGTTATGCACATATGAGTGTGTGTGTGTGTGTGTGTGTGTGTGTGTCCGTGTATGTCTCAGTATGTAAACTGTGGGTTTGACTCGCCGGCTGAAAGGGACGAAAGCACAACGCCGACGGGCCCACCCAGGCGCGTTTGCCGAGCTTCGAACGTACCCGGATGTCGCAGTCTCGACGTCGGTGCAGCAGCCATACGCCGGTCGTTAATTGTGGATGATTATATGTACACTTGTGCATCGCGATTTCCGAAGATGTGAGTCGATTTGACCCTCAGACTAAATTTAAACCGTTAGCCATTAAATAAAAAACAATTATAATGTAATATCTTGTTTCTTGAAAGGTACAAAGTTACCAAAGGTGGTCTTAAGCTTGAAATTGAGCTTTAGTTCATACAATTTTATAGTTTGACCTCGAAGTTATACATTTTTTTTCTTCAAAGGATTTTTTCACGAATTTGTTAAACTGTAGGACTGTATAGAACGTGGGCTTATTGCCTAACGGTATGATGGGGTAACTCGTGACCTTCTCGACTGTTTTAGTCTACCATTTTTTGTTTCGATTACTCGAGACACTTCAAACGTTTACAGATAGTTTCCTTGGATATTAAGAAAAAGTCAGGTTCACATTTATTTCGTTTTGCAGATTTTTATCGAGTGGAAAATGCATTTAAAGCAATGAAAAATCGCTGATTAGGGATGAGGGGACCCCAGAGATCCAGACTACATTACCTTGTACTTTGTAGCGCCCTGGCTCATCGATTTCGTACCGAAAATACCGATTAAAAATCCGCTGGGGTAACGAGTTACCCCAGTATACCGTTGTAGAGTTGATTATTTTCTAAAATTCACACACGAATATCATATCCTATAACTTTATCATAAAGTATAAGGCTCAAGCATAATCCACGAATTTTTCAAAATTTTTCGAACTATATTTCCCATAATAATAATATTTGCCATAAAAATTTGAAAAGACAGCGTCGAAGTTGACTCAACTGATCGCGACTTCAGGAACGAGGTGCAAGGTAAAAAAAGCGTTTCAGGAATGCACCCCCTGCCCCTCACCCTTCCCTTTCGCATCAATTCTACAAATGTGTAACCGTCGATACAACACGCTAATTTCCACGGTAAATCCACCGATGGTTCGTGACGATGTGAAACACGTCACGTTCCATCTCTCTCGCTCTCCAATGAATCCCAATGAGTGTTAGCTCTTTCGCACTCGTGGCGCAGTCCCCGCCCGGTGTAGCACATAAGCATCTCTACCCACAAAAGAGAAAGACACACACACACACACACACATGCACACATACACAAGACATATATGAATATAAATGAGAAAATTGCGTCTCGCGTGAGTTTATCGAATGTCTCATGTCCCGAAACGGTTTGCACATACGTACAGCAAGGAGCTGTTAAGAGTAAAACACACCGAGCACGCGAGAGCCATCAGAGGGCCTGCCGCGGTCGTTCGTCGGAGTGTCTTGGCGAGGTGCAGTGCGAGGAGGGGGGAGAGAGAAGCGAGAAGGAGCGGAAGCGCGAGCGCATATATTTATTCACGAGCGTAGAAACGAAGATCCTCCTCGTTGGTTGTATTAACATTGACGAACACTAATACAACGGAGACGCATTAGGGTGGTCCTTAATGGGGTGTTGACGAATTCGCGACAAGTGCACCCCCCACATAGGTTTGAAATAAATAAATAGAGATATGTGCGAAATCCTGGCACTGTAGTCTAATGAGAAGACGTGCCTGTAAGCTCGATTTGTTTCCCATTTGAATAACATGGGATTTTCCGACTAATTCAGTAATTATTTTTTCGAGTCGTCCCGAAGCACGCGAATGCTTCTTCATTCACACAAATCTATTGTCAATCCGGATAACTAGTCGTACATTTTTTTACAAGACACAAACACAAATAAATTTCAATTTGTGTTGAAATTGTTTATCGGTTGTTATCATCGTTCATCGGTTCCCCGTTATCGATAATACACAGGTGAGGTCTTGTTGAAAAAATGTACGAGTAGTTATACCCATGAACAATAGATTTGTGTGAATGATGAATTTTTTGCGTGCGCAGGGACAACTCGAAAAAACTATTACCGAATTAGGCGGAAAATCTCATGTTATTCGAATGGGAAACAAAACGAGCTTACAGCCTCGTCTTCTCATTGGACTACAGTGCTGGGGTTTCGCACATATTTTCATTCATTTATTTCGAACCTATCTGAGGGGTGCACTCGTCGAAATTCGTCAACACCCCCATTAAGGTCCACCCTAAGACCCTAAGCATATACATATATATATATACATATATAATGTTCGAAACGGCAGCACGCGGGCGGCCGTGGCAGTCTGCGGTTTCACGGCACGGCAAAACGCACACACACCGTCACACACACACGCATACATACATTTGCAGAGACAAACGAACGCACACATCGTGCTATATGCGTGTGTCGGTGGTTCCGACTCGGCGTCGGAACGTTCACATTGGTGGCGGCATCGTCGGCAAATTAACAGGCACGCAAATGAGCGAGTTATCCCCGCGGCTCTCTCACTCTCTCTCTCTCTCTCTCTCACTCTCTCCTCTTTCTATCTCGCCATCTCTATCTCTCTCTTTCTCTCTTTCTGCCTTCGACGTTCCGATGCACTCGTTGCCTCTCGACCACGTTTCTCGCTTCACAATTGAACGCTAATAAACACCCTGCAGCGTGGCCGGCCTTCCCCTCCCCCTCCCCTTCGCCCCCCACCCCGCTCATCCATCCTTGTTCATCCTTCTCTCTTTTTCGAACGCATCTCGCTTTTACCGTACGCCCGTGTAAATTTCTCGAATATTCCCGTCGAGCTTTATCACCCGCCGGTTTGTTTTCATCCCTGATTATGATCCGTATCCGTCTCTATCCACGTCGCACCCCCCCCCCCCGGCCCCTCTCCACTCACCCCCTGCCCCGCCACCCCCGCGCAGCGCTAATAACATTTATTCACGAGACCGGCAAAATAATTTGAGCAAATACACAAACGAACGATTGTTCGGGGGCTTCGGCGTGTACAGCGTTTCCATAGGCTCTATATCTATCTCGCTCTCTCGCGATAATGCAAATATTTGCATCGAACGTACATGGTGCTTGTGTATTCGTCATAAATACGGTACGTCATAAATACGATACGGCATAATGCAAAATCATGTATATATATACATATATATACATATATATGTACGACAAGAAAATAAATTATAATGAAAAAGAATGGGGAAATTGTCAAAGCAAATATCGTGAGACTTCTGTGTGTGTGTGTGTGTGTATGTGTGTGTGTGTGTGTGTGTATGTGTGTTTTTTTCCCGTTCTTTGTCGTTAGCACGGTGCGTCACATGTTGACACACAAACGTGTTGAATAAACGTACATACCTACGCCGACTGTCATAAGTAGCAAAATAAATTATACATAATTTATTATGAAAGTTAGGCAACATTTTATTCTAGCAAAAAAATAAAAAAATATTCTAATGCAATTTTAATTCAGCCGAAAAGTTCATAATTTGCTCAATTATTCTCTGTGACTGAAAAGAAATTCAATATCGAATTATTCAACAAATTTTTTTTTTTCATCCCTGTAAATTTTTTTGTGTTTTCAATGACAGAATTCAGATCTACAATTTTATCATTTTCACCGATCCCATTGTTCACGATTGAATTGAATTAACGTGCATTTATTCAACGAAAATTATGGTATCTAGAAGAATTCCACAGGGTGGGGGGGTGGTAAACGTGACCGGCCCTGAAAAGGGTAAATCTGGTCATCGGCTGCGTAGGGGGAGAGAGGGAAAGAGAGAGACAGAGGGGGTAATAAAAATGATGTGGCAGTCACGTGAGGATCGCGAGCGAAAGGGTGAGAGGTGTGAAGCTACGGGGGTGAAACGAGGGTGCGAACGTACGGATTGACGAGTACGCCGATAACGATTTCCGCGTGTACAAGCGTGGGCGTTGGATCACACGCCATACACGAAGCGAAGTTCCCTCGCGCTGTTCGAGAGTACCCCCGTAGGGGGCGCCTCATGCGTGTGTGCGTATGCGCGGGGGTATGGAATCGGCCCTGGCGTGTGTATGGATCAACCAATCCGCATGTCTGGTACACAGTCGCGCGTATTCTAAACGCTTATGTGCACCGGACAATTTCGTATGTGCACCGAGTCCAGTCACTCGCGAATATGTGCAATTTTCGTTTTTGTGAATGCACCTGTGTACCGGGTGGCCACGAAAAAATCTTCATGACATAAAACAAAAATGACTTTCACAAATTTATATATATATTTTTGTTCTTTAAACCATTTCATTTGGAAATATGAAAAATTGTTAACTGGCACACTGGGGTCAAAAAGCCCCCCAGAAAAATCATCCTTTATTCGAGAATTTTTTTTCCATCCATCAGAATAAATACATTTTTTCCAACAATCACTATCGGGCTATTTTTTTCATGAAAGTAGAGTATTTCAAGAGTATATAGTTCAATTGTCAGATCCAAATAATAAAAATTGGAGAAGTAACGATTTTTTTTGGCTGAAAATCACAAATTTTGCGTTTTTCTAACTTTCAACGTTTTTTTCTTCAAAGTAAATACTGAAATTAAATCAAATAACCTACGGCACCTTTCAAAGAGAGTATCAAAGAATACATGAGAATTTTCCAAGTAAAAAAAATCAATTGGTCACTCGCGGCAAGCCTTTTCGTGTCTCGGGGTCGAATAGACCCCCACACGGCCAGCTATGTTACACGCCAACAACGGTGTTAATGGATTCTTCAGTATTATGTGTGAAAAACAACATTCCTCAAACGAACGAGTTATGACTTTTTCGAACCTTTTAACATTTTCAGTGGTCACCCTGTATGTATATATATATGTATGAGGGGATGGGAAGAGTGTGGGAGGCCAGGGCGCGTCATTCCCCATGCTATATCGCGTGCACGCGCCTATACAATACTACAATTTTCCGTGGTTCACGTGTAAGCCCCTCTGTCCATAAATGGCACGGTATCTGTCACACTCTGCATCGCAACTCCCTCTCTCTTTCCAACCCCCTTCGTTTACGCGCTTCCACTCGTGAATTTATCGTGAATCTGAATGCGAACACATTGTTCGTGCCGCACACATCCGACTATGAGCCCGCTGTGCGGTTGCATCCGTGCAATTTTGTTTTTCCACTTCCACAGCCACCCCCTTCCCGCCCCCTCCGCCCCTCATCCGTAAACTCGTGCCGTAGCACGTGTTAGGCCTTGCCGATACGCTCGTGCGCATATGCAAATTCGCAAGGCCAGCTACGACCGGGCCAACTGGCGATTAATAAACGTGGAAAGTTGGATCGGATCATTTCGATGGAATTTATAATACACCTTGGTTTGCATGTGTGTGTTATGTGTGTTTGACGATTTATTCGTGGGTGTATTTGCATTATCATCGGGTGGGGGAATCGGCGAAAGTGGTATTGATATAATTAGGGATTGAAAAGGGGACCGATATGACGCTCTGTGACGCGTATTTGATAACCAACGTTAGGCGTGAAGCAGCGAAAACGATTGATGGTTGATGATTGTACGTCGAGTGTGTTGCACACGCGTTGCACTCGGTTTATCGTCCACGTGTCGACGGTTTATTACGCCGTAGCGACTTTACTCACGTGCTATTTAATTCTCATGTGGTTTTCATCGCATTTGAATGCGATAAAATTTGATTTGACAATTTTACATTATCGATTATTTGAAAATTCGTGATATCGTGAAATGATAAAAATAAAAAAAGTATAATACGGTGAATAATGTGTTTGAAATTATTTTGTGACTGAATGATAATGGATTATGGGATTTGTATTGAAACAATGATTTTAATCTATTGTGAAATAATAATTCACGTGAATTATTCATAATTATTACAATAATGTAACAATATTAATTGTTGCATGATTATTCACTACGATTATTCGTACGACATAGTATTTCGACTTCAATGATAATATCTTGCTGATGCGCATCGACATTATGTGAAAGACACAATACAGTCGACATGGAATTATTATTATTTTTTTTTTTTCGTATATCGTTGGTCACAGTCGTAGCCTCGATATTTTTTTATTTTCCGTCGAGAAACGATAAAACTCGAGCGACGATGTAAAAAAAAAAAACCGACACAAAAGAGACGAAGAGTTTTACGAACGTCGTTGCTTTATTAATGAGAACAATGAGGAAGCTAAAAGGTCGAGATAGCGGTCGATAGAAACGGGCGATAAGAAAATAATATCGACGATCGAATGACACCGTAATCATCGTGAAATCAGTACGGGAATACGTGGTTCTATACGCCCTTGATATATCCGTGATCCGTGAGAATTGACGAGCGTGTATACGATGTTCGCGAAATCGGTTAGCACAATCGACGACTCATTTTGTGTCCATTTATCGCGGACCCGACGATATCTTCGTCGACGACGCGTGGTTGTTTTTTTTTTATTTTTTTTATTTTTTTTTTTACGTATCGTATCGTCGGGATCTGTGTATCGCGTTGGTTCAATCTACGAAAAAATCGATAACTCATAAAAAAGATATATGGAAATGTCTCGTCATGTGAAAAAAATACTTTTGCAACGGCAATTATATTTCTACATCTTGTATTATTATTTTTTTTTTAGATTCTAAGTATCTATATTTATCATTATTATTATGCATTATTGTCATATTATATTATATATATTTTTAATCAATATGATTATTGTTATTGGACATGATTGAATTATGATATATATTAATGTAATTATTTATTTTCCTTTTTTTCATATATTGAACAATCATTGGAACTTTTTACTTATTATTGTCGAATTATATTCGTATTATTAACTTTAATAATCATCTGTATGTATTTACATATACACTTTTTTTAATATGGTATATCTATATAACTTTCCCATCAGTAATAATATTCCTGCATCTTGAATGCTCATATATATATATTTATATGTATGTTAATTTTTTTCTCTTCCCTAATTCGAACTAACAATGTCGATTCCGAAAATCAGCGGAGAGCCTTCGCCGAACGAACGAATGAAAAATAATTCCCCATCCACTCGATCAATTAGCAAAGCGAACAATTACGAAACACATGAAAAATGAAATATACATATACGTATATAACGATTCCCAACCTTGAGTTTAAAATCTTTCATAATCCATCGATTTATCACAACAATTATTCACGGATTATATTACACGCAGGCCGAGAGTTTTATCGTTTCAGCGTTGATCCGCGATTCCCGGGAATTTATATACGGCCATTCGACGTGATTTTATGTACGACGAGTCATTTCGATATTTTAATTATTGGCATAAAAAATTAATGGTTCGTGCGAGAAGCGCGGAATCCGAGACGACGGATTAGCATATATGATAAGCGTTTCTCACTAACGTCCAACATCGTTAATACCCATAACGTCGTTATGACGAAAAAGGATGGAGAAGAGGAATAAAGAAAATCGAATGATAAAATCGTTAAATCCTGAGCAATTAGTCGTGCTACGTGGCTTGTAACATCGCCAATCGGTTGATCATTCGTGGTGGGGCTTACGCATATGTAGGAGTAGGGTGTCCTGAAAAAATAATGTCTCAAATTTCCGCAACCCTCATTCACTACAAAGTATCTTGCGCATTTTTAGGGCTGGCCCCCATTTTTTAAAGTTCGAATATCGATCAAATTGAGCTTTGATACGATAAATAACAAATGATTCCTTTGTATATTAGGATAACTCGAAGTCACGACAATTAAATATCAATCTAAGACAAAAAAATCACCACCATTTTATCACACACGAATATTATTAATTTTTTATAATTTTGTAGATGATAATTCTTTCTTCACTCAATTGATAATTCACGATTCATGTTCATGCGATGAAGAAAAAAATATTATCGCGCTATGTTCATCAAACCGTAAAAACTTTGAAAAATCGGGACCACCCCAAAAAATGATCCTTTCGAGGTCACATCCCCGCAGGATTCTCAAATGCGAGATACTACGAAGTGAATAAGAACCGCGAAGATAGGATAAAACCTTCCGCGAATTACCCGGTCAATTAATTCAATATTAAAAAAAAAAAAAAACATAAAGATTAGCTAACTAAAAATAAAAAAAGGCAAACAATCTTACGAATTCACAATTATAACAAGATCGATCGTCGCCAAAGCACGTCGAAAGAACATAAACTACCCAAGTAAAATAAATTATATATAAACTATATACAAGATTGGGCATAACTATATACAAACTATATATGCCCGATCCTAAATAAAGTTTATATATATATATATTATATATAATTTCTTTACTTGGGTTTTATACAGCCAAAGCAACAAACTAAGAGAATTTTTTTTTTTCAGGACACCTTAATACGGGTCGTCGGTGCATCGTCCGACGGATGCACTGAGGTGCATATCGGTCACAGTGACGTTATTGCGACGAATACTCGCGACAGTCGAGTAACCAACGTCGTCGTTCGGTCGAATTCGTTGTTCGAAGACCAGCGGCCGACGGTGGGGGAGGGGTGGGGAGGGGGCAGATGGGGTCCAGTCGCAAGTGCATCGTCGCTGGTGGGGGCTTGTGCACCATCATCGCCACAACGGCCAGACCGGCCGTGGCCTCGGTCGTGGAAGCGTCCGTGGTGATGGTGGCGGTATGGCGGTGGTTATCCAGATAGCAGATAGCCAGGACGGTGGTCTCGTTTGCGGTTTGACCACCCTTGTGGTGCCTCTGCCCTAACCACCCCAAACCGCTATACCGCACTATCCAAAGCCGCACAGCAGCAGCAGCAGCAGCGTGCTGCTCCGCAAGCGAGTGCGCACACAGCGAGAGCAACGGGTGGAAAGGGTGGCGGACAATCCCCGTCGAAAATGTCCACCCCCCTTCCCTCCGTCGTTTGTACACCAGCCTGGCTATCCACCTACCGACTTCACCGTCCGGCTACACATGTACCCACACGTACAATGCCATATATGACGCGTACGTAGTCGGAATTTTCGCCTCGGGGCCAACGGAAACTCATAGTCGCGTATATACACAAGTTTCGTCGGGTCGTTTTACCCAAACGCTACTGTGCACTATCCAGATGGATATATATATAGATGTATATGCATATGTGACGTTCTGCGAGAGAGGGGACCTTGAGGAAAAAATCGGTCTTCAGTTTTTTCGAGCTGCTGACAACTCATGACTTTATTTTTTCACCTTCAAACGCATTAATGGGGTCCGAACGGACCCCGAGCTTTTCTTCATCGTACAACCGGTTATTCTATATGCTGATAAACAGAGTTTTTCATGCTTTGCTTCCTTCGTTATTTTTTGGAAGAGGGAGGGATGATGTACGAAAAATTTGATATCGTTAACTTTGAGTTGATGTATAAAATTCGTCCCAGCAACTTTGAATTACAATAATGAATTTTTGCAATCAACAAAATTATTATTTATTCTAATTCTGAAGACATTCCAAACCTTTTTCTACAAGTACAAAGGTTTATAATAGCCAAAATGCAATTTTAAATATGCACATTTTTTTTTACCCAGTCGAACTTTGATCTACGATAATGAATCTTGGCAATCAACAAAATCATTATTTTTTTAATTCTAATGACATTTCAAAACTTTTTCTACAAGTAGAAAGGTTCATAATAGCCAAAATGCAATTTTAAATACGCTAAAAAATTTTTTTTTTCCAAATCAGTCCAACGACTTTTTTCAATAAAATTGCTATAACATTCTTCAAGTCCTGAGTCCTATTTTATTGAACAAAAAAACGTCAACTGATAAAGATTTCAGCGTGAACGTGATCCACGGATAGTCCAGCAAAGCGGCTAGGTCACAGCTACAATACATATATACATGTATACGTTTATATACACATGTATACAACGCAGGGCGTGCGGTTGAGCGCCGATTCGCAGACGCGGGTTCACCGCGCCCACGCCGCGACCACGCTCTCTGTGTGTGGTGTGGGGGGGGGGGGGCGGCTCTGGTGACCGGCAACCCAAACGTCCGGTTACCACTACCTCGAGAGCCTTCTTGACGTGGTATCCGCGCCGCGTCACCGGTGCTCCCGCTACCGATGATGATGATGCTGCTGCTGCTGCTCTGCTACGTTCGCTCCTGTCCGATCTCGATTCACGCGTGTGTACACAAACCAACGTACACACTCGACTACGAACACCCCCCCCCCCCCCCCCCACACTCACGTTCAGTGTGCCAGGGTACAATGTACCCATACGTAACGGAGGAGATATGCAAGCCAAATGTTGCCTGATTGAACTGGAAATAAAGCGGCACCCACGGTTACCATACACCATCGAGTGTGCATATAGTTTCATATATATCTATATCGATATATGTATATATATATATATATATGCATACGGTGTATTATAACTATCGAGCGAGGTCGAGAAAGCACATAGACGTTTTCATTGCCACACGGCACTCCATTCATCCACTCGATGAGCTTTTCGAGTGCGCATTCGAAGCCTTCCTCTCTACCCCCTCCCCTCTTGTGACCGATACGTAGGGGTTGTGGGATACATTATGCGGATTTGCGTATAACGATCGTTGAAACAAATTGGGACACGTAACGTTTGACGATGGTTGGTGGCTTATTACTTCGGTCATCGCGACCCGTTAACGTTTGTTGCTTCAAATGGCCGCGAGAGGCGCGCGCGCGACTATAGGCTACTCTCGACCAACGCTTTGGGATCGTTTCTCGCGGTTAGCCCGGGCACGCGCATTAGTCCGGTGTAACGTATGAACGTGCGAGCCCAACCGGGCACAAACGCTGTTGCACGCGATGTTCCATCGAGGCCACACCACTCGAGGGTCCGAAGGCTCGCGGTGGTCTCTTTCTCTCTCTTTTTCTCTGTCTTCTCTCTATCGGACTAACGAACCGAAATGATACCAATTTCTGTCGAGGGTGTAACGTAAGCGTTACATCGGGACCCACGGGGCCTTCCCGTGATCATTGCCTTCGACGCGTTTGTGGGTTGGCACGACGTTGAACATGGCCCACGGACACGAATAAGACACACACGAAACCCGTTGGATTCGCCGTGTGGGTCGGTGAATCCGTGAGAGGTTATGTCGATTGAACGAGAAGAGAAGAGAGAGAGAGAGAGAGAGAGAGAGAGAGAGAGAGAGAGAGAGAGAGAGAGAGAGAGAGAACATTATCGCTAATTGATAGATCCTTTTTTTTTCTTCTTCATTGTTTTTAATATCGAACACCGCCACCTCGAGTGTCCGTGGGCGCTCTCTCGCTTTCTCTCTCTGCATCGTCTCTCGTTTTCGTTCTTTTCGTGTTTGCGTGTTCACCCGGGACCGCCTACCTAACCGCCTCGGAACTCACAGCCGGGGCCTGTGGGCATAAGCTTGTGTAGCATGCATAAATAACTAAGAATAAGAAAATAAAATCCACGAGAGAAAAAAATAAAACGAAAAGAAAGAAACGAAGATGGAGATAAAGAGTTCGCGACGTAAGAGAGATAAAGGGTCGGCCCCGCACGATGCTACAATGTGTACCGTGGATATACACAAGCCAGCAGCAGCACACATCGGGTCCGAGCTGCGCCGGGTCCGCTGGATAAACTGCATATATACCTACATATATATATATACATATGAATATATATGTATATACTCGCGTGGACTGCTGGTATGTACACAAATGGATACATACATTATACGCGGTGGGCCACGTATACGCTTTTGGCTCAGCTACAAGGAAGGTCCGCAGCGTGGAAGAAGAAAAAAAAATAAAAACAAGCGTGGAAGCCGGGAGAGCAAAGATGGAGGAGGGAGAGCAAAAAAATTACAGCGAACGGGGGGGGGGGACGCGCGAGTGAAGGAGTGAGCCACGGGTGAGTGAGTACACAGTCGACACTGGTGCACAAAGCAGGGCGTCATCGAGGTGAAAGATGCTGGAGACGCGGGAGAGCAAAGTAAGAGAGATGGCGGGGGGGAGGGAGTTGAAGAACGAGGGAGATGAGGTGCAGCGACGATGAAGAGGACGCGAGGGGAAGGCGGAAGACACTGCGACGACGAAGTATGGAGAAGGGACAGCGTAGCACGATCTCTCGACGTAGTCTCCAGGGCCGGTAAGGGGGGGGGGGGAGAGGTTGACTGTTGGGAATATGCGAGAGTGAGAAGATCGAGAAGCTAAACCTAGACGCATATAGCTGAAAGAGCGAAGGTCGGGGGAGCGGGAGAAGCGCGACAGGCCAGGAGCAAGCGAGAGGCGACGAGAGGGAGAGGAGCGACGGGATAGACAGGCTCGCGCGGCGGGGGAGGGGGAGGAGGGGCGAAGGCGACGTCTACACATACGGTAGTCGGAGATCGTCGAGGCAGACAAGGGCCCGAGCAAGCAAAATGGAGGGCAGGCAACCGTGGAATATAAAAGGAAGAGAATTCATATCTCGTCCCGGGGATCTTGCTGCTTTGGCCGCTGAGAGACTGTTTTCGAGAGAGAGAGAGAGAGAGAGAGAGAGAGAGAGAGAGAGAGAGAGAGAGAGAGAGAGGGGCTGGCTGGGGTGGATGGCGAGTTGTGTATAGTACGACGATGTGGGAGGATGAAAGGACAGCGCGCGCGACGGAGTGGAGCGAGGAGGAGGTGTATAGCAAAGCGAGAGAAACGCCGGATAGTGAGAAATGAAGACGGAGAGAGAGACGTGAAAACGAAACGGCGAAACGGCGAGAGAGGCCACGAAATATCCAAAGATGGAGCGAGAGACGTGACCGCGGGAATTCTGGGTATAAACGAATGCGACGGACGAGGATGGTGAATAGCGCGGCGGGGGAGGGGGGAGCTTCGAGCAAACGCAGGAGAAACCGACGAAGCCCGTGCGGTGGCTTCGGCAGAGCGAGAGAGAGAGAGGAGACAACCGAAGAGCCATCGGAGAAACACGAGCAAGTGAGAGAGCGAGCAAACATTGGCCGAGCATACGCACGAGAAAGACGAAGCCCATGAGTATAAAATTACGGGAGAGAGTGAGAGAAGTATAAGCTGTAGAAGCGTTGGAGCGAGTGAGCGAGCCAGTCTCTGCCTGTGTCCATGGACTATACGTGGCTCGAAGTCCGCGCGGATTCCGTTGACGCGATGATCGTTGCGGTCGGAATTCCGACCAATGAGAAACCGAGCCGGGCCAATCGTCGAGCTCTCGTTCGCTTTCTCTCTCTCTCTCTCTCTCTCTCTCTTCGCGGTGGCCCGTTCGTGTATACGTTATTCTCGCCAGACGCACACAACACACGAACACACACGGAGACGCGTGCGTGTGCGCGCGCACTTCGACGATCTGGCTAACGTGCGCAGTGGCTGATGGATATACGCGCGCGACGAGCCTACCGCGGCTATCCCGTGAAGCGCGCTCGTCCGTCTCTCCCTTACACGGTACGCATATATTTATCCCGTCTCTTACTCCGTCAGCGGGGTCTTCACCGCAGGAGCTACACATAGCTCACGTGCTCTTAGGCTCTCGTCGCCCTCTCTCCCTCTCTCTCTCTCACTCTCTTCAGCGACATCTCAGAAGAGGCTCACCCCCCTCCCCCCAATGATGAGACGCCTTCTGTCGCTCTCACCCTCGTATCACGGCAAAGGAGAGACGCGGGAAGGGCCGCCCGAGCTGCGGAGAGAACGCGCGCAAGAGCCACCCAAGGAGCGAGCTCTTTTGTCTCTCGGCGAGCCGTGAATGCGCCCTGGCGTGTACCATATACATTCATACATATATATATGCATGCATGGGTATATATATGCACACGCATAATGCGGGTCAGGGATGCGAGAGCTACATGTTGTGTACACGTACGTGCGTTCACGGACTTGCATGATTACAACGGATGCGTGTATGCGTGTTCAGGATTGTTGTATGATGAGGAAGCGCGTGAATGTGTGTATGTGTGTATGTGTGCGCACGATGGCGGAGCGAAGAGCCGCGGGAAGAGAGGCCGAGCGATAGAGACTGATAAAGACTGCGAGACGAACGATGAGAGACATACCATGCATGAACCAACTTTTATGCATATGTTAGTTACGAGGTGTGGAGTTTCTTATTCTTTATCATGCATACGGCTGGGCTCGTAACTATCGCGAACGAGTAACGCCGCCTGGGCGACGAAATGCGACACCAATCCAGCGGGATTATGTCACAGCGCATGCGCCCGGCGAATTCATCTGCCTGACGTATGCGCAGGGGCATTCTCTTGATGTAAAATCGCAGGGGGCAAACTTTACTGGGGAATTAACTAATCTAATAGCAAATGACTGTGCCACGGCGAGCTATGAGGCATGAAATCGACTATAACCAAACAAAAATCAGTTTAATGCAATATTTCGCCGCTAGGACGATCTCGTCGACTTTTTACGATTCCAAAGTGTGTTTCTGTAATGTACATAGATTAAAAAAAAAACACCAAAGAGTTAAAAACACAATGAGCCAGAATTAACAAACCGTGAAAAATGTGTAAAACGAGTGTCTACGATAAAGAGGATACGAAAATTACAAACTCGTGTCACACACGCGCACATCATTGAAAGGAGCTGAAACTTGACTCCCCATTTCAGTATTTTAAGTTTTCATGTTTCCCGTGTTGATTCTTTTCCCCGGACTTGACTCGTCAACGTTTTGCGCCACGTACGTACGAAACGTACGTGAGACCAGCTGCAGGCTGTACTCAACTTCGAGTCTCATAGCGATGCTCTTCTCTCGCTACCCCGTCGTCGTCTAGTCTCTCGAGTTTTCTCGCTTGTGCGCGAGCCACACTCACACGGTCTCGTCTCGTCGCTGGGTTTATGGATCACACACACTGACTCACGTACATACATTCGTACATCACACAAACCCACGAACGACGAACTGCCATTCCACGTGTAACACATCTTCTCGACGATTCTCCGGGTTTTTTTTCCCATCCCCATTTTCACGCGTTTCACCCCTTCTTTTTTCTTTCTTCGTCGGTCTGGCTCTACTTCTGGGGGGCTTCTATGGGCTGCCACTCGTGGCGCTACGTGCTCCACGAGAGTAGCGCACACTCGAATGCCCGAGCGAGCAGCCAAGTTTCGTAGCGTTGGGACGCGCTCGACCGGAAACGAAATCGAAATGAGACGAGGGGCGGACTCGGAGGGGGACGGAATTATTATGGAAGAACTCGAGAACGAAATGCTTGGCAACGAGAGAAAGAGAGAGAGAGAGAGAGAGAGAGAGAGAGAGAGAGAGGGAGAGAACTCGAGCGAAGAGGTGTCGACGATGATGTGTTACTGCGGCCCCAGACTCCGTTCGCACAAAGATTGCATCTTTTCCGCCATTTTTGCTACCTCATGGAAGAAGCTACGTGATGGTGAGACATTTTTTTGCAAGATCTTCGTGTCACCGTGGTCAGAATGTGCCAAAACGTCGAGAAAACACATTTGAAGAAAATATCCGGATGTATGTGTGGGTGTCGTGTAATGGCCTCGTAAAATTCAAACGTGTATAACACGAGAACGCTTTCAGCTACAGCTTCCAAATTCTGCAGGGATGTGCGACTCTATGACTCCTTCAGTGACTATAATGTTCGTCATGATTCGGTAGATAGTGAACGAAGCTTTTTCCATAAAGAAGCCAAAGAATCTGAGAAAACGTATGAAACGAAATAAAAAAAAAACATACAAACAAACAAACAAACAGTCCGCCGATTCATTTATCAGCATCGACCACATTATCGACCATCGGTAATTGATATTTCAACGATGATGATGCAATGAACGATCGGCCGATTCGAACTCAGATAGGGCGTGTGTTTATCTGACACACCGATTGACACTCCTACGCTCGATGATACGGCAAATCGTTGAGCCAGCCGAGCCACCTATTCGCGTGAGTCATCGCGGTTTCGAGGAGCGGATGGTAATCGACGTAATAATCCTCCAAAAATTTCAAACACCGGTAGCCACGACGTTTATTTTTCACACGAGTCATTCGACGATAAATCCGCCATTACATGCAATCAAAGCTAGATCTACGGTAAAATCTTTTTTCTTTCCAATGGCCTCACAGATTAATCGCTCTGCGAGTCAGTGCTCGTTTCTAGTTTTTTATTTCGTTTTTAAATCGTAGCCTTTGATCGTCGACGAAAAAATATTTGCCACCGAAATTTCGCTCGTTCTTTCTCTCTCGCACTCATGACGGCCCACCCGAGTTTATGTCGCACACAAACTCCTGACCCTCCAGCTGTACGGTAATAAACCGAAGTCACATCAAAAGTAGTGATTTTATTCAATTTTTTTTTAATCTCAAAAAGCCCACATTTTCGATCTTCCAAATAAATATACTTTTTGGAACCTGCACCATTTTTTTTTCTAAAAGGACACTTTATGAAATAGAAAACCATAAGATTTTTTCTTTTCATTTCAATATTTAGCTAAGTTGTGAATTTTTTAGTTCAATATTTTTTTTCGTTGTCGAGATTTCGTCCAATTCAAATAATTATAACAAAATAAATTTCCAATGAACCTCTGAAAAACCTATTGGACTATAAAATCAAATCAACCCTAAGAAATGTTCCAGATCTTTTTCAGATTTTTAGGATGCCTTCTACACGAGGAATAAAAAAAAACATCGACAGGTCTTTTCGTCGATGTCCCTAAAAACGTTTGATTTTTCTTCCGTACAAGATTTCACGGATTCGACGTTGCGAATCATCGTCGACGTTTTGATATTCATCGCACGTGACGAGCACGTGTTCAATCCGAAAAGCTTGATTCAAACGAAACGTCGAGTCCGAATTTCGTTTGCCAGCGATGCTCTCTCGTGATCCGCGATGTCGTTTTCGACACACAGAGCTCTCGTTTCATTGCAAACCGTGATCACCGAGTTGTACGGGCGTCGAAGCGACGAGGATTTTCGCGTTGCAAAATCGTCGAGCTAGGACGGCCGGTCGTTATACATACGTTGGTACACGTCGTGTCAAAGTCTTGTCGCGGGTCGATTACGACAAGACGTTTTCGCAGCGTGGCGAGAAGGAAGAAGAGGGTCGACGTCTTCGTGCTCGGAAGAGCCAAAACCGTTTGAGGAACGGCTCGTCGCTTCGTGCGAATGATCGTGCGAGGGGGCGCGCGCGGGGGGAGGCAAAGGCCAAAAGAGACGGTCGTCTGGAGACGCGAACACGATTCGCCACGGGTGACGAATGCGTTTCCGCGGCATTTTGGCAAAAGTCTGCGAAAGTTCTGGCGGCTCTTCTGGCAAGTGTCGGCCACCTTAATTCGCCATTCGCCGTGTCACGAACACGGGCGAGAGCAAATGGCCACGATGATAAAAGAGCAAAAACGACGACACAGGGGAGAGACGTTTAACCGACGTCAAATATCTCGCCACCATTGGGCCCGCGCGAGCGTGAGCTCAACTTCGTTCGGACCGACAAATTATTAATCCCTCACGGAGTTTATCGCCCGAACCCTCGTCTCTTAATTCGAACCAACGGAGATATCACGCCTCAACGTTGACAAAAGGAACGGTCGGATCTTCGAATATATATATGTATATATGTGTATATATATGCAACTCATTGGGATTTCTCATTTCTGTTTCACATCGTTCTGTGTTCTCGTCGTCACTGTGACAAGTTCGTGGCCTCTGTATATATATATATATATATATATATGTAGAAGGTAGTAAGTCAAGTTTCGGTGGTCGTCGTCCGTCGCTCTGCCAAGACACCGAACGTGAATGATTTGGCCGAAATTGAGATGGATCAGGAGGAAGATTTTTTTTTCTGGTCGATCGAGAACCGTCTTCGCTCAGCGAGTAATCCGCAACACGCTCGCGCGATGTGATCGGTCGATCATCGAAATAGGGCAACCCAAGTTGAACTTTTCGAACCCCTGTTCACCCCGATTACTCTCGAATGCCGATATTTCTTCGGTGGATTGTGAAGAGTATCACGAGTTGACATTATATGCGAATTGTACTCTGATCTGATTCCCTGAATTGTCGTTAATTATTTGTTCACATTCGATCGGGTCATTGATGTACGAAATTCAGAATCGTAGATTCAATATTTTCGAACGAAATCCCCGCATCGAACACCTTGTCATTATAACGCCATTGTTCTCAAATAAATATCGAAATAATCTCTATGATGAAAAATCTTTTGTCCCCAAAGGCTGGTTATTGTTCCCTAATAACCATTAGCGTAACATATTTCGACGTACCATTATTTTTTCTTTTTTGGGTTTCAGCCTACGCGGTATACGTTCGAATATTAACATATCATTGACGTATATATACTACATGTGGGTCTGAAACGGAATAACACGACGAGTTATTTGATTATTGAGCAATAAGTCAAACAA
The DNA here is from genome assembly GCA_963662125.1 of Diplazon laetatorius. Taxonomy (NCBI): domain Eukaryota; kingdom Metazoa; phylum Arthropoda; class Insecta; order Hymenoptera; family Ichneumonidae; genus Diplazon; species Diplazon laetatorius. Next base: position 9,260,702 of record OY759159.1, read on the forward strand.
GATAGTCCGATAAGAATTGAAAACAGCTGGAATTCTCGATGATCGATGTAACGTGACACATATCCATAAATATACACACACACACACACACCACAGCTTGTGGATTATTGCGCGGTTGATAGCCCGTCCCGAGTTAGTATCTTTCTTTCCGTAACACGCGGCAGCTATATACATATATATATATACATGCTCTCAACGTTGTGATAACGTTTTACACACGTGCGGCCATACGCTATGAATAACAACAACGTGTGTCCGTGTATGTGTTGGATTCATGAAACACCTAATAATACCTGCCTCCCACAACCCGAAGCATTCGATACGCCAACGGGCTCAGACACGGCGACGAGCGAGGTAACACACGTGATCGCGTGAAACATACATGTCTATATATGTAGTTCTCTCGCTCTCTTTCTATATATACATATATGAATATATAGACGATGGAAGGAGCAAAGCCGAGGCTGGGTTAAACGCGACAAGCGATTTTAATATCGGACGCTAATGCGCCCGATACGATAATCTCGGTGCCCGGGGTCCGTACTTAACGGCGACTTAACGCTAATCATGGCGTCGGCGGTGATGGGGCTGCGAGGTCCCGTGTCCGGGGCGGTTGAAGCGCGGCTACACACTCTCACACACACACACACACACACATGCATACGTTCAACACTCTCTTTGCGCTCCGATCTCCTCGGCTCGGAGAAACATGCGGTTGCTTGCATGCATGCCGCACGTTATGCGGTTATACGTGCCAACAACGCGGGGCGACGGGGACCGCCGGAGGGCCGAGAGAGAGATAGAGATAGATAAAGACAGAGAGAGTCAGCGAGTTACCATAGTAGATTCGCACGCGTAGATAGTACACCTAATATCTATGTATACACCGGAGTCGGCTATTATGCCTCAGCTATATATATCCATACACATACCTATATACATAGCTGTGCGCTCCTTTACGCACACTGATAATACTTAGCTTCCCGCGATGCACCACGGTCGGTAATCCGCGTTGCGTTTCACCGTGGCCAGTGGGTTGCGGCGGTGGGCGAGTATCCGGTATAGTTATATCGTTTGTCCGGTCAACATGGAAGGAGAAACTCTAGATCGTAGGTTGTGGGTGTGTGAGGGAGAGGAAAGATCGTTTTGGGGGGTGGGGGGAGGATGGAGACACGAATAGAGGATACGGCAGACACGGGGGATGAGAGACTAGCGAGCTAGTGGAGCTGTGGTGCGCGGTGCGAGTACTTGTAGTTACACGTGGCTCGGGGGGCGCTATTACGAGGAATAAGTGGATACCGCGGCTTGCCTCCGTGTATACTCGAACGCATGAACGAACCCGGGACCGGGTTCCCGAGTGTGGGACTCTGTCGAATGACGGGCACTGTGCGGGGATGATGTTGGACCGGGTTGGTTGTGTTTGGGGGTATATATATATATATAGCGCCTGGTGTAGCGCAGCGCGGTATTTGAACGACAAGCTGGCGCAGCGAGTTGGCCATTTCGAGTTTAGCGTGTCCCGTCGTTGGTGCGGTTCTCCGGACCCCATCACCCAAACGTCCACCGAGTCTTCACTACCCTCCCTACCCCTAGTGGCAACGCCAACCGCCACCATCGTCACACGACTCACGCTTGTGTTGGCTGTTCGATGTACGCTTCCTCTCGTGTGTGTACCCGGTGGCACACTGGCTATCAGCTTGCAAGCCACCCGGGAATCCGGTCTATTGCCCAGAAACGCAGTCGTTGGTCCAGCATAGTACAGCCCCCGTTGTTCGGTTGTTGTTTCTCGGCTAGCCGTTGCTAGCCGCGCGAATCCTCGTTTTACCCGTGAGTCTCTCGAAGTCGTGACCACCGGACGGTCCCCCGACGGTCAGCCAACTTTGCCCGTTGCGCTATGGTGGAAACCCACCCCCGCCCCTCGGTGGACGCTAATAAACGCGGCCAGCTTCGCGACGAGTTTCCTATACTCTTGTCTCACTTGGCCCAACCACGTGGATTTACTCTCGGGCTGGTTTTGTCGCTTTTCGACCATCTATTTCTCCCTGGGTTACCATGGCCTTCCTTTATTTCCGAATAGGAGAACTCTCGAACAGTCCCATAGCATTGGACTGCAACGTGGTCTGTCTCGCTTTAACGCTTTGCCGTTGTTCTTCTTTGTTTCACGAACGACTGGGGTAATCCACCTTTATCTCGTGTCCCCGAAGGGCCGTATCTGGTTGTACCGCAAAGTGGCGGACCGGCGAAGGCGTTCACGTACAATCAGCTTTCTCTCACTGGATATGAGAGTTTTTTTCGGTTTTTTTTTTTCATTCTTATTTATTTGTTTGTTTTGTTGTTGTTTTTTTCCTCTTCTGGCTTTTATCTCGGAAAGTCGAGTTGGTTGTTTTGTTACGCTGTGTTCCGGGTAATGCGAGGGGATTCTTTCGAGAGTGGCTTTGTAAGCGAGGGAGACGGTTTTTTTTTCCTGTTGGTAATTGATCCGTAAGTAGGAAGATTAGGGAAGTGTTTTTTTTTTTGGCTTGCGTCAGGGGGAGATTAGGGCCCTCGCTGACCGGAAGCCCGAACGTTCGTAAGCCAAATGAATGGATCACTTTCGTCGTTGGCGTAAAATCGATCGAACGGTTCTAAACATTGATTTTCTTTTTTTCTTTAATTTACGTGAATTATTCGGAAAATAATAATCAATACTTCGTTCAGAATTTCTATTTGTTTTATTCTAATGACTAAAAATACAATTTTGTTTGTGCACTGATTCTGCTGCGACGGTGGTTCGGTGTTGAGAGCATCACGGCTTGCGGTTAGTTTCTTCGTGGCCGCTAGATGGCGCAGCGGCGGTAGACGTTTCTCGCGAGAGGAGCGTGGCGGACGGGTCTATATAAGGTCTCGCGATCCGACCCAAAGCATACTTACCTGGCGCAGAGGACACCGTGATCAACAAGGCGGTTCCTCCAGGACGAGGCTCATCCATTGCACCACGGTCGAGCTGACCCCTGTGAATATCCCTAATGTGGATATCTCGGGCGTATAATTTTTGTTAGTCGGGACTGCGTTCGCGCTATCCCGGATAAATACAATCAAACATAATTAAATATAGAAATTATATTCTTCTGGAACTCTTCGAGAAGATATTCAACGAATACATTGCTTCAAAATCGATACCTCGGCCAAATATTTTGATAAGTTAAAAAAAAAAAAGCAATTCTAATAGTACCTTTAGAAAACTTGCTCAATATATTTCTTCAGCTGCCCAGTTTTATTTTGTTCAATGTCGTACAATTTCAAACAATACCACGGTTCGACCGTTTTATTTTTAAAAAAATCTCAAATGAATCTACCTGAGGCGATGTATGGATATGAATAATTCATAAATTCCACAAATACGAACAAACGAATTTTTTTTTTTTGTTTTCTCATTCCTCGCAAATTCTCCCATTTCTCTCTAGTTGGGGACTAGGGAGCCAGATTTCGCATAGAAATTTTTTTTTTGCAAAAGAAAAAACCACCACACACCAATTTCCAAAGATGCGAAGGATTTCTCGTGAAAGGTTTGAAAGATCGGGCCGAAAGATCAACAGTGAAACGGTAGAAAATAAATAAATGAAAAAAAAAAAAAAACGAAACCCTTGGAAGGCTGCGTAACTCACGCACGCGATCGGGGCGATGGTCTAACCCGCGGGCAAAGCCCTCGAAGCCTCCCCCCCCGCCCTCCGGGTACACGCTCGTCGGTTCGCGTGTACGAATGTAAAGGCGAGTATTGACGGAAGAGAGCGAGGGATTTCGTGCGACTAATTTCACGTGGGCGAGGTCTTGGGGCCCCGGGGACGCTGATGATTTACTGGGAGGGCCGGAATCCGTGCGGTCGTCGAGCACACGAGTGCGAGTGAAACAACCGAGACACACACACACACACACAGAGCCTGTAAAGAGCGACCCCAGTTCGGGGTGAATATACAAGGCGAAAGGGATAGAGGACCGAGGATTAGCAGGAGTGGAAACAGGTAACTGGCGCTCGTGACCCACCCTATTCTTGTTATTTACGAGACTCCCCCCATCCCTTTCCGTTCTCCGTCGCTCAGCGAAGCCCCAAACCGAACGAGGGATGAAGACGGAAGAAGGTCCTTCGGGTCTCGTTCGAATTAATATTCCCCGATGTACACACTGTGTTTCCAGACATTTCGAAACGTTGCTCGGGTTGCCTCACGTTGTTTCTCGCAATCTCCCTTTCGAACAACTTCGGACCAATCGGCCACCGATCCTCGACAGTCCGTCCAAACTCTTCAAGGTCCATCCGAGTCTCAATTCTGTCCTCTGTTAGTTTTGCCTGCACAGTTATTTTTTTTTTTTTTTTTTTCAGTTGGTAACTTTCATTGCGTTGGTAACGTTCATTGTTGAGTAAAAAAGCTGCAAGATGAAACCAGCATTTTGCTTACTTCGAATTGTACGTAGTGAGTGGAGATTCTTCTGTGGAAAAGCGAAAAAAACTATAATTAGTCATCTGTTTGAACTTGAACATTAGCGGGATGAATAATCTTGAAAATCTGCAGATTTCACATGTTTCCTACCGAAATGAAAAAATTATATTAAATTCCATATAATTAAAAAATTATATTAAATTATATTAAATTATATTATATTTAATTATATATAAACTGTGCATGGGATTGGGCATATATAGTTTTTATTTAGATTATAGATAGATTATATATAAACTATATATAGTCAATCCAATCTATTGATTATATATAATTTTACTCACTTAAAAAAAAATCCAAGTATACTATCGTCAAAGACAAAAGATCACATCCACGTAATTTCCACCCCCCCCCCCCAAAAATCGGCTACGAGCTTTCAGTAATGCCAACAAGCCACGTGAAAAAAACCCATGGGTGAAAAATCATGAAAATTCTTGGCATCGTATGTCCGTGATACCAAAAAAAAAAAGTTTAGTAGATACGAAGTGTACCATGGACAAAACACGGAACCCCCGACGAGTTAGTCGTGATACGTACGGCCCTGGCTACAAGCCATTACCGCGAGAGTCACGGAGAGTAGTAGATGTGCCACAGAGAGAAACACACTCTGGTGCTCGGTCTCGGGGTCTCTCGGTCCGTATAGGCAGGAGCGGCGGCGGCAGGGTGGCAGATAACATTGCTGCATGACACCGGGGCGAATGCATGCTGGCTGGTTGGCTGGCGGGCTCTCTTGGCTTCGCGACTACTCTTCGGGGTCTGCGGACTCGAGTGGGTAAACCCAAGAGAGAGAGAGAGAGAGAGAGAGAGAGAAAGAGAGAGAGAGAGAGAGAGAGAGAGAGAGAGAGAGAGAGAGAGAGAGAGAGAGAGAGAGAGCCTGAAAGCCGAGAGACGGACTGTGAAAAGCGACTGTGTGAGCCGGCCATCCAGAGATACACACAATGAAACGATGTACTTGCCCCGTTCTCCCCTCGGTGTACACTTGGTCCCTCTATATATCTTCCTCTTCATAGACGCACGTACACTTATACTCATATATATATATGGATATAATACAATGCTGCATAGCACAGAGCGTGCAATTCTCTCTAGCTTACCGTTTTCTCTGTCTCTCGCTCTCACTCACCTGCAGTTCCATTGCGTCGTGGGTAACATTTCCGTCTCTTTCACTCAGTCAGAACACTCACGAGTTTCTGCTGCTCATTGGATCTCCCCATTTCTCATTCTCACTCACTCACTCTCTCTCTCTCTCTCTCTCTTGCTCGCTCACCTCACCAGTGTTAAAAGCAACACCAGCAGCCACCGTCACAGCATCAGCACCAGAAGCAACAACGGGGAACGGCAAGTCCATAACCGCACAGTCCTGTTGGGGCCCCCGAAGCTAAGCCACCGTGTTGTTCACTCGGTACCAAGAGAGAGAGAGAGAGAGAGAGAGAGAGAGAGAGAGCCAACATAGTGGCCCGCAGCAGCCGCGCGTAAGGACTGGGTTACGACGGTAAATTTTCACTACCGTGCGGAGTTCTAATGGACGGGAATGCAGTTGGGTTTCATTGGCCTCGCGGGTTGCGCCTCGAGGACGACCGTCGACCATGTAGACGATGGTGTTGCACAGACCGGTGCGCACTCGGATACACGAGACTCGCAGACCGAGAAAGGACATACGTAACTGCGACTCGTGGTGTAAACGAAACGACAGACACACGGACGGAGAAAGATTCAAAACTTGGTGAGGGGCGGGGGGATCTTGATTGTTCTCACCACACGCATTTACCGAACCGAGGAAGCGAGAGGAAATGGGCGAACGGGGTGATGCAGGGGGGGGGACTTGGAGTAAGTTGTTCGCGGTTTCGTAGTGGGAATCACGAGACACCCTCGCACCACGAGATTCCTTTAATATCCGTCCGAGTACCTACCCACCAGACCCAGCGACTTTACCGTGGATTATATGCTTTCCACCGTTGAAGCATATGGCCTTTTGCAAAATTGCGAATGGAAAATGGCACGTCGAAAGTTTGATAAAAATTTTATTGTGCAGTAGTGATATCTTGTGGAAATGTTTTTTTCATGATGTTCTGATTGAAATGTCTATGGGAGGAATTATGTATGTTTTTGAACGACGAATAAACAGGATGAATGACTAATTTTTGTTGTTGTTATTTTCCTTTGAAGTTCGGTTTAATGTGACGATGAAAATTTCTCCAATTTGAGAACTCATGAATGATAAGTATCGATCCGAATTTCTGTCACGAGATTTATCGTCAGCGCTGATGTCAAGCGACGGAGACGTTCTCTACATTTAGTCGTAATTTTGCTTCCTCATAGAGGAAGCTTTGGCAAATGTGTAGAATGATAAGGAGGCCATTAGCAAGGTTCTACTTTACATCTTAATAATTAAAAAAAAAATGTATCAAATGATAAGTAAGCCATGAGCAAGGTTCTACTTTACATGTCAATAATTCAAAAACGGTACAAAATTATAAGGAAGCAATGTGCAAGGTTCTGCTTTTTTTATTCATTTATTTCGAAGTTACAATAACAACGCCAATAACCTCGATTTTCCTTCACATCATTACTCCATCAAATATTTTCCGTCCAGACCAGAAGATAATACATTCAGATTATACATTCATTGTACATGCAAAATGTAATGCTGCCTCATTAATTTCACCACAATGTAATATATATATTCTCGCATGTTGTATATACGCGACCGGGTAATACATTTATCGTTTGTAAATTATGCAAACCGTTGATGTGGCAACGTTATATACGCGGAATACACACCAACGTGATAAATATTCGACGAGTAAAATAGCGACAGAGGGGAGGTTTGAGAACGAAATTGGCAGGTTTCACGCGAACGAGCCAAAAACAGGAAACATGAACGGGCGTTGCCAACGCCGCAACGTGAAAGAGTATAACACAGCTTGATGGTTTTCCACGTAGCCGAAGGTTTTGTACGGAGAAGCGGGCTCGTTAATGCATCACGATGGTTCACATTGGTGTGCGATCCGCGATTCCGCGTACAACTAACCTTTGACGTCTACCAACTAACCGTGTAGATCTTCCATGCTTCACGTGCGGCTTCGACACACACACACACATACATATATAACCCACCGTGTGTGCCGTAAACACGTGTACGTAACATCGCGAGCGCCATCCAGCGGATTGGTACAACGGTTAGAGCCGAGGTTAGGGTACTACGATGTGCATTATATTTCTCTTGATTAAATTTCTCCGGTTGCTGTCCCTTCGGTGCTTCCCTCTCTCGCTTTGCTAGCCAGGTTTCCTCTTTGTAGCCGAGGACTTACTAACAATTCGTGCTTCTGTAGTATCTCTCTATCTCTCTCTCTCTCTCGTCTCTTCTACACGGGGGGCTATATAATCTGGAAAATTATTCCCAACAGCAACGAACCCGCGTGCCGTTGTTATTGCTACTGCTGCCGCTGTTGGTAGTCGCGCTGGTTGGCGTTGGGGGGGGGGGTGGATGCTCGCCGCTGCTGACGCCCCCTTCCCACGATGCCCCGAGCTACGTCGGAGCGTACAAGCTCCTTTGACTATGCTAACTACCGAAGTAAGTAGGTATAGATGGCGGTGGTGTAGCCCTTGCGGTTGTGTTGCCAGACGGAGGTTCGCGTCTCTCTCTCATCTTACTCTCGCCACATCTAATTCCTTCCGATTCGCTCCTCGCGCTTCACCCTCCGCGACCCCCCGAAGCCGTCCCTCTTGCTCTTTGGCGTTATCGTCTTGCGCCCACTCCCGCGTTGAACAACGAAACAGACCGTGGTATATGCACAGCCTCGGTGAGTGCAAGCGTCCGTGGTAAGTGCGCCAACCCGTGTTTCTCAATCATCCCGAAATCGAATTCTCCGCAGCCCGCTGGAATCATGGCCGTGGAGAAGCCTTTCAACTCGATTCTCTCACCCTACAATCTCCATTCCCTCCTTCAGCCGCCGCGGGTTTATATATATATATGTGTGTGTGTGTGTGTGTGTGTGTGTGTGAGTGTATACGTGTATATATATATATATATATATATATATATATATATATACACCCGCGCCAATGAACGCCCATTGTTCTCGGTCCAGGAATTAGAACCTTCGATTTACATCTACCTACTCGAGCAAATGGAACAGACGCCACGAACAACCGCGAACCAACATGGAAATTGCTCGACCCGGCGATACCCATATATTCTTTTTTTTTCTCTCTTCTCGAACCCCATTAGCCTATAACGTTATTCTTTCGTGGCTAATTGAGATGCTGTGGCACTGCTCGGGACTCGTCAATTACGCATTCGACGGTTCTTATACGTGGAATCTGAACTAAATCACGAATACTAACGTTTACAAAATCAATGGCTTGAAATTAAAAAAAAAAATGAAAATAGTTACGTGTCGTCGTCCGTGCAGTCTAGGACGAATTTCTATGAAATTTTCATGATATATAAAATGAGAAAAAGAAAAATTATCCTTCTGTCCGTACACTTACCCCGAAAAGTCTTGCGTACATTTTTTTGTATTTAAAAGGTATTTGAAAACTTTTTTTTCTTCTAGTAAAAAAAGCTAAGGGCCCACGAGTAACAAATTTTTTTAGGAAAGGCAGCCAAGCTTCCCTCATCGCTATTTCAACTATTATCGCTATTTACTTTACCTGATAGTTAATTTTACAGATTTTACTCAAATTTTTTTTTTACAGATTTTAATTAAATTTAGATTATTTTTTACAGATTTTAGTTAAATTTAGATTATTTTTTTACAGATTTTGATTAAATTTAGATTATCATGATACAAAACGATGGTCGATCCATCTTGAGGTCAAAAGCCGTGTGTGCCACAAAGCCTGTATCTATATACCCGAGCTGTACTGCTTATAACACTCTTGTGAAGTACCCCCACCCCCACCCTCCTCGCTCTCATCGAGAGCCGTCGAGTGTGCGAGGGTGCGGCGACGGTCTTACCGGGTGACCGCTCGAGTGGGATCGAAGACCACGTGCGGTAATTCGCTAATTGATGGGCCACGGGGGCGACTGCTACGTCTACCGGGTTGTGTCCGTTCTCGTGCCGCATCTGCTTCTCCGCTGGGGCGCTAGTTGGTTCACTCGACTCGACGAAGCGGGGTCCACCAACCCCAGGCCCAACCACCCGTTGTAACGTTCTCTCTGGTTCGCTCGTGAATTTCGTAGCTCATCCATCGCTCATTGCTTCCGCACAACAGCTCGTTCGACCCTTTACGTAAAATCAGACCGCGCGACACTTGTCCGACTGTGTGTATGTCTCTGTCTCGCCTTCCCCTTCCCTCCCTCCTCCGTCAGTATCCGAGAAAACACCGAACTCGTATTTCCGCCTTACAAACGACGCTCTGTTGATCCCGTGGTCCCTTCGCTGATCCGTTTCAGCTGCTCGACCGTACTTTCCGGTCGATTCCACACGTTCGAGTAGAAGGCTTCCACGAAAAAAAAACCAAAAAAAAAAACACACACAAATATCGTTCCAGACATGATACCACATTTTTTTTTCTTCGTTCCCCTCTGCGCTTCCAAGAACGCCTAAACTCGCAGAGACGACTCTTCTCACCACGGTTGTTCAATATTTATTTACAAAACATTCTACTTCGGTGTTAGATATTACGTAGAAAAAAAAAAACAACATATGTTCGAGTCCGGGGAACGAAAAATTGGTTGTTACTCTGTATCGTCTTGTAACCGTTTTATTTCAACAAGTTTCTTGCGAAATAATATGGCTTCGTGGTGCGACGAGCATTTTTACGAAACAACAAAAAAAAAAAAAAATGAAAACAAAACAAAAAACGCGTTCAAAGTCGACGTAAAATCTATGCGAGATATAACATTGACGATACCCCCGGGGGCCATAAAATTTTTCTCTCTTCCATCTTACTTCACTCCGCGTCGTCTTATCGTGATATATATTACACGTAACGTTCGTGTCGAGAGTACACACGCGTGTCTGTGTGTGTACGTGTGTGTGTGTGTCGGACGAAGATCCACGGGGAATGAGAAAACTCGGTGGTGCGACGTGCCGCGTGGAAAATTGTGAAGAGGTGAAACAGGCGTGAGAGAAAGAATGGCTCGGTGAATCCGTAGGGGCCGCGTGGAGAAACATGGCTTCTGCCATTTATATACACACACACACACATATATATATCTATACATGTGTGTATACATATTTATATACACACATAACCCGAAGAAAGAAAACGCGTTATAGGAAAACTCCGGTTGCAGAAACACTGAAAGGTGTATAGGCGCCAATACGGTTGTAGGTTAGAAAATACGAGGACACATATACAATATGTGTGTGTGTGTACACATACACACATGTGTACATAAGAAAGAGACAGGGGGGGGTCCCATTGGTACGAGAGTGGAAGATAGTGAGTATTGGACGTCTACGAGGGGGATATAGAAAAGAAGGTGCATGAACTCGAGTCTTCGGTTCGCGGCGACGAGTTCTCGAAACTGGCGGGTAGCGGCGCTTCGTCGCTTTCTTTCTTCTCTCTCTCGCTCTCTGTCTCACTCACTCTCGCTCTTCATCTCCCCCGGCCCCGCCGCTATATTGCTCTTGTTCCCCGTCATTCTCCCTCCCCCAGCCGTCAGTATATCCTTCTGTGCCGGCATCGCCCGCAGTATATTGACGTACGATCGTGATGTACACGAACACAGCGGACTTTGTTATGCCGTAATAGCGCAAAATCGTTTCCATCTCCGTCTTGTTATTCGCCCGGTCTTTCTCCCCACGTTTTCACGAGCAACGAGAGATGGCGCGCAAGGCCAGAGGGACGCTCGAACGAAAGCAAAAACAAAACAACAACAACAACAACAACAACAACAACAAAAATGCACAAAAACGAAGGAACGAAATAAAAAAAAAACGAAAAACGAAAATCGAGAGGGGGGATAAAAAAAAGAAGAAAAAGCTCAGCGAGAGTCGATGAGTGCCCGGGGTCCGCGCGCCGCTCACGGTCTCCGGGCTCTTAAGCTTTGTTTTTTCTCCTTCGGGTAGTAGGTTCGCGCGGCCCTTACCCGCAGCGAGCAGCGGTAGCGGCAACGGAGAAGTCCTGCGGTGTAGAGGCCGAGGGGGGGGGGGGCGTAGGAACCGATGGCATAGGAACGGTAGGAGCAGCAGAACAGCGGTACGAGTGACGAAGACGGATAAAGAGGAGGTTGAAGTACACGCGAGTGAGCGAGAAACATTCGCGGTAGATGGAACGCTGAGGGGCGGCTAAGAGGGGGAGGGAGGGAGAGCTTGCGCGGCGAATGCAGGGCACGATGAGAGGAGGAGAGGGGCGTGTGGGTGGCCAATAGTTTTGCCCTCGAAGCGCGCCGCATAGCGAGCCCCGAGTAGACTAGTCTCACTCTCGTTCTCTCCGTCCTCGTTTCCCGGTGTCTTCTCGCTTTGTCTTACCACGGTCGATCGTTCTCTTCGTTGGGCTCGTACCGGGGGTTGTGCTCTCTCGCCCTCGTTCGTGTTCCACACGGTGCGGATACCGGTGCTATAGTTGTACCCGCCAGGGTGGGGAAACGGCGGGTAGGGGGTGGGGGGGGGCTATAGGTGTAGAGAAAGAGCCTGGCTCTGTATACGGCTCGAAAGGTCCGCGCGGACCGAACGTTCCGACGTCAACGTCGACAACCGAGCGACTACTCGTTTTCCCATTGGTCGTCGGGCCACGTCGATTGGTCGGTTTTTAAAACCGTTGCCCGCATCTCCAACGAAAGATGGGCGTTGCTACTTAAGAAACACGACTAACCATTGGCCAAGTCGTACGACCGAGTAACGCGATTGGCGTTTAACGAGTCCGCGCGGATTTCGAGCCTCCACAGACGTATTACGAGTAGAGAGAGAGAGAGAGAGGTTCGGCAAAACTCGGTGTTTCTCGCTCGCTCTCGCGGCGTTCCGTCGAACGCCGTATACCGTCGTCGCGGCCGGGGAGAGGATATACGTTGGGCTATACCGGTAAGGTCGTCGTCGGGGTGGAAAACGCTCAAATGGGGTGGTTTAACGCGAACCTCGCCCCGGTGCCAGAAGGACTCACCCGGGAGCGCCAGCCGGGGCAAACTACCCGCGCGGTCGTGGCTTCGGTGGCGTCGCGTCGTCCGGCTCGGGGCTCAAGCGGGTGACGAGGGGATGGAACGCCGAAGAGCGAAAGGACGATGGAACAGTGCATGAGAGAGAGTGAGAAGGAGCGAACGAAGGGAAGAGGGAAAGATACGAGAGGTGGAAACCGGAGATGAGAGGGTGCGCGCACTTCGGGCGCCCCGAAACAACGTAACGACGAGCGAAATTAGGTAATTCGGGCTCGTAATAATGCGAGGACCCCGCCCGGTAATGAATCGGGCTGCGGGCACTTTCTCTACCCCCTCTCTCGCTCTCTCTCTCTCTCACACACACACACACACAAGCACGAGCGCGTGACTTCGTCCTTGTCCACGAACGGCCAACGTAGAAATTAGGACCCGAACTGACCTTCTTCCTCATTCCGTAATGGGATATAAGCTAGACTCACCAAACCTATATATATAGATATATTTGTATTGTACGCCGTGTTATATAGCGTGTAGTTCTAATGATGACGGGAAGCTTCGCACCGTTATGGAACTACAGCTTCTTTCCACGTAACGTGTATAAGACGCAGTTTAGCTGTTAATATCCCAAGAATTTACCGTGGTATCGCCGTATTAATTGGTCCCGACACTTTTTCCAGTTTCGTCGGGCCGCATGGCAATCAATTAGAATATGATTCTCATTGGATTAATAAGTAATTTGCATATTTCAAAGTTTACCCGGGGATTTTACACGATGGAATAATATGCCTTTTTTTCTGTCCCCCCTCCCCGACCAATTAACATAACGAGGAATCTCGAAGATTCTCGTAATACCGGGGAAACATGTACACAACACACGTTGGTAACGTGAGTTCGTCGTTGGCAATTATGGTGAGTCGAAAAATAATTTTCCATACGCCCCGTGTGATTAACATTTTGAGGTACACGAGTGTAAAATGATACACGATCCGTGGAAGGATATATAATTTATCGCCAACGTCGATAAATCGCCAGTTGTTTCACGAACGAGATTTTCCCCATTTCAAACGGTCAATTATAAATTTTAATTAGCCCCAACGAATATAATAAGCAGTTGAAAGAAAAAAAATCAAATAAAAAATATCGCATTTGGTTGAGAGAGAGAGAGAGTTGGATAATATTTGTTGTGAAAAAATAAAATGTCGTTGATCAATATGAAATGTGTGTGTTTTTTTTCATGATCGTCGGTTGTTTGATGTTTGACAGACGCGATGACAAACTGAGGTCAAGTGGGACGTATAAATTTTTATCTCGACTAGCAGTTTAGTAACTTGTCGAGCCAATGGGCCAATGGACACTGGTGTGTGTGTGTGTGTGCATTTGCCTCAATTTAGTTCACTATCTATATGTCGAGCTACTTTGAGAGATCGGCATCCTCATCGTCTCGTTCGCATCGTCGTCTCTCGGTATTCTACTCGGGGCCTCTCTTTGCCCAACTGCTTGGCCCACTTTGGCACATGTTTCTTCGATGAAGGCCAACGACGACAACGACAACGACGACGACGACGTTTCTTCTTCCACCGACTCTCGCCAACCGTAGTATCTTTCTTCACAACTATATACGACTCGTACACTTTTCATTCCTTCCTCACGATCCTCCCACTCGGTTCGTCTACGAATTCTCGTTTTTCCGGTGTACCATGTGGATATAACAACCATCTTCCAGTCCGGGGAACGCCCGAGCACCGTCTATTCCATCTCTTTCGTGCTGCGCAACTGCCAGGTACATGAATTCTCATCTCTTTTGCGCTTTCTACGATGTTTTTTTTCTTTTGTTTTTTTTTTTCACGAAAGATTGTAAAAGAGATTGGGTTCCATTCTGGAAGACGAGAGTCGGAAAGCTCGACGAACACACGAGAGTCTTATACTCAAGGGGTTAGCGGGAGGGGGGGGGGGAGAGTCGATATAACCCGGGTTGGATATAGCACAGAGTGGATTAAAGATCGCGAGGAAAAGACATGATGAAAGGCAAAAAAAAATAAATAAAAGAAGGTGTGTGTATGCGGAAGCATTTTCAAATAAAATTCTTCGGCTTCCTCATAGAGGAATCTTCGTTCACTACTTATGATTTAGAAAACGCAAATTGCAAGTTTCAACTAGCTAAACCACACTAACCGTTCAATTTAATTTTAATTCAGATTGAGGATGGCAAGTCAAATATTTTTCGATCGGCAAAATTGAAAATTTTGAATTTCTGTCAAATACGAACCATTCGTCCGATCTTCGCCAAATTTGATAGATATCACGGCTGAATGATATTCTATAGTTTTTAAAAGTTTTCGTACAATCGGTCAAAGTTGACGGGAGTTATATCGATAAATTTGATTTTTCGAAAAATTCAAAATATCAAAAAATCAGTAAAACTATGGATTCGACTCAAATGTAATACCAACCACTTCTCGGGTACAAATCTATTCGTGAAGATCTACTCAGACGTATATCTTAAAATTTGCAGTCTTTAGAGTGATCCTCTTTTTGGGAATTCAAAAACGACATAAAATCCGAGTCGCAGTTTGAATCACCACAAAAATTGTAGTCTATGAAGAGATTATAGAGCGTCGTGTGTCTCCAAAATTTGGGGGCTGTGGCTAAAACGGTTCTCGAGTTATATACTCGTTCGAATTTTAGGAGGCCATTACACACACACACACGCATAAATCCGTACATTTTCTCCAAATGTATTTTCCCGACGTTTTAGCACATTCCGAACATGGTGACACGAAGATCTCGAAAAAAAAAAAAAAAACCCACCCACACACAGTTTCGTCTACGAGGAAGCAAAAATAGAGAGACTCGTGTAGAGGACAAGAGATAGAGTGAGACAGATACGGAGGTGGAGGGTCATTTATCGACAACGTCGAAGACAGCTAAGAGGGCGACAAGCGTTAACCCGAGTCGACCGTTCCAAAATAGTTCTTCGACGTCCGCAACACACAAGCAATCCACTCTCCGACTATCTTTTTCCTCGTCGCTTCGTGTTCCCGAGTTTCGACGATGATAACCACGAAACTACATCCGGTTGTTTGGCACGATATCCGGGGATATCATTTTTCCCAACCTTTTCGCTTGTATCTCACTCGCAAAAAGGCAAATAATAGAAAAGACCAAAAGATGCTGACGTTAGAGTCGTCGAGTCGTCGCACATAGATCGACGAACGTTAAACAATTTTCCGACACGGCTGACATCAGCCGAATTGCCAACCTCCGATTTGCATTTCAACGAACGAAACAAAATAACGCGTACGCGTCAAAATTTATTTACGCGTAAGTGACATTGTCGGGCGTGAAAAGCCAACGAGATCGAGACGCAACGAGGCGTCGAGAGAAGCATACCGACGTCGACGAGGCTTTGGCGACGAGCCACTTGGAAATTGTTCGTTGGAAGAAGGTCGTCGTCGTCGGCACTACGATCTTCTCCTGCCCCGCCCCCCTCTCGGCTTCTTCGCGGCTTTGGCATCAGCACGTTTTCCCGACACTTCTCTTCGCCTCCCGGCACTCTAAATAAAGAGAGGAAAACCGTTTCAACGTGTAACGACACAAGAGTCGCAGCTGTTTGATACGGCTGAGTTGCAATGCGACACGGTTCTCGAAAGACACCCACGGAAAAGACGTGTCGCAAGCTTCGACTAATGCTTTTCAAAACGTAATTAATTGATATATTCATTGTGAAACGAATATAAAAATATATATATATACATTTCTTCGAGTGTTCTTCGCGAGATTCGCAATTATAAATTGATACATATACATATCCATCGATTGTTAAATGGCGCATCGTAGTCTGGAAAAAGCGAGGTAGGTCAATCGCGGTCGCGAACAAATTGACATCGATCGGGCAAAGGCGAGACAAAGCGAGTCTGAAGCTCGTGGAGAGCGGGTGGATGGGGGGGGGGGGTTGGATGGGACAGGTCAGTCGAATATTGTCGTGATAGTGGGAAAGGTTGGTGCGGGCAATGGGGGGTGGGGGGGGGGGTGGGGATTGAAGGGGTTACAGGGAAGGCCAGCGAGCTGGAAGAGCCACGCCAGAGCCGGCTGTGCTGGAGCACCCTGCCAGCTCTCTCGTCGCTCTTCCTCGTCGCTTTCCATCGCAAAACGTTGGGATAGGAAAAAAGCAATTTTCCCCCGGACGTGGAAAAAAAAAGAAGAAAAAACGACGACGTGGGGGGGGAGGGAAATGAAAAAAAAAAGGAAAATTTTCGAGAGAGCAGCCAATCGGTTGAGCACCCCCTGCAACCCGCGCAAGCCCCCTCGGTTCACTTTCTCGCTCTCTCTTATGTTTTTCATCCTTCGCTCGTTCTTTGTCGTTTTTTTTTCTACCGCCCCTCCGGGACATTTCTCCGTTTCCCTTTGGACCCTGTCTCCTCGCAGTCTCTCGTCCTCTTCGGTCGAGCTTTTTTTTTGAGCCCCCTCCTCCCCCTCTCCCCGCCACTCGGCTTCGGCCGCCATGGCTTTGTCATGTACGTATAGCCGTAGTTTGCCTCAACGAAAACTCTCGTCGGCTCTACGCTGGATCATAGTGCACGAGTGCAACCCCCTCGCCCCCCCTTCGCCCTTCAGTACTCTTCACTCTCGTCTCTCGTCCTCTTCCGTACTCTCATCCCCATCGTCCCCTTCTTCCCAGCTCGACCCTCCGCCCCCCCCCCCCCCCCCGGACGAAGCTTCGAGAGCGACCGCGGCCAAACTTTTTCTCTCGAAGCTTTCGTTTCATCCCTCTCGCTCGTCCGACTCCCTGCCACCCATTCACCGTCCCACTCGCTCGTTTCTTCTTTTTTTCACTCCATCCCATCCCATCCCCTCCCCTCCCCTCCCTCTCTTGTCCGCCGCTCTTCTTTTATCTCTCCGGCTCGAGGTTCGCAGTCACTCGACTCGCCCCAACGTTTCTCCTCGTCGCTCCGGCATTTTTTCCCAATTCGACGTCTCCGTCTGTCCTCACCCAGCCCCCCGTCCCTCCCCCCTCGCCCTCTCATTGCGCGGAACACGGTCGGAGGGGGGCACACCGTGCGACCGAAAAAAGTTTATCGCAAAATGGCTGCCCCGTATTTACGCGCCATTCCGGGGTGGAGGCTTTTTCCATCCCCGGCGTCGCCTCGTTCTCCACCCCCCCTCCCCCAGTTCTCTCTTTGCATCTCTCTCTTGCCTTCTCTTCTTGCGACCCTTTTTTCAATCTTTTTTTTGCGCTCTCCCGTTCTCCGCCTTCTTTTTAGTTCTATCCACATTCGTGTGTGTGTGTGTGTGTAAGAGTGTTAGTGTGCTTATGGCGCAAGCTCCGTTGCACTCGCGGATGCAACGCCGCGGCCGGAGTACTCGTGAAACGACCCGACTGCCGCCGAGAGCTTTTGCATAATAAAACAGCTCTGGGAAGCCAGGAGCTTTCGTTCCGGACTCGACCCGACGTGTTATATCTATACCCCTCCGGGGCAAAGCTGTATCGCCTCGTCGCCATCGAGGCGCAAAAAAAAAGAAAAACAAAAAAAAATCAACACAGCGAAAAAAAAAAAGAAACGAAAAAACGAAGAAAAAAAAACACGAATCGTTCGCGTTTTATCCCGCGCACACTCGCTATATGTCTCTTTCACTTGGGCGAACCTTGATACCCATAACACACGTATGAGAGCTCGGGGTTTTTTTTATTTGTTTTTTTTTCGAAGGGTACACGACCCTCGAGAGCCTGGAAAAAGTAGACTCGCCGAAATGATACGATGAGACTCTTTGTCGCGGTTATTTCAAACTCCATTTTGTTCTGCGATAAATGAAAATTGTTGCAGTAGAGATTTTTTATCAACGTCGAGTTGACGTATTTGGTACACGTGTCACAAACTATTTCGATTGTTGAGTTTCGTTGCTGATAACGATGTTACGATTTTTCGGTTATCGAAGTGATTGCCATCGATCGGCAAAGAGTGGTGCATGGATGTGTTTTCCAAAATGGAAATAGTTGATCTCCAACGACCGATTATCAGTTTTCTTCGAGTGACTGAGATAAAATTTTGATAACGACGAATTTCGTATGGATCGTTCCAAAATTATTTTTCATGTACTTCAGAATGGATTGTGCTGCTCGTCGAGAGATTGATAGCAAAGAAACGAATATTCCACCGAATCGTATGATAAAAAAGCCATAATAAATTATTCCAAACTCTTGATACTTCGTTCAATCGCAACATTGTAGCAACGCAAATAGTCACAAGTCAACTCGACACGGAGATGACAATTGATAAAAAGAATTTTTTAAAAACCGTAGATGACGATATATTTACACAAATCACAATGCACTGAGACATTCGGTATAAAAAAAAAGAAATGTGTTTCGTTCATGGTTTAACATATTTCGCGTGCAAACGTAAAACGTCGAGAGGTGAGGTAACGAGACGTTATATTTGCCGTCGTAGTTTACGCAGCCCGGAGACAACGAACGAAACTTACACGAGTTTAAAATGAAATTTACACAATTCACGAGATCAAACAAGAATCAAGGCGCGTCGGGAGACGCGAGAGATGAGAGTCGAAATGTCGAATTTCAGGTGATTATTTCAATGGGACGACCGAGAGAGATTACGCGAATAAGAAAGACGAAGGGATACGAAGAGAAAGAGAGACGGAGAGAGAGAGAGAGAAAGAGATGGGAAGAGAGAGAGAGAAGAACGATGGTCCCCGCATTATACGTTAGAACGACAGCCGCTGAGCGGGTTCGGTCTCTCGCGTTCACGCCTCGTTTGCTCATTCGGTATCCGTCTGATATTCACGTACCGCTACCACTTGCACGGGTTGCCCATTACGCTTCGGGGCCGTTTCTGTCACTCACAGTCGGAGCGCCGTCGTCTCGACGGAATGCACCCGACGTCCGTTCCGGGGGACACTCCATGCAGGAAATAGTCTTGTCTTCGCTCTCTTCCTCCCCCCCACTCCCCTCAACCGGAGCTTCTTACCGCTTGGGAGAGTCGGCACGCGGTTGCAAGTGGAAAAGGCGTACCAAGAGCAGACACAACTCTTCTCGCACGTTAGACGTCACGGCTTATCTACCGTCGAGTTTTCGAACGTTGTGCAAGCCAGTTATATATATATATATATATATATATATATATATATATACGGAGTATATGTTTGCTTTCACGTGTTACACCAGTGTGCATTTATACGTTATTGCATCGTTGAGTTTAGTTTCAGCACTCTTTATTGCATATGTGTATGTATTTATATATATGTATGTGTGTTTGTGTAGGTGAAAAAATGCACATCGGACACTTATAGCTCTCGGGTTTCGCAGCGTATAAATAGATAATAAATGTGGCATACGTTTATGAATAAGAAGAAAGATGGTGGATAAGAATCGGTAGAAGCAGGCGGGAGAGGCGGGGGGAAGGGAGGGGGGTGAGGCAATGTGAACGGTGCCATAGGTCACGAGTACACAAGAGACGGGCCCGTACGAGAATAGAGAGCAGATAATAATGCGATAATACTCGACGATGCTGCGTATGAATGTATATGGATAATATATAAATATATACATACTTATTTAGATACATATGTGTACGTATGGGGCATTCTCAGTAAAGTTGTTGCGTCATTTCGCTTATGCTATCTGATCATTGAATACAATTTTTGAAAAGTTTTTTCTCGACTACAAATTCATATTAGTTTTTTTTTCGGAATTTTTTTGCTGGTTCTAAGGGATTGGTTTTTGTGTAAGTAAGAGAAAAACAAAGAAAATGCTTTTTTTTGCAATGAATGTGTTTCTTAAATATAATGATTATTATGGTTTAACATTTTTTTCGATTTTGATGATATGAAAAAAAAAATCAAATACAAGCAAACCAAAACCCAGTTCCCAGTTCAAATACTATATATATTATATATACTTATCTGTTTTTGAAACATAATTTGTAGACGAAAAGTCGAATTAAAAAAAAAAAGATGTTTCCATTGCCTTCCACTTATTTAGACAAAACAAATTATCGCCTCGATCTTGAGAATGGCGAGGGAATTTCGAAAACAAAAAATAAGGATCTATTCGGAGTCGTAACAAAGCCGAATGAAAAATGTATTCAATGATCTGATAACACGAGGGAAATGACTCCACGATTTAACTTGGAATGCCTCATATATATATCTGTATACACACACAGACACACCATCATACACAGACACACACACGCTTTGTACGTTTCGGGATGCAGATAATAGTAAGCGAGTTTCCATGAAACGCAGATAAAGCGTGAAATCGCGGTGGGAAATATCGTAAACGCGGATGTTTGCAAGTTGCCGAGTTAAAAGGTGTAAATAGCCACGGGGTCGGGTGAGCAAAACCGAGAGCAAATTCGCGGAGCAAACGAAAGTTTTCGCGAAGCCGGCTGTTGGATAACGCGCAGCGGGGGGCGGT